>CM040624.1:22601730-23033134 GCA_022817965.1 Solanum lycopersicoides | reverse complement strand
AATTTAACCCCGCCAGATCCCTATATTGGCAGTATAGGTTCGAAGACTATGAGATATAAGGATACCTATACCCGGCAAGCCGGACAGTCTCATCTCATGAGAGTTACGTGAACCTCCGCCCTTCCCGAAAGAAGGCATCACCGCTCATAGCTAGCCTATCGGCGCTCAGTATAAAGTTCCGTTACATTAAACTCATACGTCATGGAAGTTGGCTTCTAGTATGAGGACATCATAGCTCATTAGATGATTTCTCATCTCATCATTAGTATTAAGTGTGTTAATCTCAATACTTTCATTAGAGTGTTCATAGAGACTGGTCTCTTCATTATCTTACACTCTCATAGGTGAGTACGTTTTGGTAACATTTACTTAGGCTCATTTGAGATTTCTCTCATCATTTGCATTAGTCACCACATTCATTATCATTAGCACATTTACTCTTTATAATTGCTCACCCATTTTACGTGAATATTCATTTCATCATATGCAATATACTTGGCCATTGGTGTGTTTCATACCCTCACTTTACCCTTTAGGGTTTCATCATTTCATTGTTCATTTCATCATTCAGTAGATACATCTTAGGTTCACTTACTTTTAAACGTATGCTAGACTTATGAGTCTATACACACAAGCCATGAGGCTTCATTCATAATTCGTTAAATGATTCATACATTCCTAAGATTATGTAGTATAAGACTTATGTATCTTGTATATATGCCAAGATCTTGATTTCGATCTAATTAGGTGGCATTAATTATTCTTGGATATTTTGTTCACGTATGACTTATGTATCAATACGGAAGTTTGGGCAAGGAAACCCAAGTTTGAATCACTTGGATATCATTTACATTTTTCGTTGATTTTATTTTTAATATTCATAACATTAGAACTCTAGATTAAATCCCAACATTAACATCGTATCATTAAATTTCTACTTAGTTTTCCTCTTAAATTGGCCGAAGGGTTGTGGGTTCGAACCCCCACAACCCCTATTTATTTTTAATTGATATTCCAATGCCCAATTTCGCCTAAACTAAGAGTTTGTGGTATCAAACCCCCACAACATCTTTTATTTTTGTTATTTATTTCGCTGGACTAGGGAGGTTATGGGTTCGAACCCCCATAGCCCCCTTATTTTAATTTAATTTCGCTAGATGCTGTGAGGTGGTGGGTTCGAACCCCCACATCCTCCTATATTTTATTTTTATTTAATTTTCGCTAGGCTAAACGTTTGGCAGTGAGATTGTGGGATCGAGCCCCCACAGCGTCACTTCATTTCTTAATTATTTTCGTTCCTCCCCTTTCTATCCCTGAGGTCATGGGTTCGATTCCCACGCCTCACAATTTCTTTTTCTTTAATTTCCCTTCTCTCCTTCGCAGCTTGGAGGTCGTGGGTTCGAATCCCTCGCCTCCCATTTATTTGTTTATTTTATTTTTCTCCTCTTTCTCCTCCAGTGATGCGAGTTCGATCCCCCAGCCCCATTTTCTTTTTCCTTTGTCGCGAATTCACAGCAGCCAAGCGGGTTCGGTTCCCCTTAACCCCCTTCACGTTCTTAGCCTCCTTAACATGTGAGGTCTTGGGTTCAATTCCCATTGACCTCACTTATTTTATTTTCACTTTAAAAACTCAGATTTTAACCTCATTGTTGACCGAAACTAGAGTACACAAATCTGGAAATTTAATCCCAACTTTAGCTTCCTTTCATCAACCTTTTCATGTTAGTTTCTTAGGGAATTTCACCAAGCATTTAGTGTGTAATTAGGTGTAGTTTAGGGGTTACATTTAGTCAAGCGTTTTCACTCAAAATTTTTAACTTCACGCACCATATGAACATCACATTATACACAACTTTAGCACATAAAATACAAGAAATAACATGCTTCACACGTCTTCAAAACAGTGGCTAAACTCACTGCCAAACGCGCACCCACACATCATTTTTTTCGATCACACATTGGTTGTCATTTTCGTGATTTCACGCACATAAACATATTCACATTCAACATAAAAACATCACACATACCTAAATCTACCAGCAAACAAACCCAACCTACTAAATCATTGGGAGCTAGTGACAAGGACATGCAAAGGGGAAACAACCTAGTTTCTGAGTGAGTATCTTGAATCGTAAGGGGTCTCTTGAAAAAGGGACCAAGAGAGAAGAAACCCATACCTTAATTTGCTTGTTCAAATGTGAATTTG
Source organism: Solanum lycopersicoides (assembly GCA_022817965.1). NCBI lineage: Eukaryota > Viridiplantae > Streptophyta > Magnoliopsida > Solanales > Solanaceae > Solanum > Solanum lycopersicoides. Next base: position 23,030,928 of record CM040624.1, on the reverse strand, counting down.
CTGCCCAAAATGCTCTCCAAAATCAGTCCAAGCCTCCTCGAAGTACACACCACTCAACTAACAACCTCTCTTTGTCTTAACGTTTTGGTTACTTTGTTTTTCTCAAATTTTCATGTGAGTTCTTCAAGTGTGAAGAAATCTTGATGTATTTTCAGTTCTTCACATTAATTTGGCAGAGAGCAAACGTGAAAGAGAGTTTTTGAGCGTGAAGAGGTGATAAACGTGAGAGAGTGAAACGTGTGAGGTTGTTTAGGATTAGAGGATGACTTAGTCAATTTAGGACTCTCTTTAATAAACAAAAATCTGATTTATTTAATTATACGTGAAAGGACCATTTTGCCCTTAAAAAAATCAGATTTTAATTGATGATAAAATCATAAATTCATTGCTTCTAGTGGGGCTCGAACTCGAGTGACACCCTATTTGCGAAAATGGGTCACTTCGGGTCGCCCCAACCCGAATTGATCTTTTAATTAAATTAATTAATTAATTAATTAATTCCTTAGGGTAATTACAATATTACCCTTGGCCTGGAAAAGACCATTTTACCCCTGGACCCTCAAAACTAAAGATTTCTTCTTTTAAGTCCGGTAAAGACTCTTTCGATTAAATCTTCGTTTTCGAGAGCCTCACATTGTTGGTTCCAACCTTTCCAAGCTCAATTAACTCCCCAAGTTAGTTGGCTTGGTCGTAGTAAGGGTTCTGAGGTCTGGTTCTACGCGTAGCAATCCGTGTGAACCTTGGTCTAATCGCAAGCATTCTTGACACCTTAAGTATTTATCTTATTCATTTTTAGGGTTGTTACATTATCCCCCCCTTAGGAACATTCGTCCCCGAATGACACTACCACTACATATCGTAATGCCAGTCAGATCATAACGAAATCACTATGCACAGTTAAGCAATAGCAACAAAATACGGAGAGATAAGGAAACATAGACTTAATAGTAGGAAGTCTAACCTCAAGAGCTGAAAAGATGAGGGTAGCGGGATCTCATGTCGGCCTCAGCCTCCCACGTAGCTCCCTCAACAAGATGATTTCTCCACAATACCTTCACTGTGGCAATCTCCTTGTTCTGCAGCCGCTTGACCTGTCTGTCTAAGATCTCAACAGGTACCTCCTCATAAGACAAGTCTTCACCAACCCCAAACCTTCAACAGGTAGAATTGATGCTGCATCACCTAGGCACTTCTTTAACATTAAGACATGAAAGACTGGATGAACAAAGCTAGCTCCGCAGGCAATGCTAACTCATAGGCCACCTCACCCACACGCTGTAGGATCTCATATGGCCCAACATACCTCGCACTCAGCTTCCCTTTTCTACCAAATCTCATCACCCCTTTCATAGGTGATATCTTCAAGTAAACCTGGTCACCAACATCAAACTCTAAGGGCCGTTTTCTGTTATCTGCATATGACTTCTGCCGACTTAAGCAGTAGCCAACCTATCCCTAATCACTCTGACCTTCTCTAAGGCCTCATGAATGATCTCTGGACCCAAAATGGATGACTCTCCAACCTCGAACCACCCAACTAGAGATCTACACCTCCTACCATACAGTGCCTCAAACGGTGCCATCCCAATGCTGGAGTGATAGTTATTATTATACGAGAACTCTATCAAGGGCAGATGGTCATCCCAGCTACCTCTGAGTCAATCACACACGCCTCAACATTCCTCCAATGTCTGAATGGTGCGCTCTGCCTGCCCATCTGTCTGAGGATGAAAGGCAGTACTAAGCTTTACCTGCGTGCCAAGCTCTTCTGGAAAGATCTCCAGAAATGTGAAGTAAACTGAGCTCCTCTATCTAAAATGATAGACAAAGGAATCCCATGCCATCTCACAATCTCATCAATGTAGAGTCTCGCATAATCCTCAGCCTGTAAGTAGACTTCACAGGGATAAAGTGGGCAGACTTAGTCAATCTGTCCACAATAACCCTATGGAGTCATGCTTCCCTAGTCCTCGGAAGACCAACCACGAAGTCCATATTAATGGCCTCCCACTTCCAAGTCGGAACCTCAATAATCTGAGTCAGACCGCCAGGCTTAAGATGTCTGCCTTAACCTGCTGACAATTAGGACACTTGGCCACATATTCTGAATGTCCTTCTTCATGCCATCCCACCAATAAATCTGCTTAAGATCATGATACATCTTGGTGGAACCTGGATGTATGGAATATCTGGAACCATGGGCCTCTGCAACAATTGGTCCGCAAATCATCCACATCTGGTACACACAGGCCTGTCCTGGTACCTAAGTATGCCATCACCTCCCAAAGTGAAAGACTCATTCATCTTCATCAGTACTGAGTCCTTCAGCTCCATCAACACAGGATCTAGATGCTACCCTGCTTGACTTCAACTACCAAGGATGATTCAGAACTAGGATGAACTGAAACACCCCACTAGTAAGTCAACCAAACGCACACCCAGCTGGCCAGTCTGTGTATATCTTTCACCAACTCCTTCTTCTCATCCTCAACGTGGGTTGTACTTCCCATGCTCATCCTGCTCAAAGCATCAGCCACAACATTAGCCTTACCTGGATGGTAGTGAACATTCATGTCATAATCCTTCAACATCTCCAACCATTCCGCTGACGTAGATTCAACTCCCTCTGTGTGAACACGTACTGGAGACTCTTGTGGTCTGTGAATACATCCACATGCACTCCATACAAGTAGTGCCTCCACATCTTTAGTGCAAACACCACAGCTGCCAACTCCAGGTCATGAGTGGGATAATACTTCTCATGAACCTTGATCTGTCTGGATGCATAGGCTATCACCTTACCAACCTGCATAAGAACACAACCCAAACCAACCCTAGATGCATCACAGTAAATAGTGTAATTTTCACCACACATAGGCAAAGTAAGCACCGGGGCTGAAGTGAGTCTGTCCTTGAGGTCCTCGAAACTCCTCTCACAAGTCTCCGTCCACTCAAACTTGGATTTTTTCTTAGTCAAAGCTGTCAATGGGGCAGCAATGGAAGAAAAGCCCTCTACAAACCTGCGGTAGTAACCAGTCAATCCTAAAAAGCTACGGATGTCAGTGGGAGTAAGAGGCTTTGGACAGTTCTTCACAACCTCAGTCTTCCTGGGATCCACCTCCACGCCCTGATCGGACACAACATGACCCAGGAAGGTCACTGATCTAAGCCAAAATTCACACTTGCTGAATTTGGCATACAGCTGATGTTGTCTAAGTACCTGCAAGGTTATTCTCAAATGTTGTTCATGCTCTTCCTTGGTCCTAGAGTAGATGAGGATGTCATCAATGAATACTATGATGAAAGAGTCAAGGTATTCACGGAAGACTCGGTTCATGAGTCCATAAATGCAGCAGGTGCATTCGTAAGACCAAATGACATGACTAAAACACATAGTGACCATAACATGTACGAAGGCTGTCGGATATCTCCATCCCTAACCCTAAGCTGATGATACCCTGACGACAATCATCTTAGAGAATAAACTAGACCTTTGGAGATGATCAAACAAATCATCTATTCTGGGAAGTGGATACTTATTCTTTATAGTGACTTTGTTGAGCTGCATATAATAGATACACATTCTAAGGGTTCCATCTTTCTTTTTCACAAACAACACTAGAGCGCCCCAAGGGGATATGCTCGGCTGAATGAAACCCTTATCAGTGAGATCTTTTAACTGCAGCTTCAACTCTTTGAGTTCGGCTGGAGCCATTCTGTAAGGAGGAATTGAAATTGGTTTAGTATCGGGTTCTAAGTCGATACCAAAATCAATCTCTCGAGGTGGAGGGACTCCAGGCAAATCATCAGGAAATACATCTAAGAACTCATTCACTACAGGCACTGAGTCTATGGAAGGAATGTCATGATCTAAATCATTAACACTCACAAGATGACACAACAACCCCTTGGACATCATTTTATTGGCCTTAAGGTTCGAAATCAAGAGGTTAGGACGACTCGAGTTGTACCCCTCCTAGACTAGATCCTTTTCATTAGGGAAACGAAATCTCACCACTCTACTACGACAGTCCAAGCAAGCATAACAACTGTGAAACCAGTCCATGCCAAGAATAACATCAAAATCATGCATGGGTAACTCAACCAAGTCTGCACACATAGTCTTACCACTTATCATAATTGGGCAACCCTTGTATACTCTATCAGTTCTTACATTTTCTCCTAAAGGTGTACTAACTACTATAGGATCATGCAGAACTTCAGGAAATATCTCAAAAGTGAGAGCAAGCAATGGAGTTACAAAGGAAAGCATAGACCCTGGATTAAGTAAAGCATAAACAGCAGTTGAGAATACTTGAAGCATACTTGTGACCACATCAGCGGACTTCTCCTGCTCCTCCCTGCCCTTCAGGGCATAGAACCTGTTCCTCTTAGGAGGCTCGGCTACTGCTGCACCCTGTGGATTAGGCCTAGGTTGAGCATTACCTCCAGCCTGACCTCTACTCTGTGGGCAGTCTCTAACCATGTGCCCACTCTTACCGCAACCGAAGCAGGCATTAGTGCCCTGTCTGCACTCTCCACTGTGACCTCGGCCACATTTAGCACAATTCTTTTTAGGACGCTGCATCTCACCTCCATTGCCCCTCTTGGGCTCAGGTCTGCCTCCTCTAGGTGTTGTAATCCTCTGAAAGTTAGAGTTCCGAGAACTCTGTTGCCCCTTCTTAAATTTGGGCTGCTCACGGACGCCAAAATTGTTTCTGTGGCCTCCATGGATGGGACCTGCCTGATCTTGAGGATTAGGCCTCCTAGCATTACGAATACCCCTCTTTTTGCGGCTGTTCTCTACCTAATGGAAATGCACCATCAACCTGGAGAGGTCCATATTATCATGGAGCATCGCAGACCGACTCCTTCTCCAGATCTCCATTGATTCCTGTGAGGAACCTGCTCATCCCATCCCTGCTGTTAGGCACAAGGGAAGTAGAATACCTAGATAATTTAACAAACTTCAGTACTCACCTTATCCTTGTTGTTAGATACTAAGGAAAGTAGCATACCTGGATAGCTTAACAAACTTCAGGGAATACTCCCTGACTGTCATAGATCCATGCTTAAGGTTGATGAACTCCTCAACCTTGGCCTCCCTCATTTCTCTGGGAAAGAATCTCCCCAGAAAGGCTGTCTTAAACAGCTCCCAAGTGACTGGAACTCCGCCCAAAGCTCGACTATCCTGCCACATCTTGCACCAAGTCTGTGCCACATCCTTGAGCTGATAGGAAGTCAGCTCAGCCTTCTCAGTATCTGTGGCCCCCATAGCCACCATAATCTTATGCACCTCGTCCACAAACTCCTAGGGATCCTCTGAAGTCTTGGACCCTGTGAAAATAGGAGGATTCATCCTCGTGAAGTCTCTCAGCCTGTCAGCCATGCTACGAACCGGTGGGTTCTCCCTCTGAACATCCTGTCGGTTGACCTGGGCAGTCATAGCCTAGGCCTGCATAGTAATGGCCTGTGCCATCTGCGCCAGAGATGCCCTCACCTCAGCATCAGTCAACCCAGCTGGGTTAACTGGCATAGCCACTCCATCAGCTGGAGCCTGGGGTCGAACCTGATTGTTCCCAGCAGCTGCTCCTCCTCTCCTCTGACCAACATTCCTCCTAGTATTCATTCTCTGAAAACAAAAAGAATTGATGTTAGACACGCTCATAACACCAAGAAATTATACATTAGGAAAAGCACGATAAGATCAGAAAAAGGGAAGTTTTCCTACGCATCATGCAGTCTCTAATCCAGGATAGTGGTGCACTTCACTACCATGACTTAGAAACTACTCAATGTGGTTGATGTGAACTCATTATTATCGGAATTTAACCTAGTGCTCTGATACCAACTTTGTCACGACTGGAATCTAGACCCCAGACGAGACCGGCGTCGTTGACCTCTCAGAGGTCGCAGACAAGCCTACTTACGTCATTCTTACTTTACATAGGTTAATTTTAGCGGAAAATTTGAAACTTTTTGTTTCTTAACAAACTTATTAAACATTCTCATAATTTCATAATTGTTCACCATAAACCATCTACCATTAACAGATAAGCAACTGAAAGAAATAGTTCAATTCTTATAAAGTGTATAATTGCCAAAATGGCACCAATACATAGTCTAAATAAAAACAGGAAAGAAACGCTAGTGGAACATGCTCCACTAGTTCAACTCTAAAACTAAGCTAGAAGATAAAACAGTAGCATCCTCGAAAGCATGAGGACCTACCAACTCCGGATGAATGCTGGACGTCCGGATAACTGCAACAATGATCTTGTAGCTCTATCATCCACCTGTGCTTGCACCTAAAATAGTAGAGTTTGTATAGGGTTAGTACACAATTGTACTAAGTATGGGTATATGCAAGAACACACCAAGGACATGCATGAGAAAAGATAGCTCTTTCCTAACAACATGATTATGGAAAGTCAAGTCAGTGGACTTGCCAAATTGAGATTAGGAAAGTTAGTGAACCTTCCAAATTTGGATTAGGAAAGTCAGTGAGCTTTCCAAATTTGGATTAGGAAAGTCATGCCATGACAGTAACATGCATCATCATAAACATCATATTGCACACAGCACATAACATCTTACACATAGCACATATTATAGCACATAACATATAACACATAGCTTCTTTCATATCATTCATTCATACGCCATGAGACCTTGGAATCATGGATTTGACATTAAGACTTTGCAAAATGAGGGCTCAACATATGGGACCTCAACTAGGGAGTCTTCATTAGCAAACACAGAGTCTACTTCATTCATTCATACGTACTTCATTTAATTTCGTTCATAGGCCAGTGTGAACACCAGCTATACCTAGGGTGTAGTTTAAGACTTTCATCGGTTTTGTTGTGCAATGATCAAGAATAACCTAATGTCATTACCTGAGTCTAGCACGCCTCTTGATCATCCTATCCTAACACCTTTGGTATCATTCATTTCATTATGTACTTCATTTGAGGCTGGCCTCATTCATTCATTGGGAACTTTAACTTTAACCGACATAGATCATGTGAGCATCATGAAATCCAGTGTCTTCCCACATCGAAAAGAGGTGTAATCACCGGCCAAGGTGACCCAAAAACATGATAGCGTACATGGGAATTTAACCACGCCAGATCCCTATATTGGCAGTATAAGTTTGAAGACTAGGAGATATAAGGAGACCCATACCCGGTAAGCCGGACAGTCTCATCTCATAAGAGTTACGTGAACCTCCACCCTTCCCGAAAGAAGGCATCACCGCTCATAGCTAGCCTATCGGTGCTCAGTATAAAGTTCCATTACAATCTACTCATACGTCATGGAAGCTGGCTTCTAGTATGAGGACACCATAGCTCATTAGATGATTTCTCATCTCATCATTAGTATTAAGTGTGTTAATCTCAATACTTTCATTAGAGTGTTCATAGAGACTGGTCACTTCATTATCTTACACTCTCATAGGTGAGTACGTTTTGGTAACATTTACTTAGGCTCATTTCAGATTGCTCTCATCATTTTCATTAGCCTCATATCATGTTGTCACCACATTCATTATCATTAGCACATTTACTCTTCATAATTACTCACCCCATTTTACGTGAATGTTTATTTCATCATATGCCAATATACTTGGCCATTGGTGTGTTTCATACCCTTACTTAACCCTTATAGGGTTTCATCATTTCATTGTTCATTTCATCATGCAGTACATACATCTTAGGTTCACTTACTTTTAAACTTATGCTAGACTTATGAGTCTATACACACAAGCCATGAGGCTTCATTCATAATTCGTTAAGTGATTCATACATACCTTAGATTATGTAGTACAAGACTTATGTATCTTGTATATATGCCAAGATCTTGATTTCGATCTAATTAGGTGGCATTATTCTTGGATATTTTGTTCACGTATGTCTTATGTATCAATACGGAAGTTTGGGCAAGGAAACCCAAGTTTGAATGACTTGGATATCATTTACATTTTTCGTTGATTTTATTTTTAGTATTCATAACATTAGAACTCTAGATTAAATCCCAACACTAACATCGTATCATTAATTTTCTACTTAGTTTTCCTCTTAAATTGGCCGAAGGGTTGTGGGTTCGAACCCCCACAACCCCTATTTATTTTTAATGGATATTCCAATGCCCAATTTCGCCTAAACTAAGAGGTTGTGGGATCAAACCCCCACAAAGTCTTTTATTTTTGTTATTTATTTCGCTGGACTAGGGAGGTTGTGGGTTCGAACCCCCTCAACCCCCTTACTTTAATTTAATTTCGCTAGAGGCTGTGAGGTGGTGGGTTCGAACCCCCACAGCCTCCTATATTATTTTTTATTTAATTTTTGTTAGGCTAAACGTTTGGCAGTGAGGTTGTGGGATCGATCCCCCACAACCTCACTTTATTTCTTAATTATTTTCGCTCCTCCCTTTTCTATCCCTGAGGTCGTGGGTTCGATTCCCACGCCTCACACTTTCTTTTTCTTTAATTTCCCTTCTCTTCTTCGCAGCTTGGAGGTCTTGGGTTCGAATCCCACGCCTCCCATTTATTTGTATATTTTATTTTTCTCCTCTTTCTCCTCCGGTGACGCGAGTTCGATTCCCCAGCCCCATTTTCTTTTTCCTTTGTCGCGAATTCACAGCAGCCAAGCGGGTTCGATTTCCCTTAACCCCCTTCACGTTTTTATCCTCCTTAACATTTGAGGTCTTGGGTTCAATTTCCATTGACCTCACTTATTTTATTTTCACTTAAAAAACCCAGATTTTAACCTCATTGTTGACCGAAAGTAGAGTACACAAATCTGGAAATTTAATCCCAACTTTAGCTTTCTTTCATCAACCTTTTCATATTAGTTTCTTAGGGCATTTCACCAAGCATTTAGTGTGTAATTAGGTGTAGTTTAGGGGTTACATTTAGTCAAGCGTTTTTACTCAAAATTTTTAACTTCACAAACCATATGAACATCACATTATACACAACTTTAGCACATAAAATACAAGAAATAACATGCTTCACACGTCTTCAAAACAGTGGCTAAACTCACTGCCAAACGCGCACACACACATCATTTTTTTCGATCATACATTGGTTGTCATTTTCGTGATTTCACGCACATAAACATATTCACATTCAACATAAAAACATCACACATACCAAAATCTACCAGCAAACAAACCCAACCTACTAAATCATTGGGAGCTAGTGACAAGGACATGCAAAGGGGAAACAACCCTAGATTCGGAGTGAGTATCTTGAATCGTAAGGGGTCTCTTGGGAAAGGGACCAAGATAGAAGAAACCCATACCTTAATTTTCTTGTTCAAACGTGAATTTGCTGCCCAAAACCCTCTCCAAAATCAGTCCAAGCCTCCTCAACGTACACACCACTCGACGAACAACCTCTCTTTGCCCTGACGTTTTTGGTTACTTTGTTTTTCTCAAATTTTCATGTGAGTTCTTAAAGTGTGAAGAACTCTTAATGTATTTTCAGTTCTTCACGTTAATTTGGCAGAGAGAAAACGTGAAAGAGAGTTTTTGAGCGTGAAGAGGTGATAAACGTGAGAGAGTGAAACGTGTGAGGTTGTTTAGGATTAGAGGATGACTTTGTCAACTTAGGACTCTCTTTAATAAACAAAAATCTGATTTATTTAATTATACGTGAAAGGACCACTTTGCCCTTACAAAAATCAGATTTTAATTGATGATAAAATCATAAATTCATTGCTTCTAGTGGGGCTCGAACCCGAGTGACACCCTATTTGCAAAAATTGGTCACTTCGGGTCGCCCCAACCCGAATTGATCTTTTAATTAAATTAATTAATTAATTAATTCCTTAGGGTAATTACAATATTACCCTTGTCCTGGAAAAGACCATTTTACCCCTAGACCCTCAAAACTCAAGATTTCTTCTTTTAAGTCTGATAAAGACTCTTTCGATTAAATCTTCGTTTTCGAGAGCCTCACATGGTTGGTTTCAACCTTTCCAAGCTCAATTAACTCCCCAAGTTAGTTGGCTTGGTCGTAGTAAGGGTTCTGACGTCTGGTTCTACGCGTATCAATCCGTTTGAACCTTGGTCTAATCGCAAGCATTCTTGACACCTTAAGTATTTATCTTATTCATTTTTAGGGTTGTTACAATATGCACATAACACTTAAGGACATGCATGAAAAAGGATCATTTATCATCTCTATAGAAAACATGCTAAGTCATATGAAAGTCTTCAATGCACATACCATATAAGATATACAAGTTAAAGCATGATCATAATCAAAGACATATTCTTATAGAGTCATGTTAATATTTCATATTCAATAGATCATATAGACACAACATACAAAACAGTTACCAATGACCTCATCCCCAACCTAAAAGTGCAATGGTCATATGAAGCCTTATAACCCCACACAACCAAGTAGATAAGATAGGAGACCATAAGTAAAGTCTTGCTTCATGTACTTGTACCATAAGTAGTTATCACCTCATATAACAATATAAGCAAATAACATATTCATCATAATGACCAATATCATATAAGAGTAGCATCATGTATCATAATAATCATATCTTTCATGTTATCATATTCATAAGAACAATCTCCTAGGACTTCCCTTAGAGTCAACTTGTGCAATGTCTAGGTAGACTCCCATACCCCTACCTATACTAAGCAAACTCCTCAAGTCACCCTAGTCAACGTTCATTTACTTGTCTTTCATTTTTTTTACATGAGGTAACATTCGCATTAACCGACATAGACCATGTGATCTAAACATTGAATCCGGTGTCATGAAACCCCACACCGAAAGACGGTGGTCTACCGGCCAAAGTAGAACCTAACATGACATATCTTTCTAGGTGGATCAACTAGCTAGTATCCTATGTGGCATCATAGTTCAAGAACTAGGAGATGTATTAGAGACCCATAGTTCCATATTACATGGCAGCCTCAATCTCATGAGAATCATTGTGAACCTACCTTCTAACTAGGGAAGGGACACTTCTCATATCTAGTTCATCGGCGCTTAGCTTAAGTCCCTTTATTGAATAACCTTTAAGTTGTATTTTATCATAAACTTATCATAGGTCATAGGAGATTAACTCCTTGTATAACCATGATCATGAGCTCTTTTAGATTAGATGAGAATTCCTTTCATCGTAACCTTTGATTTGTTTGATTTACATAGCATAATCGTCTTGTGTAAAGCATACAATGGATATCATAACTTGCCTTTTTGTATTTTTATCATGATCTCACAATTTACATGTTCATGGCCCAGCATATTCACATAGCAACATCATACATTCCTTTTGTAATCATAGCATAATAATTATAGGCTAACATAAACATTAAGAGTAATCACACTTAGAAGACTTAACTCTTGCTTCCAAGAATCTTATTCATCATGCAATATTCATAATCATACATAGTGAAATACTTAATGGCATAATCAAGAACAACACATCAAATCATGTACAAGATCAATGCATAGCGTAGGCGAAGGTAAATGGGTCGTTAAAGGGTTCATTCAAGTATTGAAAACCTTTCTCACAAGCTTCCGACCATTCAAACTTCACCTTATTTTGGGTCAAAGCTGTCAAAGGAGAAGCAATGGACGAAAATCCATCAACAAATCTTCTATAATAGCCAGCTAGACACAAGAAACTCCTTATGTCTGTGGGAGTCAAAGGTCTAGGCCAATTTTTGACCGCATCTATCTTCTTCGGATCTACCTCTACACCATCACCAAAGATAATATGGCCAAGAAAAGCAACTGACCTCAACCAAAATTCACACTTGCTAAATTTGACATAAAGTTGGTGTTCTTTAAGGACTTGAATGGCCAACCTCAAGTGACTCTCATGTTCATCTTCATTCTTGGAGTATATCAAAATATCATCAATGAACACAATGACCAATGAGTCGAGGTAATCTCAGAAAACTCTATTCATTAGGTCCATAAACGCCGCTGGGGCATTTGTTAACCCAAAAGACATAACTAGAAATTCATAGTGACCATATCTAGTTCGGAAAGCTGTTTTGGGAACATCTTCACCTCTCACCCTAAGTTGGTGATATCCCGACCTTAACTCAATCTTGGAACAGAAACTATCACCTTGGAGTTGGTCAAAGAGCTCATCAATTCGAGGGAGAGGATACTTGTTCTTTATGGTGACCTTATTAAGTTGGCGATAATCAATGCACATTCTAAGGGACCCATCCTTCTTCTTAACAAACAAGACCGGAGCACCCCATGGACAAATACTAGGTTGAATGAAACCCTTGTCTAGTAAGTCCTTGAGTTGAAGCTTCAACTCTTTAAATTCAGCCGGATCCATCCTATATGGAGTAATTGAAATGGGATTCGTATCCGATAATAAATCAATGCCAAAGTCAATTTATCTTTCGGGAGGAACTCCTGGAAGGTCATTAGGAAAAACCTCTGGGAATTCTCTCACTACAGGGACTGACTCAATAGAAGGAGTTTCACTTTCTAGGTCCTTAACTCTCACCACATGGTATAAAGAACCCTTGGCTATCATCTGACAAGCCTTTAAACATGAAATAATTTGACCCCTTGGCATAGAATTTCTCCCCTTCCACTCTAGAATAGGTTCATTAGGGAATTTAAACTTCACTACCCTTGTTCTACAATCTATGGAAGCAAAACAGTCATGAAGCCAATCCATACCCAAGATGATATCAAAATCAAACATGTCAAGTTCTACCAAATCAACAAGAGTAACTCTATTGGGCAGCATGATAGGGCATTTCCTATAGACTCTTTTTGCAAATACAGAGTCACCCATTGGGGTAAAAACTGAAAAGGGCTCAATCAAAACATCGGGAAGTACATCAAACTTCCTAGCTACCAAAGGTGTAACAAAAGAAAGAGTAGCACCTGGGTCAAGCAAAGCATAAAGATTAACAGAAAAAACTTGTAACATATTCGTCACAACGTCGGGAGAGCTTTCTTGTTCACCCCTAGCCTTGAGTGCATAGAAACGGTTCCTTTTTGGAGCTTCAGAATTAGGACTGCTTGGTTGAGCTTGACTATTACCCTTACCTTGACTTCTAACATTAGGACAATCTTTCACCATATGACCACCTTTGCCACAACCATAGCAACTATTAGTTCCAACAAGACATTATTCGCCATGCTTCTTACCACACTTACCACAAGTTGGTCTTTCTCTTGGTGGATCAACATTTCTCCCCTTTGAGATTTAGGATTAGAACCTCTATCATTGCGATTCTTGGAGAAATTTGAAGGAACTTGGTTTGAAAACATCTTCTTAAACTTAGGCTTGTCTTGAACATCAAGCCTACTTTTAGGAGAACCACTCTCAAAAGACTTTGCCTTCTTAGCTTCCTTATTTCTCTTCCTTAGGCGACTTTCCTCAACCTGTTGAGCATGAACCATCAACCTAGAAATATCCATATTGTCATGAAGCATGGATGCACGACATTCTTCTTCAAACTCTTTGGACACGCCCGTTACATAACGGCTCATTTCATCCCTAGCATTAGAAACCAAAGAAGAAGCATATTTGGACAGCTTAATGAACTTCAAGGAGTATTCCTTCCCTAGTATTAGAAACCAAAGAAGAAGAATATTTGGACAGCTTAATGAACTTCAAGGAGTATTCCTTAACACTCATACCTCCGTGACGAAGGTTGATGAACTCCTCTACCTTAGATTCTCTTTGCTCCCTTGGGAAGAATCTGTCAAGAAAGGACTTTTTGAAGATCTCCCAAGTCACGGGACCATCTCCTAAAACCCTACTATCCTTCCACAGATTGTACCATGTCTGAGCCACGTCCTTGAGTTGATAAGCAGGAAGTTCAGCCTTCTCAGTAGTACTCACCCCCATAGCAAAAAAAATCTTGTAGACCTCATCAAGAAAATCTTGGGGGTCCTCATGAACTTTTGATCTAAAGTACATGGGAGGATTCATCCTCGTAAAGTCTCTCAAACGGCTAGCCATAGTACTAGCGTGTTGGTTTTCTCGAGGTGCAACCTCTGTGTTAACTTGAGCCATGATGGCTTGAGCTTGAGTGGTGATGGCTTGGGCCATTTGGAACAGGGCTTCCCTCACCTCACCATCCGTCATAGCCGGAGGATTCACCGGAACTTGATCATTTGCAGCAGCTTGCACTTCAGGAGCATTTCGGTTACCTTGGGGAGTAGCTACCGCATTCGCAGTCTGCTCTCCTACCCTTCTAGCGGCTGTCCTTCTTGTGTTCACCTATATACAAAAGAAAGGGATTAGATGCTAATAGACACATAGTGTCAAAACTCTAAAGGCACGACATATGAGTATCAAGAAAAGAGAAGTTTTCTAATCATCACATAGCCCCTCGCCCACAATTATGGCGCGCTTCACAACCATGAACAAGACACTAGGTAATATGGTTTAGTGAGACATTGATCCTAAGGATATTTAACCTCATGCTCTAATACCAAGTTTGTCACACACGAAGAGCATACCCGGATGAGACCGGCATCGTCGTCCTCTTAGAGGACTCAGACAAGCCCTTAGCATTCGTCATAACATGTGATCAATAAAATTTGCGGAAAAATTAAAACTTTTAACATACTAATGAAGTATACTTGGACTTCATACTTAAGATTAATAAAGACATACAATATTCTAAAACTGTCTCACATATATAGAAACCATCTAACAGTGCAAATCTGGACTTAGCCAATAATAGTAAATATGCCATATAGGCCTTATTACAAAATAATCCAAAGAACATAAATGGAAATGTAATATTCTTAAATATACTAATGTCTTCATAAAGCTGGAAAATAAAATTGTAGCGTCCCGAACATGAGGACCTACCATACTTAGAGAAAGAGTTCCAAGCTTCTTCAAATTGACCTCTTTAACTTCAATGGACGGAACATACAATTGTAGTAATATAAAGCAATGGGGTTAGTACGCCACATGTACTAAGTATGGGTATATGCACATAACACTTAAGGACATGCATGAAAAAGGATCATTTATCATCTCTTTAGAAAACATGCTAAGTCATATGAAAGTCTTCAATGCACATACCATATAACATATACAAGTTAAAGCATGATCATAATCAAAGACACATTCTCATAGAGTCATGTTAACATTTCATATTCAATAGATCATATAGACACAACATAAAATATAGTTACCAATGACCTCATCCCCAACCTACAAGTGCAATGGTCATGTGAAGCCCCATAACCCCACACAACCAAGTAGATAAGACAGGAGACCATAAGTAAAGCCTTGCTTCATGACATTGTAACATAAGTAGTCATGACCTCATATAACAATAAAAGAAAATAACATATTCATCATAATGGCCAACATCATATAAGAGTAACATCATGTATCATAATCATCATATCTTTCATGTTATCATATTCATAAGAAAACCTCCTAGGACTTCCCTTAGAGTCAACTTGTGCAATGTCTAGGTAGAGTCCCATACCCCAACCTATACTAAGCAAACTCCTCAAGTCACCCTTGTCAACGTTCATTTACTTGTATTTCATTTGTTTTTACATGACGGAACATTCGCACTAACCGACATAGACCATCTGAGCTAAACATGGAATCCAGTGTCATGAAACCCCACACTGAAAGAAGGTGGTCTACCGGCCAAAGTAGAACCTAACATGACATAGCTTTCTAGGTGGATCCACTAGCTAGTATCGTATGTGGCAACATAGTTCATGAACTAGGAGATGTATTAGAGACCCTTAGTTCCACATTACATGGCAGATTCAATCTCATGAGAATCATTGTGAACCTACCTTCCAACTAGGGAAGGGACACTTCTCATATCTAGTTCATTGGTGCTTAGCTTAAGTCCCTTTCTTGAATAACCTTTAAGTTGTCTTTTATCATAAACTTATCATAGGTCATAGGAGATTAACTCCTTGTATAATCATGATCATGAGCTCTTTTAGATTAGATGAGAATTTCCTTTCATCGTAACCTTTCGTTTGTGAGATTTACATAGCATAATCGTCTTGTGTAAAGCATACAAGGGATATCATAACTTGCCTTTTTGTATTCTTATCATGATCTCACAATTTACATGTTCATATCCCAGCATATTCACATAGCAACATCATACATTCCTTTCGTAATCATAGCATAATAATTATAGGCTAACATAAGCATTGAGATTAATCACACTTAGAAGACTTACCTGTTGCTTCCAAGAATCTTATTCATCATGCAATATTCATAATCATACATATTTAAATACTAAATGGCATAATCAAAAACAACTCATCAAATCATGTACAAGATCAATGCATAGCGTAGGAGAAGGTAAACGGGTCGTTAAAGGGTTCATTCAAGTCTTAATTCTAATCCTAACGTTTACACATTATGAAATACCATAAACAACCCATTCGAAACCATCACTTAGAGAAAGATCATGTATCACACGACATTCAAACATTATCAATCAATTACTCAACAATTCGTGTGAAATTGAATATAGAAAACGTTTACTTTTTATTAAAAAATAATAAATCTAGGGTTAGGAAGAAAATCCATTTTGTAGAGTAAAAACCCTAGTATTTGAAGTTCTTGAAAACTTATTATGAAAGTACCTATTGGGGAAAAGAATCCCAAGAGTGAAAAACCCATACCTTATAGATGAAGAATCCAGGAAATTTGATTGGAAACTTTGAAACCTTCGTCTTCTCCCTTAAGCTTTTCTTGATCTTCAATGGAGTTTGGAAAAAAGAGTGTTCTTGAGAGATTGAGAGAAATTTTGTTTGATCTGATTTGGGACGTGTACAATTGGTCTAAAACTGACCTAATATCAATATATAGTCGTCCCATGAATTACCCAAAAGACCCTCCACTTAAATGGGTCTTTTTAATAAGTTAAATTACCAAAATGCCCCTCCTAAATTGATTAAAAATAGGAGAGCATTTGACTTAGCCAAATTCTGAAAATTTGCTAAGTGTCTCGGGTTTGACCATGAATTTTAATTAATTAATTAAGTTGCTAATTTAATTAGTTAAGTGACCTAGGGTAATTACTAAAGTACCCATAAGTCACTAGGACCATAACCAACCCCCTTGGACCATCCTAGGTTAGGTACTAGGATGTTTCTTTAGTTAGCTACTCAGCTAGTGTCACTCGGTTAGGTCTTAGGATTTTTGGCACACTAGTTAGTTCATTTTAGTTAGTCCTAGGTTAGTTAGCTAGTTAGGTAAGTTAGTTAGAACCTAGGATTGGTTAGGAAGCTCGGCCCCACGTGGCTTGACCCGACCCGTGCCGACCCCCAACCACCCTAACCGAATCGGTTGGGCTTGGTCGCTTGCCTCTCGGCCGATAGCACATGCGCATGCACATGTGTTGCCGTGCACTTTCCTAACCGTGCACTCTGTAGTTGCACTTGGAAAGTTCACTTCTTGTCCAAGGATCCTCACTATGTCCTTGGGCACTGCTTAATCTACATGATCATTTTAAATGATCATGTGCTATGGTACCTAGGCTTGACACTTGGATGCCTCATGCCTAATGTGTGTAAGCGATGAAATTAAGAATTGAAGAAATTAAGAATTTTAGCTTAGGGTCTTCATTGCAGGTACAATTTCCAAAGAAGCTTGTGTATACATAGAAATTGGCTAACACCCTTAAGCCAATATTCTCTAACATGTCCCAATATTACTCAATATTGGGCATTGGGATGCCTATGTACCCCAATGCATATTCTTAAAACCTAATAGACTCTTCACTAGACAAGTACATTTTGTGGAAACTCATTTTAAGCATTATTAAATAGATTAAGCTCTAGTCTAAGTCATGGCATTTCCGGAGTGTTACAAAAGTGAACATCAACGTAAACGTGAAAGTGAATGTCAACATAAACATCATGGTCAATATCAATCTGAACGTTAACGTTAATGTGAACGTTAATGTCAACGTCAACATTAACGTCAACGTCAATGTCAACATAAATGTGAGCATCCATGTGAACGTCAATATAAACATAAACGTCAACATCGACGTCAACATCAGCATGAACATCAATGTCAATGTAAACGTCAATGTCAATATTAACGTCAACGTAAATGTGAAAGTCAACCTAAACGTAAGAGTCGGCATGAATGTCAACGTCAACGTGAAGGTCAATGTGAATGTCAACGTGAAATGGAATGTCAACGTCTACATGAACGTCAACGTCAACGTAAAAGTATTAGTCAAGAATGTCAATGTCAATGTGAACGTCAATGTGAATTTCAACGTCAACATCAATGTTAATATGAACGTCAAACATCAGAGTACACATCAACGTGAACGTCAACGTGAACGACAACATGAACATCAACGTGAACGTCAATGTCAACGTCAACGTAAATGTAAGAGTTAGCGAGAATGTCAACGTCAATGTGAATAATAACCTGAACGTCAATGTCAACATAAAAGTCAATGTAAATGTCAACCTAAACGTAAGAGTCAGCGAGAATGTCAACGTCAACGCGAATGTCAATGTGAATGTCAACGTCAACGTCAACGTTAATATCAATATGATCGTCAACATGAACGTCAATGTCAATGTCAATGTAAACATAAACGTTAACGTCAATATCAACGTAAACATCAACGTAAACGTAAATATGACCGTTAACGTAAATGTAAATGTCAGTATATATGATGTCAACATCAACTTCAACGTCAATGTGAACGTAAATGTCAATGTAAATGTCAAGGTGGACGTCAACGTCAACATCAATATGAACGTCAAGGTGAACGTCAACGTGTATGTCGACATAAATATCAACGTCATCTTAAACGTCAATATCAAATACAACAGTAACATCAACGTCATCATCAGCATGAACGTAAATGTCAACATTTGCGTGAACGTCAACATCAACGTCAATGTAAATGTTAACATCAACGGCAATGTGAACGTCAACGTCATTGTTAATGAAAATGTCAATGTAAATGTCAAATGATTTTGAATATCAACGTCAATGTTAATGTCAACGTCAATGTAAACGTCAACGTTAACGTCAACATAAACTTCAACGTCAACATTAACGTCCACATGAACGTTGACGTCAACGTCAATGTGAACATCAACATTAATGTGAATGTCAACGTTAACATCAACAGATATGTGAACGTAAATATTTGCGTCAACATATACGTGAATGTTAATGTAAAGATCTATGTCAACATAAACGTCAATATCAATGTCAATGTAAATGTCCACGTCCACGTCCACGTGAACGTGAACATGAACGTCAATGTCAACGTCAACATTTGTAAATCCACATGAATGTCAAAGACAACATCAATGTATAAACGTGAACGTCAACATCAACATCAATGTCAACATCAACGTCAACGTAAACATCTACGTGAACGTCAATATCAACGTCAACGTCAACCTAAACGTAAGAGTCAGCGAGAATGTTAATGTCAATATGAACATCAATGTCAATGTAAGCGTGAACATAAACATCAACGTCTACGTGAACGTCAATGTGATCGTCAATATCAACGTCAACGTCTACGTGAACATCAATATGAATGTCAACGTCAATGTACACATCAAGTTGAATGTCAACGTCAACGTCAACATAAACGTCAAGGTGAATGTCGACGTACACAATGTCAACGTCAAAGTGATCGCCAATGCCAACGTCAATGTGAACGTGATCGCCAATGTCAACGTCAACATGAACGTCAACATCAACGTCAACATCATCATGAACATAAACATCAATATTAGCGTGAACATCAACATCAATGTAAATGTGAACGCCAACGTTAATATCAATGTCTATATAAACATCAACGTCAACGTTAACGTTAACGTCAATGTAAATGTGAACGTTAACGTCTACATGAACATCAACGTCATTGTGAAATTCAAAAATAACATAAATGTCAGTGTCAACGTCAATGTCAATGTAAATGTGAATGTGAATATCAATGTCAACATCAACGAGAATGTCAATGTCAACAAGAACGTCAATATGAATGTCAATGTGAACGTCAACGTCAATGTCTATGTTAATGTAAGAGTCAGCGGAATATCAATGTGAACGTCAACGTGAACGTGAACATCAACGTGATCGTCAATGTTAACGACAACGTGAATGCCAACATCAACGTCTATGTGAACGGAAATATCAACGTCAACGTGAACAAGAACGTCAACGTAAATGTGAACGACAATGTGAATGTCAACATCAACATCAACGTCAATATCAACATCAACATTAGCATCAACATAAACGTCAACGACTCCGTGAACATCAATATCAACATCTATGTGAACGTCAATGGAAATGTGAACGTCAACATAAACGTCAGTATCAACGTGAACGTGAATGTCAACGTAAATATGAATGTCAACATCAACATCAGCGTTAACGTAAACATAAACGACGGAGTGAATATTAATGTCAACGTCAATTTCAACGATAACGTAAACATAAACGTGAACGTCAATATAAACGTCAGCGTGAACGTGAACGTGAACGTTAATGTAAACGTGAACATGAACGTCAACCTCAGCGTCAACATAAATGTAAACGACTGCGTGAACGTTAATGTCAACGTCAATGTGAACGTCAACGTAAACATGAACAAGAATGTCAACATCAACATTAGAGTAAATATAAACGTTAACGACAACGTAAATGTTAACGTCAATGTCAATGAACATCAACGTAAATGTGAACGTGAACATAAATATTACTCAACGTCAATGTGAGCGTATAAACATGAACTTCAACATCAAAGTAAACATAAGCATCAACATTAGCGTGAGCGTGAACGTCAATGTAAACGTAAACATCAACATAAACATCAACGTAAACGTGAATGTCAACGTAAACGTAAGAGTCAGCTTGAATGTTAAAATCAACGTGAACGTCAATGTGAATGTCAACGTGCATGTGAACGTCAACGTCGGGTTGAACATCAACCTGATCTTTAACATGAATGTGAACGTCAATGTGAACGTTTACGTCTACGTGAAAGTCAATGATAACGTCAACATCAATTTAAATGTCAATGTGAACATGAACATCAACGTCAACATCGTGGTGAACATCAACATGTACGTTGATATCAACGTAAATGTCAACGTAAATGTGAACGTCAATGTCTACATCAACGTCAACGACAACATTAACATCAACATTAATGTCAATGTCAACGTGAACCTGAACGTCAATGTAAATGTCATAGTGAATGTTAACTTACACGGTAATGTAAACGTCAACATAAAAATCAACGTAAACGTGAACTTCAATGTAAACATGAACATGAATATGAACGTCAATGTCAACGTCTACGTGACTGTGAACGTCAATGTCAATATCAACGTGATCATAAATGTAAATGTGAATATAAACATCAACGTCAATGTGAACGTGAATGTGAATATGAACGTCAACATGGATGTGAACGTCAACGTGAATGATAATGTGAGCAGATAAACGTTAACGTCAACATCAAAGTAAACATAAATATCAACGTCAGCGTGAACGTCAACGTCAACGTAAGTGTGAATGTCAATGTGAATGTAAACGTGAACGTCAATGTCAACATCTACGTGAACGTTAACCTGATCATCAATGTAAACTTCAACGTCAACGTCTACGTGAACGTAAATGGACACGTCAAGGTAAACGTCAACGTGTACATCAAGGTGAATGTCTACGTGTAGGACAACTTCAACGTCAAAGTCAATATCAACGTGATCGCCAACGTCAACATCAACGTCAATGTGAACATTAACATCAACGACAGCATGAACACTAACATTAACGTCAATGTGAACGTCAATGTTAGCGTCAACGTAAATGTTAATGTCAGCGTCAACGTGAATGTCAACATCCACGTCAACATAAAAGTCAACGTCAACGTCAACGTTAACGTAAACGTGAACGTCCACTTGAACTTCAACTTCAACGTGAATGTCAATGTCTACACCAGTGTGAACGTCAATATCAACGTAAATGTAAACGTGAATGTCAACGTTAACGTCAATGTATATGTAAGAGTTAGCGAGAATGTCAACGTCAATGTGAATGTAAACAAAAACATGAAAGTCAATGTCTACATAGACGTCAACATGAACGTCAATGTGATCATCATCGTTAACGTCAATGTGAACGCCAACGTCAACGTCTATGTGAACGTCAATGTCAATGTGAACTTCAACGTCAACATCAACATAAATGTGAACGTGAATGTGAACGTCAATGTGAATGTGAACGTGAATGTCAACATGAACGTTAACATCAACGTCAATGTCAGCGTCAACGTGAATATCAACGTCAATGTTAACGTCAACTTCAACATCAATATCAACGTAAACGTTAATGACAGCGTGAACATTATCGTCTACGTCAATGTAAACGTCACCGTCAACGTCAAGGTAAATATGAACGTCAATGTAAACGTAAACATAAACGTCAGCGTCAATGTGAACATCAACATCAACGTCAACATGAACGTGAACGTGAACGTCAACGTCAACTTCAACGTGAACGTGAACATCAATTTCAATGTGAACGTGAACATCAATGTGAACGTTAACGTCAACATCAACATCAGTGTCAATGTAAATATCAACGACTGCATGAACGTTAACGTTAACGTCAATGTGAACATTAATATCAACATCAATTTAAACGTGAACGTCAGCATAAGCGTAAACATAAATGTGAACGTCAACGTAAGCATAAACGTAAATGTGAACGTCAACGTAAATATAAACGTCAGCGTGAATGTGAACTTCAATGTAAATGTGAACAACAACATCAAAATCAGAGTCTAGGTAAACGTAAAAGACAGTGTGAACGTTAACGTCAACGTCAATGTGAATAACAACGTCAACATCAACGTCAAAGTTAACGTCAAAGTTAACGTCAGCATCAACGTCAACGTCAACGTCAATATAAACATAAACGTCATCCTCAACATCAATGTTAGCATCGACATAAACGTAAACGTCAGCATCAATTTAAATGTCATTGTCAACATTAATATAAACGTAAACGGCAGCCTCAACATCAACGTGAATGTGAGCATATAAACGTTAACGTCAACGTCAAAGTAAACATAAACGGCAACGTCAAAGTAAACGTAAACGTCAGCATAAGCGCGACGTCAACGTTAATGTCAACGTGAATGTCAATGTAAACGTAAGAGTCAGCGAGAATTTCAACATTAACATGATCGCCAATGTGAATCTTAACGTGAACATCAATGTAAACGTCTACATGAACGTCAACGTGATTGTCAATGTAAACGTCAACGTCAACATCTATGTGAACGTCAATATGAACGTCAACATCAACGTACACGTCAAGGTGAATGTCAATGTGTATGTCAATGTAAACGTCAAGGTGAACGTCTACGTCAATATCAACGTGATCGCCTATGTCAATGTCAACGTAAACGTGAAGATCAACCTCAAGGACAGCGTGAACGCTAACGTCAACGTCAGTGTAAAAATCAACGTCAGTGTCAACATAAATGTAAACATCAGCGTCACATGAACGTCAATGTCAACGTAAATATAAACGTTAACATCAACGTTAATGTAAATATCAACGTACACTTGAACGCCAACATCAACATGAACGTCAATGTCTACGTCAGCGTGAACGTCAACGTCAACGTAAACATCTACATGAATGTGAACATCAACGTCAACATCAATGTAAACGTAAGAGTTAGCGAGAATGTGAATGTCAATGTGAACGTGAACGTCAACATCAATGTGAACGTCAGCGTGATCATCAATGTTAATGCCAACATCACTATCTAAGTAAACGTCAATGTCAACTTCAACATGAACTTCAACATCAATGTTAACATCAACGTTAATATCAACGTGAACGTCAACATCAACGTAAACGTAAACGTAAGAGTCAACGAGAATGTAGATGTCAATGGGAACGTCAATGTGAATGTCAACGTGAACACGTGAACGTCAATGTGATCATCAACGTTAACGTTAATGTCAACGTCAATATTTACGTGAACGTCAAGATGAACGTATACGTCAATATACACGTCAACGTGAAAGTCAACATCAACGTCAACATAAACGTCAACGTCAATGTCAACGTAAATGTAAGAGTCAGTGAGAATGTTTACGTTAATATGAACGTCAATGTGAATATCAACGTGAATGTGAACGCCAACGTCAACATCTATGTCAACGTCAATATCAATGTCTACGTGAACGTCAATATCAACGTCAATGTGAACGTGAACATAAATGTCAATATCAACCTGAACGTGAACGTCAACGTCAACGTCAACGTAATTGTGAATGTCAACGTCAACGTCAACGTTAAGGTGAACGTCAACATCAACGTCAAAGTCAAGGTGAACATCAACGTGTACGTCAACGTCAATGTCAACAGCAACATAGACATCAATGTCAAAGTTAACAACAACGGTAGTGTCAACGTCAACATAGACATCAATGTCAAAGTTAACAACAACGGTAGTGTTAACGTCAACATCAGCATGAATGTAAACGTCAACATTTGTGTGACATCAATGTCAATGTCAACGGATTGTGAACATCAACGTCAACTTCAATGTTAACGTCAACATTAACGTGAACTTGAACGTGAACATCACCATACATGTGAACGTGAACGTCAATATATTGTCAACATCAATATTAACATGAACGTTAACATCAACGTCAATGTCAATGTGAACGTCAATGTCAACGTCAACGGTAATGTGAACGTTACCGTCAGTGTCAACGTAAATGTAAATATCTGCATCAACGTGAACGTCAACGTGAACGTCAACTTCAACATCAATGTGAACGTCAATGTAAACATCAACGTCAATGTCAATGTCAACATCAATATCAACGTCAATGTAAATATCAACATCAACATCAACGTAAATCCACGTGAACATCAACGGTAACGTCAATGTATTAGTGTGAAGGTTAACGTAAACATAACCATCAACATCAACGTCAACATAATCATGAACATCAAGGCCACATAAACGTCAATGTCAACGTCAACGTAAATCCACGTGAACATCAATGGAAATGGCAACATATAAGTGTGAAGGTTAACATAAACATCAACGTCAACATTAGTGTGAACATCAACGTCAATGTAAACGCCAACATGAACGTCAATGTTAACGTCAACATAAACATCATCGTAAACGTGAACGTCAACCTAAACGTAAGACTCAGCGAGAATATTAGCGTCAACGTGAACGTCAATGTGAATGTCAACGTGAACATGAATGTCAACGTCTACGTGAACTTCAACGTGATCGTCAATGTCAACGTCAACATCAATATCTACGTGAACATCAATATGAACTTCTACGTCAACATACACGTCAACGTGAATATCAATGTCAATGTTAATGTCAATGTCTACGTGAACGTCAATATGAACTTCTACGTCAACATATACGTCAACGTGAATATCAATGTCAATGTCAATATAAACGTCAATATCAATGTCAACGTAAATGTGAGAGTCAACGAAAATGTCAATGTTAATGTGAACGTCAATGTGAACGTCAACGTGAACGTCAACATGAACGTCAATGTCAATGTCTATGTGAACGTCAATATCAACATCTACGTGAACATAAATATCAACGTTAATGTAAACATGAACGTCAACCTCAACCTCAACCTCAACGTGATCGTCAAAATCAATGTAAATATAAATGTCAACGTCAAGGTGAACGTCAACCTCAACATCAATATCAAGGTGAACGTCAACGTGTACGTCAATGTCAACATCAATGTAGACGTCAACGTCAAAGTCAACAACAACGGTAGTGTCAATGTCAACATCAACATGAACGTAAATGTCAATATTTGTGTGAACGTCAATGTCAACGTCAACATAAACATCAATGTCAATTGATTGTGAACATCAACATCAATTTCAACATAAACGTCAACGTCAATGTCAATTTCAACTTATTGTGAACATCAACGTCAATGTGAACGTGAACGTGAACATCACCATAAATGTGAACGTGAACGTCACCATAAATGTGAACGTGAACGTCAACATAAATGTCAACATCAACGTCAATGTTAACATCAACGTCAATGTCAATGTGAAAGACAATGTAAATGTGAACGTCAATATGAACGTCAATGTAAGCGTCAACATAAACGTGAACGTGAATGTCAACATAAATATAAATATTTTCATCAACGTAAACGTAAACTTCAATGTCAACGTGAACGTCAACATAAATGTCAACTTCAACATCAACGTTAACATAAACGTAAATGTCAATGTCAACGTAAATCCACGTGAACATCAACGGCAACGTCAAAGTATAAGTGTGAATATTAACGTAAAGATAAACGTCAACGTCAATATTAGCGTGAACATCAACGTCAACGTAAATGTCAACGTGAATGTTAACGTTAATGTCTAGATAAACATCAACGTAAACGTGAATATCAACCTAAACGTAAGAGTTAGCGAGAATATTAGTGTCAATGTGAACGTTAATGTGAATGTCAACATGAACATGACCATCAACGTGATCGTCAACATTAACGCCAACGTCAATGTCAACGTCTACGTGAATGTCAATAGGAATGTCAACGTCAACGAGCACATCAAGGTGAACGTCAACGTCAACATCAATATAAATGTGAAGGTGAACATCGACATACACGACATTAACGTTAATGTTAATGTGATCGCCAACGTCAACGTATATGTGATCACAAACGTCAATGTTAAAGTGACCGTGAATGTCAACATGAACGTTAACGTCAACATCAACATCAACGTGAACGTTAACATCAATATCAAGACCAGCATGAATGTAAACGTCAACATTTGCGTGAACGTCAATGTCAATGCGAATGTCAGCGTCAGCGTGAACGTGAACGTGAATTTCAACGTTAATATCTATATTAATGTAAATGTGAACATCAACGTCAATGTGAACATCAATGTCAACATGTACGTGAACGTCAACGACAACGTGAATGTATAAATGTGAACGTCAACATGTACGTCAATGTCAATGTAAACAAGAACGTGATCATCAACGTCAAGGTAAATGTATACGTTACATCAACGTCAACACCAACGTCAACGCCAATATCAACGTCTACATGAATGTCAATATCAACATGAACGTGAATGTAAATGTCAACGTAAATGTGAAAGTCAATGTCAACGTCAATGTCAATGTCAATGTGACGTCAACGTCAACATCATTGTGAACGTCATTGTCAACATCAACGTCAATGTCAACGTCAACATTAACATCAACATCAAACGTAACATCAACGTTAACGTCAATGTAAATGTAAACATAAATGTAATGTATTGTAATGTTCAGAAATATAATGTAATGTAATGAACGTCAATGTAAACGTGAACGTGAACGTCAACATAAACGTGAACATGAACATCAATATAAACGACAACATCAACGTGAATGTGAACGTCAACGTCAACATGAATGTCAACATCCATATCAACATAAATGTGAAAGTGAACATCAACGTAACGTGAATGTGAACGTCAACATCAACGTCAATGTGAACATCAACGTCAATATCAATCAACATAAACATATAGATCAATGTGTACGTCAATGTCAATATGAACATCGACGTCAATGTGAACATGAACATGAACGTCAACGTCAATGTTAATGTCAACATCAACATGAACATCAACGTAAACGTTAATGAGAACGTGAATGTCAGCGTAAACATCAGCGCAACATCAACATGAAAGTCAATATCAACGTCAACATCTACGTGACTGTGAATGTGAATGTGAACGTCTAATTAATGTTAACGTTAACGTCAACGTCAACGTCTATAAGAACATGAACGTGAACGTGAGCGTAAATGTCAATTTCAACCTAAACGTGTATGTCAATGTAAATGACAACGTGAACGTCAATGTCAATGTGAACTCCGATAGTGTTTTTCGTAGCAGTCCAAGGGGTTGGTAAATATAAACATCAACATCAACATGAACGTCAACGTCAACGTCAATGTCAATGTCAACGTGAACGTCAACATGAACATGAATGTCAACATCAACGTTAGTGTCAACATAAACGTCAATGACTGTGTGAACGTCAACGTCAACGTCAATGTCAAAGTCAACATAACTTGAACGTCAACGTAAGTATCAACGTAAACGTCAACATAAATGTTAACGTCAACTTCAATATCAGCATCAACGTAAACGTCACCAACAGTGTGACGTTAACGTCTATGTCAATGTGAACGTCACCGTCAATGTCAAAGTAAATGTGAACATCAATGTAAACGTAAACGTAAACGTAAGCGTGAACGTGAACATTAATGTCAACGTCAATATGAACGTGAACGTCAATGTCAATGTCAACTTCAACGTGAACGTGAACGTTAACATCAACGTCAATATCAGTATCAACATAAACATCAACGATTGCGTGAACGTTAATGTCAACGTTAATGTAAATGTGAATGTAAATGTCAACATTTGCGTGAACGTCCATGTCAATGCGAATATCAGCGTCAGCGTGAACGTGAACGTGAACATCAATATTAATATCAATATTAATGTAAATATGAAAATCAACGTCAATGTGAACATCAATGTCAACGTGTACGTGAACGTCAATAACAACGTGAATGTATAAACGTGAACGTCAACATGTACGTCAATGTCAACGTAAACAAGAACGTGATCATCAACGTCAAGGTAAATGTATATGTTAACGTCAACGTGAACGCCAATGTCAACTCCAACATCAACGTCTACATGAATGTCAATATCAACATGAACATGAATGTGAATGTCAACGTAAACGTGAACGTAAACATCAACGTCAATGTCAATGTCAATGTGAACATCAATGTCAACATCATTGTGAACGTCAATGTCAACGTCAACATAAACATCAACGTCAATGTCAACGTCAATTAACATCAACATCAATGTAACATCAACATTAATGTCAATGTAAATGTAAACATAAATGTAATGTATTGTAATGTTCATAAATGTAATGTAATGTAATGAACGTCAATGTAAACGTGAACGTGAACGTAAACATAAACGTGAACATGAACATCAATGTAAATGACAACATCAACGTGAATGTGAACATCAACGTCAATATGAATGTCAACATACACATCAACATAAATGTGAAAGTGAACGTCACGTAACGTGAATGTGAACGTCAACATCAACGTCAACGTGAACATCAACGTCAATATCAATAAACAAAACATAAACATCAATTTGTACGTCAATGTCAATATGAACATCGATGTCAATGTGAACATGAACATGAACGTCAACATCAACATCAACGTCAACGTTAATGTCAACATCAACATGAACATCAACATAAACGTTAATGAGAACGTGAATTTCAGCGTAAACGTCAACGTCAACATGAAAGTCAACACCAATGTCAACGTCTACGTGACTGTGAATGTGAATGTGAACATCTAATTAATGTTAACGTTAATGTCAATGTCAACATCTATAAGAACATGAACGTGAACGTGAACGTAAATATCAATTTCAACCTAAATGTAAACGTCAACATAAACGACATTGTGAACGTCAAAATGAACGTGAACGTAAATATAAACATCAATATCAATGTGAACGTCAACATAAACGTCAATGTAAATGTCAACATGAACGTCAACATTAACGTGAACGTCAACATCAACATTAGTGTCAACATAAACGTCAATGACTGCGTGAACGTCAACGTCAACGTCATTGTCAAAGTCAACATAACTTGAACGTCAACGTCAGTATCAACGTAAACATCAACATGAATGTTAACGTCAACTTCAATATCAGCATCAACATAAACGTCACCAACAGTGTGACGTTAATGTCTACGTCAATGTGAACATCACCGTCAACATAAACTTAAACGTTAGCGTCAACGTGAACATTAATGTCAACGTCAACATGAACGTGAACGTCAATGTCAACGTCAACTTCAACGTGAACGTGAATGTCAACGTGAACGTTAACATCAACGTCAACATCAATATCAACATAAACGTCAATGATTGCGTGAACGTTAACGTCAACGTCAATGTAAATGTGAATGTCACCGTAAGAGTAAACATGAATGTTAACGTAAGCGTAAACGTAAACGTGAATGTCAATGTAAATGTAAATGTCAGCGTGAACGTGAACTTCAATGTAAAGGTGAACATCAACATGAACGTTAACGTCAACGTCAAAATCAGAGTCTAGGTAAACGTAAAAGAAAGTGTGAACATTAACGTCAATATCAACGTGAACGTCAATGTCAATGTTAACGTCAACGTAAATGTCAGCATCAATGTGAACGCCAATGTGAACGTGAACGTCAACATAAATGTCAGCCTCAACATCAACGTTAACATCAACGTCGAAATAAACGTAAATGTGAACGTCAACGTGAACGTATAAACGTTAACGTCAACGTCAAAATAAACGTAAACTGTCCCGACCCTCAATTACACCCTAGAAGTTAGAGTATCCCTGAGTGCGTCACACGGAAAATGAGACTTCAATAAGTCTCATCTAAGCCTCTCGTACCATTTATTGCATAATAACATACTAAAATGAGTATAAATTTAAAACTTTCTTCTCACACAAAGAACTCTTTTCATAAACGATACGCAAACGGAAGACTTTCATTAAAAACATTAAACATTTACAATAACCCCTTGAACCATCTAACTTTAGAGTATACAACACTTGGGACTAAGCCCATCCAAAGACATAAAGTAAAGACTTAAGAGATAATGGATCATGTGGATATTGTCCCCGAATCGATGAGGACTCACCATTACTTCATCTTGAACTCTTAGAAACCTATCCATCGTCCATGGAACATCAAAACTTCCAATTCCCTACACTTTAGTTAAAAAGGGAAAAGAAGAGGTTAGCACATTAGTTGTACTAAGTATGGAAGCCATGCAAAAATCATGAAAAAGGGACATTTAGTTAATAACATGCTTTTCATGAATTTTGATTTAAACTTATCATAGGTCATAGGAGATTAACTCCTTGTATAATCATGATCATGAGCTCTTTTAGATTAGATGAGAATTTCCTTTCATCGTAACCTTTCGTTTGTGAGATTTACATAGCATAATCGTCTTGTGTAAAGCATACAATGGATATCATAACTTTCCTTTTCGTATTCTTATCTTGATCTCACAATTTACATGTTCATATCCCAGCATATTCACATAGCAACATCATACATTCCTTTCGTAATCATAGCATAATAATTATAGGCTAACATAAACATTGAGATTAATCACACTTAGAAGACTTACCTCTTGCTTCCAAGAATCTTATTCATCATGGAATATTCATAATCATACATATTTAAATATTAAATGGCATAATAAAAAACAACTCATCAAATCATGTACAAGATCAATGCATAGCGTACGAGAAGGTAAACGGGTCGTAAAAGGGTTCATTCAAGTCTTTATTCTAATCCTAACGTTTACACATTATCAAATACCATAAACAACCCATTCGAAACCATCACTTAGAGAAAGATCATGTATATACGACATTCAAACATTATCAATGAATTACTCAACAATTCGTGTGAAATTGAATATAGAAAACGTTTACTTTTTATTAAAAAATAATAAATCTAGGGTTAGGAAGAAAATCCATTTTGTAGAGTAAAAACCCTAGTATTTAAAGTTCTTGAAAACTTATCATGAAAGTACCTATTGGGGAAAGGAATCCCAAGAGTGAAAAACCCATACCTTATAGATGAAGAATCCAGGAAATTTGATTGGAAACTTCGAAACCTTCGTCTTCTCCCTTAAGCTTTTCTTGATCTTCAATGGAGTTTGGAAAAAAGAGTGTTCTTGAGAGATTGAGAGAAATTTTGTTTGATCTGATTTAGGACGTGTAAAATTGGTGTAAAACTGACCTAATATCAATATATAGTCGTCCCATGAATTACCCAAAAGACCCTCCACTTAAATGGGTCATTTTAATAAGTTAAATTACCAAAACGCCCCTCCTAAATTGACTAAAAATAGGAGAGCATTTGACTTAGCCAAATTCTGAAAATTTGCTAAGTGTCTCGGGTTTGACCATGAATTTTAATTAATTAATTAAGTTGCTAATTTAATTAATTAAGTGACCTAGGGTAATTACTAAAGTACCCCTAAGTCACTAGGACCATAACCAACCCCCTTGGACCATCCTAGGTTAGGTACTAGGATGTTTCTTTAGATAGCTACTCAGCTAGTGTCACTCGGTTAGGTCTTAGGATTTCGGGCACACTAGTTAGTTCATTTTAGTTAGTCCTAGGTTAGTTAGCTAGTAAGGTAAGTTAGTTAGAACCTAGGATTGGTTAGGAAGCTCGGCCCCACGTGGCTTGACCCGACGCGTGCCGACCCCCTAACCGAATCGGTTGGGCTTGGTCGCTTGCCTCTCGGCCGATAGCACATGCGCATGCACATGTGTTGCCGTGCACTTTCCTAACCGTGCACTCTGTAGTTGCACTTGGAAAGTTCACTTCTTGTCCAAGGATCCTCACTATGTCCTTTGGCACTGCTTAATCTACATGATCATTTTAAATGATCATGTGCTATTGTACCTAGGCTTGACACTTGGATGCCTCGTGCCAAATGTGTGTAAGCGATGAAATTAAGAATTGAAGAAGTTAAGAACTTTAGCTTAGGGTCTTCATTGCAGGTACAATTCCTAAACAAGCTTGGATTGTATTTTAAGTTACTTGTGTATACATAGAAATTGGCTAACACCCTTAAGCCAATAATCTCTAACATGACCAATATTACTCAATATTGGGCATTGGGATGCCTATGTACCCCAATGCATATTCTTAAAACCTAATAGACTCTTCACTAGACAAGTACATTTTGTGGAAACATCATTTTAAGCATTATTAAATAGAATAATCTCTAGTCTAAGTCATGTCATTTCCGGAGTGTTACAAAAGTGAACGGAAACGTAAACGTCACCATAAACGTGAACGTGAATGTCAACATAAACATCATGGTCAATATCAATTTGAACGTTAACGTTAATGTGAACGTTAATGTCAACGTCAACATTAACATCAACGTCAATGTGAATGTCAAAGTAACTATGAACGTCAACGTAAATGTGAACGTCAACGTAAATGTAACGTCTGCATCAACGTCTGCGTCAACGTGAACGACAATGTCAATTTCATCGTGAACGTCAACGTCAACGTCAACGTAAACATCAATGTCAACATAAATACGAACATCCACATGAACGTCAACAATAACATCAACGTATAAATGTGAACGTCAATATAAACATAAACGTCAACATCGACGTCAACATCAGCATGAACATCAATGTCAATGTAAACGTCAATGTCAACATTAACGTCAATATAAAAGTGAAAGTCAACCTAAACGTAAGAGTCGGTGCGAATGTCAACGTCAATGTGAACGTCAATGTGAATGTCAACGTGAAATGGAATGTCAACGTCTACATGAACGTCAACGTCAACGTAAAAGTATTAGTCGAGAATGTCAATGTCAATGTGAACGTCAATGTGAATGTCAACGTCAACATCAATGTTAATATAAACGTCAAACATCAGAGAACACATCAATGTGAACGACAATGTGAACATCAACGTGAACGTGAACGTCAACATCAACATAAATGTCAACGTAAACGTAAGAGTCAGCGAGAATGTCAACATCAACGTTTATGATAACCTGAACGTCAATGTCAACATAAAAGTCAATGTAAATGTCAACCTAAACGTAAGAGTCAGCGAGAATGTCAACGTCAACGCGAATGTCAATGTGAATGTCAACGTCAACGTCAACGTGAATGTCAATATGATCGTCAACATGAACGTCAACGTGAACGCCAACATAAACATAAACGTTAACATTAATATCAACATAAACATCAATGTCAACGTAAACGTGAACGTTAACGTAAATGTAAATATCAATGTATATGATGTCAACATCAACTTCAACGTCAATATGAACATAAACGTCAATGTAAATGTCAAGATGGACGTCAACGTCAATATCAACGTCAACGTCAAGGTGAACGTCAACGTGTATGTCAACATAAACATCAATGTCATCTTAAACGTCAATGTCAAATACAACGTAACATCAACGTCATCATCAGCATGAAGTTAAATATCAACATTTGCGTGAACGTCAACATCAACGTAAATGTCAATGTTAAAATCAACGTCAACGTCAATGTTAATGAAAACATCAATGTAAATGTCAAATAATTGTGAACATCAACATCAATGTAAATGTCAACGTCAAGGTCAACGTCAACGTCAACGTCAACGTCAACATAAACTTCAACGTCAACATCAACGTCCACGTGAACGTTGACGTCAACGTCAATCTAAACATCAACGTCAATGTGAATGTCAACGTTAACATCAAAAGATATGTGAATGTCAGCATGAACATCAATATCAATGTCAATGTAAATGTCCACGTCCACGTCCACGTGAACGTGAACATGAACATCAACGTCAACAACAACATTAGCGTAAATCCATCTGAACATCAAAGACAACATCAATGTATAAACGTGAACGGCAATATCAACATCAACGTCAACATCAACGTCAATGTAAACGTCTATGTGAACGTCAACATCAACATAACCGTAAGAGTCAGCGAGATTGTTAATGTCATTGTGAGCATCAATGTCAATATAAGCTTGAACATAAACGTCAACGTCTAGGTGAACGTCAATGTGATCGTCAATGCTAACATCAACATCAATATCAACGTCAACGTCTACGTGAACATCAATATGAATGTCAACATCAACGTACACGTCAAGTTGAACGTAAACGTAAATATCAACATAAACGTCAAGGTGAATGTCGACGTACACGATGTCAACGTCAAAGTGATCGCCAATGCCAACGTCAACGTGAACGTGATCGCCAATGTCAACGTCAACGTGAACGTCAACATCAACGTCAACATCATCATGAACATAAACGTCAATATTAGCATGAACATCAACGTCAACGTAAATGTGAACGCCAACGTCAACATCAACGTCAATATGAATGTCAACGTCAACGTTAACGTCAACGTCAATATAAACGTGAACGTGAACATCTACATGAACATCAACGTCATTGTGAACGTAAAAAAAAACGTAAACGTCAATGTCAACGTCAACGTCAATGTAAACGTGAATGTGAATGTCAATGTCAACATCAACGACAATTTCAATGTCAACGTAATGTCAATGTGAATGTCAACGTGAATGTGAACGTCAACGTCTATGTCAATGTAAGAGTCAGCGGAATATCAATATGAACGTCAATGTGAATGTCAACGTGAAGGTGAACATCAACGTGATCGTCAATGTTAACGTCAATGTGAACGCCACCGTCAACATCTTTGTGAACGTCAATATCAACGTCAACGTGAACGCCACCGTCAACGTCTTTGTGAACGTCAATATCAACATCAACGTTAATATCAACGTCAATATCAACATCAATATTAGCATCAACATAAACGTTAATGACTCTGTGAACATCAATATCAACGTCGATGTGAACGTCAATGGAAACGTGAACGTCAATATAAATGTCAGTGTCAATGTGAACGTGAACGTCAATGTAAATATGAACGTCAACATTAACATCAGCGTTAACGTAAATGTAAACGACGGAGTGAACATTAATGTCAATGTCAATTTGAACGACAACGTAAACGTAAACGTGAATGTCAATATAAACGTCAGCGTGAATGTGAACGTGAACGTTAATGTAAACGTGAACATCAATGTCAACCTCAGCGTCAACATAAATGTAAACGACTGCGTGAACGTTAATATCAACGTCAATGTGAACGTCAACGTAAACGTAAACGTCAGCGTTAACGTGAACGTGAACAAGAATTTCAACATCAATATCAGAGTAAACGTCAACGTCAACGATAAAGTAAATGTTAACGTCAATGTCAATGAACATAAACGTAAATGTGAACGTGAACATAAATATTACCTCAACGTCAATGTGAGCGTATAAACATGAACTTCAACATCAAAGTAAACATAAGCATCAACGTTAGCGTGAGCGTGAACGTCAACGTCAACTTAAACATCAACGTAAATGTGAATGTCAACGTAAACATAAGAGTCAGCGTGAATGTTAACATCAACGTGAACGTCAATGTGAATGTCAACGTGCATGTGAACGTCAACGTCTGGTTGAACATCAACCTGATCTCTAACGTGAACATGAACGTCAATATGAACATTGACGTCTATGTGAAAGTCAATGATAACGTCAACGTCAATGTAAATGTAAATGTAAATGTCAATGTGAACATGAATATTAATGTCAACATCAAGGTGAACAGCAACATGTACATTGATATCAACGTCAATGTGAATATAAATGTGAACGTCAATGTCTACGTCAATGTTAACGACAACATTAACATCAACATCAATGTCAATGTCAACGTGAACCTGAACGTCAATGTAAATGTCAGAGTGAATATCAACTTACACGGTAATGTAAACGTTAACATAAAAATCAATGTAAACGTGAACTTCCATGTAAACATGAACGTGAATATGAATGTCAACGTCAACGTCTACGTGACTGTGAACGTAAATGTCAACATCAACGTGATCATAAATGTAAACGTGAGTGTAAACATCAACATCAATATGAACGTGAACGTGAACGTGAATATGAACGTCAACTTGGATATGAACATCAACGTGAATGATAACGTGAGTGTATAAACGTTAACATCAATATCAAAGTAAATGTAAACGTAAACGTCAGCGTGAACGTCAACGTCAACGTAAGTGTGAATGTCAATGTGAATGTCAATGTGAATGTAAACGTGAACGTCAATGTCAACATCTACGTGAATGTTAACGTGATCATCACTGTAAACTTCAACGTCAATGTCTACGTGAACGTTAATATGAACGTCAACGGACACGTCAAGGTGAACGTCAACGTGTATGTCAAGGTGAATGTCTACGTATAGGACGACTTCAACGT
This sequence comes from Solanum lycopersicoides, assembly GCA_022817965.1. NCBI lineage: Eukaryota > Viridiplantae > Streptophyta > Magnoliopsida > Solanales > Solanaceae > Solanum > Solanum lycopersicoides. Next base: position 22,993,821 of record CM040624.1, on the reverse strand, counting down.
CAATGTCAATGTCAACGTGATCGCCAACGTCAATGTCAACGTCAATGTGAACATCAACATCAACGACATCATGAACGTTAACGTCAACGTCAATGTAAACGTCAACGTTAGCATCAACGTAAATGTAAATGTCAGCATCAACGTGAACGTCAATGTCAATGTCAACGTCAACGTAAAAGTCCACGTCCACGTCAACATAAACGTAAACGTGAACGTCCACTTGAACTTCTTCAACGTGAATGTCAATGTCTACGTCAGCGTGAAAGTCAATATCAACTTAAATGTAAACGTGAATGTCAACGTCAACGTCAATGTAAATGTAAAAGTTAGCGAGAATGTCAACGTCAATGTGTACGTCAATGTGAATGTCAATAAAAACATGAACGTCAACGTCTACATAGACGTCAATGTTAACGTCAACGTGATCATCATCGTTAACGTCAACATGAACGCCAATATCAACGTCTATGTGAACATCAATGTCAACGTGAACGCCAACATCAACGTCTATGTGAACATCAATGTCAACGTGAACTTGAACGTCAACATCAACATCAATGTGAACGTGAATGTTAACGTCAATGTGAATGTGAACGTGAATGTCAACGTGAACGTTAACGTTAACATCAATGTCAGCGTCAACGTGAACATCAACGTGAATGTTAACGTCAATTTCAACATCAACATCAACATAAACGTCAATGACAGCGTGAACATTAACGGCTACGTCAATGTAAACGTCAACGTCAACGTCAAAGTAAATATGAACGTCAACGCAAATGTAAACATAAATGTCAGCGTCAACGTGAACACTAACGTCAACGTCAACATGAACGTGAACGTGAATGTCAATGTCAACTTCAACGTGAACGTGAACATCAATGTCAAAGTGAACGTGAACATCAATGTGAACGTTAACGTCAATGTCAACATCAGTGTCAATGTAAACATCAACGACTGCATGAACGTTAGCGTTAACGTCAATATGAACAATAACGTCAACATCAATTTAAACGTGAACGTCAGCGTAAGCGTAAACATAAATGTGAACGTCAATGTAAGCATAAACGTAAATGTGAACGTCAACGTAAATATAAACGTCAGCATGAATGTGAACTTCAACGTAAATATGAACAACAACATAAACATTAACGTCAACGTCAAAATCAGAGTCTAGTTAAACGTAAAAGATAGTGTGAACGTTAACGTCAACGTCAATGTGAATGTCAATGTCAACGTTAATGTGAACGTCAACGTCAAAGTTAACGTCAAATTTAACGTCAGCATCAACGTCAACGTCAACGTCAATGTTAACATAAACATAAACGTCAGCCTCAACATCAATGTTAGCGTCGACATAAACATAAACGTCAGCATCAATGTAAACATCATTGTCAACGTTAATATAAACGTAAACGTCAGCCTCAACATCAACGTGAACGTGAGCGTATAAACGTTTATGTCAACGTCAAAGTAAACGTAAATGGCAACGTCAAAGTAAACGTAAACGTCAGCATCAGCGTGACGTCAACATTAATGTCAATGTGAATGTCAATGTAAAAGTAAGAGTCAGCGAGAATTTCAACATTAACATGATCGTCAATGTGAATGTTAACGTGAACGTCAATGTCAACGTCTACATGAACGTCAATGTAAACGTCAACATCAACGTCTACGTGAACGTCAATATGAATGTCAACATCAACGTACACGTCAAGGTGAATGTCAACGTGTATGTCAACGTAAACGTCAAGGTGAACGTCTATGTCAACGTCAACATTAATATCCACGTGATCGCCTACGTTAATGTCAACGTAAACGTGAAGATCAACCTCAAGGACAGCGTGAACGCTAACGTCAACGTCAATGTAAAAATCAACGTCAGCGTCAACATAAATGTAAACATCAGCGTCAGATAAACGTCAATGTCAACGTATGTAACAACCCTAAAAATGAATAGGATCAAGACTTAGGTTTTCAAGGATGCTTGCGATTAGACCAAGGTCCACACGGACTGATACGCGTAGAATCAGACCTCAGAACCCTTACTACGACCAAGCCAACTAACTTGGGGAGCTAATTGAGCTTGGAAAGGTTGGAACCAACCATGTGAGGCTCACGAAAACGAAGATTTAATCGAAGGAGTCCTTACCGGACTTAAAAGAAGAAATTTGAAGTTTTGACGGTCCAAGGGTAAAATGGTCTTTTCCAGGCCAAGGGTAATATTGTAATTACCCTGAGGAATTAATTATTTAATTAATTAATTTAATTAAATAAAGCAATTCGGGTTGGGGCGATCCGAAGTGACCCATTTTCGCAAATGGGGTGTCACTCGGGTTCGAGCCCCACTAGAAGCAATGATTAAATTTGCTTTTAATTTATGTTGGTAAATTAATGTAATAAATTAATATTTATTAGCTGATTTAAGAAAAAGAAAAATCAGATTTATATTTAAAAGTTTGAAAGAGTCCTAGTTGACTAAGTCCTTACCTAAGCCTAAACTACCTTGCACGTTTAACTCTCTCCTTATCTCACGTCAACATCTCTCTTCTCTTTCACGTTTATTCTCTACAAAATTAAGGTGAAGAACTGAAAATACATCAAGAGTTCTTCACACTTGAAGAACTCACACGAAATTTTAAGAAAAACAAAGTAACCAAAACGTTAAGGCAAAGAGAAGTTGTTGTCGGGTGGTGTGGACGTTGAGGAAGCTTGGACTGATTTGTGGAGAGGATTTTGGACAGCAATTTCGTGGTTGAACAAGAAAATTAATGTATGGGTCTTCTTACTCTTGGTCCCTTTCCCAAGAGACCCTTATGACTCGAACGAATTTAATCCGAAACTAAGTTGTTTCCTCTTTTGCATGCCCCTGTCACTAGCTCCCAATAAATCGTAGGTTGGGTATGATTGCTGGTAGATTTAGGAATGTTATGACTTCGTGATGAACATGATTTTGATTGTATACTTGAAATCGTAGGAAATACAACCATGTATTCGAATGTTTGTGCAAGTGTGTGTATGTGCATAATGTTACTGTAAACTCACTGTAAATGAGTTTTCGATTTATGGCTTCAAGTTTGATATGGTTTTGGTTGTCATTTTACATGTATAAATCTATGTAATCGTGATGTTCATTAAAATGGAGATGGGGCTGATTTGAGTGTCACCATTTTGGGTACGGAGATCATTCATGAGGCCTTAGAGAAGGTCAGAATGATTAGGGACAGGTTGACTACTGCTTACAGTCGGCAGAAGTCATATTCTGATAACAGAAAGCGTCCCTTAGAGTTTGATGTTGGTGACCAGGTTTACTTGAAAATATCGCCTATGAAAGGGGTGATGAGATTTGGTAGAAAAGGGAAGCTGAGTCCGAGATATGTTGGGCCATATGAGATCCTACAGCGTGTGGGTGAGGTGGCCTATGAGTTAGCATTGCCTACAGAACTAGCTTCTGTTCATCCAGTCTTTCATGTCTCTATGTTGAAGAAGTGCCTAGGTGATCCAGCATCAATCTTACCTGTTGAAGGTTTGGGGGTTGGTGAAGACTTGTCTTATCAGGAGGTACCTGTTGAGATCTTAGACAGACAGGTCAAGCGACTGAGGAACAAGGAGATTGCCACAGTGAAGGTATTGTGGAGAAATGATCTTGTTGAGGGTGCTACGTGGGACGCTGAGGCCGACATGAGAGCCCTCTACCCTCACATGTTCAGCTCTTGAGGTTAGACTTTATACTCTTAAACTTATGTTTTCTTATCGCCCCTTAATTTGTGCTATTGATTGGCTGGGTATAGTGATTTTATTATGATCTGACTGGCGTTACAACGTGAAGTAGTAGTGTCATTCGAGGACGAATGTTCCTAAGGGAGGGATAATTTAACAACCCTAAAAATGAATAGGATCAAGACTTAGGTTTTCAAGGATGCTTGCGATTAGACCAAGGTCCGCACGGACTGATACGCGTAGAACCAGACCTCAGAACCCTTACTACGACCAAGCCAACTAACTTGGGGAGCTAATTGAGCTTGTAAAGGTTGGAACCAACCATGTGAGGCTCACGAAAACGAAGATTTAATCGAAGGAGTCCTTACCGGACATAAAAGAAGAAATTTCAAGTTTTGAGGGTCCAAGGGTAAAATGGTCTTTTCCAGGCCAAGGGTAATATTGTAATTACCCTGAGGAATTAATTATTTAATTAATTAATTTAATTAAATAAAGCAATTCGGGTTGGGGCGATCCGAAGTGACCCATTTTCGCAAATGGGGTGTCACTCGGGTTCGAGCCCCACTAGAAGCAATGATTAAATTTGTTTTTAATTTATGTTGGTAAATTAATGTAATAAATTAATATTTATTAGCTGATTTAAGAAAAAGAAAAATCAGATTTATATTTAAAAGTTTGAAAGAGTCCTAGTTGACTAAGTCCTTACCTAAGCCTAAACTACCTTGCACGTTTAACTCTCTCCTTATCTCACGTCAACATCTCTCTTCTCTTTCACGTTTATTCTCTACAAAATTAAGGTGAAGAACTGAAAATACATCAAGAGTTCTTCACACTTGAAGAACTCACACGAAATTTTAAGAAAAACAAAGTAACCAAAACGTTAAGGCAAAGAGAAGTTGTTGTCGGGTGGTGTGGACGTTGAGGAAGCTTGGACTGATTTGTGGAGAGGATTTTGGACAGCAATTTCGTGGTTGAACAAGAAAATTAATGTATGGGTCTTCTTACTCTTGGTCCCTTTCCCAAGAGACCCTTATGACTCGAACGAATTTAATCCGAAACTAAGTTGTTTCCTCTTTTGCATGCCCCTGGCACTAGCTCCCAATAAATCGTAGGTTGGGTATGATTGCTGGTAGATTTAGGAATGTTATGACTTCGTGATGAACATGATTTTGATTGTATACTTGAAATCGTAGGAAATACAACCATGTATTCGAATGTTTGTGCAAGTGTGTGTATGTGCATAATGTTACTGTAAACTCACTGTAAATGAGTTTTCGATTTATGGCTTCAAGTTTGATATGGTTTTGGTTGTCATTTTACATGTATAAATCTATGTAATCGTGATGTTCATTAAAATGGAGATGGGGCTGATTTGAGTGTCAACATTTTGGCTAACGAATTCATGTAATACTCCCCCAAAAAGTATCAAATGATCCATGAGCTTTCCTATGTTTTCAAGTAGAATTATTGGTGAATATAAGCTAATAAAAAGTGACTAATTTCCAGCAGCAACTACAAGTTCGTTTAGGCTAAAGTGTAGAAGGGAAATCTGGAAATTTATTGGTTTTAAAAGAGGTGAGGCCACCAGGGTTCGAACCTGTGACCTCACCCGTATAGCACTTTAATTTCGCAAGAATAAAAGAAAAGGGGTTGGGGGGATTCGAAATGGGGGTGCAGGCAAGTAAGGAGAGAGCAATAACTAAATTTAATAAAATGGGAGGCGTGGGAATCGAACCCACGACCTCAAGGCTGGAATGGAGAAGGGCGAAATAAATAGGAAAATAAAGTGAGGCTGTGGGGGCTCGATCCCACAACCTCACTGCCAAAACGCCTACATTAGAGGATTTTAATTAAAAATAAAAATAGGAGGTTGTGGGGGTTCGAACCCACAACCTCACAGCCCCTAGCGAATTTAAATTAAAATAAGGAGGCTGTGGGGGTTCGAACCCACAACCTCCCAATTTTCCCAGGTAAATAAAGAACAAAATAAAAGAGGCTGTGGGGGTTTGATCCCACAACATCTTGGTTTAGGCGAAATTGGGCAATGAGATGTTAATGAAAAATAAAAAGGGGTTGTGGGGGTTCGAACCCACAACCCTTCGGCCAATTTAAGAGAAAAGTTAAGTAGAAAATTAATAATTCGATGTCAATGTTGGGATTTAATCTAGAGTTCTAATGTCATGAATATGAAAAATAAAATCAACGAAAAATGTAAATGATATCCCAGTGATTCAAACTTGGGTTTCCTTGCCCAAACTTCCGTATTGATACATAAGTCATACGTGAACAAAATATCCAAGAATAATGCCACATACTTAGATCGAAATCAAGATCTTGGCATACATACAAGATGCATAAGTCTTGTATCACATAATCTTAGAAAGATATGAATCACTTAGACGAAATATGAATGAAGCCTCATGGCTTGTATGTATACACACATAAGTCTAACATACGTTCAAAAGTAAGTGAACCTAAGAGGTATGTAATGAAATGATGAACCCTGGAAGGGCTAAGTATGAGTGTCAGATACACTAAATGGCCAAGTGCATTGGCATATGATGAAATGAACATTCACGTAATAAGCAGTGAGTAACTATGAAAAACAAAGGTGCTAATGATAATGAATGTGGTGACAACATGCTATGAGGCTAATGTAAATGATGAGATCAATCTCAAATGAGCCTAAGTAAATGTTACCAATACGTACTCACCTATGAGAGTGTAAGATGATGAAGAGACCAGTCTCTATGAACACTCTAATGAAGGTATTGAGCTTAACACACTTAATACTAATGATGAGATGAGAAATCATCTAATGAGCTATGATGTCCTCATACTAGAAGCCAGCTTCCATGACGTATGAGATGAATGAAATGGAACTTTATACTGAGCACCGATAGGCTAGCTATGAGCGGTGATGCCTTCTTTCGGGAAGGACGGAGGTTCACGTAACTCTCATGAGATGAGACTGTCCGGCTTGCCGGGTATGGGTCTCCTTATATCTCCTAGTCTTCGAACCTATACTACCAATATAGGGATCTGGCAAGGTTAAATTCCCATGTATGCTAGCATGTTTTTGGGTCACCTTGGCCGGTGATTCCACCTCTTTTCGGTGTGGGGGAGACACTAGATTTCATGATGCTCACATAATCTATGTCGGTTAAAGTTAAAGTTCCCAATGAATGAATGAGGCCAACCTCAAATGATGCACATAATGAAATTAATGATACCAAAGGTGTTAGGATAGGATAATCAAAGGTGAGTTAAATTCAAGTAATGACATTAGGTCATTCTTGGTCATTGCACAACGAACCTAATGAAAGTCTTAAACTACACCCTAGGTATAGCTGGTGGTTACACTGGCCTATGAATGAAATGAAATGAAGTACGTATGAATGAATGAAGCAGACGCTGTGTTTGTTAATGAAGATTCCCTAGTTGAGGTCCCATCTGTTGAGCCCTCATTTCTGGGATGTCTTAATGTCAAGTCCATGATTCCAAGGTCTCATGGCATATGAATGAATGATATGAAAGAAGTTATGTGCTACATGCAAAATGTATTGTATGCTATATGATATGTGCTATGTGTAAATGTTATGTGCTGTGTGCAAATGTGAAAAGTATGATGATGTATGTTATTCTCATGGTATCACTTTCCTAATCCAAATTTGGAAAGCTCATTTACTTTCCTAATCCAAATTTGGAAACTTTCCTAATCTCAATTTGGCAAGTCCACTGACTTGACTTTCCAAAAATCATGTTGTTAGAAAATAGCTATTCTTTCTCATGCATGTCCTTGGTGTGTGCTTGCATATACCCATACTTAGTACAAGTGTGTACTAACCCTATACAAACTCTACTATTTTAGGTGCAGGCACAGGTGGACGATAGAGCTACAGGATCGTCGTTGCAGTTATCCGGACGTCCAACATTCATCCGGTTTTGGTAGGTCCTCATTCTTTCGAGGATGCTACTGTTTTATATTCTAGCTTAGTTTTGGAGTTGAGCTAGTGGAGCATGTTCCACTAGCGTTTCTTTCCTGTTTTTATTCAGACTATTTATTGGTGCCATTTTGGCAATTATACGCTTTATAAGTATTGAACTATTCCTTTCATTTGATTATCTCTTAATGTTAGATGGTTGATGGTGAACAAATTACGAATGTATTAGAAATGTTTAGTAAGCAATATTTAGAAACAAAAAGTTTCAAATTTTCCGCTAAAATTAACCTATGTAAAGTAAGAATGACGTAAGTAGGCTTGTCTGTGACCTCTGAGAGGTCAACGACGCCGGTTTCGTCTGGGTTCTAGATTCCAGTCGTGACAACGTGAACGTAAACGTCAACATCAATGTTAACGTAACTATGAACGTACACTTAAACGCCAACATCAACATGAACGTCAATGTCTACGTCAGTGTGAACGTCAACGTCAACGTAAACATCTACATGAATGTGAACATCAACGTCAACGTCAATGTAAATGTAAGAGTTAGCGAGAATGTGAACATCAATGTGAACGTGAACGTCAACATCAACGTGAACGTCAGCGTGATCATCAATGTCAATGCCAACGTCACTATCTACGTAAACGTCAATGTCAACTTCAACGTGAACTTCAACGTCAATGTTAACATCAACGTCAATGTCAACGTGAACGTCAATATCAACGTCAACATAAATGTAAGAGTCAAGGAGAATGTCGACATCAATGGTAACGTCAATGTGATTGTCAACGTTAACGTTAATGTCAACGTCAATATTTACGTGAACATCAAGATGAAAGTCTACGTCAACATGCACATCAATGTGAAAGTCAATGTCAACGTAAACATAAACGTCAACGTCAATGTCAACGTAAATGTAAGAGTCAGTGAGAATGTTTACGTTAATATGAACATCAACATGAATGTCAACGTGAACATGAACGCCAACGTCAACATCTATGTCAACGTCAATATCAATGTCTACGTGAACGTCAATATCAACGTCAATGTGAACGTGAACGTGAACGTCAATATCAACCTGAAAGTGAACGTCAACATCAACGTAAATGTGAATGTCAACGTCAAGGTGAACGTCAACATCAACGTCAAAGTCAAGGTGAACATCAACATGTACGTCAACGTCAATATCAACGTCAACATAGACATCAACGTCAAAGTTAACAACATCGGTAGTGTCAACGTCAACATCAGCATGAATGTAAACGTCAACATTTGTGTGACATCAATGTCAATGTCAACTGATTGTGAACATCAACGTCAACTTCAACGTTAACGTCAACATCAACGTGAACGTGAATGTGAAAATCACCATACACGTGAACGTGAACGTCAACATAATGTCATTATCAACATTAACATGAACGTTAACATCAACGTCAACATCAATGTGAATGTCAATGTCAACGTCAATTGTAATGTGAACATAACCGTCAACGTCAACGTAGATGTAAACATCTGCATCAACGTGAACGTCAATGTGAACGTTAACTTCAACATCAATGTGAACGTCAATGTAAACATCAACGTCAACGTCAACGTCAACGTCAATATCAACGTCAATGTAAACGTCAACATCAACATCAACATAAATCCACGTGAATATCAACTGCTTAGTGTGAAGGTTAACATAAATATAACCATCAACATCAACATCAATATAATCGTGAACATCAACGCCACATAAACGTCAATGTCAACGTCAATATAAATCCACGTGAACATCAATGGCAACGGCAACATATAAGTGTGATGGTTAACGTAAACATAAATATCAACATCAACGTCAACATTAGCGTGAACATCAACGTCAATATAAACGCCAAAATGAACGTCAATGTTAACGTCAACATAAATGTCATCGTAAACGTGAACGTCAACCTAAATGTAAGACTCAGTGAGAATATTAGCATCAACGTAAACGTCAATATGAATATCAATGTGAACATGAATGTCAACGTCTACGTGAACTTCAATGTGATCATCACCGTCAACGTCAACGTCAATGTCTACGTGAACGTCAATATGAACTTTTACATCAACATACACGTCAACGTGAATATCAATATCAACGTCAATGTCAATGTCTACGTGAACGTCAATATGAACGTCTACATCAACATATACGTCAACGTGAATATCAATGTCAATGTCAACATAAACGTCAACATCAATGTCAACGTAAATGTATGAGTCAACGAAAATGTCAATGTTAATGTGAACGTCAATGTGAATGTCAACGTGAACGTCAATGTCAATGTCTATGTGAACGTCAATATCAACGTCTATGTGAACGTAAATATCAACGTTAATGTGAACATGAACGTTAAGGTCAACCTCAACCTGAACGTGATCGTCAACGTCAACGTCAACGTAATTGTAAATTTCAACGTCAAGGTGAACGTCAACCTCAACGTCAACATCAAGGTGAACGTCAACGTGTACGTCAACGTCAACATCAACTTAGACGTCAACGTCAAAGTCAACAACAACGGTAGTGTCAATGTCAACATCAACATGAACGTAAATGTCAATATTTGTGTGAACGTCAATGTCAACATCAACATAAACATCAATGTCGATTGATTGTGAACATCAACATCAATTTCAACATAAACGTCAACGTCAATGTCAATTTCAACTTGTTGTGAACATCAACGTCAATGTGAACATGAACGTGAACGTCACCATAAACGTGAACGTGAACGTCAACATAAATGTCAACATCAACGTCAATGTTAACATCAACGTCAATGTCAATGTGAACGACAATGTAAACGTGAACGTCAATATGAACGTCAATGTCAGCGTCAACATAAACGTGAATGTCAACGTAAACGTGAATGTCAACATAAATGTAAATATTTGCATCAACTTGAACGTAAACTTCAATGTCAATGTGAACGTCAACATAAACGTCAACTTCAACATAATCGTCAACATAAACGTCAACGTCAACATAAATGTAAATGTCAACGTCAACGTAAATCCACGTGAACATCAACGGCAACGTCAAAGTATAAGTGTGAACATTAACGTAAAGATAAACGTCAACGTCAATATCAGTGTGAACATCAACGTCAACATAAACGTAAACGTGAATGTTAACGTTAATGTCTAGATAAACATAAACGTAAATGTGAACATCAACCTAAATGTAAGAGTTAGCGAGAATATTAGCGTCAACATGAACGTCAATGTGAATGTCAACGTGAACATGACCATCAACGTTAACGCCAACGTCAATGTCAACATCTACGTGAATGTCAATATGAATGTCAACGTCAATGAGCACATCAAGGTGAACGTCAACGTCAACATCAATATAAATGTGAAGGTGAACATCGACATACACGACGTTAACGTCAACGTTAATTTTATCGCCAACATCAACGTATATGTGATAACCAACGTCAACATTAAAGTAATCGTGAATGTCAACGTGAACGTTAACGTCAACATCAACATCAACGTGAATGTTAACATCAACATCAACACCAGCATGAATGTAAACATCAACATTTGCGTGAACGTCAATGTCAATGCGAATGTCGGCGTCAGCGTGAACATGAACGTGAACATCAATATTAATATCAATATTAATGTAAATGTGAACATCAACGTCAATGTGAACGTCAATGACAATGTGAATGTATAAACGTCAACATGTACGTCAATGTCAACGTAAACAAGAACGTGATCATCAACGTCAAGGTAAATGTATACGTTAACGTCAACATGAACGCCAATGTCAACGCCAACATCAACGTCTACATGAATGTCAATATCAATATGAACGTGAATGTGAATGTCAACGTAAACGTGAACGTGAACGTCAATGTCAATGTCAATGTCAATGTGAACATCAATGTCAACATCATTGTGAACGTCAATGTAAACGTCAACATAAACATCAACGTCAACGTTAACATCAACATCAATGTAACATCAATGTTAACGTCAATGTAAATGTAAACATAAATGTAATGTATTGTAATGTTCATAAATGTAATGTAATATAATGAACGTCAATGTAAACGTGAACGTGAACGTCAACATCAACGTCAACGTGAACATTAACGTCAATATCAATCAACATAAACATAAACATCAATTTGTACGTCAATGTCAATATGAACATCGACGTCAATGTGAACATGAACATGAACGTCAACGTCAATGTCAACGTCAATGTTAATGGAAACATCAACATGAACATCAACATAAACGTTAATGAGAACGTGAATGTCATCGTAAACATCAGCGTAAACGTCAACATCAACATAAAAGTCAACATCAACGTCAATATCTACGTGACTGTGAATGTGAATGTGAACGTCTAATTAATGTAAACGTTAACGTCAACGTCAACGTCTATAAGAACATGAACGTGAACGTGAACGTAAATATCAATTTCAACCTAAATGTGAACGTCAACATAAACGACAACGTGAACGTCAACGTCAACGTGAACGTAAATATAAACATCAATATCAATGTGAACGTCAACATAAACGTCAATGTCAATGTCAACGTGAACGTCAATATGAACGTGAACGTCAACATCAACATTAGTGTCAACATAAACGTCAATGACTGCGTGAACGTCAACGTCAACGTCAATGTCAAAGTCAACATAACTTGAATTTCAACGTCAGTATCAACGTAAATGTCAACATGAATGTTAACGTCAACTTCAATATCAGCATCAATATAAACGTCACCAATAGTGTGACATTAATGTCTACGTCAATGTGAACGTCACCATCAACGTCAAAGTAAATGTGAACGTCAATGTAAACGTAAACGTAAATGTTAGCATCAACGTGAACATTAATGTCAACGTCAACATGAACGTGAACGTGAATGTCAATGTCAACTTCAACGTGAACGTGAATGTCAACGTGAACGTTAACATCAACGTCAACATCAGTATCAACATAAACGTCAATGATTGCGTGAACGTTAACGTCAACGTCAATGTAAATGTGAATGTCACCGTAAGCGTAAACATGAATATTAACGTAAACGTAAACGTAAATGTGAATGTCAATGTAAATGTAAATGTCAGCGTGAACGTGAACTTCAACGTAAAGGTGAGCATCAACATGAACGTTAACGTCAACGTCAAAATCAGAGTCTAGGTAAACGTAAAAGAAAGCGTGAACATTAACGTCAACATCAACGTGAACGTCAATGTCAATGTTAACGTCAACGTAAATTTCAGCATCAATGTGAACGCCAACGTGAACGTGAACGTCAACATAAATGTCAGCCTCAACATCAACGTTAACATCAACGTCGACGTCAACGTAAATGTGAACGTCAACGTGAACGTATAAACGTTAACGTCAACGTCAAAGTAAACGTAAACTGTCCCGACCCTCAATTACACCCTTGAAGTTAGAGTATCCCTGAGTGCGTCACACGGAAAATGATACTTCAATAAGTCTCATCTAAGCCTCTCATACCATTTATTGCATAATAACATACTAAAATGAGTATAAATTTAAAACTTTCTTCTCACACGAAGAACTCTTTTCATAAACGATACGCAAACGGAAGACTTTCATTAAAAACATTAAACCTTTACAATAACCGCTTGAACCATTTAACTTTAGAGTATACAACACTTGGGACTAAGCCCATACAAAGACATAAAGTAAAGACTTAAGATATAATGGATCATGTGGATATTGTCCCCGAATCGATGAGGACTCACCAATAATTCATCTTGAACTCTTAGAAACCTATCCATCGTCCATGGAACATCAAAACTTCCAATTCCCTACACTTTAGTCAAAAAGGGAAAAGAAGAGGTTAGCACATTAGTTGTACTAAGTATGGAAGCCATGCAAAAATCATGAAAAAGGGACATTTAGTTAATAACATGCTTTTCATGAATTTTGATTTAAACATCATATTGTAATAATAAGAACAACATTTATCACTTTGGAAATACATAAGAACATCATTTAATCAATTATCATAATTTTAGAGTTCACTTTCCAGTGAACCACTTCACAATACAGTGACATCCTTTCACTGTTACAGTGAAGTTCTTAGCCCTCACATTGGACACCTTCTAGCATGTAGTCACCCCACTAAAAGCTATCCTAAGACTCACTTAAGTCATACAAAGAGAGACCGCCCATACACCCTCCAAGCATGCCTAAACGTTCCATAAGACTACTTAGAATGAGACACATACACACTTAACATACATCAAGCACATAAACATGAAATCCTCCTACCAAAGGTGATTCCAAGGTTCACTTGGGTGAGTGTGGAGCGACCGCCCATACAATCCCTATCACACACACACAAGGGATCTTATAGACTACCTAAGATAGAATCATTCTCACTTAACACCATAGCATACATAAAACATGACATCTTCCCTTCAAAGGGTTATCCAAAGACCTACCCAAGTAACTCAAGAAGAGAATGTCCATGATTGACCTCTTCAAGATTACCTAAGTAGTCCTTAAGACTTACCTAAGTTAGGATCATGTCCACATAATCAATCACATTTCCTTAACTAGAATCATTACTAAGACTTATCTAAGTAAGAGATGAAGTGACCATTTCCGTTCACCCTTCATACCTTAACTAGACAACCCTTAACTACTCTAGATAAGTATTTATTCACTTAACATTCTTTCTTAACTTAAATCATTACATTCCTTAGTTCATTTAAGATACATTCATCACATAAGGACATTCAAGTACTGGTCTTAAAGAAGACCTAGGGACTCCAACTAACACTTTCAAAGCCTATTGTGCAATGTCTAGATAGCGTCCCATACCACAACCTAAACTTCATAGAACTTCTCTAATGCTAGTAAGTATACCATATGATGAGAATAGGCAATAACCGTCATAGACCATGGTAGCAAAGCATGGAATCCGGAGTTGTAACCTACTCCGATGGAGGGTGTTCTACTTGCCAATGGTAGATCATAGACACATCCCATGTAGACACATGGTTAAGGAATATGAAGGGTGTGCTTTGTATTCTAGTCTCATTGTTTAACTAGAACTACTTACCTTGCCATACTCACTCGGTTCTAGCCTTCGTTCGCATAGATTAATTTACATTAAGGTTCATACAAAGGGGTCCCATATCAAGTTCATGACCCAATTACATTTATCCTACCAAAGCAAGGTCCACTAGGGATATCTCACTATGGAAACAAGAAGCTCATCATGACTTTCCTAAGGATTGATGTGATGCCATTCCAGCCAATCAACCTTAAGTCCATCATTCATTACATGAAGGATACCATTACGACTTTCGACTTCATGTTTCATAACCTTACCACTAGGTTCAAGGTTTCACATAAAGGACCTTCTTGTCATCATTCAAGGTCTTAAATAACATTCATACATTCAAGACTAAGACGCTTTAGCTTCCTAAGTTAAGATATCACATATTCATATTCATACATGTATCAAGTAAGGGACACAAGTCTACCTAAACAAGACACAACATTACATCACTTTAGCACATATAGCATAACATTCTTTAGACACTTAGGAATGACTCTTATCATCTTAATGTCATCATATACACCACTATATCATCATCAATATAACCATTATAGACTCATGTAGTCAAGTAGGAACAACCATGTATCAACTCTAAGACTACACATATAAGCACAAAGTCATAGTATAACATGATCACCTAATAACTTCAATAAGAGAACACATACTTCCACACATATAGGTAGATATGATCATACTTCACATATCAACTACACAAAACAACATATTACTTCAAGTAGTGCCGACAAGGCCATGATGATCATCATAATACTTAAAATAACGCGGACAAGGACACATCAATTCACATAACACCGCCACCATAAGTGGACCATACCAATCACATATAATCCAAGAGATAAATTGCAATAGCTATACATAATAATAAGACAGTTAGGGAAGCATACCACCCACTTGATCTCACCACTTTAATCCAAAGCTAAATCATCCAATTCAATATCATAAGGCCCTTACCCATGGCCATGAACATCAATTCAAAACATAAATCATAATACTCAATGAATCTAAGTCAATTCAATATAGATTTACCAATCTAAAAACAATTAGATATCAATTGAATACAATCCTTACATCATTAGAAAGCCCATAGAAAACTACACTAGAATCTATACGCATTAAGTTCATATCAATTCAATAAGCTTAATAGTCAAAAGATCTAAGAATATACAATACTCAATTGATCAAATTGAAACAGCCTATACACCATACATACATAATCTATACATGAATCAAAATCCCATAACAATCTACACATAAATTCATAAATCTCAAAGCATAATCAATTCACCCATATTTTAATGAAAATTAGAGAATTGAGAAGATCAAGGGTTCATGGATAATCTCATTAGAAAACATCAATTATACATCAATAACATCATATCTTAACGTTCGAAAACCTTTCATGCAAGAACACAAGACTTATAGTAGAAATTGGACTTTTTCATCTTTTTGAAATCTTTGAAAATCATCTTTGAAATTGGCTCTAAGGTGATAGTAAGCCTTATATGAAGAACTCCCATAACTTATTTGAAGAACCCAATGCTAATTGAAGAAGAAACTCCATTGAAGACCCATTTTCAAGCTCCATCTTCACTTTGAACTCTCATGGAGGTTTGTGGAGGAACTTTTGGAGGGAATATGTTTTGATCTTAGTATTAGGGTTTAATTGAGTGTTTAATGACTTATATACTCTTAAAATACCGATAAACACTCAAAACAACCGTCCAAAGACTTATAGGGGCATGGGGTGAATTTACAACTTCACCCCTAAACTTAACAAAAAACTGGCAGGGAACACACAGCACCATCGACGAGACCATCGACGGTCCGTGGTCTCACCCACGCCCAATTGATGGGGTCTCGTTAGTTGCACCTGAAACCTCCCAAGTTATGGACAACTTTCCCCCATCGACGCCCCACATCGACGATCCGTCTATCAGACCACGTCCCGTCGATGGGGTCTCGTGGTTTGATTCAGAGACTCCTCAACTTGCAGGCATGTTGGCTCCATCGACGAGACCAATCGACGGGCCATCGCCTGGTTCACTGGCTGTCGTTTTGGCCGTCGGTTGGACTCTGCCTGGCAGTGTTGAGCTCTAGGTTAGGGTCCTCTTCTAGGGCCCCTTGCGGGTCCTACATAGAGTGTTACCCGGACGTATCCAACCCAAACATGCACGTATACGAGTTTAGGACCTACTTCATAAGTGTCATACAAAACTAACACGTAAAACTCGATGAAACATGCTTATACATACAAGGTCATTTCAAGGCACATCTTTCGAACGTCATGAACGTTCTTGAGCGTTTGACCTCCAAACTTCACGAGACTTGACACACAGCCTATATACACAATATAAACTCATTTAAGGATCGTATAAGCTCATTCATCACACATAACCACATGAAATCACACATAACCACATATGAAGCACTTAGATTACTTAGTCGTCGAACGTCTTGGTAGTCCCTTGACGTTTGACTTTCAATGCGCCTAAATTATTTTCTACTGCCTCAATAACACTTTATATACCATTTTAGGACCTTAGACCATCATGACAACCACGTTAGGCTCTAGCTACACCTAAGTCATTTTTGGGACCTTACATAAACGTCAACGTCAATGTGAATGTCAACGTTAACATAAACGTGAATGTCAACGTAAACGTAAGAGTCAGTAAAAATGTCAATGTCAATGTGAACGTCAATGTGAATGTCAACGTGAACGTCATTGTCAACATCTACGTGAATGTCAATGTTATCGTCAATGTAAACGTCAACATCAACGTCTACGTGAACGTCAATATGAATGTCAATTTACATGTCAAGGTGAACGTCAACGTGCACATCAGCTTCAATGTCAAGGTGAACATCTACGTGTAGGTCGACGTCAATGTCAACGTGATCGCCAACATCAACATCAACGTGAACGTGAACATTAACGTCAATGATAACATGAACACTAACGTCAATATCAATATGAATATAAACGTCAGCGTCAATGTCAACGTGATCGCCAACATCAACATCAACGTGAACGTGAACATTAACGTCAATGATAACATGAACGCTAACGTCAATGTCAATATGAATATAAACGTCGACGTCAACGTAAATATGAACATCAACGTGAGCGTATAAACATTAATGTCAACGTCTGTCACACCCGGACTTCATACCCCGGATGAGACCGGCGTCGTTAACCTCTCAGAGGTTGCAGACAAGCCTCTTAGCATTCGTCATACCATGTGATCATTAAAAATTGTGGAAAAATTAAAAACTTTTAATATACTAATGAAGTATACTTAGACTTCATACTTAAGATTCATAAAGACACACGCTATTCTAATATTTGTCTCACATATATATAACCATCTAAGAGTGCAAATCTGGACTTAGCCAATAATAGTCAATATGCCATATAGGCCTTAATACAAAAGAATCCAAAGAACATAAATGGAAATCTCAAAACTACTAAGTCTTCATAACATTTGAATATAGATGATAGCGTCCCGAACATGAGGACCTACCAAGACTTGGAGAAACAGTTCCAAGCTTCTTCAACTCGACCTGCTTAACTTCAATGGCCGGATCCTACAGTTGTAGTAATATAAAGTAATGGGGTTAGTATGCCACATGTACTAAGTATGGGTATATGCACATAACACATAGGGACATGCATGAAAAAGAATCATTTATCATCTCTTTAGAAAACATGCTAAATCATATGAAAGTCTTCAATGCACATAACATATAACATATCCAAGTTAAAGCATGATCATAATCAACAAATCTTCTCATATAGTCATGTTAATATTTCATATTCAATAGATCATATAAACATAACATACAAAACAATTACTAATGACCTCATCCCCAACCTACAAGTGCAATGGTCATGTGAAGACCCATAACCCCACACAACCAAGTAGATAAGATAGGAGACCATAAGTAAAGATTTGCTTCATATAACTTGTAACATAGTTAGTCATCACTTCATATAACAATATAACCAAATAGCATATTCATCATAATGACCAACATTCATGTAAGAGTAACATCATATATCATAAACATATATCTTTCATATCATCATATTACTTAAGAACAATCTCCTAGGACTTCCCTTAGAGTCAACTTGTGCAATGTCTAGGTAGCGTCCCATAACACTACCTATACTAAGCAAATTCCTCAAGTCACCCTAGTCAACGTTCATTTACTTGTCTTTCATTTTACATGAGGGAACATACGCATTAACCGACATAGACCATGTGAGCTAAACATGTAATCCGGTGTCTTCCCCACACCGAAAAGAGGTGGTCTACAGACCAAAGTAGAACTGAATACTACCTAGCTTTCTTATGTGGATCCACTTGCTAGTAACCTATGGTGGTAGAATAGTTCGAGAACTAGGATATGTATTAGAGACCCATAGTTCCACATTACATGGCAGCCTCAATCTCATGAGAATCATTGTCATGTACTCAATGGCAGAATCAAGAACTACTCATCAAATCATGTACAAGATCAATGCAAAGCGTAGGAGAAGGTAAACGGGTCGTAAAAGGGTTCATTCCAACCTTAAATTCTAACCCTAACATTTTCACATTATCAAACACTACAAACAACCCATTCGAAACCATCACATAGAGAAAGATCAAGTATCACACGACATTCAAACATTATCAATCAATTACTCAACAATTCATGCGAAATACAATATAGAAAACGTTTACTTTTCATTGAAAATCAAAAATCTAGGGTTAGGAAGAAAATCCGTTTTGTAGAGTAAAGACCCTAGTATTCGAATTTCTTGAAAACTTATATTGAAAGGAACTCTTCGGGAAATGAATCCCCAGAGTGAAAACCCATACCTTATAGATGAAGAATCCACGAAATTTGATTGGAAACTTCGAAACCTTCGTCTTCTCCCTTAAGCTTTTCTTGTTCTTTAATGGAGTTTGAAAAAGAAAGTGTTCTTGAGAGATTAAGAGAATTTCGTTTGATTCTAATTTGGGACATGTAAAAGTGGTCTAAAACTGACCTAATATCAATATATAGATGTCCCAAGAATTACCCTAAAGACCTTCCACTTGAATTACTAAAATGCCCCTCCTAAATCGACTAAAACTAGGAGAGCATTTCACTAAAGGTTTCGGGTTTGACCAAGAATTAAATAATTAATTAAGTGGCTAATTTAATTAATTAAGTGACCTAGGGTAATTACTAAAGTACCCCTAAGTCGTTAGGCCCATAACCAACCTTTTTGGACCATCCTAGGTTAGGTACTAGGATGTTTCTTTAGTTAGTTTGTCACGCCCCGAGCTACCCCCGAGACGCGGACACGGAACCTAGGACCACAAGTGATCCCAAGCTAACCCTGCTGGCATGATCATGAGCATACTAAAGATAATAAACTGATGCGGAAGTTAAATCATAATTTATTATGAAAAGATGGGGAATAGCCATATGCTAAAACTGATATAATATGAAGACTGATGAGTTTAATACAATGAAGTTACTAACTCAACACTAAGCTGAAACTAACTATGTCTGAAATAGGCCTCTAAACTGTACTAGAAATACTGGGACAAGCCCCAGCTAAATCTAGCAAAAACTGAAACTAAATGACGAAAGATTGCAATGACACTCATGACTGTTGTCCTCTGAGAATGAGGACTCACCACTGAATCTGTTGAACTGGAGATTGGAAATCGATCTATGCGTGATATGGATGCTGAGAACCTGAACCTACATCACGAGAAGATGTAGCGCATGTATGCGTCAGTACTTTAAGTTACTGAGCGTGTAGGATAGAGTAAAGCTGAAATAAAACATAACTGAACAAGCACAAACGAAAGTATAACAAACTAAACATAATATACTGAATTTCTGAGCTAAATGAATGCGATGACCAATTTATAACATGCTGAAACTGAATACTGAATCAACTGATAAATGGTCAATACAAAGAGTCTTACTGATCTGTGGGAGCTACTAATAACCGATAATAAAACCACATGAGCGAAATGTGGAGCCCGATGTATACGCCCCATCGAGAGGACCCAATATACACTACCAAAGGTATAGAGGCATGCTGGCATGATCACTAAACTGATTGCCCACAGAGGGGACTTACGACCTACTTGGATAGTAGTTCTGGGACTATTGGGTACGCTAAACCCTAGTCCAACTCGGTATTATGCTACTCCCAGTGAATTTTGTAAATTAACTGATTATGTCTGAGTTTCTGTAAATACTGGATAGCTCAAAACTGAACATGCAAATTGAGAATGCAACATTTAATCTGATAATGATGCATTAAAAACTGAAGCATGTATATCTGAAGTAACTGAAATATCTGACCTAGCATGTGTAATTCAAGAACTAAAGAAATTCAAAGCTAGGGTTCTGATATTCATGCGATAATCTGAATAATATCATGATAATCTGATTTGGAACATATATTTAACTAAATCATGAAGTTCTATCAAAGTTCTAGAAACCCTAGGTTTAATCATGATAAGAGAATCAAGAACTGACTGAAAACTAGGGACCCAATGGTTGAAACAAACGAACTAGTGAAATCCCACACAGAAAAATACTTAAGTTTCGCGGCTGGAACTGCTGGACCTTGTGCCGTTCTTGAACTAGGGTTCTTGAGCTTTTTCTCCTATCTTGCTTCTAATTTTCTAAGTTTTGATTTAATGATTTGACCTAAATATGTTTTAATTATGTTTCTAGGCTTAAACTGACCAAAATCTGATGATTTAGGGTCAAAACAACGTATATTAGGGTTTAAACAAAGTGGGAAAGGTCCAAAGACCCCTGGGAAAGTTCCTGTACCAACCTACGGCCAGGCCAGACGGTCCGTAGGTGGGTCCACGCCCCGTTGGTTGGGCCTGTTCAAAAGTCCTTTACTAAAATGGGCATAACTTTTTACTCGGAGGTCTGATTTTATCAAGGTCGGTGGCTATGGAAATATAATTCCATTATATATATGTGGGTAGATCATAGGACACCTAATTCATTTTTTGCTAAGAGTTATAACCATTTGAAGTTGACCCAACTGCCTTCTCTCTTAACTGTCTGCTAATTCCACCCTATAGTTAGACCTACAGACCGTGGGTCCATCTACGGACCATGCTGGTCATCTGTGGCTCTTGTAAGAGAGTGGGTGAAGGGGGTATTGATCGACGGTCATGAACTACGGACCGTAGCCTGAGCTACGGATCGTAAGTTTGTCCGTCGACCAACACTTAACCAATTTTTCTGTGCTGAGATTTTTGGGAGTTTCTGATCCCATCGATGGTTGTGCAGGACGGATCGTGGGTCAGGATACGGTCCATCGATGGTCACGTCAGTTGCACCTGCAGATTTTTCTGAAAAACTGATTTTTGGTCTGTTTTGGCTACGGGGTGTTACATTATCTCCCCCTTGGGAACATTTGTCCTCGAATGAAGAGTAAACTAGATGAAATAGAGGGAGAGAGCTGCAACCCCACCACTAAACACTAAGAACTGAGTTTCTGACTGAATTGAGTTTTGAGTACATGCAAATACGCTGAAAATGCAAGTACAAACTGAGGGCATGATTCTAAGACTGAACTTATGCATTAATGACTGGAAAACTGAAGAGGAACTATTATCTCAAGCTGGAGTGGAATCGGAAGGAAAAATGTGAGGATACTTGGCTTTCATGGCTGCTTCTGCTTCCCAGGTAGCTCCCTCTACAGACTGACTCATCCACAAAACCTTGACTGAAGCGACTTCTTTGTTTCTCAACCTTCTGACATGACGGTCAAGAATCTCAATTGGTACATCCTCATAAGAAAGACTATCTTTCACTGACACACTCTCCAATGGCACTATAGAGTCTGGATCACCCACAGACTTCTTCAAGAGTGAGATGTGGAAGACCGGATGCACTGCTGCTAATTGTGCTGGAAACTCTAACTCATATGCCACCTTGCCAACCCTTTTCAAGATCTTGTAAGGTCCTACATATCTAGGATTGAGCTTTGATGTACCGTGGTTTCATGGTACTTTCAATGCTTTTTCCTTAAGTTTAGTGTGTCTAAGGCCTTTTTGTATTAGTTTTAATGTATTTTTCACTTCGTTTGCAGGAAATCTGTCCAGAATGAAAACGCGGAAGAATTGTGTTGAAATTGTAGAAGTGACTACCTACGGAGCCATCGACGTTCCATAGGTGTCCATCGTCGTATGAAGGAAAAGATGCTGAAGGAAGATTGGGGAATTCTGACTAAGTGTGGGGCTACGGAAGCACTCGACGGACCGTCATCTCCACGACGGACCGTCCTGCACATCCGTCATCATTAACAGAAAGTAGCCTCGATACCCATCTTGAGAAGAATCTAAGTGTGGAACGACGGGGGACCACGATGGTCTGTCGTGGCCTCAACGGTCCGTCATCTAGGTCGTCAACTCAGACGCGGTTTTTGGGCAGATTTTTCTTAAATAGATTTCCCTTTTATGTTAGGATTCTATTATTATAAATACTTGTAAAAACCTCGTTTTTGAGGTTAGACTCTTGGGTATTTTTTCTGTTTTATTGTTCTAAGTTTGTGAACTTGAGATTTTGGAAATTAATCTATTTTCCGGAATCGTTTGTTGCAAGATTATTGATTAATTCAAGTAATTTTCTGGGTTTTGTTCAATCTCATCAAAGTAAGTACATGAATTCTTATCAAACTAATATGAATTGTGTGATTATTAACATGGGTAACTAAATCTATAGCTAGGGTTGTGGGAACCGTGGGTAAATAACAAGGTAAAAACTAGCTAAAATAACAATTCTAGAATAGTGTCTTGCATGTATTGATAATTCTTTTGTTTAGAAGTCTTTTTAACGAGTGCACGCGTTAGAACTCGCCTTGTTGCTACTTACTAGACCAAGGAGGTACATAATAAGAAAAGAATTATCAACATAGATTTAGTATACACTATCTAATAGGCTAGTGTCGATTGGTGCAAAGTAACAACTGAGCCAAACATCGATTGTGATGCTTAATATAAGGTAAAGGTCAGGTTTAGTAAATCATACACACGTAGCCGGACCAAGGTACGAAGTGAAATTTCCTAGTTGGCGGACCAAGAAATTAGGGATACATAACTTACCACTTTGCATGCAAGATATTAGGAAAGGATTGTTATAGCTAGAATTACCGAGTTATGAACCTGTGGGGAATACTTAAGCCCTAGTTACTCTCATTACTTGATAAGAATCAAATCTTTGAAATTGTCACTTGTTTACTTAGAAATAGCTAATTACCTTCGTTACTTAAAATCCCCCTTTTTGTTATTTGTTTTCGGAAAGGACTTGACTAAATAGAAGTAATAGTAGGTTTAAGTTAAGTCTAAATCATTTTCCTCGTGGGTTCGACCCCAACCTCATAGTTGGGTTCTTTACTTGATACGACCGCTTATACTTCTTTTCGAGAAGTAAATTTGAGCATAT
Source organism: Solanum lycopersicoides (assembly GCA_022817965.1). Taxonomy (NCBI): domain Eukaryota; kingdom Viridiplantae; phylum Streptophyta; class Magnoliopsida; order Solanales; family Solanaceae; genus Solanum; species Solanum lycopersicoides. The sequence goes on along the minus strand of CM040624.1, from coordinate 22,969,554 downwards.
CAAATTTTGGCGCCGCTATCGGGGAAAGTTACTTTTAGATTAACGTTAAGCTTATTACCGAATTTTAGTCAACATTTTCCTAATTTTACTTTTTCTCTTTGTTTTTATCTCTTGCAGATCTAACTTCTGTGTATGCCAAGTACACAGAGTAGAGGAAAACCCATACTCTCACCCGACCCCGAACTGGAGCGTACACTGCACAGAATAAACCGAAATTTGGGTATTCTCGATGATGGGCTCAACCCGGAAATTCCACCACCGGTTGAAGCTTATGATCCATTATTACCTAAAAATCGTGGGGAAGGTGAAATACGGAGGCAACCTCCCGCTCCACGCCCTCAAGAGTATTATATGGGATATGATAATATTATTGACTCTGACGGACCACTTGTCTTGCCTGCCCTACCACATGGCATACTTTCGTGGTAACTAGTAGTCAGATGCAAATGCTCACCGCTAGAGGTTTGTTTTCGAGGCTACCCTCTGAGGATCCACATGCTCACATCGCCAAAGTGAGGTGGGTGTGTAAGAGTTGTGTAGGGAGGCCTGATTTGAACATGGACGTAATTGGGTTAAGAGTTTTCCCTCTCTAACTGACGGGAGAGGCTGCTATATGGTTTATAGAACTCCCCTATAACTCAATATACACTTGGAATCAATTGAGGGATGTGTTCTTAGCACGTTACTACCCGGTGTCTAAGAAGCTAAACCATAAAGATAGGGTGAACAACTTTGTGGCACTACCGGGAGAATCAGTCAGCAGTTCTTGGGACAGGTTCACTTCGTTCTTGAGAAGTGTCCCCAATCACCGCATCGATGATGATTCATTGAAAGAGTCTTCTATCAGGGACAAGATGATAATAATAAAGCAGTATTGGATATGATAGCGGGTGGTTCTTATGGAGAGTGTCCTTTTGCTGAGATTGCTCAGAAGTTAGAGAAAATCTCCCGAAATAATAAAGCTTGGAGCACTAGGAAGTCAGATACTGGGAGAAACACTTTTGCAGTGCAATACTCACACAAGCCAGCCACAGATGAGATTCATGAGGAAATGGCTCAAATGAGAACTGAGCTTGGGTTGGTGTTGAAACATGTCACTTGGGGTGCAGAAAAGGTAAATGCGGTGAACTACTTGTCTAAACCACCACCGCCGAGTGATTAGTATTACTATGAGGAGGACTCTTATGCGTTAAATGAGCATACGGGGGGTTTCCGACCAAATTCCCAAGGCTCCAATCAGGAGAATTGGCGCCAAGGTCAAGGAAACCAAGGTCGGAACTATGGTAATTAAAACTGAGAGGGTCATTATGTCCAAGATGGGAATTACAACCGCGACAACAACTTCAATCGGGGTAACTATGGTAACAGAAATGATAGGAGTGGGCCCTATGTTCCACCTCAAAATCGTGAAGTTACTCATAGGGATGGTGGAGGTAGTATGGCGCGAGTTGAAGATATGTTGCAGAAAATGATGAGGAGGTTCGATGCTAGTGATGAGCACACTAAAGAGTTGAGGAGTGACTTAGCGAGTATTGGGCAGAAAGTTGATACACATGCAATCTCGATCAAGCATCTTGAGTTGCAATTGGCCCAATTGTCTTCGATTGTGAACCCACGCCAACCGGGCACACTTCCTAGCAACACTGTCCAAAATCCGAAAAATGATGGACATTGTATGGTAGTCACAACTCAAGGTGGTAAGCAAACCATTGACTCACCGATACCGTCAGGTGTAGAAAAGGTGATAAGAGGTGATGATGAGGTAGTGGAGGTTAGTGGTGAGTTAGGAGACAAAACGGGGAAAGAAGCTGAGGTACCCCAAAAGGTGACCCCCATGCCTAGACCACCACCTCCATTCCCACAAAGGTTAGTGAAAAAGACCGAGGATGGTAAATACCGGCGTTTTATCAACATGTTGAAACAGCTTTCCATCAATGTCCATTTGATAGAAGCTCTTTAACAAATGCCTGGTTATGCCAAGTTCATGAAAGATATGGTTTCTAAGAAAAGATCGGTCAGTTTTGAGGATGATGATAGAATGCAGCATTGTAGTGCTATTGCTACAAGGTCTCTAGTGCAAAAGAAAGAAGATTTGGGTGCCTTCACTATTCCATGTACAATCGGGTTATTACACTTTGCAAAAGCATTATGTGATCTTAGGGCAAGCATAAATCTCATGCCTCTCTTATTTATAAGAAGTTGGGTTGGGTGACCCAAAGCCCACTGCGATGCGAGGCCTATTGGGATACTCCACGATGTGTTAGTAAAGGTGGAGTCATTTATATTTCCGGACGATTTTGTGATTCTTAATTGTGAGGTCGATTTTGAGGTGCCTATTATTCTTGGGAGGCCATTCCTTGCTACGGGTAGAGCCTTGGTTGATATGGAGAAAGGGCAAATGAAATTTCGGGTAAACAATGACGAAGTGACTTTCAACATTTGTAGGTCCATGAGGCACAGTGGTGAGCTCCATCGATATCTGTCATATCTTACAGGGTTGAAAAGTCATCTGAGGTACAAATAGAAGAGCATCTGGGTGTAGAAGAACTAGCAACAGTGATCATGAATTTTGATAGTGATTGCATTGAAGAGTATGGGTCATTAGTCGCGGCACTTGATCGAGGTAATGTTCGGTTTAAACCAAAGAAGTTGGAGTTAGATATGATGCATCGCGAGTCTCCACACGCAAAACCATCTATAGAGGAGGCTCCAAAAGTAGAACTTAAGGCTCTCCCACCTCATCTGAGGTATGTATTCTAGGGAAAAGGTGACACTTTGCCGGTAATTATTGCATTAGATCTGAATGTGCATCAAGTTGAGAGTTTGGTGGAGGTGTTAAAAAGGTTCAAAAGAGCTATTTGTTGGAATATTACGGATATTATTGGGATCCCTCCCTGTATTTGTTCGCATAAAATCCAACTCATGCCCGATCATAAGCCAAGTATTGAGCACCAGAGACGTTTAAATCCACCTATGCAAGAGGTGGTGAAGAAGGAAATCATTAATTTTTTGGATGCTGGAGTGATATATCCAATCGCCGATAGTAGTTGGGTATGCCCTGTTCAGTGTGTACCTAAGAAAGGGGAATGCCTGTGGTCCCCAATGAGAAAAATGAGCTTGTTCTGATGAGGCCGGTGACTAGATGGAGGGTGTGTATGGATTACCGGAAATTAAATGCATGGATCGAGAAGAACCATTTTCCTATGCCCTTCATGGATCAGATGTTGGATAGGCTTGCAGGAAAGGGGTGGTACTGTTTTCTTGATGGTTATTCGGGTTATAACCAGATTTCTATTGCACCGGAAGATCAAGAGAAAACCACCTTTACTTGTCCTTATGGGACCTTCGCGTTCAAGAGAATGTCGTTTGGGTTATGTAATTCACCGGCCACCTTTCAGAGATGTATGATGTCAATATTCTCCGATATGGTGGAGGACACTAATGCGGTGTTTATGGATGATTTTTCAGTCGTTGGTGACTCCTTTGAGCGGTGTTTGAGTCATTTATCCGAGGTTCTTAAGAGGTGTGAAGACTGCAACCTTGTGCTAAACTGGGAAAAATGTCACTTCATGGTGAAAGAAGGTATTGTATTGGGTCATAGCATTTCAGAGAAGGGTATAGAGGTTGATCGAGCTAAAGTTTAGGTGATAGATACACTTCCTCCACCCATCTCTGTAAAAGGTGTGAGAAGCTTTCTTGGGCATGCGGGCTTTTACCAGAGGTTCATCAAGGATTTTTCAAAGATTGCACATCCCTTCTGCAAGTTGCTTGATAAAGAGTGTATGTTTTATTTTGATGAATCCTGTCTTAAGGCATTTGGCAAGCTAAAGGAAAAGTTGGTGTCTGCAACTATCATCATTTCTCCGAATTGGAGTAAGCCATTTGAAGTTATGTGTGATGCAAGCGGGGTTGCTCTTGGTGTGGTTTTGGGAAAACGAAGGGATTAAATCCTTCACCCCATTTACTATGCTAGTAAAGCCCTCAATGAAGCCCAAAAGAACTACACCGTGACTGAGCAAGAGCTCCTTGTAGTAGTCTTTGCTTTTGATAAATTTCTCTCCTATTCGCTTGGCACTAGAGTTATAGTGCATACTGATCATTATGCTTTGAGATATCTGATGGCAAAAAAGGATGCAAAACCGAGGTTGATTAGTTGGGTATTACTATTGCAAGAATTTGACTTTGAGGTGAAAGACAAAAAAAGGATTGAAAATCAAGTTGCTGATCACTTGTCTGGATAAGAAGATGAAGCAATGAGGGAGTTAGGTGAAAAGGCTAAAATTGATGATATTTTCCATGATGAGCATGTATTGGCTGCCTCCCAAGACATGATTCCATGGTTCGCAGATTTTGCGAATTATCTGGCTAGTGATATCGTCCCATTGGACTTGTCCTTTCATCAAAGGAAAAAGTTCATGCATGATGTGAAAAAGTTCTTTTGGGATGAGTCATACTTATATAGGAGTAGTACCGATGGGCTTATTCGGCGTTGTGTGCCGGAAGTTGAGATGTTGAGTGTTTTGGAGGCATGCCAATCTTCGCCTTTAGGTGGGCATCATAGTGGTATCCGAACTGCCCAATAGATCTTGCAATGTGGCTACTATTAGCCAACCATCCACCAATATGCTCATGAGTTCGCCAAGGCATGTGATAGATGCCAAAGAGATGGTGGCATTTCGAGAAAGAAAGAGCTCCCTTTAAATCCCATTCTTGTGATTGAATTGTTTGATGTGTGGGGCATTGACTTTATGGGCCCTTTTGTGATTTCTCATGGGATTAAGTACATTCTCATGGTAGTCGATTATGTGTCTAAATGGGTGGAGGCTATCTCACTTGCAAATAATGAAGGGAAGAGTGTCACCGCGTTCTTGAAAAAGAACATATTTTCCAGATTTGGCACCCCACGTGCTATTATCAGTGATGGGGGATCCCACTTATCAGTTATGGGGGATCCCACTTTTGCAACAAGTTATTTAAGGGATTATTGAAAAAATATGGGGTTCGCCATAATGTGGCCACTCCGTACAATCCTCAAACTCGTGGGCAAGTTGAGGTGTCAAACAGGGAGATTAAGCAAATTTTGGAAAAAACGGTGAACGCTAGTAGAACGGATTGGTCAAGGAGGCTTGATGATTCTCTTTGGGCCTACCGGATAGCATACAAGACTCCCATAGGTATGTCCCCATACCAACTTGTCTATGGGAAGGCTTGTCACTTACCAGTTGAATTAGAGCATAAAGCCATGTGGGCAATGAAGAAGTTGAAAATGGATTTGAATGAGGCTGCGGAACAGAGGTTAAACGGGTTGAATGAGCTTGATGAATTTCGCTTGAAGGCATGAAAGTTCAGCCCTCTACAAAGAAAAGATGAAGAAGTACCATGACCAAAAGATAGCGCGATTTTTTGGTTGGGGATTTGGTGCTTTTATTCAATTCTATGTTGCGCTTGTTTTTGGGCAAACTCAAGTCCAAATGGACTGGTCCCTACTTGATCACCCAATTATTCCCTCATGGTGCGGTTGAGTTGGAGAACAAGGAGGGTGTCAGGTTCAAGGTGAACGGGCAGCGCATCAAAATCTTTCTGGGGCATGCTGAAACGGCGAATGAAGTGATCGTGGCATACCATCTTGATGAAGTCTAAGTAATCAAGATTCCTCCGTCGTGCCGCGACGTTAAATCAAGCGCTGATTGGGAGGCAACCCAATATGTATCCTCTAGCCAACTATAGGTCTTTCGTGGTTTCCTAGGAATAGTTGCATTATTTTTGCTTTTATTACTTAATGTCCCGTTTGAATGTTCTTTTATTTTTCTTTAGAAGTGTTGGCTAGAGCGTAGTTTAGGGTCCGTGTCCAAAAAGTGTCCAGAAAAAAAAAGAAAAAAAAAAGATTAGCTTAATGGGTGTTAAATGTGCAGGGACCACATCACCAGAAATCTGCAGAAAACTGGTCTGGTGCACCCATCGACGGACCGTCGTCTCTGCGACGTACCGTTGGTAGGATTCGTCGTGTCCAGGTATCTTCTTTCAATTTTTCTAAGTTAGGGCACTGACTACGGAGGCCTCGATGGACCGTCGACCCACTTACGGTCCGTCAACGGGTAATCGTCGATCCCTCGCCCACCAACCCGACCCGACCCTTCCGGCTATATATTAAAAGTTTTTAAACTTTTCAGTTACCCACCTCTTCACATACCCCACTTAAACGGTTTCCCTCCCTATTTCCTCTCATTCTTCCCCCACTTCATCACCCATTAACTCCCAATCACTCCTCACATTCCCACACTTCCCCCAAACCCCAAGAATTCCTTTCTCTCCCAAATCTCTCATTTTCTTTAGACACTTTATCGGTCGGTGTTCGTGGTGGTTGTTGCTGCTGTTCAACTTCTAGTGTTCATACTCTTATTCCTCTACTACAGTTGTCAGTTATGTTGTTTTGATCTGCTAGATTAACTGTTTTTAATTTTCCTGATTACCTTGATGTCTAACTGTGTGGGTACTGGATTTTGGACCCTTTTGCATGCTTAAACTTACGCCCACAAGTCCTAAGTCTCTTAGAACAATGCAATTGAAAAGGTTGGTGGTGTATTGTTAAAAAAAAGGTGTGTGTTTGCATTTTTGTGTTCCTGACCTAGGGTTTGATAGGCTGTCAAAAATGCATGTTAAAACTAGGAAAATTCATGCCCTACGAATGATGGGATGCTGGGTAAATGTTAGGTAAACTTAGGCTTCTAAGAATACTTCAAATTAGTAAGAAGGGGGAACCAAATTGGCTGCAAAACTCTGTCCTTGAAGGACAGTACGAGACCCCATCGATGGACCGTCGGTCCCTCGACGTACCGTCGTTGGGGTCCGTAAACCCCAACATCCATTGCCTAATCTAAGTGTCCATCGACGGACCCCTTTGAAGGATCGACGGTCCGTCCTGCACAACCGTCGACGGTGTCAGAACCTTTGCTTATGATTTTCTATAAAAATAATCTAACTGTCCTTCGACGGACCCTTATGACGGACCGTCGTCCCTTCGACGGTCCATCCTGCATATCCGTTGCCACTGTCATAACCTTTGTTTCTGACGTTTTTAAAATATATTCTAAATGTCCCTCGACGGACCCCCATGACGGACCGTCGTGCCTCCGATGGTCCGTCCTGCATATCCGTCGCCACTATAAGAACCTTTGTTTCTGATGTTTTTAAAATTTATTCTAAGTGTCCCTCGACGGACCCTCATGACGGACCGTCATGCCTTCAACGGTCCGTCCTGTTCAACTGTCGCCACTGTCAGAACCTTTGCTTCTGATGTTTTTAAAATTTATTGTAACTGTCCCTCGACGGACCCTCATGACGGACCATCGTGCCTTCGACGGTCCGTCTTGTTCAACCGTTGCCATTGTCAGAACCCTTGCTTCTGATGATATCCAGCAAATATTTTGTAACTGTCCCTCGACGGACCCCCATGACGGACCGTCGTGCCGTCGACGGACCGTCGATGGGTCCGTCCTGCACTCTGTACTTCTGCACTTCCATTCCTTTTCTGTGTTCTACTTTGTGTTTTCTGCTTTTGCATGTGTTGCAGGCTTCCACTGGTACTAACTACTTCTCTTTGCAGGTACAAATGTCACCTAAACAAGACCGGGTCTACTCACGAGGGCATTCCAAGTCCGTCGCCCCATCGAACCAACTGGTCATAGGCTCAGACGATGAGCATGACCTGGAGAACGTGCCACCAGGCACCCGCACTTCTACCCCTGCTGCCCGCCCCACCAGAGACACATCCACGAGGGTGGCGCCCGGCGTAGTCACTGCCTCCCAGTCTAACGAGAAACGCATACTGACCGGCACACCTTCTGGGTCGGCTGCACATTCAGAGGGAGCGTCTGGCTTCGTGGAGGCATCCGGTTCTGAGGAAGCTTTCGGCTCTGTGGAGGCTTCTGGATCTGAGGAGACTTCGGCTTCTGCCTCGTCTGCTGAGGCTGACAGTGCTGACTCTACTCCAGCATCCCAGACTGGCGTCCCCACTCCGGTTGCTGATCAGCCCAATCGGTGGTTTGTCGAGGGGCAATACCAAGTCTACACTGATGCCAAGATGCCCAATGACAAGGGGTCATGACCCGGACCCTGACACTTGAGCGGCGGGTTCTAACGGGGAGTCTATCCACCATGCCAGCCATTCATGAGTTATTCACCAGACATCGGCTGGAGTGGACGGCTCAAGATGTAGGCCACTATAGCGAGGAGATGGTCCGAGAGTTCTATGCCTCTTATGTGGCGACTCTCCAATCTCAGCTGGACAGGCGGGCAGCCCCCGCCAAACATGCACCATTGGAGTACGTTCGAGTCCACGGTAAGCGGGTTGATATTTCCGTGCAGGCCATTCGCAGGTTTCTCTATGGAGCGGATGTCGATGCCACCCGGACCCCTCTCACCGCCGAGTTTGACTACCGGTGGAAGTTGATCAAAGATGGACGGTTCCAGCGTGATCCAGAGGTGAGAGAGACCACCAAGTGGTGGATTGCACAGAACCTCTCCGTAGATGGTGAGGCTGTCGATTGGGTGCGGGCAAGAAGGCCAACCTCACCTTCCCAGCCAAGTTCTTATGGCTATTGGTCCGACACTGCCTTTCCCCCCACTGCTGCTAATAACATTGTCACCTTGGATCGTGCTGTGCTGATGGCTGCCATGATTGCGGGGTTCGAGGTGGACTTCGCATGGCTATTGCAGGCGGTAATGCATGAGAGGACCTTTAAGGCCACTACTACTTATTCCTTCCCGTGCATGGTTTTTGCATTGTGCAGGTCTACAGGAGTGCCCGTGTGGCACATTGATGTGATCAAGACCCCGCCTGGCCAGGTTGATATCGGTCTCATCCGGGATGAGGCAAATGAGTTAGGCCCCAACAGAGGGCCCCGTATAGAGCTGCAGCCACTAGGTGATAACCTGGCAGCCATGGTAGAGCAGGCCCAAGGGGATCATCAGGCTACATCTGAGCCTACCGACACCACTCTGGTCGAGTCTATCCCGGGTGGTAGCACCGCTCCGAGCTCCTCCCTCTCTATCCCATCTGCTACATTGGTCCTGGTTGCTAGGGTCCAGAAACTAGAGGCCCAAATGGCCACACTTCTGCATCACATCCAGCCTTGGATGCAGAGGTCCATCGCTGAGGCAGAGGAGCGTATTGAGAGAAAGATGGCCCACCATACTGAGCGGAAGATCATTGAGGTTCACCAGCGCTTGGATGCGTTTGAGTTGCGGGTTATAGCTCGGACATCCCCTATAGTAGATGTGACGACTCTCCAGGCTGCTGTTGAGAGTCTGAGAGCAGACTTGGATACTATAATGGACTCGGGTGCCTGAGTCTGAGGCCCCTTCTACAGAGCCTGCTGAGGACACGGTTATGGCTGCCCTGTTTGCCACTATTGATGTTCCACCACCTCCACCACGAGATCGTGCCAAGAGGCACCGGACTAGAGATGAGGAAGAGTCCCGGGCACGGAAGAAGGAGCGCCATGATTTGGAGGCTGCGAGGAGAGCCTCACTGATTGATGAGGAGGCCTGCCAGTTGAGGGTTATAGAGATGGCTGCTGGGGCGTCTAGTTCCAGAGTTGCAGAGGCTGAGAGGAGCACTACTGATGGTGCTGTCATTGCTGAGGACACTACTGATGGTGTCCCGACTTCATAGGGAGAGTGTTCCGAGAAACCAGACCCGCCAGCTTGTTGATCACCGGCGCTTTGCGCCTCAGGTTTGATTCACCTACCACTCTATCTTATATACTTTTATGCATTGGGGACAATTGCATGTCTTTTTGTTGGGGGTGGGGTAAATGGAAAGTGAGTGCTAGGGTGAAGTCTGAGTAGCCCAACTCACGATCCTCTCTTGGGGTTTTTCTTTCGTGTGTTCTTTTTCCCCAAGATACTGGTTATTTTATTATTGAACCGGCATGTTGGTATCTATTTTATTATAATGGACCTTTCTTTTTCACCCCAACTGATCTTTTCTGGGAACAATGTGTTGGCCCTGGTCCCTCCTTGGACATGTGCACCTCAGCTTATGCCAAAAGCATAAGTTGAGTGTGGCTAATGCAGAAAAACAACCTTGTCGTGGCCCTGACCCAACTTTGGGTATCGTGTACCTTGACTCATGGCAAAGCCATGAGTTGAGGGTGGCTATTATGAGGAATGCTCCGGAAAGTGGGGTTGAAAGAATAAAGAGAGAGAAAGAATAAAAGAAAAGTGACTCAAGAAAAGTTGAAAGAAAAGTGAAACATTTGAAAATTTGAAAATACAAGTAAGAAAAGAAAAGAGTCACTTACACAAAAGGAGAAAGAAGGGAGAATAGCAAGGTGAAAGAATATAAGAAAATCAATAAATAGGGTGGAATAAAACGATGAAAAGGTAGGACGCTTAGCCGTTATGTCAAGGAAGGCAATAAGTCACTAAAATACATCTAAATGTATCCTACCTGACCCCGAGCCTAAGTTACAAGCTAAGAAAGTCCTATCGTGATCCTAAGAGTCTATTATGGTGAACTTAAAGAAGTGAAAATAAGGGCAAGCCTACGGCAATAAGTATAAATGAGGTGTGAAGTTGTTCTGAGAGTGAGTGTTGAAAAAATAATCCTTATACTCAAACTGAAACCGTTGTGTGAAAAATGAGGATGTTCTTTTGAAGCGAGGACAGTAGTTGCAATACCAGAAAATTGGTACCTTGGGGAGAGATCAAAGAGGATAGGTGACGGAGTGTGGTGAGTCTGTGTCATGGTCTGATCCCCATGAGCGAGACTAATAGTGATAGCATGCATAAACATAACGAAAATAATCGAGATTGATAGCCAGATGAATAAGAAAGCTAAAAAAAGGATACTCTTGTACAAAGATTTTTGTAGTGAGTCATAGTGCGTCGCTTGAGGACAAACAATGAATTTAAGTTGAGGGTGTTGATGTACCGTGGTTTCACGGTACTTTCAATGCTTTTTCCTTAAGTTTAGTGTGTGTCTAAGGCCTTTTATTATTAGTTTTAATTTATTTTTCTCTTTGTTTGCAGGAAATCTGTCAAGAATGAAAACGTGGAATAATTGTGCTGAAAATGCAGAAGTGACTACCTACGGAGCCATCGACGGTCCGTTGACCCCTCGACGGTCCGTAGGTGTCCACCGTCGTAAGAAGGAAAAGATGCTGAAGGAAGATTGGGGAATTCTGACTAAGTGTGGGGCTACGGAGGCTCTCAACGGACCGTCATCTCCACGACGGACCGTCCTGCACATCCGTCATCATTAACAGAAAGTAGCCTTAGTACCCATCTTGAAAAGAAGCTAAGTGTGGAACGACGGGGGACCACGACGGTCCGTCATCTAGGTCGTCAACTCAGACTCGGTTTTTGGGCAGATTTTCCTTAAATAGATTTCTCTTTTATGTTAGGATTTTATTATTATAAATACTTGTAAAAACCTCGTTTTTGAGGTTAGACTCTTGGGTATTTTTTAGTTTTATTGTTCTAAGTTTGTGAACTTGAGATTTTGGAAATTAATCTATTTTCCGGAATCGTTTGTTACAAGATTATTGATTAATTCAAGTAATTTTGTGGGTTTTCTTCAATCTCGTCAAAGTAAGTACATGAATTCTTATCAAACTAATATGAATTGTGTGATTATTAACATGGGTAACTAAATCCATAGCTAGGGTTGTTGGAACCATGGGTAAATAACAAGGTAAAAACTAGCTAAAATAACAATTCTAGAATAGTGTCTTGCATGTATTAATAATTCTTTCGTTTAAAAGTCTTTTTAACGAGTGCACGCGTTAGAACTCGCCTTTTTGATACTTGCCGGACCAAGGAGGTAGATAATAAGAAAAGAATTATCAACATAGACTTAGTATACACTATCTAATAGGCTAGTGTCGATTGGTGCGAAGTAACAACTGAGCCAAACATCGATTTTTATGCTTAATATGAGGTAAAGGTAAGATTTAGTAAAGCATACACACGTAGCTGGACCAAGGTGCGGAGTGAAATTTCCTAGTTGCCGAACCAACGAATTAGGGATACATAACTTACCACTTTGCATGCAAGATATTAGGAAAGGATTGTTATAGCTAGAATTATCGAGTTATGAACCTGTGGGAAACACTTAATCCCTAGTTACTCTCATTACTTGATAAGAATCAAATCTTTGAACTTGTCACTTGTTTACTTAGATGAGACTTTCTTTCCAAGCTTCACTTTCTTTCCAAATCTCATTACCCCTTTCATAGGTGAGACTTTCAGAAAAACCCAATCATCAACTTGGAACTCTAGTTCCCTTCTCCTTACATCTGCATAAGATTTCTGATGACTTTGGGCTGTCTTAAGTCTATCTCTAATGAGTTGCACTTTTTCCATAGCATAAAGGACTGAATCTGTCCCTATCAAGGCTGCTTCACCTACTTCAAACCAACCAACAGGAGATCTACATCTACGCCCATATAAAGCCTCATAAGGGGCCATCTGAATGCTGGAATGGTAGCTATTGTTGTAAGCGAACTCAATAAGAGGAAGGTTATCATCCCAACTACCTTTGAAATCGATCACACAAGCCCTCGTTATATCCTCTAGGGTCTGAATGGTACGCTCTGACTGTCCATCCGTTTGCGGATGAAATGATGTGCTAAGGTTAACTTGAGTACCAAGATTGTGAAATGACTTCTAGAAATGAGAGGTAAACTGAGGACCTCTATCTGAGATGATAAACAAAGGAACTCCATGTAACATCACAATCTCATTAATGTAAAGCTTGGCATAGTCCTCTGCCGAATATGTAGCCTTGACCGCCAAAAAGCGATAAGACTTAGTCATTCTATCAACTATCATCCAAATGGAGTAATGCTGTCTGCGAGTATGCGGTAACCCTGTGATGAAATCCATATTGATTACTTCCCACTTCCAAGTAGGAATGTCGATCTGTTGAGTCATACCCCCTGGTTTCGGATGTTCTACCTTGACTTGCTGACAATTGGGGCACTTACTCACAAAATCTGCTATATCCCTCTTCATGCCATTCCACAATTAGACTTCCCGAAGATCGCGGTACATCTTAGTGGCACCTGGATGAATAGAATATCTGGAGTTATGGGCTTATGCAAGAATATGTTGTCTCAACTCGCCCACATCAGGAACACACAATCTACCCTGGTAGCAAAGTACACCATCTCCCCCTTGGGAGAAAACCTCCACTATCTGATTGTCGACTGCACCTTTTAGTTCAAGCAAGATTGGATCACTGTCTTGCTTTTCCTTAACCTCCACTACCAAAGAAGATTCTGCCCCATTCTGAACTGTTACACCATTGTATGATATGCTCATAAGGCGAACTCCCATGCGAGCAAGCCTGTGAACATCCTTCACTAGCTCCTTCTTTTCTTCTTCAACATGGGCTACACTACCCATAGATAGTCTACTAAGAGCGTCTGCTACTACATTCGCCTTACCAGGATGATAATGCACACTCATATCATAATCCTTAAGGAACTCAAGCCATCTCCTCTGGAGAAGATTCAACTCTTTCTGGGTGAACACATACTGAAGGCTCTTATGGTCAGTGAAAATATCTACATGAACACCATACAAGTAGTGTCTCCAGATCTTGAGTGCAAACACCACTGCTGCAAGCTCGAGGTCATGAGTTGGATAGTTATTCTCATGCACCTTAAGTTGTCTAGAAGCATAAGTTATAACCTTATCTCGCTGCATCAATACACAACCAAGGCCAACTATGGATGCGTCGCAATAGATCACATAACCATCTGAACCCTCTGGTAGAGTCAAGACAGGATCTGTAGTAAATCTAGTTTTAAACTCTGCAAAACTTTTCTCACAATCATTTGACCATTGAAACTTGACCATCTTCTGTGTCAACCTAGTCAATGGTGAGGCTATGGATGAAAATCCTTCCACGAACCTTCTATAATAACCCTCTAGACCTAAGAAACTTCTGATATCTGTAGCAGATGTGGGTTTGGGACATTGTTTCACTGCTTCTATCTTCTTCGAATCCACTCGAATACCTTCACTAGACACAATGTGACCAAGAAAAGAAACGAATTTCAACCAGAACTCACATTTGCTAAACTTAGCGAATAACTGGCGATCCTTGAAAGTCTATAGAACAATTATCAAATGACTTGCATGTTCTTCCTCATTCCTAGAGTAAATGAGAATATCATCAATGAAGACGATAACGAACAAGTCCAAGTATTGTTTGAACACTCTGTTCATCAATCCATGAAAGATGCAGGAGCATTGGTTAGTCCAAACGACATAACTATAAATTCATAATGACCATACCGAGTTCTGAAGGCTATTTTTGGAATGTCACTATCTCTGACTCTGAGCTGATGATAACCCGATCTCAGGTCTATCTTTGAGAAATGACTAGCACCCTGAAGTTGGTCAAACAAGTCATCAATCCTGGGGATGGAATACTTATTCTTGATTGTGACCTTGTTCAACTCTCTATAGTCAAAGCACATTCTGAGAGAACCATCTTTCTTCTTTACGAACAACACTGGTGCACCTCATGGTGAAATACTAGGTCTGATGAAACCCTTATCTAGAAGGTCTTTCAACTGCTCTTTCAATTCCTTAAGCTCTGCTGGAGCCATTCTGTTAGGAGGAATAGAAATAGGCTAGGTATCTGGAAGGAGATCAATTCCAAAGTCAATTTCCCTTTCGAGAGGAACTCTGGGAAGATCTTCTAGAAATACTTCTGGAAATTCACTAACTACTGGAACTAACTCAAGAGTTGGGGTTTCAGAGATAGAATCCTTAACCCGAACTAGATGATAGAAATAACCCTTAGAGATCATCTTTCTGGCCTTAAGGTAAGAAATGAATCGACCCATAGGCGCTAAGCTACTATCCTTCCATTCTAAGATTGGTTTGTCTGGAAACTGGAAACGAACAATCCTAGTTCTACAATCGACTGAGGCATAACATGAATGTAACCAATCCATGCCTAGAATGACATCAAAGTCTACCATTTCTAACTCTACTAGATCTGCTGAGGTGACTTTCAGAGAGACTGTGACAGGGCAATTTATGTATACCCGTCTAGCTATAACTGGGTCACCGACTGGAGTAGAGACTGAGAAAGGTTCTGAGAGAGTTTCTGGATTGACACTGAATTGGACTGTTATGTAAGGAGTTACAAAAGAAAGAGTAGCCCCTGGATCTAACAAAGCATAAACATCAAGGTCAAAGACTCGTAACGTACCAGTGACTACATCAGGAGAACCTTCCTGATCCTGGCGAGCCTGATGAGCATACAGTCTGTTTTGGCCTTGACCGCCACCTGTACCAAATGAGTTACCCTGCTGAGGCGGGCGACTTGCTGGTGCTGATGAAGTTGTAGACTGAACTCTACCATTTCCACCTCCTTGACCCTGTCTATAAGTACAATCCCTCAACCTGTGACCAGACTGACCGCACCCAAAATATCCTTGTTTTCCTGCAAGGCACTCGCCTGAATGGTTCTTACCACACTTAGGTCATGTGGGGTAAGTCTTGGTGCCTGAAACACTTCCCTGAGACTTAGAGCCTGATGCTCTACCCTTCTGGTCATACCTGTTCTTGGAGGATGGAACACTAGCTGATGAAGGGGCTGGAGATGAGAACTTGTACTGACTCTGCGAGCAATTTCCACCACCCGATTTTAGCTCAGAATAGTCATAGTACCAAGTCCTAGCTTTCTTATTCTCTTTGGCCTGTTCTCGAAGCTTATCACCCTCAACCTGCTGAGCATGAGTCATAATCCTAGAGATGTTCATATCTCCCAGCAACATAACATTTCTGCACTCTGTCTTCACCAAATGTGACACTCCATACAAGAACTTATTTATCTGAGCCCTGGAGTCAGCAACCATGTGAGGACCATACCTGGAGAGTTGGTTACACTTCAGCCCATACTCTTAGACTGTCATCTTTCCCTGCCTCAAGTTCATGAATTCTTGAGCCTTTGCTTCTCTCAACTCAATTGGGAAAAACCTGTCCACGAAGGTCTCACTAAAGCAATCCCAAGTGATAGGAGCTGCATCTGTACCCCTATTTCCCTTCCACTGAGTGTACCAGATATGAGCGACATCCTTCAACTGATATAATGCCAACTCAACCCGATCATTCCCAGTAACCTGTATCACCTCAAAGATCTTCTTGATTTTGTCCAAGAAATTCTGAGGATCCTCATTAGTCTGCGATCCTAAGAACTCAAGCGGATTCATCCTAACAAAGTCACAGACCCTTGCTGCTTCTGATCCACCATTTTCATTCAGAGGAGCATGAACCCGATTGTTCTGGTGGGTCATACTCTCAGCCAACATCTGTATGGCATTCCTGAACTCAGCATTGGAGACTTCTTAGTCTGGGACTGGAGGAGCTGCGTTTGCATTCCTGGCATTCGCATTCCTAGCGTTAGCTCTACGAGGAGGCATGATCTGAAACGTAAAATGTCAAGTTAGAATGGGATTAGATCATACCTTACGCACGATAAGAGTAACAACACAGTGATGTTTTCCTAAAACACTTCATAGCCTCCCTCTCATTAGATGTGGTGCACTTCACACTCATGAAAATGACTCTACTTAGTGCAGCTTTTCAGACATCCTAGGACTCTTGAACCTAGTGCTTTGATACCAAGTTTTGTCACGCCCCGAGCTACACCCGAGACGCAGACACGGAACCTAGGACCACAAGTGATCCCAAGCTAACCCTGCTGGCATGATCATGACCATACTAAAGATAATAAACTGATGCGGAAGATAAATCATAATTTATTATGAAAAGATAGGGAATACCCATATGCTAAAACTGATATAATATAAAGACTGATGAGTTTGATACAATGACGTTACTAACTCAACACTAAGGTGAAACTAACTATGTCTAAAATAGGCCTCTAAACTGGACTAGAAATACTGGGTCAAGCCCCAGCTAAATCTAGCAAAAACTGAAACTAAATGACTAAAGAATGAAATGACACTCATGATTGTTGTCCTCGGAGAATGAGGACTCACCACTGAATCTGCTGAATTGGAGATCGGAAATCGATCTATGCGTGATCTGGATGCTGAGAACCTTAACCTACATCACGAGAAGATATAGCATATGTATGCGTTAGTACTTGAAGGTACTGAGTGTGCAGGATAGAGTAAAGCTTAAATAAAACATAACTGAACAAGCACAAAAGCAAGTATAATAAACTGAACATAATATACTGAATTTCTGAGCTAACAGAATGCAATGACCAATTTATAACATGTTGAAACTGAATACTGAACATACTGATAAATGGTCAATGCATAGAGTCTGACTGATCTGTGGGAGCTACTAATAACCTATAATAAAGCCACATGAGCTAAATGTGGAGTCCGATGTATACGCCCTATCGAGAGGACCCATTATACCCTACCAACGGTATAAATGCATGCTAGCGTGATCACTAAATTGATTGCCCACATAGGGGACTTACAACCTATTTGGCTAGTAGTTCTGGAACTATTGGGTATGCTAAACCCTAGTCCAAGTCGGTACTATGCTACTCCCAATGAATTATGTAAATTAACTGATTATGTCTGAGTTTCTGTAAATACTGGTTAGCTCGAAAATGAACATGCAAATTGAGAATGCAACATTTAATCTGATAATGATGCATTAAAAACTGAAGCATGTATATCTGAAGTAACTGATATATCTGACCTAGCATTTGTAATTCAAGAACTAAAGAAATACAAAGCTAGGGTTCTGAAATTCATGCGATAATTTGAGTAATAACATGATAATCTGATTTGGAACATATATTTAACTAAGTCATGAAGTTCTATCAAAGTTCTAGAAACATTAGGTTTAATCATGATAAGAGAGTCAAGAACTGACTGAAAACTAGGGACCCAATGGGTGAAAGGAACCCACTAATGAAATCCCACATACGTGATGATGAAATCCACGGAAAAATACTTAAGTTTTGGGGCTGTAACTGCTGGAGCTTGTGGCGTTCTTGAACTAGGGTTCTTGAGATTTTTCTCCTCTCTTGCTACTAATTTTCTAAGTTTTGATTTAATGATTTGACTTAGATATGTTTTAATTATGTTTATAGGCTTAAACTGACCAAATCTGATGATTTAGGGTCTAAACGATGTATATTAGGGTTTAAACGAAGTGGGAAAGGTCCAAAAGACCCCTGGGAAGGTTGTTGTTGGACCAACCTACGGCCAGGACAGACGGTCCGTAGGTGGATCCACGCCCCGTCGGTTGGTCCGTCGGTTGGGCCTGTTCGTAAGGCCTTTACAAAAATAGGCATAACTTTTTACTCGAAGGTCTGATTTTAGCAAGGTCAGTCGATATGGAAAGATAATTTAATTATATATCTGTGGGTAGGTAATGAGACACCTAATTCATTTTGTGCTAAGAGTTATGACCATTCGAAGTTGACCCAACTGCACTTCTCCCTTAACTGTCTGCTAATTCTACCCTACGGTCAGACCTACGGACCGTGGGTCCATCTACGGACCGTGCTGGTTATCCGTGGATCTTTTTACAGAGTGTGAAGGGGTCTTGATCGACGATCATTGACTACGGACCGTAGTCTGACTTACGGACCGTAAGTCCGTCCGTCGACCAACACTTAACCAATTTTTCTGGGATGAGATTTTTGGGAGTTTCTGATCCCATCGACAGTTGTGCTGGACGGGCCGTGGGTCGAGCTATGGTCCGTCGATGGTCACGTCAGTTTCACCTGCTGATTTTTCTGAAAAACTGATTTTTGGTTTGTTTTGGCTACGGGGTGTTACATAGTTATTCGGTTAGTGTCACCCGGTTAGTGTCACCCGGTTAGGTCTTAGGATTTCGGGAACACTAGTTGGTTTATTTAAGTTAGTCCTAGGTTAATTATCTAGTTAGGTTAGTTAGTTAGGACCTAGAATTAGTTAGGGAGCTCGGCCCCACATGGTTTGATCCAACACGCCTGTCCCCTAACCGCCCTAACTGAATCGGTTGGGCTTGTCTCTCGTCCAGTTGCAAATGTGCTTGCACACGTGTTGTTGTGCACTTTCCTCAATCCGTGCATTCTAGAAAGTTCACTTCCTGTCCAAGGATCCTCACTATGTCCTTGGGCACTGCTTAATCTACATGACCATTTAAATGATCATGTGCTATGGTGCCTAGGCGTGACACTCGGATACCTCGCTAATGTGCTAAGAATTCAATAATTTTAGCTTAGGGTCTTTATTGCAGGTACAATTCCTAAACAAGTTTGGATTAGAGCATTTGGACATCAAGGTGTATTTTCATTACTTGTGAATACATACAAAAATTGGCAGTAACAACCCTAAAAATGGATTAGATAAGAAATGCATATTGTGTCAAGAATGCCTACGATTAGACCAGGGTTCACACGGATTGATGCGCGTAGAACCAGACCTCGAAACCGTTGCTACAGCCAAGACAACTAAATTGGGGAGTTATTTGAGCTTGGAAAGGTTGGGTCCAACCATGTAGGGCTCTCAAATACGAAGATTTACTCGAAGGAGTCTTTACCGGATTTGAAAAGAGGAAATCTTAGGTTTGAAGGGTCTAGGGGTAAAATAGTTTTTTTCCTTGCTAAGGATAGTATCGTAATTACCCTAAATATATAATTAATTATTTATTTAATAAGGTGGAGGGGCAAATTGGGGAGAGAGAGCCGAAATTGACCTCTTGAAGTTAAGTCTTGCTCCACCCGGGTTCGAACCTAGGTGGGAGCAATGATTTAATGTGATTTTTTTATTGGTGAATTAATTTAATAAATTAATAATTAATGGATGATTTAAAAAGGAAAAACAGATTTTATTATTAATTATTATTTATTTATTAATTAATATGTTTTTATGACTAAGTCTCCTAGTTGACTAAGTCTAAACTACTTCACCTCTTTTAACTCTCTCTCACGCTCATCTCTCTCACGCTCATCTCTCTCATGTTTCTCCATTTATTTTTCACGATTTCTCTCTGCCTAAACAACTACAAGAACAGAAAAATTACAAGAGTTCTTCACACATGAAAAACTCACACCAAAATTTAAGAAAACAAGCTAAGTGAACACGTTAAGCAAAGAGAGGGTCTTTCCGTCGAAAGTTTTGTGTTGAAAACTTGGATTGGATGTGAGTTTTGGAGAGGGTTTGGGCAGCAACTTCAAGGTTTGAACGTCAAAATAAGGTACGGGTTTTCTTCTCTCTTGGTCCCTTTCCCAAGAGACCCCTTAAGGTTCATATTATTCATTCGAAAACTAGGATTGTTTCCCCTTTTGCATGCCTCTGTCACTAGCTCCCAATGAATCGTAGGTTGGGTATGTTTGCTCGTAGATTTAGGTGTATGTTGTGTTTTCGTGATGAGTATGATTACGTTTGTGTACTTGAAATCGTATGAAAGACAACCATGTATTCGAAAGTTTGTGCAAGTGTGTGCATGTGCAAAAAAAAGGTTACTGTAAATGTTACTGTAAATGAAGTCGAGTTAAGGCTTCAAGTTTAATATTGTTTTGGTTTTCATTTTACGTACATAAACCTATGTAAATCGTGATGTTCATAAAAAATGTAAGTGGGGCTGATTTGAGCGTCAATAATTTAGCTAAACGAATCCATGAAATACACCCCAAAAAGTGTTAAACGATCCATGCATTTTCCTAAGTTTTCAAGTGGAAATATTGATGAAACTAAGTTAAGAAAATGATTAAGTTTCCAGCCAAAAATATAAGTATAGTTTAGGCTAAAATATAGAGAAGAAATCTGGAAAATTTAATTGATTTAAAGGGATGAGGCCACCAGGATTCGAACCTTTGACCTCACCCGTGTGGTGCCTTAATTTCGCAAGAAAAGAAAAAGGGGTCAGGGGGATTCGAAATGGGGTGTACTGGCTGAGAAAGGAGAGAGCAAAAATTTAAATAAATAAAATGGGAGGCATGGGAATCGAACCCACGACCTCCAGGCAGCAAATGAAGGGAAAGAAAAATAAAAGAAAGAAAGTGAGAGGCGTGGGAATCGAACCCACGACCTCCAGGCAGCAAATGAAGGGAAAGAAAAATAAAAGAAAGAAAGTGAGAGGCGTGGGAATCGAACCCACGACCTCAAGGCTGGAAAGGGGAAAGGGCGAAATAAATAAAAACTAAAGTGAGGTTGTGGGGGCTCGATCCCACAACCTCACTGCCAAACGCATAGTTAAGTCATTTTTAAGTAAAAATAAAATAAGGAGGTTGTGGGGGTTCGAACCCACAACCTCTCTGTCCCAAGCGAAATAAAGAGTGAATAAAGAGAGGCTGTGGGGGTTTGATCCCACAACCTCTTGGTCTAGGCGAATTGGACAACACAATTTTAAATGAAAAATAAAAGGGGTTGTGGGGGTTCGATCCCACAACCCTTCGGCCAATTAGGAGGAGATTCCAAGGAGAAAAATAAAGAGAGAATGTTGATGTTGGGGCTCGATCTTGGGTCCTAATGTCATGAAGACTAAAGATAAAGTCAAGGAAAAATGTAAGTATTGTCCAAGGGGTTCGAACTTGGGTTCCCTTGCCCAAATTTCCGTATTAATACATAAGTCATACGTGAATTAAATGTTCAAGAATAATGCCACCTAATTAGATCAAAATCAAGATCTTGGCATACTTACAAGATACATAAGTCTTGTACTACATAATCTTGGGAAGATATGAGTCACTTAACGAACTATGAATGAAGCCTCATGGCTTGTATGTATAGACCCATAAGTCTAGCATACGTTTAAAAATAAGTGAACCTAAGATGTATGTAATGAAATGAAGAAACCCTAGAAGGTTTATGTAAGAGTGTGAAACTTACAAATGGTCAAGTACATTGGCATATGATGAAATGAACATTCACGTAAAATGGGGTGAGTAATTATGAAGATAAATTGTGCTAATGTTAATGAATGTGGTGACGACATGATATGAGGCTAATGTAAAAGATGAAAACAATCTCAAATGAGCCTAAGTAAATGTAACCAAAACGTACTCACCTATGAGAGTGTAAAGTTAATGAAGAGACCAGTCTCTATGAACACTCTAATGAAAGTATTGAGATTAACCCACTTAATAATAATGATGAGATGAGAAATCATCTATTGAGCTATGATGTCCTCATACTAGAAGCCAGCTTCATGACGTATGAGTTGAATGTAATGGAACTTTATACTGATCACCGATAAACTAGCTATGAGCGATGATGCCTTCTTTCGGGAAGGGCGGAGGTTCACGTAACTCTCATGAGATGAGACTGTCCGACTTGCCGGGTATAGGTATCCTTATATCTCCTAGTCTTTGAACCTATACTACCAATATAGGGATCTAGCGGGGTTAAATTCCCATGTACGCTAGCATGTTTTGGGTCACTTTGGCCGGTGATTCCACCTCTTTTCGGTCTGGGGGAGACACTGGATTTCATGATGCTCACATGATCTATGTCGGTTAAGTTAAAGTTCCCATTAAATGAATGAGGCCAGCCTCAAATGAAGCACATAATGAAATGAAAGATACCAAAGGTGTTAGGATAGGATAATAAAGCGGTGAGCTAGACTCAGGTAATGACACTAAGTTATTCTTGGTCATTGCACAGCAAACCCGATGAAAGTCTTAAACTACATCCTAGGTATAGCTGGTGTTCACACTGGCCTATGAACGAAATGAAATGAAGTACGTATGAATGAATGAAGCAGACTTTGTGTTTGCTAATGAAGACTCCCTAGTTGAGGTCCCATATGTTGAGCCCTCATTTTGGAAAGTCTTAATGTCAAGTCCATGATTCCAAGGTCTCATGGCATATGAATGAATGATATGAAATATGTTATGTGCTATATGCTATATGATATGTGCTATATGAAAGATCTTATGTGCTATATGCAATATGATATGTGCTATGTGTAAGATGTTATGTGCTGTGTGCAATATGATAAGTATGATGATGCATGTTACTCTCATGGCATGACTTTCCTAATCCAAATTTGGAATGCTTACTGACTTTCCTAATCCAAATTTGGCAAGTCCACTGATTTGACTCATCCAAATTTGGCAAGTCCACTGATTTGACTTTCCATAATCATGTTGTTAGGAAAGAGCTATTCTAACTCATGCATGTCCTTGGTGTGTCCTTGCATATACCCATACTTAGTACAAGTGTGTACTAATCCCATACAACTCTATATTTTTAGGTGCAGGCACAGGTGGACGCTAGAGTTTACAGGTTGACGTTGCAGCTATCCGGACGTGGAGCTTTCATCCGAACTTGGTAGGCCCTCATGCTTTCGAGGATGTCTACCATTATTATCTAGCTTAGATGTAGGCTTTAGCTAGTGGAGCATGTTCCACTAGTGTTTCTTTCCACTTTTATTTCAGACTTTGTATTGGTGCCGTTTTGGCAAAAATACGTTTAATGCAATTATGAACTGTTTCTTTCATTTGATTATCTCTATATTAAATGGTTGATTTGTGAACGCCTATGATGTTAAGTTTAGAAAGTTTATCATGAAATAAGAAAACAAAAAGTTCAAATATTTCGCTAAAATTAACCTAGATGAAGTAAGATTGACGTATGTAGGCTTGTCTGCGACCTCTGAGAGGTCAACGACGCCAGTCTCGTCTGGGGTCTAGATTCCAGTCGTGAAAAAGTTGGTATCAGAGCACTAGGTTAAATTCTGAGGATAATAAGTTCACATCAACCACATTGAGTAGTTTCTAAGTCATGGTAGTGAAGTGTACCACTATCCTGAACTAGAGACTGCATGATGCGTAGGAAAATTTCCCTTCTTCTGATATTATCGTGCTTTTCCTAATGTCTAAATTCTTGGTGTTATGAGCGTGTCTAACATCAATTCTTATTGTTTTAAGAGAATGAATACTAGGAGGAACGTTGGTCAAAGGAGAGGAGGAGCAGCTGCTGGGGGCAATCAGGTTCCACCCCAGGATCCAGCTGAAGGAGTGGCTATGCCGGTTAACCCAGCTGGGTTGACTGATGTGGAGGTGCGGGCATATCTGGCCCAGATGGCACAGGCCATCACTATGTAGGCCCAGTCCAAGACTGCCCAGGTCAACCGGCAGATTGTTCAGAGGGAGAACCCACTGGTACGTAGCATGGCTGATAGGCTGCGAGACTTTACAAGGATGAATCCTCCTATTTTCACAGGGTCCAAGACTTCAGAGGATCCCCAGGAGTTCATGGATGAGGTACACAAGAATTTGGTGGCCATGGGGGCCACAGATATTGAGAAGGCTGAGCTGGATTCCTATCAGCTCAAGGATGTTGCACAGACTTGGTGCAAGATGTGGCAAGATAGTCGGGCGTTGGGCGGAGTTCCGGTCACTTGGGAGTTGTTTAAGATAGCCTTCCTAGAGAGATTCTTTACCAGGGAGATGAGGGAGGCAAAGGTTGAGGAGTTTATCAACCTTAAGCAGGGATCAATGACAGTCAGGGAGTATTCCCTGAAGTTTGTTAAACTATTCGGGTATGCTACTTTTCTTAGTATCTAACATCAAGGATGAGATGAATACTGAAGTTTGTTAAACTATCCAGTTATGCTACTTCCCTTGTATCTAACAGCAGGGATAAGATGAGTAGATTTCTCATAGGAATCAACGGAGATCTGGAGGAGGAGTGTCGATCTGCGATGATCCATGATAACATGGACCTCTCCAGGTTGATGGTGCATGTACAGCAGGTAGAGGACAACCGCAAAAAGAGGGGCATTCGTGATGCTAGGAGGCCTAAGCCTCAAGATCAGGCAGGTCCCAGCCATGGAGGCCATAGAAACAATTTTGGCGTCCATGAGCAGCCCAGGTTTAAGAAGGGACTCTCCCACCAAGGGGAGTCAAGCTCATCCAAGGGTCGCTATGATAGGGATTCCGAGTCCAAAGTTAAGAGAAATAATGGAGTAGATACACCTCAGGAGAGGCCACCTTGCAGAAAGTGTGGGACATTGCAATGAGGAGAGTGTATGATGGGCTCTAACGCTTGTTACAGTTGTGGAAAACCAGGACACATGGTGAAGGATTGTCCGAATAGGAGAATTCAAGAACAAGGGAAGGAGAGAGTTCAGCCTAATGGTCCAAGTGAAGAGGCTCCAAGGAGGCAACGATTCTTCGCACTCAAGTCTAGGGGTGCAGGGGAAGGCACTTCTGGTGAAGTCTCGGGTGTGTAGCCTTAATTAGTCTTTCATATATTTGACGGT
The DNA here is from genome assembly GCA_022817965.1 of Solanum lycopersicoides. Taxonomy (NCBI): domain Eukaryota; kingdom Viridiplantae; phylum Streptophyta; class Magnoliopsida; order Solanales; family Solanaceae; genus Solanum; species Solanum lycopersicoides. The sequence continues at coordinate 22,944,333 of CM040624.1, read as the reverse complement.
GTATGGTGTTTATGCACTAGTATGAGGTTAATATGTTTGAGTCATCATGTTGGTTGCTGATTTGTATGACTTATATGTTGACTTATGTTGTATGCTTTGATGAGACTAGTTAGGAAAGAATTCCTTAGTCTATTAATGTGAAACTACTAGTAGGTTTCAAGGATGTACACCATCATGTTAATATGTGAATCAGATATTCACCAATAGGAGTATTGAATTACCTATGTATGCGTACGTTCTATAGATGACTTACTTATTGTTAGTAAAGAGTAGTGTCATTTGGGAACGAATGTTCCTAAGGGGGGGGGGGTATAATGTAACAACCCTAAAAATGGATGAGATAAGAAATACTTATTGTGTCAAGAATGCCTACAATTAGACCAGGGTTCACACGGATTGATGCGCGTAGAACCAGACCTCAAAACCCTTGCTACAGCCAAGCCAACTAACTTGGGGAGTTAGTTGAGCTTGTAAAGGTTGGGTCCAACCATGTAGGGCTCTCAAATACGAAGAGTTACTCGAAGGAGTCTTTACCGGACTTGAAAAGAGGAAATCGTAGGTTTGAAGAGTCTAGGGGTAAAATAGTCTTTTTCTTGGCTAAGGGTAGTATCGTAATTACCCTAAATATATAATTAATTATTTATTTAATAAGGTGGAGGGGAATATTGGGGGGAGAGATCCGAAATTGACCTCTTGAAGTTAAGTCTTGCTCCACCCGGGTTCGAACCTAGGTGGGAGCAATGATTTAATGTGATTTTTTTTATTGGTGAATTAATTTAATAAATTAATAATTAATGGCTGATTTAAAAAGGAAAATCAGATTTTATTATTAATTATTATTTATTTATTAATTAATATGTTTTTATGACTAAGTCTCCTAGTTGACTAAGTCTAAACTACTTCACCTCTTTTAACTCTCTCACACGCTCATCTCTCTCATGTTTCTCCATTTATTTTTCACGATTGCTCTCTGCCTAAACAACTACAAGAACAGAAAAATTACAAGAGTTCTTCACACTTGAAGAACTCACACGAAAATATAAGAAAACAAGCTAAGTGAACACGTTAGGCAAAGAGAGAGTCTTTCCTTCGAAAGTTTTGTGTTGAAAACTTGGATTGGACGTGAGTTTTTGAGAGGTTTTGGGCAGCAACTTCAAGGTTTGAATGTCAAAATAAGGTATGGGTTTTTTTCTCTCTTTGTCCCTTTCCCAAGAGACCCCTTAAGGTTCATATTTTTCATTCGAAAACTAGGATTGTTTCCCCTTTTGCATGCCCCTGTCACTAGCTCCCAATGAATCGTAGGTTGGGTATGATTGCTGGTAGATTTAGGTGTATGTTGTGTTTTCGTGATGACTATGATTACGTTTGTGTACTTGAAATCGTATGAAAGACAACCATGTATTCGAAAGTTTGTGCAAGTGTGTGCATGTGCAAAAAAAAGGTTACTGTAAATGTTACTGTGAATGAAGTCGAGTTAAGGCTTCAATTTTAATATTGTTTTGGTTGTCATTTTACGTACATAAACCTATGTAAATCATGATGTTCATAAAAAATGGAAGTGAGGCTGATTTGAGCATCAATAATTTGGCTAAACGAATCCATGAAATACACCCCAAAAAGTGTTAAACGATCCATGCATTTTCCTAAGTTTTCAGGTGGAAATATTGATGAAAATAAGTTAAGAAAATGATTAAGTTTCCAGCCAAAAATATAAGTTTAGTTTAGGCTAAAATATAGAAAAGAAAACTGGAAAATTTAATTGATTTAAAGGGATGAGGCCACCAGGATTCGAACCTCTGAGCTCACCCGTGTGGTGCCTTAATTTCGCAAGAAAAGAAAAAGGGGTCAGGGGGATTCGAAATGGGGTGTACTGGCTGAGAAAGGAGAGAGCAAAAATTTAAATAAATAAAATGGGAGGCATGGGAATCGAACCCACGACCTCCAGGCAGCAAATGAAGGGAAAGAAAAATAAAAGAAAGAAACAAAGTGAGAGGCGTGGGAATCGAACCCACGACCTCAAGGCTGGAAAGGGGAAAGGGCGAAATAAATAAGAAAATAAAGTGAGATTGTGGGGGCTCGATCCCACAACCTCACTGCCAAACGCATAATTAAGTCATTTTTAAGTAAAAATAAAATAAGGAGGCTGTGGGGGTTCGAACCCACAACCTCCCTGTCCCTAGCGAAATAAAGAGTGGATAAAGAGAGGTTGTGGGGGTTTGATCCCACAACCTCTTGGTCTAGGAGAATTGGACAACAAAATTTTAAATGAAAAATAAAAGGGGTTGTGGGGGTTCGATCCCACAACCCTTCGGCCAATTAGGAGGAGAATCCAACGAGAAAAATATTGAGAGAATGTTGATGTTGGGGCTCGATCTTGGGTCCCAATGTCATGAAGATTAAAAATAAAGTCAAGGAAAAATGTAAGTATTGTCCAAGGGGTTCGAACTTGGGTTCCGTTGCCCAAATTTCCGTATTGATACATAAGTCATACATGAATTAAATGTTCAAGAATAATGCCACCTACTTAGATCGAAATCAAGATCTTGGCATACATACAAGATACATAAGTCTTGTACTACATAATCTTAGGAAGATATGAGTCACTTAACGAACTATGAATGAAGCCTCATGGCTTGTATGTATAGACCTATAAGTCTAGCATACGTTTAAAAATAAGTGAACCTAACATGTATGTAATGAAATGAAGAAACCCTAGAAGGTTTATGTAAGAGTGTGAAACACACAAATGGTCAAGTACATTGGCATATGATGAAATGAACATTCACGTAAAATGGGGTGAGTAATTATGAAGAGCAATTGTGCTAATGTTAATGAATGTGGTGATGACATGATGTGAGGCTAATGTAAAAGATGAGAACAATCTCAAATGAGCCTAAGTAAATCTATTGAGCTATGATGTCCTCATACTAGAAGCCAGATTCTATGACGTATGAGTTGAATGTAATGGAACTTTATACTGAGCACCGATAGATTAGCTATGAGCAGTGATGCCTTCTTTCGGGAAGGGCGGAGGTTCACGTAACTCTCATGAGAATAGACTGTCCGGCTTGCTGGGTATGGGTATCCTTATATCTCCTAGTCTTCGAACCTATACTGCCAATATAGGGATCTGGCGGGGTTAAATTCCCATGTACGCTAGCATGTTTTGGGTCATTTTGGTCGGTGATTCCACCTCTTTTCGGTGTGGGGGAGACACTGGATTTCATGATGCTCACATGATCTTTGTCGGTTAAAGTTAAAGTTCTCAATGAATGAATGAGGACAGCCTCAAATGAAGCACATAATGAAATGAAAGATACCAAAGGTGTTAGGATAGGATAATCAAGAGGTGAGCTAGACTCAGGTAATGACACTAGGTTATTCTTGGTCATTGCACAGCAAACCCGATGAAAGTCTTAAACTACATCTTAGGTATAGCTGGTGTTCACACTGGCCTATGAACGAAATGAAATGAAGTACGTATGAATGAATGAAGCAGACTTTGTGTTTGCTAATGAAGACTCCCTAGTTGAGGTCCCATATGTTGAGCCCTCATTTTGGAAAGTCTTAATGTCAAGTCCATGATTCCAAGGTCTCATGGCATATGAATGAATGATATGAAATATGTTATGTGCTATATGCAATATGATATGTGCTATATGAAAGATGTTATGTGTTATATGCAATATGATATGTGCTATGTGTAAGATGTTATGTGCTGTGTGCAATATGATAAGTATGATGATGCATGTTACTCTCATGGCATGACTTTCCTAATCCAAATTTGGACAGCTTACTGACTTTCCTAATCCTAATTTGGAAAGTTCACTAACTTTCCTAATCCAAATTTGGTAAGTCCACTGATTTCACTTTCCATAATCATGTTGTTAGGAAAGAGCTATTCTTACTCATGCATGTCCTTGGTGTGTGCTAGCATATACCCATACTTAGTACAAGTGTGTACTAATCCCATACAACTCTATATTTTTAGGTGCAGGCACATGTGGACGCTAGAGTTTACAGGTTGCCGTTGCAGCTATTCGGACGTGGAGCTTTCATCCGGACTTGGTAGGCCCTCATGCTTTCGAGGATGTCTACCGTTATTATCTAGCTTAGATGTAGGCTTTAGCTAGTGGAGAATGTTTCACTAGTGTTTCTTTCCACTTTTATTTTAGACTTTGTATTGGTGTCGTTATGGTAAAAATACGTTTAATGTAATTATGAACTGTTTCTTTCATTTGATTATCTCTATATTAGATGGTGGATTTGTGAACGCCTATGATGTTAAGTTTAGAAAGTTTAGCATGAAATAAGAAAACAATGTAACATTCCGGAAAATTATACATTTCATGAAAAGCCCAATAGGTTCTTAAGAATGCTTATTAGGGGTAAATAGGCATCCCAATGCCCAATATTTAGAAATATTGGGCATATTAGAAAATTATGGGCATAGTAGAAAATGTTGGCTTAGAGGTGTTAGCCAATTTCTATGTATGCACAAGTAATTAAAATAACAATATCCTTCATATATAATCACATTGATTTAATAAGTAACCTAATGCCAAATATTGAGAAATATTGGGCATGGTATAGAAAAATTGGCTAAGGGGTATTAGCCAATTTCTGTATAATACCCAAATAAGCAAAATATTGGGCATATTAGAAAATATTGGCTTAAAGGGTGTTAGCCAATTTTCTAACATTAATGAGCTTGTCCAAGAAATGTACCTGCAATGAAGACCCTAAGCTAAAATGCTTTTTCCTTTAACTCACAAATTGGGTATGAGGCATCCAAGTGTCAAGCCTAGATACCATAACACATGATCATATAAATTAAGCAGTGCCCAAGGACATAGTGAGGATCCTTGGGACAATAAGCAAACATTCCCAAATGAACCATAAATAATAGTTAGTTAGGAAAGTACAACAAAAACATGTGCAAGCACATGTGCAAGACATGTGAAGAAGCTACCAAAGGAGGGGACCACCCTAACCGAATTCGGTTAGGGTAGCTAGGGGAAAAACGTGTACAAGGGACCCCTCCATATGGGGCATAACTTCCTAACTAATTCTAGACTCTAACCTACTGCCCTAAATATCTAACTAACCTAGGACCAAACGAAATAAACTAATTAGTGCACCCGACAACCTAGGACCAAAACCGGATTGACACTAACCTAGTATTAGTTAAAGAGACAACCTAGTACCTAACCTAGGATGGTCCAAAAGGTTAGTTATGGTCCTAAAAGCTTATGGGTACTTTAGTAATTACCCTAGGTTACCTAATTAATTAATTTAGAAACTTAATTAATTAATTTAAAAGGGCTAAAACCGAAACTACAAAGGAAATTTTCAGATTTCGGTTAAGACAAGAAAGGGACAACCTAGTACATAACCTAGGATGGTCCAAAGAGTTAGTTAAGGTCCTAAAAACCGAGGGATACTTTAGTAATTACCCTAGGATACTTAATTAATTAATTTAGCAACTTAATTAATTAATTTAAAGGGGAAAAACCGAAATCACAAAGCAATTTCCAGATTTCGGTTAAAACAAGAAAAAGACAACCTAGTACCTAACCTAGGATGGTAAGGATTGGTTATGGTCCTAATGACTTAAGGGTACTTTAGTAGTTACCTTAGGTCACCTAATTAATTTAATTAGAAATTTAATTAATTAGTTTAAATGATCAAAACGAAATTCTTACACTAACCTAGTACAACTCAAGAGACATCCTAGTACTTAACCTAGGATGGTCCAAAAGGGTTAATTTTGGTTCTAATGACTTAGGGGTACTTTAGTACTTACCCTAGGTCCATAAATTAATTAAATTAAGGATTTAATTTATTAATATAAAGTCAAAATGTTGACCAAAACCATAGTCAATACAAATTTCCAGATTTGACTAGGAGTTATGTTCTCCTATGTTTAGTCAACTTAGGAGGGGCTTTTTGGTAATTGGTTAATTAGTTTATTAAATTAACTTATTAAACCTAAGTTTTATAATTCAAGATCAGTTCTTAAACATAAAAATCACGTTCAAACTCATAGAAAAGGCGACACAAAAACAGCAAGCTACAAACGAAAACAGAAAATTTATCAATTTCTCTAGGGCGATTTCAAGGTTTCTTCAAGTTTTCGTTCAAGATGGACTTCGCAGATTAAGTTCTAATTAAGGTATGGGTTTATATCCTGGAATTCATTGTCCAAGAGTATTTTCCTTCGAACGATTCACAAGATCTTGAAAACTAGGGTTGTTCTCGTCGTTCTCGTCGAACTTCCCTTCCCTAGTATCCTTTTCGATATCAATGTTGTATAGGTTAGAGACCATGTTGTTGGTATGTGGTGCTGGATGTTCTTAACATTTAATGTTCTTGAATGATGAGTATTGAATGAACTTATGAACTTGTAATTGCATAAAGTTAATCTTATCATGATAATTAAGGATCGATGATATGCTAAGAACGTCTGTGATTGTGTTAGGTGATTTGTGTGTATTGGCCGAATATTGACTTGCTGTTGTTGTGACGTTATGATGATACTAAAGTGATCAAATGTTAATATGATACTGTCCAATATGTCTTAAAAACGTTATCCTAAAGTCATGAACTAAGATTGGTTAAGAGAATGATACTATGTTAACATGTGTCTGAAAATGTTATGTATGAAGATGATTACGGTTTGTTCTGCATACCTACTGTTAATGTGACATGTTGATGATGTTGTGTTCGTTAAATGATCATATTATGGTGTCCAAGATGTTTAAAAACGTTGTGCCTAAAGTTATGTTATAAGGTTGGCTAAAAAGATCTCCATGATATTCTCATGACCAGTGCCTAGTGAAATTACGATTTATGCCAACAAATTGGCTAGTAAAACATATGTCTAATCACATTCCTTCCAAAACATGAAAATTCATACCAATCTCTACATTAATGAACTCATAACATAGGGTATGCCAATCAATGGGACAAGTCCCAACATGCCCTATCCACACGAACTTGTGAACGTAAAAACATTGAATTGTTCTTGTAAGTTAACCAAAGGTTAAAAGTTCAAGTGTAGTGAAAGTTTGGCTTATGCCAATAAATTGGCCTACAATATTATCTCCAAAAATATGTAATAGAATTGTCTAATGAATCCATTTAATTATATTTGAATGAATGTTTGGCTTGTGCCAATAAATTGACTATGAAGTTATTTCCAAATTTTCTAGGCCAATACTATTTATATGCCAACCTTGTGCAGCCAAAACAATGAAATGACAACTCAAGTACTTCCAAACTAATTCTATGAATCCATAACCAAGGGAAATCCATTCATTGGGACAACACCCAACATGCTCTACAAGAATGAACTATGAACATATGTAACTCATTGAAAGAAGTGCTCATCGTCCATAAACGATGAAATGAAGCTACTACACTAAAGTAAAGAAGTAACGTGAGTTATAACATAATTAAAAGGGTCTAAATTAAGTAAGTGACCAGAATGGGGTGTTAAAGGAAGTGAGACAAGTCTTACTTACACCAAAGCTAATTTGTTAAACGAATACTCACGAATGAAGGTGTTAGAATGTGTGAGACTAGTCTCATTAACACCTAAGGATGATATGTAAGGACAATTCACATTCATCAATGTAAAATAAGGATGATATGTAAGGACAATTCACATTCATCAATGTAAAGTAAGGATGATATGTAAGGACAATTCACATTCATCAATGTAAAGTAATGATGATATGTAAGGACAATTCACATTTCATCAATGTAAAGTAAGGATGACAAGTTATCAAAAGAGTAAATAAGTCTCAATCATACTCTATATGTAAGTGTAAGGACAATTCACACTTAATACTAATGATGAGATGAGAAATCATCTAATGAGCTATGATGTCCTCATGCTAGAAGCCAGCTTCCATGATATATGAGTTGAATGTATTGGAACTTTATACTGAGCACCGATAGGCTAGCTATGAGCGGTGATGCCTTCCTTCGGGAAGGGCGGAGGTTCACGTAACTCTCATGAGATGAGACTATCCGGCATGCCGGGTATGGTTCTCCTTATATCTCCTAGTTTTTGAACCTATACTGCCAATATAGGGATCTAGCAGGGTTCAATTCCCTATATACGCTAGCATGTTTTTGTTTCACCTTGGCCTGTGACTCCACCTCTTTTCGGTGTGGGGAAGACACCGGATTTCATGATGCTCACACGATCTATGTCGGTTAAGGTTGGAGTTCGTCAAAGTATGAAAGATAATGAAATGAACGATGCCGAAGGTATTTGTGCAAGACAATCAGGAGGTGAAATCAGATTCAAGTAATGACATTAGGTCATTCTTGGTCATTGCACTTCATGATCCCGATGAGAGTCTTAAACTTCATCCTAGGTATAGCTGGTGTTTACATCAACCTACGAATGAATGAAATGAATAATGTGAAGTACGAATGAACGAATGAAGCAGACTCTGTGTTTGCTAAAGAAGGCCCTCGGGTTGAGGTCCCATATGTTGGGTCCTCACTTGAGATGTCTTAATGCTATATCAACGATTCCAAGGTCTCGTGTATATGAAGTGTATAATATATAAAACATGAAAGTAATGAAATCAATGGCATAATCAATAGAGAATGGCTTATGAAATGTAATGAATACTTGATGTAATGAATAACTTATTGTAAGGATAGTCAAATCGTGTCCAATAAAGTGTACAATAAGTAAAGGGAATAACTAATAATGAATCCTCATGTTATGAAAATGATAAAGCCAAATAAATTGGCTTATAATGATTTTATATAATTGGCAAAAGATATTAGCCAAATAAGATTGGCTTATAATGACTTCTTACATTAGGCCAATAATACAATAATAGGAATAGTCACTAAAGATTGGTTTGTAAAGAATTCATGCCCAAAGTAAGCAAAATCATAAGCTTTAATGATATTCCCCAAGATCTATGCACATTATGCAATGAACTAAAGAATGAGTATAGTCAATACGTATTGACTTATAAATAGATTCATGTCTCAAATTGTAGTTAAGTCATTTCCTTAATCTCTTGAATCATTGCACTTGTAAGTAAAACATAGGACCAAAGGAGTTATTGAACTACACAACAAGAAGAAGAAAAAGACTGAAAAATAATCTAAGTGTACAAAGAGGAGCTCTCGGCCTAGACGATCAAAAATTCAAATCTTCGCCCGAGTGGTTCTAAAATTATGTTGATGATACTAATGTCTTCTAATCATATAGAAAATGAGTTGTGTGCTTTGAATGCATTAAAATACATCATATTCATACCATAATTCACAACTAATGAATTAGGAAAGTCTATTGACTAGACTTTCCAGAAATGGCATGTTGCTTAGGAAGAGCTTTCATTGATCATGCATAGCTCTATGTGTATGTGTCCATACACCCATACTTAGTACAAGTGGTGTACTAACCTCCTACTATTTACTATTTTTATAGGTGCAGGTCAGAGGACAGGTTGACGACACCTGCAGCGGTTTGGACTTCAGCGTTTCTCCAAACCATTTGGTAGGTCCTCATGATTTCAAGGATTATACAGTTTTAGTCTAGCCTTAGTCTAAGACATAGTTAGTGGGTGTTGTCCCTAGCGTTTCTTTCGTACTTTCATTTGGAAGCATTGTAATAAGGCCGTGTTTGGCAAACTATTTATGATATATTCATCTTCAGTTTCAAATTGATTCGTTATAATAGATGGTTGTTCTATTGACGTTGAGCTTAATATATAATGTTTAATACGTAATGACTATATGAAGTCTAAGTAAACTTCATACGTTTAAGAAGTTTTAAATTTTCCGCAAATTTAACTAGATAATGTGATGAATGCAAGATGAGGCTTGTCTGCGACCTCTGAGAGGTCAACGACGCCGGTGGCAATTCGGATTCAAGAATCCGGGTCGTGACAAACAAAAAGTTCAAATTTTCCGCTAAAATTAACCTAGATGAAGTAAGATTGACGTATGTAGTCTTGTCTACGACCTCTGAGAGGTCAACGACGCCGGTCTCGTCTGGGGTCTAGATTCCGGTCGTGACATTGGCGAACACCCTTAAGCCAATATTCTCTAACATGCCCAATATTACTAAATATTGAACAATGGGATGCCTATATACCTCAATATATATTCTTAAAACCTAATAGGCTCTCCCATAGACAAGTACATTTTTTGGAATGTTACAACGTCAAAGTAAATGGAAACGTCAACGTAAGCGTGAACGTCAATGTCAACGAAAACATGAATGTCAACGTAAACGTAATAGTCAGCGAGAATGTAAACATCAATGTGAACGTCAATGTGAATGTCAACGTGAACGTCAATGTCAATGTCTACATGAACATTAATGTTATCGTCAATGTTAACATCAATGTCAACGTCTACATGAACGTCAATGTACACGTCAAGCTGAACGTCAACGTGTACGTCAACGTCAACATCAATATAAACGTCTACATGTAGGTTGATGTCAACGTCAACGTAAATGTGATCGCCAAAATCGACGTGAACGTGAACGTGAACATCAACGTCAACGACAGTGTGAACGCTAATGTTAACGTCAATGTGAACGTAAACAACAGCGTCTATGTAAGTGGAAATGTCAGCATCAACGTGAATGTGAATATCAACGTCAACGTTTACGTCAACGTAAATATGAACGTCCACTTGAACATCAACATCAACGTCAACGTCAACGTCAACGTCTATGTCAGCGTCAACGTCAATGTTAACGTAAGAGTTATCGAGAATGTCAATGTTAATGTGAACGTCAATGTGAATGTCAACATGACATGAACGTCAACATCTACGTGAACGTCAACGTAAACATCAATGTGATAGTCAATCTTAACATCAACGTGAACGCCAACGTCAAAGTTTATGTGAACGTCAACGTTAACATCAACGTGAACATCAACGTCAATGTGAACGTGAACATCAACGTCAACATCAACGTTAAATTCAACGTCAACATGAACATCAACGTCAACGTCAATGTAAATGTGAACGTCAACATAAATATCAATGTGATCATTAACATCAACGTCAACGTCAACGTCAATGACGACGGTTACATCAACGTCAATATCAACATGAATGTCACGTCAACATATGAGTGAACATCAATGTCAATGTTAATGTCAATATGAACATCAACGTCAACGTCCATGTGAATGTGAACGTCAACATCAACGCCAACGTGAACGTCAACATAAACGTCAATGTCACTATAAACGTGAATGTGAACGTCAACATAAACGTCAATGTCAATGACAACGTCAACATAAAAGTTAATGTCAACGTGAATGTTAACGTCAACATCAATATGAACGTCAATATAAATGTCAATGTAAATGTGAACTTCAACGTCAGCGTCAATGTAAACGTGAACACCAAAGTAAATATTAATGTATGCGTCAACGTGAACGTCAACAGAAACATCAACATCAACGTGAATGTCAACATAAATGTTAACGTCAATGTCAACATAAACTTCAGTGTCTATGTCAACGTAAATGTGAATTCCACATGAACATCAACGTATAAATGTGATCGTCAACATAAACATAAACGTCAACGTCAATGCCAACGAAAACATCAACATAAACGTGAATGTCAACCTAAACGTAAGAGTCAACGAGAATGTTAAAGTCAATGTGAACGTCAATGTGAATGTCAATGTGAACATGAACGTCAACGCCTACGTGAACGTCAACGTGATCATCAACATTAACGTCAACATCAATATCTACATCAACGTCAATGTCAACGTAAACATAAGAGTCAACGAGAATGTGAACGTTAATGTGAACGTCAATGTAAATGTCAACGTGAACGTCAACATGAACGCCAACGTCAAGGTCTACGTGAACGTCAATATCAACATCTACGTGAATGTCAATATCAACGTCAATGTGAACGTGAACATTAACGTCACGTAAATGTGAACATCAATGTCAAGATAAACGTCAATCTTAACATCAACGTCAAGGTGAACTTCAACGTCAACATCAACGTAGACATCAACGACAAAGTCAACAAAAACGGTAGTGTCAACGTCAACATCAACATGAATGTAAGCATCAACATTTGTGTGAACGTCAACGTCATTGTTAATATAAACGTTAACGTAAACGTTAATGTCAACTGATTGTGAACATCAACATCAATTTCAACATAAACATCAAAATCAATGTCAATTTCAACTGATTGTGAACATCAACGTCAACGTGAACGTGAAGATCAACGTGAACGTGAATGTCACCATAAACATAAACGTGAACGTCAACATAAACGTCAACATCAACGTCAATGTCAACATCAACATCAACGTCAATTTGAACAACAACGTCAATGTAAACGTCAATGTCAGCGTCAACGTAAACGTGAACGTCAATGTAAATGTAAACATTTGCATCAATGTGAATGTAAAATTCAACGTCAATGTGAACGTCAACGTCAACATCAATGTCAATGTCAACATCAATGTAAACGTAATCGTCAATGTCAACGTATATCAATGTGAACATCAACGACAACGTCAACGTATAAGTGTGAACGTTAATGTAAACATAAACGTCAACGTCAATGTCAACATCAGCGTGAACATCAACGTCAACGTAAATGTCAACGTGAACGTTAAAGTTAACGTCTAGATAAACGTCAACATAAACTTGAACGTCAACCTAAACGTAAGAATTAGAGAGAATATTAGCGTCAACATGAACGGCAAAGTGAATTTCAACGTGAACATGAACGTCAATGTGATCATCAATGTTAACGTCAACGTCAACGTTAACGTCTATGTGAACGTCAATATGAATGTCAATGTCAACGTGCACATCAAGGTGAACGTCAGCGTCAATGTCAACATAAATGTGAAGGTGAACATCGACATACACGACGTTAACGTCAATGTTAACGTGATCGCCAACGTCAACGTATACGTGATCACCAACGTCAATGTTAAAGTGAACATGAACGTCAATGTGAATGTTAACGTCAATATCAACGTCAACGTGAAAGTTAACATCAACATCAACATCAGCATGAACGTAAACGTCAATATTTATGTGAACGTCAATGTCAAAACGAATGTCAATATCAACGTCAATATGAACGTCAGCATCAGCGTGAACGTGAACGCGAACGTCAACGTTAATGTAAACATGAACAGCAACATCAACATGAACATCAACGTCAACGTAAATGTATAAACATGAACGTCAACATGTACGTCAAAGTCAACATAAACAAGAACGTGATCATCAACATAAATGTATACGTTAATGTCAACGTGAACGCCAATGTTAACGTCTACATGAACGTCAATATCAACGTCAACGTGAATGTGAATGTCAACATAAACGAGAATGTCAATGTCAACGTAAATATTAACATGAACGTCAATGTGAACGTCAACATCAATGTGAATGTGAACGTCAACGTATATGTCAAGGTGAACAACAACGTCAACGTCAAGGTGAACATTAACTTGTACGTCAACGTCAATGTCAACGTAAACGTAAATATCAATGTCAACGTCAACGTCAATGACAATGGTAACGTCAACATCAACATCAACATAAATGTAAACATAAACATTTTCATGAACATCAACGTCAACGTCAATGTGAATGTCAACTTCAATGTCAATATGAATGTCAATGTCAACGTCAACGTAAACGTCAATGTCAACGTCAATGTCAATGTCAACTAATTATGAACATCAACGTCAAGTTGAACGTCAATGTAAACGTCACCATATACCTTAACGTGAATATCAACATAAATATCGTAGTTAACATCAACCTGAACGTTAATGTTAACGTGAACGTTAATATCAACGTCAACATTAACGTCAATGTCAATGTGAACGTCAACGTAACTGTGAACGTCAACGTAAATATGAACGTCAACGTAAATGTAAACGTATGCGTCAACGTGAACGACAACATCAATATTATCGTAAACGTAAAGGTCAACGTAAATGTCAATTTCAACGTAAATGTGAACAACCACGTGAACGTCAACAATAATATCAACGTATAAATGTGAACGTCAACATAAACGTAAACGTCAACATCAGCATGAACATCAATGTCAATGTAAACGTCAATGTCAACGTAAATGTGAAAGTCAACCTAAACGTAAGAGTTGGCGCAAATGTCAACGTCAATGTGAATGTCAATGTGAAATGGAACGTCAACGTCAACGTCAACGTAAATGTAAGAGTTGAGAATGTCAATGTCAATGTGAACTTCAATGTGAATGTCAACGTCAACGTCACTGTTAATATGAACGTCAAACGTCAAAGTACACATCAACGTGAACATCAACGTGAATGATAATGTGAATATCAACGAGAATGTCAACGTCAACGTCAACATAATCGTCAACATAAACGTAAGAGTCAGCGAGAATGTTAACGCCAATGTGAATGTAAACCTGAACGTCAATGTCAACATAAAAGTCAATGTAAATGTCAACCTAAACGTAAGAGTTAACGAGAATATTAACGTCAACGTGAATGTCAATGTGAATGTCAATATGAACGTCAACATCAACGTCTACGTGAATGTCAATGTGATCGTCAACGTAAACATCAACGTGAATGCCAACATAAACGTCAATGTTAACATCAATATCAACGTCAACATCAATGTCAACGTAAACATGAACATCAACATAAATGTGAACGTCAACGTAAATGTGAATGTCAGAGTATACGATGTCAATGTCAATGTGAACGTAAACGTCAACGTAAATGTCAAGGTGAAGTCAATGTGAATGTCAACGTTAACATCAACATATATGTGAACGTAAACGTTTGCGTCAACGTATACGTGAATGTTAATGTAAACATCTGTGTCAACATGAAGGTCAATATCAACGTCAATGTCAACGTTCACGTGAACGTGAACATGAACGTCAATGTAAACATCAACGTCAACGTCAATATTAGCGTAAATCCATGTGAACGTCAAAGACAACATCAACGTATATACATGAACGTCAACATCAACATCAAATCAACATCAACATCAACGTCAACGTAAATGTCTACGTGAACGTTAATGTCAACGTCAACGTAAACCTAAACGTAAGAGTCAGCGAGAATGTTAATGTCAATGTGAATGTCAATGTCAATGTCAACCTGAACATTAACGTCAACGTCTACATGAACGTCAATTTAATCATCAATGTTAACGTCAACGTCAATGTCAACGTCAATGTCAACGTCAACGTCCACGTGAACATCAATATAAATGTCAATGTCAACGTACACGTCAAGGTGAACGTCAATGTCAATGTCAACATAAACGTCAAGGTGAATGTCGATGTAGACGATGTCAGCGTCAAAGTGATCGCAGACATCAATGTGAATGTGATCGCCAATGTCAACATCAACGTCAACGTCAACATCAACGTCAACATCATCATGAACGTAAACATCAACATTAGCGTGAACATCAATGTCAACGTCAATGTGAATGCCAACATCAACATCAACATCAATATCAATATCAACGTCAACGTGAATGTCAACGTGAATGCCAACATCAATGTAAACGTGAACGTCAACGCCTACATGAACATCAACGTCATTGTGAACGTCAATAATAATGTAAACGTCAATGTCAACGTCAATATCAATGTAAACGTCAATGTGAATGCCAATGTCAACGTCAATGAGAATATCAACATCAACATGAACGTCAATGTGAATGTTAACGTGAAAGTGAACATCAACGTCTACGTTAATGTAAGAGTCAGAGAGAATGTCAATATGAACGTCAATGTGAATGTCAACGTGAACGTGAACATCAACGTGATCGTGAATATTAACGTCAACGTGAAGGCCAACGTCAACGTGAACGCCAACGTCAACGTCTATGTGAACGTCAATATCAACGTCAACGTGAACGAGAACGTCAACGTAAATGTGAACGTTAACGTGAATGTCAACGTCAACATCAACATCAACATCAGCATCAACATATACGTCAACGACTGCGTGAACATCAACATTAACGTCAATGTGAACGTCAACATAAACGTCAGTGTCAACGTGAAAGTGAACGTCAACGTAAATGTTAAAGTCAACATCAACATCAGCGTCAACGTAAACGTAAACGACGGCGTGAACGTTAATGTCAATGTCAATGTAAATGACAACGTAAACATGAACGTCAACATAAACATCAGCGTCAACGTGAACGTGAACATTAATGTAAACGTGAACATCAACGTCAGCCTCAGCGTCAAAATAAATGTAAACGACTGCGTGAACGTTAATGTCAACGTCAATGTGAACGTCAAAATACACGTCAACGTCAACGTTAACATGAACGTGAACAAGAATGTCAACATCAACATCAAAGTTAACGTAAACGTCAACGACAATGTAAAGTTTACCGTCAATGTCAATGAACGTCAACATAAACGTGAATGTGAACGTAAATATTACCTCAACGTCAACGTCAACGTCAACGTCATCGTTAACGTAAATGTGAACATCAACATCAATGTGAGCGTATAAACATGAACGCCAACATTAAAGTAAACGTAAGCATCAACGTTAGCGTGAGCGCTTTGGAATTTTTGTCTTCGTCATCGGAACTAGCCATTTCTTTTCCTTTTGATGTCCCTTCTGTTCCTTTTAGTATTTGTTTTGTAATGGCATCAATTTCAATCTTATGAAGTCTAGATTTGACTTCTCTGTTTTCTGCTTTTAGAAGATTTACTTCTGGACGAAGCTCATTAATAGAAGGTTCTTCCTTTTTGTTGTCAAATCTGTTCATGATTTGTTTCATGCTAAAAGGAGTTACTTTAGTAGTTACTTCCTTTTCTTTTTTATTAGTAACAAGCTTTTGTAGCTCCAGCAGATAATTTCTCCGCATCTTCATTTTTGATATGCTCTATTGTGGCGAATAAAACTTCAACCGAATTTTCTTAATTTTTATATCTTCTTTGAGAAAACAAATTTGGTTTATTTTAAAAGCGGTTTGTCTATGTGAAAATTTACTTTCTTCAAGAGAAAGTGTTTTTATAAAAGGAAATGAAATTTCTTTCCCTAAAATTTTTGTTTTTATAGAATCAAAATCAGAAATATAAGGTTTTATCTGAGTGATAAAAGGAATTCCAAGAATGATTTCCTCGTTAATATTTTTAGTAATAACGAAATCATTAGAGAGACAAATAAGTATTATTGCTAATGTGGTTAAAAATAGAATTCATAATATTTTGAAATTCTGATGGGGCATTTTTAACCCCAAAAGGCATAACATTCCATTCATATTGTCCAAATGGGACATTAAAGCAGTTTTGTATTTATCTTTTTTTAGAAATTTGAATTTGCCAAAACACTGATTTGAAATGTGAATTGTCCTTACATATCATCCTTACTTTACATTGATGAATGTGAATTGTCCTTACATATCATCCTTAGGTGTTAATGAGACTAGTCTCACACATTCTAACACCTTCATTCGTGAGTATTTTTTTAACAAATTAGCTTTAGTGTAAGTAAGACTTGTCTCACTTCCTTTAACACCCGATTCTGGTCACGTACTTAATTTAGACCCCTTTAATTATGTTATAACTCACGTTACTTACTTACTTTAGTGTAGTAGCTTCATATCACCGTTTATGGACGATGAGTACTTCTTTCAACGAGTTTCATGTGTTCATAGTTCATTCTTGTGGAGCATGTTGGAAGTTGTCCCAGTGAATGTCATGCCTTTGGTTATGGATTCATTGATATTACTTTAGAAGTGCTTAATATATATTTGATACTCTTACTACACAAAAATTGGCATATGATTAGTGTTGGCTCAAGATTTGTGATGTTAGACTAGCAAATTCATTCTTTTTGGCATAAGCGAATTTTACGTATGTTCATATTTAAATTGCCATATTTATGAACCCCTTATCCAATCTTTTAATCATTTACATAAGTTCCTAGCCATTAGCATATATTCATTTTGACCAAATAGAGTTAGCCAACTTTATTGGAACCAGATAGCCAATTTATTCAAAATATGATTTCATAGATGTCTTTGAGTCAATTTTTAGTTTATGGCTTTTAGTGTAACGTTTTAAGAACATATTGGACAGCATCATATTAACATTTGATGGCTTTAGCATCTTCATAACATCACAACAACAGCAAGTCAACATTTGGCCAAAGACACATAATTCACTTAACACATCATAGACTTAACTTATCTATGAGTTTGAACGTGATTTTTAGGTTTAAGAACTTATCTTCAATTATACAACTTATTTTTAATAAATTAATTTAATAAAATAATTAACCAATTACCAAAACGCCCCTCCTAAGTTGACTAAATATAGGAGAATATAACACTTAGTCAAATCTGGAAATTGGTGTTGACTATGATTTTGGTCAACATTTTGACTTTATATTAATTAATTAAATCCTTAATTTAATTAATTTAGGGACCTAGGGTAAGTACTAAAGTACCCCTAAGTCATTGGAACCAAAATTAACCCTTTTGGACCATCCTAGGTTAAGTACTAGGATGTTTCTTGAGTTGTACTACGTTAGTGTAAGAATTTCGTTTTGATCATTTAAAATAATTAATTAAATTGTTAATTTAATTAATTAGGTGACCTAAGGTAATTATGAAAGTACCCTTAAGTCTTTAGGACCATAACCAATCCTTTGAACCATCCTAGGTTTGGTGCTAGGTTGTCTTTTTCTTGTTTTAACCGAAATCTGGAAATTGCTTTTTGATTTCGGTTTTGCCCCTTTAAATTAATTAATTAAGTTCCTAAATTAATTAATTAAGTAGCCTAGGGTAATTACTAAAGTATCCCTAGGTTGTTAGGACCTTAACTAACTCTTTGGATCATCCTAGGTTAGGTACTAGGTTGTCCCTTTCTTGTCTTAACCGAAATCTGAAAAAATTCCTTTGTAGTTTCGGTTTTAGCCCTTTTAAATTAATTAATTAAGTTGTTAAATAAATTAGTTAGGTAACCTAGGGGAATTAATAAAGTAATCCTAAGTTTTTAGGACTATAACTAACCTTTTGGACCATCCTAGGTTAGCTACTAGGTTGTCTCTTCAACTAGTACTAGGTTAGTGTCAACCCGGTTTAGTCCTAGGTTGTCGGGTGCACTAATTAGTTTATTTCGTTTGGTCCTAGGTTAGTTAGTTATTTAGGGCAGTAGGTTAGAGTCTAGAATTGGTTAGGAAGTTAGGCCCCACATGGAGTTGTCCCTTGTGCACGTTTTCCCCCCTAACTACCCTAACCAAATTCGGTTAGGGTGGTCCCCTCTTGGCCGTATCTCCCCATGTGCTTGCACATGGGTTTCTTGTACTTTCCTAACTAACTATTATTTATGGTTCCATTGGGAATGTTTACTTATTGTCCCAAGGACCCTCATCATGTCCTTGGGCACTACTTAATATACATGATGTTTTTAGATGGTCATGTGGAATGGTATCTAGGCTTTACACTTGGATGTCTCATACCTCAGTGAATACATGGAAATCTATGTTTTTAGCTTAGGGTCTTTATTGCAGGTACGATTCTTAAACAAGCTCATTAATGTTAGAAAATTGGCTAACACCCCTTTAAGCCAATATTTCTAATATGCTCAATATTTTGCTTATTTGGGTATTATATAGAAATTGGCTAATACCCCTTAGCCAATTTTCTATACTATGCCCAATATTTCTTAATATTGGGCAATGGGATGCCTACGTATCCCCAATACGCATTCTTAAAAACCTATTGGGCTCTTCACTAGACATGTAATTTTCCGGAATGTTACAAACGTAAATGTACACGTCAAGGTGAACGTCAACGTGTACGTCAACATCAACATCAAGGTGAATGTCTATATGTAGGATGACTTCAACGTCAATGTCAACGTCAACGTGATTGCCAACGTAAACATCAACGTCAATGTGAACGTCAATGTCAACGACAACATGAACGCTAACGTCAACATCAATGTAAACGTCAATGTTAGCGTCAATGTAAATGTAAATGTAGTGTCAACGTGAACGTCAATGTCCACGTCAACGTAAAAGTCAATGTCAACGTAAATGTGAACGTCAACTTTAACGTGAACGTCAATGTCTATGTCAGCATGAACGTCAACGTCAACATAAATATCAACGTCAATGTCAACGTAAATTTAAGAGTTAGCGAGAATGTGAACGTCAATGTGAACATCAATGTGAATGTCAACATAAATGTGAACTTCAACGTCTACATGGACTTCAACGTGAACGTCAACGTGATCATCAACGTTAATGTCAACGTGAACGTCAATGTGATCATCAACGTTAATGTCAACGTGAACATGTACGTCAACGTCAATATCAACGTCAACATGAACTTCAATGTCAACGTCAACGTCAATGTGAATGTGAACGTCAGCGTCAATGTTAATATGAACGTTAACGTCAACGTGAATGTGAACGTGAATGTCAACGTGAACGTCAACATCAATGTCAACGTCAACATCAACGTTAATATGAACGTGAATGTTAACGTCAACTTCAACATCAACATCAACATAACCATCAATGACAGTGTGAACATTAACGTCTACGTCAATGTGAACGTAACCGTCAACGTCAAAGTAAATGTGAACGTCAACGTAAACGTAAACATAAACGTCAGCATCAACGTGAACATCAACGTCAACATCAACATCAATGTGAATATGAACGTCAACGTCAACTTTAACATGAACGTTAACGTCAATGTTAGTGTGAAAGTGAACGTCAATGTGAACGTTATCGTTAACGCCAACATCAGTGTATATGTAAACATCAACGACTGCATAAACGTTAACGTCTCCGTCAATGTGAATGTTAACGTCAACTTCAATGTAAACGTGAACGTCAACGTAAGCATAAATGTAAATGTGAACGTCAACATAATCATAAACATAAACGTGAATGTCAACGTAAATATAAACTTTAGCGTGAATGTGAACTTCAATGTAAACGTGAACAACAACATGAACGTTAACATCAATGTCAAAATCAGAGTCTAGGTAAACGTAAAATACAGTGTGAACATTAACGTCAACGTCAATGTGAATGTTAATGTCAACATTAACGTCAATGTCAATATGAACGACAATGTCAAAGTAAACGTCAGCATCAACGTGAACGTCAACGTCAACGTCAACATAAACGTAAACGTCAGCCTCAACATCAATATTAACGTCGAAGTCAATGTTATTGTGAACGTCAATGTGAGCGTATAAGCATTAACGTCAATGTCAAAGTAAACGTAAGCATCAACATTAGCGTGAACATCAACGTTAACGTAAACGTGAATGACAACTTAAATGTAAGAGTCTGCGAGAATGTCAACGTCAACGTGATCGTCAATCTGAATGTAAACGTGAATGTCAACGTCAATGTCTACATGAACGTCAACGTGATCGTCAACATAAACGTCAACGTCAATGTCTACGTGAACGTCAATATGAACGTCAACATCAACGTACACTTCAAGGTGAATGTCAGCATGTACGTCAACATAAACGTCAAGGTGAACGTCTACGTGTAGGTCTACGTCAACGTCAACTTCAATGTCAATGTGATCACCTACGTACGTCAACGACAACGTGAACATCAACCTCAACGACAGCGTGAACGCTAAAGTCAACGTCAATGTAAACATCAACGTCAGCGTTAACATAAATGTAAACATTAGCATCATATAAACGTCAATGTCAACGTAAACGTAAACGTAAACATCAATGTTAATGTAAATGTGAACGTACACTTGAACGTCAACATCAACGTGAATGTTAATGTCTACGTCAGTGTGAATGTCAACTTCAACGTAAATGTCTACATAAATGTGAACATTAACGTCAACGTCAACATAAACGTAAGAGTTAGCGAGAATGGCAACGTCAATGTGAACGTGAACGTCAATGTGAATGTCAATGTGAACGTCAACGTCAACGTCAACGTGCACGTCAATGTGAATGTCAGCGTGATCATCAATGTTAACACCAACGTCAATATCTACGTAAATGTCAATGTCAACTTCAACGTGAACTTCAATGTCAATGTCAACATCAACGTCAACCTAAATGTAAGAGTCAACGAGAATGTTGACGTCAATGGGAACGTCAATGTGAATGTCAATGTGAACATGTACATGAACGTCAATGTGATTGTCAACGTTAACATTAACGTCAACATCAACATTTATGTGAACGTCAATATGAACGTCTATGTCAACATACACGTCAACGTGAAAGTCAACATCAACATCAACATAAATGTCAACGTCAACGTCAATGTTAACGTAAGAGTTAGCGAGAATGGTTATGTTAATATCAACGTCAACTTGAACGTGAATGTCAACGTCAACGTAAATGTGAACGTCAAGGTCAACATCAACATCAGCATAAGCGTCAACATAAACATCAATGACTGCGTGAACATTAGTGTCAACGTTAATGTGAACATCAACATAAACGTCAGTGTCAACGTGAACGTGAAAGTAAACGTAAGCGTGAACGTCAACATGAACATCAACATCAATATCATTGTCAACGTAAACGTAAACGACTGCGTGAACATTAATGTCAACGTCAATGAGAACGTCAAAGTAAAGGTGAACGCAAACATAAACGTCAGCATCAATGTGAACATTAACGTCAACGTAAACATAAACGTCAACGTCAACCTCAGCGTCAACATAAACGTAAAACTACGTAAACGTAATGTATTGTAATGTTCAAAAATGTAATGTAATGTGATGAACGTTAATGTAAATATGAAAGTGAACGTCAATATAAACGTGAACGTGAACATGAATGTCAATATCAAACTCAACATGAACGTGAACATCAACGTCAATGTCAACATAAATATGAAAGTGAACTTCAGCACAACGTGAACGTCAACATCAACGTCAACGTCAACGTCAATATCAACGTCAATGTTAAAGTGAACATGAATGTTAATGTCAATATCAAAATCAACATAAATGTGAACGTCAATGTGTACGCCAACGTCAACGTGAATATCGATGTCAACGTCAATATGAACGTCGATGTAAACATCAACGTGAACATCGACGTCAATGAAAATGTCTACGTCAACGTCAACATCAACATCTATGACAACGAGAACATGAACGTCAACGTCAACATGAAAGTCAACGTCACCGTCAACGTCTACGTGACTGTGAATATGAATGTGAATGTCTAATTAACATTAACGTCAATATCAACATCTATGTGAACGTGAATGTGAACGTAAACGTAAATGTCAACGTCAACCTAAACATAAACGTCAATGTTAACATCAACATAAACGAGAACGTAAACGTCAGTATCAATATGAACGTCAACGTAAACATCAATATCAATGTCAACGTGAACGTCAACTTAAACGTGAACGTCAACGTCAACATTAGTATCAACATGCACGTCAATGACTGCATGAACGTCAATGTGAACGTCAACGTCAATGTCAATGACAATGTTAACGCCACCATAACTTGGACGTCAATGACAGCGTCAACGTCAACATCATCATCAACATAAAAGTCAATGATAGTGTGAACGTTAACGTCTACGTCAATGTGAACGTCACCGTCAACTTCAATGTAAATGTGAACGTCAACGTCAACGTGTGTCACGACCCAGATTCAGGAATCCGAACCGTGACCGGCGTCGTTAATCTCTCAGAGGTCGCAGACAAGCCTCTTACTTAGATTCATCGCAATCATACAGTTAAATTTGTGGAAAATTTAAAACTTTTAAATACTTAGCGAAGTATACATATACTTCATATAGTTTTGTATAAGAGTGATATTCTAATACCTCAAACTTTACAACCATCTATCAATAGATTATACAATGAAATAAATGATCATAGTAATAATAATAATAATTCGCCAATTGGCCTTATTACAACGCTTTCAAATAAATACTTGGAAAGAAACACTAGGGACAATAGTCACTAGCTAAATCTAATGCACTAAGCTAGAATAATAGGACGTAGCATCCTTGAACTCAAGAGGACCTACCAAAGTCTGGAGATCGCTTTTCCAAATTGCTTCGACGGACTTCAACCTTCTTGAGAACTTGTGTCTATAAAATAGTAAAAATATATGGGGTTAGTACACACTTGTACTAAGTATGGGTGTATGCACATAACACATAAGGGACGATGCATGAACAAGGAAAGCTCTTTCCTAAACAACATGTCAAGTTACGGTCACAACGTCACTTTCTTACTTAAAACGTTAATCTTGATTAATGATGTAAATATGACACGTTCTCATGCAATTAAGGCATACAACTCGTGTTCTATATGAACATAAGACCTTGGAATCATGAACATAATTTTAGAACAACTTAAACACACCTTTATATTTTTGCTCACTAGGCCGAGAGTCACCCTTTCTATACTTTAGTTTATTTTTCAGTTTCTTCTATCTTCTTGTTGTATAGTTCAATGATCTACTTTGATCTTATGTTTCACTTACAAGTGCAATGATTCATTGTAGTCCCATACCTACAATGAATCGAGTTAGCAATTCACAAGACTAAGGACACAATTGGCTACCTACCTATGAGTTAGATTTTTAATTCTTCTTCTTATTGGGTAACTTACATTAATAAGCCAATCTTTATTGGCTATGCCCCCTTATTTGTTTATTTCATAATACATAGTTCTTGGGACATAATTTACGCTCCATTATTGGCTACCCCAACTTGTTATATCTATCAAACACTATTGATTCATGTTTATTTACTTAGTTCACTATGAACTTATAATTCTACTCCCTTGCTCGATTGTTCACTTTGAACATGCTTCTTTATTCTTTCTTCCTCTCTTAGAGAGTTCTCTTGGCTTTAACGGAAGTAGATCATGCGAGCTACATGAAATCCAGTGTCTCCCCCACACTGAAAAGAGGTAATTCACCGATTAAGGTGAACCATGTTCTATGTCTTCCCCACACCGAAAAGGGGGATTCACCGGCTAAGGTGAATCGGTCGATGTTTTCCCACATTGTAAAGGAGAGTTCACGGAAATAGTGAACCGAATGGTTGTACTGAGCTATAACCGACATAGATCATGTTAGCTAGACATGAAATCCGTTGTCTCCCCCACACCAAAAAGAAGTGGAATCACCGGCCAAAGTGAAACCGAAACTACCTAGCATTCTTGGGGGGGAGGCTTCCCCCCCACCCCCCCGCTAGTCCGTATGTTGGCGAGACATAGTTCAAAGACTAGGAGACGTACTGAGACCCTGGCGATCTCGTCTCATGAGACTTACATGTGCTGGCACAAGCTCATTACTAGTCTATCGGTGCTAAACTCAGATTTTATCTTCTTATCTTTTAGAGTTGACTCATTACATTATGGAAGCTTGCTTCTAGTTATGAGGTTTACTTACTCTATGGATGACTGGTCATCCCTATCATTACTTGATGATTCTTATCTTGAAACTTTACTTTATCATCATGGTGCGAGTGAGACTTGTCTCACGGACTCTAGCACCCTATTTTGTGAGTATTATTGACGTAATGATTAAGTGTTCTTGAGACTCGTCTCACTTATTTTTAACACTCTATATTAG
Organism: Solanum lycopersicoides; assembly: GCA_022817965.1. Lineage (NCBI taxonomy): Eukaryota > Viridiplantae > Streptophyta > Magnoliopsida > Solanales > Solanaceae > Solanum > Solanum lycopersicoides. The sequence continues at coordinate 22,918,699 of CM040624.1, read as the reverse complement.
GTCAATCTTATAATTTAGCTCTTAGTTATCTCTTTACTCACCTTAACTTGTTCACATCACTTACTAACCTTATATTATTCTTTATGATTGTTATCGTCTCTTTGTAAGATTTATGGCATTACAAGTTGTGTGGATAGGGTATGTTGGGACTTGTCCCATTGATTGGCATACCCTATGTTATGAGATATTGAATTGATATTAGAATTACTTTTTGGATTAATACATTTAGATATAGATTCGTTAGCCAATTTGTTGGCATCATTCAGAATTTCGCCAGTTACTTGTCATAACATTATCACTAACTAATTCAACCAATTCATGAATACATTATAGTAATTTAATATGTTACACAAGCTGATTTTTCACATAAGATAAACATATCAACAATTCAACGAATACTCATAACAATTCATATTCTCGAAACACAATTAGGCATTATAGCAATTAACGTTTATGTAAATAACACCCTAGTATGATAATGTAATCACGTGTATTTCACTCGACATTTAAATCACTTAACACACACATATAAGATCAGTTAACACCACATACAACCAGCAATGCATCGAGAATAATACTACTATACTACAAGAATCGGAAACCGGAACAACTAGGGAGATGAACATGCGATTCAATGGTAACAACCCTAGTTTCGATATTCTTGAAGAAAAAACATTTGAAAAGACTCTTGGATAAAGTATTCCATGAGAGAAAACCCATACCTTTCTGTAGAATTAAATCTACAAAGATCACTACGAACGTTTCACGAAAGAACCTTCAAGAACTCTTGCTAACGTTCTAGGGTTTAACTTGAGACTTCTCTTGTTCTCACGTTTTTCTCTTGATTTAGTTGTAACGTTTTCTTGGAGTGAATAACGTGTCTAAGTCTTTATAAACTGAATGTTAACTAATTCTACTTGGACTATATAACCTAATTAAGGTAGACCAATTAGCTAATTACATAAACGACCCTCCTAGATTAACTAGGATTGGAAAATTCTTGACTTGACCATTTTTGGTATCTTTCCTAGTAGTTTCGGTTTTGTCCTATTATTTTAATTAATTAAGTTGCTAAATTAAGTAATTAAATAGTCTAGGATAATTACCACATTACCCCTAAGTGGTTAGGACCATAACAAACTCTTTGGACCATCCTAGGTTAGGTACTAGGTTGTCTTTTTCTTGTCTTAACCGAATCTGGAAACTCTTTTTATATTTTCGGTTTTAGCCTTTTAAATTAATTAATTAAGTTGCTAAATTAATTAAATAAGTCACCTAGGGTAATTACTAAAGTGCCCCTAAGTGGTTAGGACAATAATCAACTCTTTGGACAATCCTAGGTTAGGTACTAGGTTGTCCCTAAGTTTGTTAGATTAAGTGTGTGTCACACGACAAGGTCCTAGGTTGTCGGGTGGCATAGCTGTCCGTACTAGGTCGGTCTAGGTGTGTTTGGGTAGTTAAGTTAGTTGGTTAGGGCCTAGGGTTGTGTAACAACCCTAAAAATGAATAAGATAAGAAATGCTTAAGGTGTGAAGAATGCTTGCGATTAGACCAAGGTTCACACGAATTGATGCGCGTAGAACCAGACCTCAGAACCCTTAACACGTCCAAGCCAGCTAACTTGGGGAGTTAGTTGAGCTTGGAAAGGTTGGAACCAACCATGTAGGGCTCTCGAAAATGAAGATTTAACCGAAGGAGTCTTTACCGGACTTAAAAAGAAGAAATATTAAGTTTTGAGGGTCCAGGGGTAAAATGGTCTTTTCCAGGCCAAGGGTAATATCGTAATTACCCTAAGGAATTAATTAATTAATTAATTAATTTAATTAAAGAACCAGTTAGGGTTGGGTCGACCCGAAATGATCCATTTCGCGGTGGTCACTCCACCCGGGTTCGAGCCCCAACGGAAGCATAATTGGTGATTTAATTATTGTTTAAAATCTAATTTCGAAAGGGCAAAATGGTCCTTTCACGTATTAGTTAAAATAAATCAGATTTTTATTAATTTAACTAAACCCTATTTGACTAAGTCTTGAATTAGACTCCTAAACCTATGGTAACACTCTCCTATCACGTTTATCTCTTACTCACACGTTCAAACTTCACGATTTCTCTCTGCCAAAAAAAAACTTCAAGAACAGAACAAATATTGAAGTTCTGCACACTTGAAGAACAAACACGAAAAGTCTAAGAAAACAAAATAACCAAAAACGTTAAGGGAAAGGGGAGATTTGGTGGTGAAACTTTTGGTGAGTTGGACGTGGTTTTGGAGAAACGTGTGGGCAGCAACTTCAACGTTTGAACAATCAAATAAGGTATGGGTTTCTTCTCTCTTGGTCCCTTTCCCAAGAGACCCCTTAAGGTTCAGTTATTCAGTCCAAAAACTAGGGTTGTTTCCCCGTTGCATGTCCCTGTCACTAGCTCCCAATGATTCGTAGGTTGGGTATGATTGCTGGTAGATTTAGGTATATGTGATGTTTTTGTGCTGAATGTGAATATATTTGTGTACGTGAAATCATGAAAATGACAACCCATGTGTGTTCGAAGTTATGTGCAATTGTGTGCAAATTTGTGACTGTGACTAGGGCCTCGGCTTAGGCTTCATTTCGTGAAGTTTTTGGTTGTTGTTTACGTGCATAAACATATGTAAATCGTGATGTTCATTGTAATGAAATGTGGCTGATTTGAGTGACAATCTTTTAGCCAAACGAACCTATGAAAGATTCACCTAAAGATGTGTTGAATGGTCTACGAATTACCTTAGGAGTTCAAGTGAAAACGTTGATAAAAATGAACTGAAAAATGACCAAAATTTCCAGCAACAGTGAAGTGTTAATTTACACTAAATTTTAATGAAGAAATTTGGAAATTTAATGAGTTTTAAAGGGGTGAGGCCACCAGGATTCGAACTCGTGACCTCACCCGAGTGACAGTTGTAATTCGCAAAAAAGAAAAGAAAAGGGGGCTGGGGGGAATCGAAATCGGGTTCACTGGTTGGGAAAGGAGAGAACAATAATTAAATAAATAAATGGGAGGTGTGGGAATCGAACTCACGACCTCCAGGCTGCGAATGAGAGAAGAAAATAATTAAAGAAAAGAAAATGTGAGGCATGGGAATCGAACCCACGACCTCAGGGCTAGAAAGAAGAATGGAAGAATTAATTAAGAAAATAAAGTGATGTTGTGGGGGCTCGATCCCACAACCTCACTGCCAAAACGCCTAGCTTAGTGGATTATAATTATAAATAAAAATAGGAGGCTGTGGGGGTTCGAACTCACAACCTCACAGCCCTAGGGAATTTAAAATTACAATAAGGAGGATGTGGGGGTTCAAACCCACAACCTCCCAATTTCCAGCGAAAATAAAGAGTGAAATATAAGAGGTTGTGGGGGTTTGATCCCACAACCTCTTGGTCTAGGCGAAATGGGACAATAAGATTTTAAGGAAAAATAAAAAGGGGTTGTGGGGGTTCGAACCCACAACCCTTCGGCCAAATTAAGAGAAAACCCAAGGAGAAAAATAAAGATAGAATGTTGATGTTGGGGTTCGATCTAGGGTCCCAATGTCATGAAGACTAAAAATAAAGTCAAGGAAAAATGTAAGTATTGTCCAAGTGGTTCGAACTTGGGTTCCCTTGCCCTAACTTCCGTATTGATACATAAGTCATACGTGAATTAAATGTTCAAGAATAATGCCACCTACTTAGATCGAAATCAAGATCCTGGCATATATACAAGTTACATAAGTCTTGTACTACATAATCTTAGAAAGATATGAGTCACTTAACGAACTATGAATGAAGCCTCATGGCTTGTATGTATAGACCCATAAGTCTAGCATACGTTTAAAGATAAGTGAACCTAAGATGTATGTAATGAAATGAAGTAACCCTAGAAGGGTTAAGTACGAGTGTAAAACACACTAATTGTCCAAGTTCATTGGCATACGATGAAATGATTATTATGTAATGAAATGACAAAACCCTATAATAAGAGTGTGAAACACACAAATGGTCATGTATATTGGCATATGATGAAATAAACATTCACGTAAAATGGGGTGAGTAATTATGAAGAGCAAATGTGCTAATGTTAATGAATGTGGTGACAACATGATATGAGGCTAACGTAAAAGATGAGAACAACCTCAAATGAGCCTAAGTAAATGTTACCAAAACGTACTCACCTATGAGAGTGTAAAGTTAATGAAGAGACCAGTCTCTATGAACACTAAAATGAAAGTATTGAGATTAACACACTTAATACTAATGATGAGATGAGAAATCATCTATTGAGCTATGATGTCCTCATACTAGAAGTCAACTTCCATGACGTATGAGTTGAATGTAATGGAACTTTATACTGAGCACCGATAGACTAGCTATGAGCGGTGATGCCTTCTTTCGGGAAGGGCGGAGGTTCACGCAACTCTCATGAGATGAGACTGTCCGGCTTGCCGGGTATGGGTCTCCTTATATCTCCTGGTCTTCGAACCTATACTGCCAATATAGGGATCTGGCGGGGTTAAATTACCATGTACGCTAGCATGTTTTGGGTCACTTTGGCCGGTGATTCCACCTCTTTTCGGTGTGGGGGAGACACTGGATTTCATGATGCTCACATGATCTATGTCGGTTAAAGTTAAAGTTCCCAATGAATGAATGAGGCCAGACTCAAATGATGCACATAATGAAATGAATGATACCAAAGGTGTTAGGTTAGGATAATCAAGAGGTGAGCTAGACTCAAGTAATGACACTAGGTTATTCTTGATCATTGCACAGAAAATCCGATGAAAGTCTTAAACTACATCCTAGGTATAGCTGGTGTTCACACAAGCCTATGAACGAAATGAAATGAAGTACGTATGAATGAATGAAGCAGACTCTGTATTTTCTAATGAAGACTTCCTAGTCGAGGTCCCATATGTTGAGCCCTCATTTTGGAAAGTCTTAATGCCAAGTCCATGATTCCAAGGTCTCATGGCATATGAATAAATGTTATAAAAGATGTTATGTGTTGTATGCTATATGATATGTGCTATGTGTAAGATTGTATGTGCTGTGTGCAATATGATAAGTATGATGATGCATGTTACTCTCATGGCATGACTTTCCTAATCCAAATTTGGAAAGCTCACTGACTTTCCTAATCCAAATTTGGAAAGTTCACTAACTTTCCTAATCCCAATTTGGCAAGTGCACTGACTTGACTTTCTATAATCATGTTGTTAGAAAAGAGCTATCCTTTCTCATGCATGTCCTTGGTGTGTGCTTGCATATACCCATACTTAGTATAAGTGTGTACTAATCCCATACAACTCTATATTTTAGGTGCAGGCACAGGAGGACGCTAGAGCGTACAGGTTGACGTTGCAGCTATCCGGACGTGGATCTTTCATCCGGACTTGGTAGGCCCTCATGCTTTCGAGGATGTCTACCGTTACTATCTAGCTTAGATATAGGCTTTAGCTGGTGGAGCATGTTCCACTAGTGTTTCTTTCCTGTTTTATTCAGACATTGTATTGGTGCCATTTTGGCAAGTACATCTTTATTACTATATTAAACTATTTCTTTCATTTGATGATCTTAATATTAGATGGTTGATGGTGAACAATTATGTATTAATGAGAGCGTTTAATAAGTATATTAAGAAACAAAAAGTTTCAAATTTTCCGCTAAAATTAATCTAGGTGAAGTAACAATGACGTAAGTAGGCTTGTCTGCGACCTCTGAGAGGTCACGACACCGGTCTCATCTGGGGTTTAGATCCCGGTTGTGACAAAGTGGTTAGAGGGGCTGGTCCCACGCGGTTGGACCCGTACGCGCATGGTTCCCCCAACCGCCCTAACCGAATTGGTTAGGGTGGTCCCCTCGGTCATTCCTTGCCCATGTCCAATCCCATGGGTTGGTTGTACTTTACTAACTAACTATTCTTGATGGCTCATTTGGAATATTTACTAATTGTCCCAAGGATCCTCACTATGTCCTTGGACACTGCTTACGCTACATGATCAATTTAAATGATTATGTGTTATGATATCTAGGCTTGATGTCACGATCGGAATCTAGACCTCAGACGAGACCGGCGTTGTTGACCTCTCAGAGGTCGCAGACAAGCCTACATACGTCGTTCTTACTTCACTTAGGTTAATTTTAGCGGAAAATTTGAAACTTTTTGTTTCTTAACATACTTACTAAATATTCTCATCATTACATAATTGTTCACCATCAACCATCTAATAATAAGAGATAAGCAACTGAAAGAAATAGTTCGATAAGTATTAAGTGTATAATTGCCAAAATGGCACCAATACATAATCTGAATAAAAACAGGAAAGAAACGCTAGTGGAACATGCTCCACTAGCTCAACTCTAAAACTAAGCTAGAATATAAACGGCAGCATCCTCGAAAGCATGAGGACCTACCAACTCCGGATGAATGTTGGACGTCCGAATAACTGCAACAATGATCCTGTAGCTCTGTCGTCCACCTGTGCCTCCACCTAAAATAGTAGAGTTGTATAGGGTTAGTACACACTTGTACTAAGAATGGGTATATTCAAGCACACACCAAGGACATGCATGAGAAAAGATAGCTCTTTCCTAACAACATGATTATGGGAAGTCAAGTCAGTGGACTTGCCAAATTGAGATTAGGAAAGTTAGTGAACCTTCCAAATTTGGATTAGGAAAGTCAGTGAGCTTTCCAAATTTGGATTAGGAAAGTCATGCCATGAGAGTAACATGCATCATCATAGTTATCATATTGCACACAGCACATAACATCATACATATACCACATACCATAGCACATAACATATAGCACATAGCTTCTGTCATATCATTCATTCATATGCCATGAGACCTTGGAATCATGGACTTGACATTAAGACTTTCCAAAATGAGGGCTCAACATATGGGACCTCAACTAGGGAGTCTTCATTAGCAAACACAGAGTCTGCTTCATTCATTCATACGTACTTTATTTTATTTCGTTCATAGGCCAGTGTGAACACCAGTTATACCTAGGCTGTAGTTTAAGACTTTCATCGGGTTTGTTGTGCAATGATCAATAATAACCTAGTGTCATTACTTGAGTCTAGCTCACCTCTTGATTATCCTATTCTAACACCTTTGATATCATTCATTTCATTATGTACTTCATTTGAGGCTGGCCTCATTCATTCACTAGGAACATTAACTTTAACCGACATAGATCATGTGAGCATCATGAAATCCGTTGTCTCCCCTACACCGAAAAGAGGTGGAATCACCGGCCAAGGTGACCCAAAAACATGCTAGCGTACATGGGAATTTAACCCCGCCAGATCCCTATATTGGCAGTATAGGTTCGAAGACTAGGAGATATAAGGAGACCCATACCCGGCAAGCCGGACAGTCTCATCTCATGAGAGTTACGTGAACCTCCGCCCTTCCCGAAAGAAGGCATCACCGCTCATAGCTAGCCTATCGGTGCTCAGTATAAAGTTCCATTTCATTCATCTCATACGTCATGGAAGCTGGCTTCTAGTATGAGGACATCATAGCTTATTAGATGATTTGTCATCTTATCATTAGCATTGAGTGTGTTAATCTCAATACTTTCATTAGAGTGTTCATAGAGACTGGTCTCTTCATTATCTTACACTCTCATAGGTGAGTACGTTTTGGTAACATTTACTTAGGCTCATTTGAGATTTCTCTCATCATTTGCATTAGCCTCATATCATGTTGTCACCACATTCATTGTCATTAGCACATTTGCTCTTCATAATTACTCACCTCATTTTACGTGAATGTTCATTTCATCATATATCAATATACTTGGCCATTGGTGTGTTTCATACCCTTACTTAACCCTTCTAGGGTTTCATCATATCATTGTTCATTTCATCATCCAGTACATACATCTTAGGTTCACTTACTTTTAAACGTATACTAGACTTATGAGTCTATACACACAAGCCATGAGGCTTCATTCATAATTCGTTAAGTGATTCATACATTCCTAAGATTATGTAGTACAAGACTTATGTATCTTGTATATATGCCAAGATCTTGATTTCAATCTAAGTAGGTGGCATTATTCTTGAATAATTTGTTCACGTATGACTTATTTATCAATACGGAAGTTTGGGCAAGAAAACCCAAGTTTGAATCACTTGGATAACATTTACATTTTTCATTGATATTATTTTTAATATTCATAACATTAGAACTCTAGATTAAATCCCAACATTAACATCGTATCATTAATTTTCTACTTAGTTTTCCTCTTAAGTTGGCCGAAGGGTTGTGGGTTCAAACCCCCACAACCCCCTTTTATTTTTAATTAACATCTCATTGCCCTTTTCGCCCAAACCAAGAGGTTGTGGGATCAAACCCCCACAGCCTCTTCTATTTTTGTTATTTATTCGCTGAATAGGGAGGTTGTGGGTTCGAACCCCCACAACCTCCTTATTTTAATTTAATTTCGCTAGAGGCTGTGAGGTGGTGGGTTCGAACCCCCACAGCCTCCTATATTTTTTCTTTTATTTATTTTCTCCTCTTGCACTCGCTGCCTGGAGGTCGTGGGTTCGAATCCCACGCCTCCCATTTATTTGTTTAATTTCTTTTTCTCCTCTTTCTCCCCCAGTGTCGCGAGTTCGATCCCTCCAGCCCTCTTTTTCTTTTCCTTTCTCGCGAAAACCAGTAGCTAAAGGGTGAGGTCACAGGTTCGAATCCTGGTGGCCTCACCTCTTTTAAATGTATTAAATTCCCAGATTTCATTCCCCCTTTTGAACGAAATTTATAGTACATTAGGCTGGAAATTCATTCATAGTTTTTAGCTTCCTTTAATAAACCTTTTCATGTTAGTTTCTTAGGGCATTTCACAAAGCACTTAGTGTGTAATTAGGTGTAGTTTAGGGGTTACATTTAGTCAAGCGTTTTCACTCAAAATTTGTAACTTCACTCACCATATGAACATCATATTATGCACAACTTTAGCACATAAAATACAAGAAATAACATGATTTACACGTCTTCAAAACAGTGGCTAAACTCAATGCCAAACGCGCACACACACATAATTTTTTCGATCACACATTGGTTGTCATTTTCGTGATTTCACGCACATAAACATATTCACATTCAACATAAAAACATCACACATACCTAAATCTACCAGCAAAAAAACCCAACCTACAAAATCATTGGGAGCTAGTGACAAGGACATACAACGGGGAAACAACCCTAGTTTCGGAGTGAATATCTTGAATCCTAAGGGGTCTCTTGGGAAAGGGACCAAGAGAGAAGAAACCCATACCTTAATTTGCTTGTTCAAACGTGAATTTTCTGCCCAAACCTTCTCTAGAACCACGTCCAACCCTCTAAATGTCAACACCACTTCGACAGACAAACATCTCTAAGCCTAACGTGTGATTAACGTTGTTTTTCTTTAAAATTCGTGTGAGTTCTTCAAGTGTGAAGAACCTTGGTTAAACTTTCTGTTCTTCACATTATTTTTGGCAGAGATATCTTGGAGAATTTTGTTTGATCGTGTGAGGGTGTGATAGACATTTTAGGAGAGTGTTAGCTTATGTTTAGGAGTCTAATTCAAGACTTAGTCAAAATAGGGTTTAATTAAATTAATAAAAATCTGATTTATTTCAACTAAAACGTGAAAGGACCATTTTGCCTTTACAAAAATCAGATTTTAATTGATGATTAAATCATCAATTCGTTGCCTCTAGTGGGGCTCGAATCCGAGTGACACCCTTTTTGCGAAAATGGGTCACTACGGGTCGACCCAACCCGAATTGATCTTTTCATTAAATTAATTAATTCATTAATTAATTCCTCAGGGTAATTACAATATTACCCTTGTCCAGGAAAAGACCATTTTACCCCTGGACCCTCAAAACTTAAAATTTTCTCTTTCAAGTCCGGTAAACACTCTTTCGATTAAAACTTCGTGTTCGAGAGCCTCACTTGGTTGGTTCCAACCTTTGCAAGATCAATTAACTCCCCAAGTTAGTTTTCTTGGCCGTAGTAAGGGTTCTGAGGTCTGGTTCTACGCATATCAATCCGTGTGAACCTTGATCTAATAGCAAGCATTCTTGACACCTTAAGCATTTATCTTATTCATTTTTAGGGTTGTTACATTATCCCCCCCTTAGGAACATTCGTCCCCGAATGACACTACCACTACATATCGTAATGCCATTCAGATCATAACAAAATCATTATGCACAGTCAAGCAATAGCAACAAAATACGGAGAGATAGGAAACATAGACTTAAGAGTAGGAAGTCTAACCTCAAGAGCTGAAAAGATGAGGGTAGCGGGATCTCATGTCGGCCTCAGCCTCCCACGTAGAACCCTCAACAAGATGATTTCTCTATAATACCTTCACTGTGGCAATCTCCTTGTTCCTCAGCCGCTTGACCTGTCTATCTAAGATCTCAACAGGTACCTCCTCATAAGACAAGTATTCACCAACCCCCAAACCTTCCACAGGTAGAATCGATGCTGGATCACCTAGGCCCTTCTTCAACATAGAGACATGAAAGACTGGATGAACAGAAGCTAGCTTCGCAGGCAATGCTAACTCATAGGCCACCTCACCCACACGCTGTAGGATCTCATAAGGCCCAACATACCTCGGACTCAGCTTCCCTTTTCTACCAAATCTCATCACCCCTTTCATAGGTGATATCTTCAAGTAAACCTGGTCACCAACATCAAACTCTAAGGGCCGTTTTCTGTTATCTGCATATGACTTCTGCCGACTATAAGCAGTAGCCAACCTGTCCCTAATCACTCTGACCTTCTCTAAGGCCTCATGAATGATCTCTGGACCCAAAATGGATGACTCTCCAACCTCGAACCACCCAACTGGAGATCTACATCTCCTACCATACAGTGCCTCAAACGGTGCCATCCCAATGCTGGAGTGATAGCTATTATTATACGAGAACTCTATCAAAGGCAGATGGTCATCCCAGCTAACTCTGAAGTCAATCACACAAGCTTTCAACATGTCCTCCAATGTTTAAATGGTGCGCTCCACCTGCCCATCTGTCTGAGGATGAAAGGCAGTGCTAAGCTTTACCTGCGTGCCCAAGCTCTTCTGGAAAGATCTCTAGAAATGTGAAGTAAACTGAGCTCCTCTATCTGAAATGATAGACAAAGGACTCCCATGCCATCTCACAATCTCATCAATGTAGAGTCTCGCATAATCCTCAGCTCTGTAAGTAGACTTCACAGGGATAAAGTGGGCAGACTTAGTCAATCTGTCCACAATAACCCATATGGAGTCATGCTGCTTCCTAGTCTTCGGAAGACCAACCTCGAAGTCCATATTAATGGCCTTCCACTTCCAAGTTGGAACCTTAATAATCTGAGTCAGACCGCCAGGCTTAAGATGCTCTGCCTTAACCTGCTGACAATTAGGACACTTGGCCACATATTCTGCAATGTACTTCTTCATGCCATCCCACCAATAAATCTTCTTACGATCATGATACACCTTGGTGGAACCTGGATGTATGGAATATCTGGAACCATGGGCCTCTGTAACAATCCTGGTCCAAATATCATCCACATCTGGTACACACAGCCTGTCCTGGTACCTAAGTATGCCATCACCTCCCAAAGATAAAGACTCATTCATCTTCATCAGTACTGAGTCCTTCAGCTCCATCAACACAGGATCTAGATGCTGACCCTGCTTGACTTCAACTACCAAGGATGATTTAGAACTAGAATGAACTGAAACAGCCCCACTAGTAGAGTCAACCAATCGCACACCCAGTCTGGCCAGTCTGTGTACATCTTTCACCAACTCCTTCTTCTCATCCTCAACGTGGGATGTACTTCCCATGCTCATCCTGCTCAAAGCATCAGCTACAACATTAGCCTTACCTGGATGGTAGTGAACATTCATGTCATAATCCTTCAACAGCTCCAACCATCTCCGCTGACGTAGATTCAACTCCCTCTGAGTGAACACGTACTGGAGACTCTTGTGGTCTGTGAATACATCCACATGCACTCCATACAAGTAGTGCCTCCACAGCTTCAGTGCAAACACCACAGCTGCCAACTCCAGGTCATGAGTGGGATAATTCTTCTCATGAACCTTGAGCTGTCTGGACGCATAGGCTATCACCTTACCAACCTGCATAAGAACACAACCCAAACCAACCCTAGATGCATCACAGTAAACAGTGTAATTCTCACCACACTTAGGCAAAGTAAGCACCGGGGCTGAAGTGAGTCTGTCCTTGAGCTCCTGGAAACTCCTCTCACAAGTCTCCGTCCACTCAAACTTGGCTTTCTTCTTAGTCAAAGCTGTCAATGGGGCAGCAATGGAAGAAAAGCCCTCCACAAACCTGCGGTAGTAACCAGCCAATCCCAAAAAGCTACGGATGTCAGTGGGAGTAAGAGGCTTTGGCCAGTTCTTCAAGCCTCAGTCTTCCTGGGATCCACCTCCACGCCCTGATCGGACACAACATGACCCAGGAAGGTCACTGATCTAAGCCAAATTCACTTGCTGAATTTGGCATACACTGATGTTGTCTAAGTACCTGCAAGGTTAGTCTCAAATGTTGTTCATGCTCTTCCTTGGTCTAGAGTAGATGAGAATGTCATCAATGAATACTATGACGAAAGAGTCAAGGTATTCACGGAAGACCCTGTTCATGAGATCCATAAATGCAGCAGGTGCATTCGTGAGACCAAATGACATGACTAGAAACTCATAGTGACCATAGCGGGTACGAAAGGCTGTCTTTGGGATATCTCCATCCCTAACCCTAAGCTGATGATACCCTGAACGAAGATCAATCTTAGAGAAGAAACTAGACCCTTGGAGCTGATCGAACAAATCATCTATTCTGGGAAGTGGATACTTATTCTTTATAGTGACTTTGTTGAGCTGCCGATAATCGATACACATTCTAAGGGTTCCATCTTTCTTTTTCACAAACAACACTGGAGCGCCCCAAGGGGATATGCTCGGCTGAATGAAACCCTTGTCAGTGAGATCTTTTAACTGCAGCTTCAACTCTTTGAGTTCAGCTGGAGCCATTCTGTAAGGAGGAATTGAAATTGGTTTAGTATCGGGTTCTAAGTCGATACCAAAATCAATCTCTCGAGGGGAGGGACTCCAGGCAAATCATCAGGAAATACATCTAGGAACTCATTCACTACAGGCACTGAGTCTATGGAAGGAATGTCATGATCTAAATCATTAACACTCACAAGATGACACAATAACCCCTTGGACATCATTTTATTGGCCTTAAGGTTCGAAATCAAGAGGTTAGGACGACTCGAGTTGTACCCCTCCCAGACTAGCTCCTCTTCATTAGGGAAACGAAATCTCACCACTCTACTACGACAGTCCAAGCAAGCATAACAACTGTGAAGCCAGTCCATGCCAAGAATAACATCAAAATCATGCATGGGTAACTCAACCAAGTCTGCACACATAGTCTTACCACTTCACTATTGGGCAATCCTTGTATACTCTATCAGTTCTTACATTTCTCCTAAAGGTGTACTAACCACTATAGGATCATGCAGAACTTCAGGCAATATCTCAAAAGTGAGAGCAAGCAAAGGAGTTACAAAGGAAAGCGTAGACCCTGGATCAAGTAAAGCATAAACAGAAGTTGAGAATACTTGCAGCATACCTGTGACCACATCAGCGGACTTCTCCTGCTCCTCCCTGCCCTTCAGGGCATAGAACCTGTTCCTCTTAGGAGGCTCGGCTGCTGCTGCACCCTGTGGATTAGGCCTAGGCTGAGCATTACCTCCAGCCTGACCTCTGTTCTGTGGGCAGTCTCTAACCATGTGCCACTCTTACCGCAACAAAGGCATTAGTGCCCTGTCTGCACTCTCCACTGTGAGCTCGGCCACACTTAGCACATTCTTTTAGGACGCTGCATCTCACCTCCATTGCCCTTCTTGGGCTCAGGTCTGCCTCCTCTAGTGTACTCCTCTGATTAGAGTTCCCAGAACTCTGTTGCCCCTTCTTGAACCTGGGCTGCTCACGGACGCCAAAATTGTTTCTGTGGCCTCCATGGCTGGGACCTGCCTGATCTTGAGGCTTAGGCCTCCTAGCATCACGAATACCCCTCTTTTTACGGCTGTCCTCTACCTGCTGGACATGCACCATCAACCTGGAGAGGTCCATATTATCATGGAGCATCGCAGACCGACATCCTCCTCCAGATCTCCATTGATTCCTGTGAGGAACCTGCTCATCTCATCCCTGCTGTTAGACACAAGGGAAGTAGCATACCTGGATAATTTAACAAACTTCAGTACTCACCTATCCTTGCTATTAGACTAAGGAAAGTAGCATACCTGGATAGCTTAACAAACTTCAGGGAATACTCCCTGACTGTCATAGATCCTGCTTAAGGTTGATGAACTCCTCAACCTTGGCCTCCTCATTTCTCTGGGAAAGAATCTCTCCAGAAGGCTGTCTTAAACAGCTCCAAGTGACTGGAACTCCGCCCAAAGCTCGGCTATCCTGCCACATCTTGCACCAAGTCTGTGCAACATCCTTGAGCTGATAGGAAGCCAGCTCAGCCTTCTCAGTATCTGTGGCCCCATAGCCACCAAATCTTATGCACCTCATCCACAAACTCCTGGGGATCCTCTGAAGTCTTAGACCCTGTGAAAATAGGAGGATTCATCCTCGTGAAGTCTCTCAGCCTGTCAGCCATGCTACGAACCGGTGGGTTCTCCCTCTGAACATCCTGCCGGTTGACCTGGGCAGTCATAGCCTTGCATAGTAATGGCCTGTGCCATCTGGCCAGAGATGCCCTCACCTCAGCATCAGTCAACCCAGCTGGGTTAACTATATCCACTCCTTCAGCTGGAGCCTGGGGTGGAACCTGATTGCCCCAGCAGCTGCACCTCCTTCCTCTGACCAATGGCCTCCTAGTATTCATTCTCTGAAAACAAATAAAATTGATGTTAGACACGCTCATAACACCAAGAAATCAGACATTAGGAAAAGCACGATAAGATCAGAAGAAGGGAAATTTTCCTACGCATCATGCAGTCTCTAATTCAGGATAGTGGTGCACTTCACTACCATGACTTAGAAACTACTCATTGCGTGATGTAACTTATTACTTTCGTAATTTAACCTAGTGCTCTTGATACCAACTTTGTCACGACTGGAATCTAGACCCCAGACGAGACCGCGTCGTTGACCTCTCAGAGGTCGCAGACAAGCCTACTTACTCATTCTTACTTTACATAGGTTAATTTTAGCAGAAAATTTGAAACTTTTTGTTTCTAAACATTGCTTACTAAACATTTCTATACATTCTAATTGTTCACCATCAACCATCTAACATTAAAGATAATGCAAATGAAAGAATAGTTAATACTATAAAGGTATAATTGCCAAAATGGCACCAAACATAGTCTAAATAAAAACAGGAAAGAAAAGCTAGTGGAACATGCTCCACTAGCTCAACTCTAAAACTAAGCTAGAATATAAAAGAAGAGCATCCTCGAAAGCTGAGGACCTACAACTCCGGATGAATGCTTGGACGTCCGATAACTGCAACAAATCCTGTAGCTCTATCGTCCACCTGTGCCTGCACCTAAAATAGTAAAGTTGTATAGGTTAGTACACACTTGTACTAAGTATGGTATATTCAACACACACCAAGGACATGAATGAGAAAGAATAGCTCTTTCCTAACAACGTGATTTTTGGAAGTCAAGTCAGTGACTTGACAAATTGGGATTAGGAAAGTTCCAAATTTGGATTAGGAAAGTAATTGATCTTTCCAAATTTGGATTAGGAAAGTCAGTGAGCTTTCCAGATTTGAATAGGAAAGTTATGCCATGAGAGTAACATGCATCATTATAATTATCGCATTGCACACAGCACATAACATCTTCATATAGCATTTATCATAGCACATAACACATAACACATAGCTTCTTCATATCATTCATTCATATGCCATGAGACCTTGGAATCATGGACTTGACATTAAGACTTTCCAAAATGAGGGCTCAACATATGGAGCCTCAACTAGGGAGTCTTCATTAGCAAACACAGAGTCTGCTTTCGTTCATTCATACGTACTCCATTTATTTCATTCATAGACTAGTGTAAACACTAGTTATACCTAGGATGTAGTTTTAAGACTTTCATTAGGTTCGATGTACAGTGACCAGAATGACCTAATGTCATTATTGAATCTAACTCGCCTTTGATTATCCTATCCTTAACACCTTCGGTATCATTCATTTCATTATGTGCATCATTTGAGGCTGGACTCATTCATTCATTGGGAACTTTAACTTTAACCGACATAGATCATGTGAGCATCATGAAATCCAGTGTCTCCCCCACACCGAAAAGAGGTGGAATCACCGGACAAAGTGATCCAATAACATGCTAGCGTACATGGGAATTTAACCCTGCCAGATCCCTATATTGGCAGTATAGGTTCGAAGACTAGGAGATATAAGGAGACCCATACCCGGCAAGCCGGACAGTCTTATCTCATGAGAGTTACGTGAACCTCCGCCCTTCCCGAAAGAAGGCATCACCGCTCATAGCTAGTCTATCGGTGCTCAGTATAAAGTTCCATTTCATTCATCTCATACGTCATGGAAGCTGGCTTCTAGTATGAGGACATCATAGCTCATTAGATGATTTCTCATCTCATCGTTCGTATTAAGTGTGTTAAGCTCAATACTCTCATTAGAGTGTTCATAGAGACTGGTCTCTTCATTATCTTACACTCTCATAGGTGAATACATATCGGTAACATTTACTTAGGCTCATTTGAGATTGCTCTTATCATTTACATTAGCCTATATCATGTTGTCACCACATTCATCATCATTAACACCCTTGCTTTTCATAGTTATTCACCTCTTATTACGTGAATGTTCATTTCATCATATGCCAATGCACTTGGCCATTTAGTGTATCTTACACTCATACTTAACCATTCTAGGGTTCATCGTTTCATTTCATACATCTTAGGTTCACTTACATTTGAACGTATGTTAGACTTATGTGTATATACATACAAGCCATGAGGCTTCATTCATATTCGTTAAGTGATTCATACATTCCTAAGATTATGTAGTACAAGACTTATGTATCTTGTATATATGCCAAGATCTTGATTTCGATCCAAGTAGATGACATTGTTTTTGGATAATTTGTTCACGTATGACTTATGTATCAAACGGAAATTTGGGCAAGGGAACCCAAGTTTGAATCACTTGAATATCATTTACATATTTTCATTGATTCTAATTTTAATATTCATGACATTATAACTCTAGATTAAATTCCAACATGAACATCAAATTATTAATTTTCTACTTAACCTTTCTCTTAAGTTTGGCCGATGGGTTGTGGGTTCGAGCCCCCACAACCCCATTCTTATTTTTCATTAACATATTATTGTCCACTTCGCCTAAACCAAGAGGTTGTGGGATCAAATCCCCACAGCCTCTTTTATTTTTTATTCTTTAATTCTCCTAAGTAGGGAGGTTGTGGGTTCGAACCCCCACAGCCTCCTTACTTTTAATTAAATTTCGCTAGGGGCTGTGAGGTGGTGGGTTCGAACCCCCAAAGCCCCATATAAATATTTTTAATATTTTTCTCTAAGTTGAGAGCATGGACAGTGAGGTCATGGGATCGAATCCCCACGGCCTCACTTGTTTTTAATACTTATTTTCGTCTCCTCCATTTCCAGCCTTGAGGTCGTGGGTTCGATTCCCACGCCTTACATCCCCTTTTTTTTTATTATTTTATTCTTGATTTCTGACCGAGGGGTGGTGGGTTCGAATCCCACTCCCCTCATTTATTTTTACTCATTCATTTGTCCGCCTGCACCCAGGATCGAACCCCCAACCCTCACCCATTTCCGTGGGTTATTTCGCCCAAGGATGAGGTCACGGGTTCAATTCCTAGTGGCCTCATTCTTTTATTTTTCATTAAATTTCCAGATTCTTATGCATTAGTATTTAGCCTAAAACTAACTTGTAAAATGTTGGAAATTTTAGTCACTTTTTAACTCATAACATCAATGTATAACTTAGTTCATAGTTACATTCATGAATCCGTTTCAACGTACTTTTAAGTGCATCTTTCATAAAATTAATTGGCTATAAGATTCTTATTCAAATCAGCCACTTTTCCTTTTTATGAACATCACGATCTTCATGAGTTTGTGGACGTAAATTAACCACCACAACATTAACAAATTTAAGCCTCAAAGCCGAGACCCTTGTCATGGTCACACACTCTTGCACACAATTACACATAATTCCGAATACATACATGGGTTGTCATTTTCATAAATTAACGTACATCCAACACATTCACATTCAGCACAAACATCACACATTCCTAAGTCTACCAGCATTCATACCAACCTACGAATTCATTGGGAGCTAATGACAGGGACATGCAACGGGGAAAACAACCCTAGTTTTTGAGCCGAATATTCTGGATCCTAGGGGTCTCTTGGGAAAGGGACCAAGAGTAAGAAGACCCATACCTGATCTTTAACGTTGTTCAACACTTGAACTTGCTTCCAAGAACTTCTCCAAATTTACGTCCAATCCCAAAACTCACACCTTACCCGACTAGCGTATTACGTTTTGCTTAACGTTATCGAATTGCTTTCTCGTTTGTGTTTTGCGTGTAAATTCTTCAAGCGTGAAGAACTTTTGTTTTCTTTCTGATTTTTTCTCACGTTTGGCAGCCAGAAATAAAGTGTGAAAATGAGAGAGATTGACGTGAAAGAGAGGGAGATGGGAGGTAGTGTTCTCTTAGAACTAGGACTTGTTGACAAGACTTAGTCAAATTAATTAATAATTAATAATTAATAAAATCTGATTTTTTCTTTTTTCTTAAATCAGCTAATATTTATTATTTAATTAAATTAATTTATCAAATTAAATAAAAGCAAGTTAAATCCTTGCTTCTAGTGGGGCTCGAACCCGAGTGACTCCCATTTGCGAAAATGGGTCACTTCGGGTTGCCCCACCCGAATTTCTTTATTTAATTAAATTAATTAATTAAATAATTAATTTCTCAGGGTAATTACAATATTACCCTTGTCCTGGAAAAGACCATTTTACCCTTGGACCCTCAAAACATAAAATTTCTTCTTTTGAGTCCGGTAAAAATTCTTTCGATTAAATATTCGTTTTCGTGAGCCTCACATCGTTGGTTCCAACCTTTCCAAGCTCAATTAACTCACCAAGTTAGTTGGCTTGGTCGTAGTAAGGGTTCTGAGGTCTGGTTCTACGCGTATCAATCCGTGTGGACCTTGGTCTAATTGCACGCATTCTTGAAAAACCTAAGTCTTGATCCTCTTCATTTTTAGGGTTGTTACAAAATGTGAATGTCAATGTAAACGTAAACGTAAATGTCAGCGTCAATATGAACATCAAAGTCAACATCAACATAAACTAGAACGTGAACGTCAACGTCAACTTCAACGTGAACGTGAACGTCAATGTCAACGTCAATATGAACGTGAACGTCAACGTGAACATCAATGTCAACATAAACGTCAATGACTTCGTGAATGTTGACGTCAATGTCAATGTAAACGTTAATGTTAACGTCAATGTAAATGTGAATGTCAGTGTAAGCGTAAACGTAAACGTGAACGTCAATGTGAACGTCAACGTAAGCGTAAATGTAAATATGAATTTCAACGTAAATGCAAACGTCAGCGTGAACGTGAACGTCAACCTAAACGTGAACATCAACATGAACGTTAACGTCAACGTCAAAATCAGAGTCAAGGTAAACGTAAAAGACAACGTGAACATTAACATCAACGTAAATGTTAACATCAATGTAAACGTCAATATCAACGCCAACGTTAATGTCAACATAAAAGTAAACGTCAGCCTCAACATCAACATTAACGTCAATGTCAACGTAAATGTGAACATCGATTTTAACGTCAACATGAGTGTAGAAACGTTAACGTCAACGTCTAAGTAAACGTAAACATCAACATCAGCGTGAACGTCAACGTCAACGTAAATGTTAACGCCAACGTCCACGTCAAGGTGAACGTCAACATCAACTTCAACGTCAAGGTAAACATCAATGTGTACATCGACGTCAACATTTACATCAACGTCAACGTAGACATCATGTCAATATCAACGTCAACAACAATGGTAATGTCAACGTCAACATTAGCATGAATGTAAACCTCCACATCTGTGTGAATGTCAACGTCAACGTCATTGTAAATGTCAATGTCAATTGATTGTAAACATCAACGTCAACTTTAACGTAAACGTCAATATCAACGTCAACTTATTGTTAACATCAACGTCAATATGAACGTGAATATCAACATGAATGTGAATGTCACCATAAACATGAACGTGAACATCAACATAAACGTCAACATGAATGTTATCGTCAACATCAACGTCAATGCAAACGTCAACGTCAACGTGAGCGTTAATGTGAACGTCAACATAAGCGTTAACGTAAACGTGAACATCAACATAAATGTAAACATCTGTGCCAACGTGATCATCAACTTCAATGTCAATGTGAACGTCAACATAAACATCAAGGTGAACATCAACGTTTACATGAAAATTAGTATGAACGTGAACGTCAACGTAAACATCAAGGTGAACATCAACATCAAGGTGAACGTCAACGTGTATATCGACGTCAACGTCAACATTTACATCAGTATGAACGTAAACGTCAACATTTGCATGAATGTCAATAACAACATCAACATCAATGTCAATGTGATCGTCAATGTCAGCTCTAATGCCAACGTAAACGTAAACGTGAACGTCAGTGTCAACTGAATGTGAACTTCAATGTCAACGTTAACATCAACGTCAACATGAACGTCAATGTCAATGTGAACGTCAATGTCAGCATCAACGTAAATATCAACGACAGTGTGAACGTTAAAATCAACGTCAATGTGAACGTCAACGTCAACATCAACATCACTATTAACGTGAACGTCCACGTGAATGTGAACGTAAACATCAACGTGAATATTAACGTGATAGTAAACTTCAACATCAACGTGAATGTGAACGTGAACGTAATGAAATGTTAACGTCAACATCAATGACAATGTGAACGTTAACGTCAACATCATCATCAACATAAACGTAAGAGTCATCATGAATGTCAATATCAACGTCAATGCCTTGTTAAACGTCAACGTAATTGTCAACGTGTAATCAACGTTAATGTGAACATCAACGTCTACGTGAAAATCAATGTGAATGTGAACGTCAACATTAACGTCATGGTGAACATTAACATCAAGGTGAACTTCAACGTGTATATCGACGTTAACATTTACATCAGTATGAACGTAAACGTCAACATTTGCATGAATGTCAATAACAACGTCAACGTGAACGTCAATGTGAACGTCAACGTCAACGCTAACGCCAACGTAATAGTAAACGTGAACGTCAATGTCAATTGAACGTTAACATCAACGTCAACGTTAACGTCAACGTTAATATGAATGTCAATGTCAACATGAACGTCAACGTCAGCATCAACATAAACATCAATGATAGAGTGAATGTTAACATCAACATTAATGTAAACGTCAATGTCAACATCACCGTCAACGTGAACGTCAACGTGAACATGAACTTCAGTATGAACGTGAATGTGAACGTGAACATAAACAAAACGATAACGTCAACATCAACGACTATGTGAACGTTAACGTCAATGTGAATGTGAACGTCAGCGTCAACGTAAACATGAACGTCAATGTAAAAATGTAAACATCAGCGTCAACGTCAATGTCAATATAAATGTCAACGTCAACGTCGATGTAAATGTGAACATCCAAGTGAACGTCAATGTGAATGTCAACATGAACGTTAACGTCAATGTGATCATCAACGTTAATGTCAATGTGAACGCCAACGTCAATGTCTACGTAAACGTCAATATCAATATCAACGTCAACGTCAACGTCAACTTAAAGGTGAACATCAATGTTAACATTAACATCAACATCAACATAAGCGTCAACGTAAAAGTTAACGACTACGTGCATATTAGTGTCAAAGTCAATGTGAACGTCAACGTAAATATGAACGTTAACATAAATGTCAGTGTAACCGTGAACGTGAACATCAACGTAAAAGTGAACGTCAACCTGAAAGTCAACATCAACATGAGCGTCAACATAAATGTAAATGACTGCGTGAACGTTAATGTCAATGTCAATGTGAACCTCAACATAAACTTGAACGTCAACATAAATGTCAGCGTCAGCGTTAACGTGAACGTCAATGTGAACGTGAACAAGAATGTCAACGTCAATATCAGATTCAACGTAAACGTCAACGACAATGTGAATGTTAACGTCAATGTCAATGAACGTCAACGTAAAGGTGAACGTCAATGTAAATGTAAACATAAACATCAACGTGAACGTCAACGTCTTCGTCAGGGTGAACATAAACATCAACATAAACGTTAACATCAACGTCAATATAAACATCAATATTAATGTAAACGTAAGAGTTAGCAAGAATGTCACCGTTAATGTGAACGTCAATGTGAATGTGAAAGTGAATGTGAACGTGAACGTGAATGTCAACGTGAATGTGAACGTCAACCTAAACGTAAACGTCAATGTGAATGTCAACGTGAATGTGAACATCAACGTAAACGTATACGTGAATGTCAGCATCAACATCAACGTCAACATAAACGTTAATGTGAACGTCAACATGAATGTGAACGTCAACGTCAACATTAGTAAGAACGTAAATGTCAAAGACTGCATGAACTTCAATGTGAATGTCAACGTTAGCGTCAACATCACTTGAACATCAACGTGAATGTTAACGTCAACGTCAATATTAGCATCAACGTAAACGTCAATGATAGTGTGAACGTTAACGTCTACCTCAATGTGAAGATCACCATCATTATCAAAGTAAATGTGAACGTCAACGTAAACGTAAACATTAACGTCATCATCAACATGAACATCAATGTCAACATAAACATAAACTAGAACGTGAACGTGAATGTCAACGTCAACTTCAACGTGAACGTGAATATCAATGTCAACTTAAATGTGAACGTGAACATCAATGTGAATATCAACATCAACATCAGTGTCAACATAAACGTCAACGACTTCATGAATGTTAACGTCAATACCAATGTGAACATTAATGTCAACGTCAATGTAAACGTGATTGTTAGTGTAAGCTTAAACATGAACGTGAACGTCAATGTGAACTTCAACATAAGCGTAAACGTAAATATGAATGTCAACGGAAATGCAAACGTCAACATGAACGTGAACATTAACATGAACGTTAACGTCAACGTCAAAATCAGAGTCAAGGTAAACGTAAAAGACAGCGTGAACATTAACATCAACGTCAATGTGAATGTCAATGTCAATGTTAACATCAGCGTAAACGTCAATATCAACATCAACGTTAATGTCAACGTAAACATAAACGTCAGCCTCAACATTAACGTCAATGTCAACGTAAATGTGAACGTCGATTTTAACGTCAACAATAGTATAGAAATGTTAACGTCAACATCTAAGTAAACGTAAACATCAACGTCACTGTGAACGTCAACGTCAACATAAATGTTAATGCCAACATCCACGTCAAGGTGAACGTCAACATCAACATCAACATCAAGGTGAACGTCAACGTGTACATCGATGTCAACGTTTACGTCAACGTCAACGTAGACATAAATGTCAACATCAACGTCAACAACAATGGTAATGTCAACGTCATATTAGCATGAACGTAAACGTCCACATCTGTGTGAACGTCAATGTCAATGTCATTGTAAACGTCAATGTCAACTGATTGTGAACATCAACGTCAACGTCAACTTATTGTGAATATAAACGTCAATGTGAACATGAACGTCAACATGAATGTGAACGTCACCATAAACGTGAACGTGAACGTCAACATAAACGTCAACATGAATGTTAACGTCAACATTAACGTCAATGCAAACGTCAACGTCAACGTGAGCGTTAATGTGAATGTCAATGTAAGCGTCAACGTAAATGTGAGCATCAACGTAAATGTAAACATCTGCGCCAACGTGAACATCAACTTCAATGTCAACGTGAACGTCAACATAAACGTCAACGTCAATGAAAACGTCAATGTCAACGTCAACGTAAATATCAAACGTCAACGTCAACGTAAATCCACGTGAACATCAACAACAATGTCAATGTATAAGTGTGAACATTAACGTAAAAATAAACGTCAATGTCAACATTAATATCAGCGTGAACATCAACATCAACATAAATGTCAACATGAACGTCAAAGTTAACGTCAACATAAACGTGAACGTGAACCTAAATGTAAAAGTCAGCAAGAATTTTAGCGTCAGCGTGAACGTCAATGTTAATGTCAACGTGAACATGAACGTCAACGTCTACATGAACGTCAGCGTGATCGTGAACGTTTACGTCAACGTCTACGTGAACGTCAATATGAATGTCAATGTCAACGTACACATCAAGGTGAATGTCAACATCGAAGTCAACATAAACATCAAGGTGAACGTCGACGTATACGAAGTTAACGTCAATATTAATGTTAAAGTGAACGTCAACGTCAACGTCAATATCAACGTCAATGTAAACGTTAACATCGAAGTCAACATCAGCATGAACGTAAATATCAAAATTTGCGTGAACGTCAATGTCAATGTAAACGTCCAAATAAACGTCAACGTCAACGTCAATCTGAACGTCAGCGTCAGCGTGAATGTGAACGTGAACGTCAACGTCAATGTAAACGTGAACGTCAACGTCAAAATGAACATCAACGTCAATGTCAAGGTGAACACCAACGACAATGTGAAAATATAAATGTGAACGCGAACGTCAACGTAAATAAGAACGTGATCATCAACGTCAATGCAAATGTATACGTCAACATCAACATCAGTGTGTATGTAACGTCAATATTAATGTGAACGTCAATGTCATCGTCAACGTAAATGTGAACGTCAACGTAAACGTGAACATCAACATAAATATAAACGTCTGCGTCAACGAGAATGTCAACATCAACGTCAACGTGAACACCAACATAAACGTCAACGTCAACATTAATTTCAACGTAAATGTGAACATCCACGTAAATATCAATGGCAACGTCCACGTATAAACATGAACATCAACATAAATGTAAATATCAACGTAAACATAAACATCAACGTCAACATCAACATCAGCGTGAACATCAACGTCAACATAAACGTCAACGTCAACATCAATGTGAACATCAACCTAAACTCAAGAGTCAATGAGAATGTCAACGTCAACGTGAACGTCAGTGTGAATGTCAACGTGAATATGAACTTCAACGTCTACGTGAACATCACTCTGATCATCAACGTTAACGTCAACGTCAAGGTCAACGTCTACGTCAATGTTAATATGAACGTCAACGTCAATGTGAACGCCAACGTCAACATCAATATAAACGTCAATGTCAACGTAAATATAAGAGTCAGTGAGAAGGTCAATGTCAATGTGATCGTGAACGTCAACGTAAGCGTAAACATAAATGTTAACGTCAATGTAAACATAAACGTCAGCGTGAACGTGAATGTGAACTTCACCGTAAATGTGAACGTCAACATGAACGTTAATGTCAACGTCAAAATTAGTGTCAAGGTAAATGTAAAAGATAGCATGAACGTTAACGTCAAGGTCAATGTCAACGTCAACGTCAGCATCAACGTCAAGGTAAACGTCAATGTTAACGTCAACGTAAATATCAGCCTCAACATCAACATTAACGTCAATGTCAACATCAACGTAAATATGAACATCAACGTTAATGTCAATGTGAGCGTATAAACATTAATGTAGACGTCAAAGTAAACGTAAACTTCAATGTCATCGTGAATGTAAACGTCAACGTCATCGTCAACATAAACGTAAGAGTCATCATGAATGTCAACGTTAACGTCAATGCCTTGTTAAACGTCAACATAATTGTCAACGTGTAATCAACGTTAATGTTAACGTCAACGTCTACGTGAAAATCAATGTGAACGTGAACGTAAACGTAAACGTCAAGGTGAATATTAACGTCAAGGTGAACTTCAACGTGTATATCGATGTCAACATTTACATGAGCATGAACGTAAACATCAACATTTGCATGAATATCAATAAGAACGTCAACGTGAACGTCAATGTGAACGTCAACGTCAATGCTAACGCCAACGTAATCATAAACATGAACGTCAATGTCAATTGAACGTTAACGTCAACGTCAATGTGAACGTTAATGTCAACATGAACGTCAATGTCAACATCAACGTAAATGTCAATGATAGAGTGAATGTTAACATCAACGTCAATGTAAACGTCAACGTCAACATCACCATAAACGTGAACGTCAACGTGAACATGAACGTGAACGTAAACAAAATGTTAACGTCAACATCAACGACCATGTGAATGTAAACGTAAACGTCACCGTCAACATAAACGTAAGAGTCATCATGAATGTCAACGTCAATGTCAATGCCTTGTTAAACGTCAACGTAATTGTCAATGTGTAATCAACGTTAATGTGAATGTCAACGTCTACGTGAAAATCAATGTGAACGTGAACATCAACATAAACATCATGGTGAACATTAACGTCAAGGTGAACTTCAACGTGTATATCGACGTCAACATTTACATCAGCATGAACGTAAACGTCAACATTTGCATGAATGTCAATAACAACGTCAACGTGAACATCAATGTGAACGTTAACATCAATGCTAAGGCTAACATAATCGTAAACGTGAATGTCAATGTCAATTGATCATTAACGTCAACATGAACATCAACGTGAACGTCAATGTCAACATGAATGTCAACGTCAGCATCAACGTAAACGTCAATGATAGCGTGAATGTTAACATCAACGTCAATGTAAACGTCAACATCAACATCACCATAAATATGAACGTCAATGTGAACATGAACTTCAACATGAACGTGAACGTATACAAAATATTAACATCAACATCAACGACTATGTGAACGTTAACGTCAATGTGAATGTTAACGTCAACGTCAACGTAAACATGAACGTCAATATAAAAATGTAAATGTCAGTGTCAACGTCAATGTCAATATAAACGTTAACGTAAATATGAATGTCCACGTGAACGTGAACGTCAATGTGATCGTCAACGTTAACGTTAATGTGAACGCTAACGTTAATATCTACGTGAACGTCAATATCAACGTCAACGTCAACGTAAACTTGAAGGTGAACGTCAATGTCAACTTTAACATCAACATCAACATCAACATCAGCGTCAACATAAAAGTCAATGACTGCGTGATCATTAGTGTCAAAGTCAATATGAACGTCAACGTAAACGTGAACATTAACATAAACGTCAGTGTCAACGTGAACGTGAACATCAATGTGAGAGTGAACGTCAACATGAAAGTCAACATCAACATCAGCGTCAACATAAATGTAAAGGACTGCGTGAACGTTAATGTCAACGTCAATGTGAACCTCAACGTAAACGTGAACGTCAACATAAATGTCAGCGTTAGCATTAATGTGAACGTCAATGTGAACGTCAACAAGAATGTCAACGTAAACATCAGATTCAACGTAGACATCAACGACAACGTGAATGTTAACGTCAATATCAATGAACGTCAACGTAAAGGTGAACGTCAATGTAAATGTAAACATAAACATCAACGTGAACGTCAATGTATTCATTAGCGTGAACATCAACATCAACGTCAACGTCAACATAAACGTCAACGTCAATGTAAACGTAAGAGTTAGCGAGAATATCAACGTTAATGTGAACGTCAATGTGAATGTCAACGTGAATGTGAACGTGAACGTCTACGTGAACTTGTACGTTGACGTCAATGTCATCGTCAACATAAACGTCAACGTCAATGTAAATATGAATGTGAACGTGAACGTCAACTTCAATGTGAACGTGAACGTCAATATAAATGTCAAGGTGAATGACAACGTCTATGTGAACGTGAACGTTAACATCAACGTCAACCTAAATATAAATGTCAACATCAACGTCAACGATAACTATAACATCAACGTCAATAACAGCATGAACGTAAACATCAACATCTTCATGAACATCAACGTCAATGTCAATGTGAAAGTGAATATCAATGTCATTGTGAACGTCAATGTAAACGTCAATGTAAACGTCAATATCAATATGAACGTCAACATCAACGTAACGTGAACTTTAACGTCAATGTAAACGTTAATGTAATGTATTGTAATATTCAGAAATGTAATGCAATATAATGAACGTCAATGTAAACGTGAACGTGAATGTCAACATAAAAGTGAACGTGAACATCAATGTCAACGTCAACATAAACGTGAACGGAACATAACCGTCAACGTGAATGTCCGTTAACGTAAATGTAAGAGTTAGCGCGAATGTAAATGTCAATGTGAACATAAATGTGAATGTCAACGTGAATGTGAATGTGAACGTCTACGTGAAGTTGTACGTTGGCGTCAACGTCATCGTCAACATAAACGTAAACGTCAATGTAAATGTGAACGTGAACATGAACGTCAACTTCAATATGAACGTGAACGTCAACATAAATATCAAGGTGAATGACAACGTCTATGTGAACGTTAACGTGAACGTGAACATTAACATCAACGTCAACCTAATTGTAAACGTCAACGTCAATGTTAATGATAACTGTAACATCAACGTCAATAAAAACATGAACGTAAACATCAACATCTTTGGGAACATCAACGTCAATGTCAATGTGAAAGTGAACATCAATGTCATTGTGAACGTCAATATCAACGTCAATATAAACGTCAAATTCAATGTGAACGTCAACGTTAACATCAACGTAACGTGAACTTTAACGTCAACGTAAACGTTAATGTAATGTATTGTAATATTCAGAAATGTAATGCAATGTAATGAACATCAATGTCAACGTCAACATAAACATGAACGGAACATAACCATCAACATGAATGTCCATCAACGTAAATGTAAGAGTTAGCGAGAATGTCAACGTCAATGTGAACGTCAATGTGAATGTCAACGTGAATGTGAACGTGAACGTCTACGTGAACTTGTACGTTGACATCAACGTCATCGTCAACATAAACGTCAACGTCAATGTTAATGTGAACGTGAATGTGAACGTCAACTTCAATGTGAATGTAAACGTCAACATAAATGTCAAGGTGAATGACAACATCTATGTGAACGTTAACATGAACGTGAACGTTAACATCAATGTCAACCTAAATGTAAACGTCAACATCAACGTCAACGTCAACGACAACTGTAACATCAACGTCAATAACAGCATAAACGTAAACATCAACATCTTCGTGAACATTAACATCAATGTCATTGTGAACGTCAATGTCAACTCAACGTAAACGTCAATGTCAATGTGAACGTCAACGTCAACATCAATGTAACGTGAACTGTAACGTCAATGTAAACGTTAATGTAATGTATTATAATATTCAGAAATATAATGCAATGTAATAAACGTCAATGTAAACGTGAACGTGAACGTCAACATAAATGTGAACATGAACATCAATGTCAACGTCAACATAAACATGAACGGAACGTAACCATCAACGTGAATTTCCGTCAACGTAAACGTAAGAGCTAGTGAGAATGTCAACCTCAATGTGAATGTCAATGTTAATGTCAACATGAATGTGCACGTGAACGTCTACGTAAATGTCAACGTCAATGTCAAAGTCAATGTCAATATAAACGTCAACGTCAATGTAAATGTAAATGTGAATGTTAACGTCAACTTCAATGTGACCGCGAATGTCAACATAAATGTCAAGGTGAATGTCAACGTCTATGTGAACATTAACGTCAACATCAACCTAAATGTAAACGACAACGTCAACGTCAACGATAATAGTAACGTCAACGTCAACATCAGCATAAATATAAATGTCAACATTTTCTTGAACGTCAACGTCAATCTCAATGTGAAAGTGAACGTCAGTGTCATTGTGAACGTCCATGTCAACGTCAACATAAACATCAATGTCAACATCAACGTAACGCGAACTTTAACATCAACATAAATGTAAATGTAATGTATTGTAATGTTCAGAAATGTAATGTAATGTAATCTACGTCAATGTAAACGTGAATGTGAACATCAACATAAACGTGGATGTGAACATCAATATCAACGTCAACATCAACGTGAACGTGAAAGTAACCATCAACGTGAATGTCAATATCAACGTAAACGTAAGAGTTAGCGAGAGTGTCAACTTCAATGTGAACATCAACATGAACGTGCACGTGAACATCTACGTGAACGTGTACATTGTCGTCAACGTCAACATAAACATCAACGTCATTGTAAACATGAACGTGAACGTCAACTTCAATGTGAACGTGAACATCAACGTAAATGTCAAGGTGAATGTCATTGTCTATGAACGTGAACGTTAACATCAACATCAACCTAAATGTAAACGTCAACGTCAATGTCAATAACAACGGTAACGTCAACGTCAACGACAACGGTAACATCAATGTCAACATCACCATGAACGTAAACGTCAATATTTTCATGAACGTCACCGTCAATGTCAATGTGAAAGTGAACATCAACGTCATTGTGAACGTCAATGTCAACGTCAACATAAACGTTAATGTCAATGTGAACGTCAACGTCAACATCAACGTAACGTGAACTTTAGCATCAACGTAAATTTAAATGTAATGTATTGTATTATTCAGAAATGTAATGTAATGTAATGAACGTCAATGTAAATGTGAACATGAACGTCAACATAAATGTGAACGTGAACATCAATGTCAACGTCAATATCAATGTGAACGTGAACGTAACCGTCAACGTGAATGTCAACGTCAATGTTAACATAAATATGAAAGTGAACGTCAACGTAACGTGAACGTGAACGTCAATATGAACGTCAAAGTCAACGTCAATATCAAAATCAATATAAACGTGAAGGTCAACATCAATGTGAATGTCAACGCATCATAAACATCAACGTCCATGAGAACGTGAACGTCAGCGTGAACGTCAATGTCGACATGAAATTCAACATCAATGTCAGCGTCTACGTGACTGTGAATGTGAATATGAACGTGAACCTCTAATTAACATTAATGTCAACGTTAACGTCAACGTCTATGTGAATGTGAACGTGAACGTAAACATCAACGTCAACCTAAATGTAAATGTCAACGTGAACAACAACGTCAACGTTAACGTGAACATGACATAAATGTGAACATAAACGTAAATGTCACCATCAACTTCAACGTCAACATAAACATCAATGTCAATGTCAACGTCAATATTAACGTCAACATAAATGTCAACGTAAATGTGAACGTCAACGTCAGCGTCAACGTAAACTTGAACACCAACATAAATGTTAACGTCTGCGTCAACGTGAAAGTCAGGGTAAAATTCAACGTGAACGTCAACAGAAAAACCAACGTCAATGTGAATGTCAACATAAATGTAACTTCAACGTCAACGTCAACGTCAATGTAAACTTCAACGTCTATGTCAACGTAAATATGAATTCCACGTGAACGTCAACGGTAACATCAACGTATAAACGTGAACGTCAACATAAACATAAACATCAACGTCAATGCCAACTTAAACATCAACATAAACGTGAACGTCAACCTAAACGTAAGAGTCAACGAGAATGTTAAAGTCAACGTGAACGTCAATGTGAATGTCAATGTGAACATGAACGTCAACTCCTACGTGAACGTCAACGTGATCATCAACATTAACGTCAACGTCAACATCTACGTGAACGTCAATATGAACTTCTACGTCAACATACAAGTCAACGTGAATGTTAAATTCAATGTCAAAATAAACATCAACGTCAATGTCAACATAAACGTAAGAGTCAACGAGAATGTGAACGTTAATGTGAACGTCAATGTCAACATGAATGTCAACATGAACGCCAACGTCAACGTCTACGTGAACGTGAATATCAACGTCTACGTGAATGTCAATATCAACGTCAATGTGAACATGAATGTTAACATCAACGTAAATATGAACGTCAACATCAAGATGAACGTCAATCTCAACGTCAACGTCAAGGTGAACTTCAACGTCAACGTCAACGTAGATGTCAACGACAAAGTCAACAACAACGGTAGTGTCAACATAAACATAAACATGAACGTAAATGTCAACATTTGTGTGAACATCAACATCAACGTTAATGTAAACGTTAACGTAAGCGTCAATGTCAACTGATTGTGAACATCAACATCAATTTCAACATAAACATCAACGTCAACGTCAATTTCAATTGATTGTGAATTTCAACGTCAATGTGAACATGAAAATCAACGTGAACGTGAATGTTACCATAAACGTGAATGTGAACGTCAACATAAACGTCAACATCAACGTCAATATTTACGTCAACGTCAACATCAATGTGAATGACAACGTCAATGTGAACGTCAACGTCAACGTCAACGTAAACGTGAATGTCAATGTAAATGTAAACATTTGTGTCAATGTGAATATAAAATTCAACGTCAATGTGAACGTCAACGTAAACGTCAATATCAACGTAAACGTCAATGTCAACGTCAATATCAACGTAAACATCAACGTCAATGTAAATCAACGTGAACATCAATGACAATGTCAACATATAAGTGTGAACGTTAAAGTAAACATAAACGTCAACGTCAACGTCAACATCAGCATGAACATCAACGTTAACATAAACGTCAATGTTAACGTCTAGATAAACGTTAACGTAAATGTGAACGTCAACCTAAACGTAAGAATTAGAAAGAATATTAGCATCAACGTGAACGTCAATGTGAATTTCAACGTGAACATGAACGTCAATGTGATCATCAATGTTAACGTCAACGTCAACGTCAACGTCTATGTGAACGTCAATATGAATGTCAACATCAACGTGCACATCAAGGTGAACGTGAACGTCAACATCAACATAAATATGAAGGTGAACATCGACATACATGATGTTAATGTCAACGTTAATGTGATCGCCAACGTCAACGTATACGTGATAACCAACGTCAACGTTAAAGTGAACGTGAACGTCAATGTGAACGTTAACGTCAACATTAACATCAACATCAGCATGAACGTAAATGTCAACATTTGTGTGAACATCAACGTTAACATCAATGTGAACGTCAGCGTCAGCGTGAACGTGAACATCAACGTCAACGTTAATGTAAACATGAACATCAACATCAACATGAACATCAACTTCAATGTGAATGTGAACCTCAATGACAACATGAATGTATAAACATGAACGTCAACATGTACGTCAAAGTCAACATAAACAAGAACGTGATCGTGAACGTAAATGTATATGTTAACATCAACGTGAGCATCAACGTTAACGCCAACGTCAACGTCTACATGAACGTCAATATCAACGTGAACGTGAACGTGAATGTCAACATAAACAAGAACGTCAATGTCAACGTAAATGTGAACATGAATGTCAACGTGAACATCAATGTCAATGTCAACGTGAACGTCAACGTAGATGTCAAGGTGAACAACAACGTCAACGTCAAGGTGACTGTTAACTTATACGTCGATGTCAACGTCAACGTCAACGTAAATATCAATGTCAACGTCAACGTAAATGACAACGGTAACGTCAACATCAACATCAACATTGTGAAAACCCGAAAACGACCATGCTATGTTAGGCATAAACGTACATAGAATTCCTAGGTTAGACAGGGTTCACACAGATTGATGCGCGTGGAACCAGACCTCAGAACCTATGCACCAGCCAAGCCAACCAACTTGGTGAGTTAGTTGAGCTAGGCAGGGTTGGTTCCAGCCATGTTGGGTACCCGAATACTAGGATTCACCCGGATGAGTCTTAATCGGACTTAGAGGGTTAGTCCTAGGTTTTTAGGGTTCTATGGGTATAAAGGTAATTTTGGGGCTAGGGGTAGTATAGTAATTACCCTAGGATGATATTTAATTAATTAAATAAGGTTATTAATTAGTCAAAATGGGTCAAATCTTGGTGGTCAAACCCGAGTTTGACCAGACCTCCACACTCGGGTTCGAGCCGAGTTGGAGGCATTAGGGGGCACAAATTAAAGGATTAAAATTTGAGAAAATAAGGAGGGGTATTATAATAACTTAATATATAATTATAATCTGATTTTTTTACCATTTAAATTGTGTTGAATAAGTCAACAACAATTCCCACAAAAGGGGTGCAAGACTCCCACTAGGAGTGTGCTTCATTCCCACTCTTAATTCTTTATATTACTCCTAAAAACATTTTCAGCTTTACCTCATAATTTAAAAGCAGAAAATAAACATAAACTCACTGTTCTAAAAGTATTCTTGGCTGCATCTATCAAAAAACAAAAGGAAGAATTCGTACGCCTAAGTGTTTTAAGTAAAGAACTTCACTTGGTAACAAGAATCAAAGCTCAGAAGAAAGGTTTGTGTGTGGGTGGGGACGTGTGGTTGCGGCTGGTTGTCAAGGATGAAAAGGTATGGGTTTTCTTCTCTATTGGTCCCTTTTCCAAGAGTCACCTAAGGTTCAGTTTAAGTGCAATCGAAAAACTAAGGTTGTCCCCCGTTGCATGCCCCTGTCATTAGATCATATGAACGAATTGATGCATGCGTTGGTATGACTTCTGGTAGATGATTTTAGGAATGATTACGATTGTGTGCAATGTGTGTTTCGGGCTGTTTATGATTTGTTATGTACGTCCGAATGTTGAATGTCATATGTGCACAAAACATGTTGTTGTTCCGTAATTGTATTGTTACGGTTCACTTGAAGAAAATGGTGAATCATGTGTTATATGATGTTGTGTGTTTAACATGCAAAAATAAATCGTGATGTTCATGAACAAGAAAGTGAAAGTAAAGTCCTTAATGAATTGGTTAAAAGTATATGTAAAACTATGAGTTAAACGCCTAGGCTAACTATAAGAAAGTGAATTAAAATTATATGTTAATTGAACATAGTTTCGGCTAGTCTCTAGTACAAATGAAGAGAAATAGATGCTGCCATTTAGGGTGGATCTCGAGACCTTAAGGTCCTAATACTAAGAGAAGAAGCCTTAAATTAAAAAGAAAAGAAAATAGGGTGAGAGAGGGGATTTGAACCCGGCTCATTGAAAGAAGCCTTAAATTTTAAAAAAAAAATAGTGTGAGAGAGGGGGGAATCGAACTGGGCTCCTTGGCCAAGGGTGTGAGATACATAAATCTCACACCAAAATAAAATAATAAAAATTGAGGCTACTGGGATTCGATCCTAGATCCTCTTGGCCGAATGAATGAAGTCACCTAGCACTCTAAATAATTAAAAATAAAGTGTTGCCCAAGGGATTCGAACGTGGGTCCCCTTGACCGAAATTGTGAGACACATAAGTCTCACAAATAATGAAATAAAATGCAGCCACTAGGGATCGAACTTGGGTCTCTTGGCTGAATGTGTAAAATGCATCAGTCTTACACAACATATACTTAGATTATCATGATACACTTAGTCAATTATGAGTAGTCTGAAATGGGTAATACCATGAGTTAATGGTAAGATTAATAAATGAACATTCACGTAATGAGGTGAGTAATTATATTATACTATGATGCTAATGAAAATAGTGACAACATGATAAGAGGATAAGATGGATGGTGAGACAAGTCTCAACCAAGCCTAAGTAAAGGTCAGCAAAAGTACTCACCTAAGAGAGTGTTGAACATTAAGAGAGAAGTCTCAATCACATTCTATATGTAAGTGTAAGGACAATTCACACTTAATAAGTAAACCAGAGATGAGAAATATCTAATGAGCTATGAATACCTCATGCTAAGAAGCAAGCTTCGATGATGTATGAGTTGAATGTAAATATGAACTTTAAACTAAGCACCGATAGGCTAGCTATGAGTGGTGATGCCTTCCTTCGGGAAGGGTGGAGGTTCATATAAATCTCATGAGATGAGATTGTCCACCAAGGTGGGTATGGGTCTCCCTAAATCTCGTAGTCTTTGAACTATGTTGCCCACATAGGGAACTAGCTTAGTTCGAACCAATAAATCTAGCATGTTTTGATTTCACTTGTCACGACCGGAATCTAGACCCCAGACGAGACCGGCGTCGTTGACCTCTCAGAGGTCGCAGACAAGCCTACATACGTCATTCTTACTTCATCTAGGTTAATTTTAGCGGAAAATTTGAAACTTTTTGTTTCTTAACTTACTTATTAAACATTCTCATTAATGCATAATTGTTCACCATCAACCATCTAATATTAAGATATTCAAATGAAAGAAATACTGTAATATAGTAATAATGATGTACTTGCCAAAATGGCACCAATACAATGTCTGAATAAAACAGGAAAGAAACGCTAGTGGAACATGCTCCACTAGCTCAACTCTAAAACTAAGCTAGAATATAAATGGCAGCATCCTCGAAATGCATGAGGACCTACCAAGTCCGTATGAATGCTCGACGTTCGGATAGCTTCAGCTTCAACCTGTAGCTCTAGCGTCCACCTCTGCCTGCACCTAAAATTGTAGAGTTGTATAGGGTTAGTACACACTTGTACTAAGTATGGGTATATGCAAGCACACACCAAGGACATGCATGAGAAAAGATAGCTCTTTCCTAACAATATGATTATGGAAAGTCAAGTCAGTGGACTTGCCAAATTGAGATTAGGAAAGTTAGTGAACCTTCCAAATTTGGATTAGGAAAGTCAGTGAGCTTTCCAAATTTGGATTAGGAAAGTCAGTGAGCTTTCCAAATTTGGATTAGGAAAGTCATGCCATGTGAGTAACATGCATCATCATAATTATCATATTGCACACAGAACATAACATCTTACACATAGCACATATCATATTGCATATAGCACATAACATCTTTTATAACATTCTTTCATATGCCATGAGACCTTGGAATCATGGACTTAACATTAAGACTTTCCAAAATGAGGGCTCAACATATGGGACCTCAACTAGGGATTCTTCATTAGCAAACACAGAGTCTGCTTCATTCATTCATACGTACTTCATTTCATTCGTTCATAGGCTAGTGTGAACACCAGCTATACCTAGGATGTAGTTTAAGACTTTCATCGGGTTCGCTGTGCAATGACCCAAAATGACCTAATGTCATTGCTTGAGTCTAACTCACCTCTTGATCATCCTATCCTAACACATTTCGTATCATTCATTTCATTATGTGCATCATTTGAGGCTGGCCTCATTCATTCATTGGGAACTTTAACTTTAACCGACATAGATCATGTGAGCATCATGAAATCCAGTGTCTCCCCCACACCGAAAAGAGGTGGAATCACCGGCCAAAGTGACCCAAAATGTGCTAGCGTACATGGGAATTTAACCCCGCCAGATCCCTATATTGGCAGTATAGGTTCGAAGACTAGGAGATATAAGGAGACCCATACCCGGCATGCCGGACAGTCTCATCTCATGAGAGTTACGTGAACATCTGCCCTTCCCGAAAGAAGGCATCACCGCTCATAGCTAGTATATCGGTGCTCAGTATAAAGTTCCATTTCATTCAACTCATACGTCATGGAAGCTGGCTTCTAGTATGAGGACATCATAGCTCATTAGATGATTTCTCATCTCATCATTAGTATTAAGTATACATTATTCTCAATACTTTGATTGGAGTGTTCATAGAGACTGGTCTCTTCATTAACTTTACACTCTCATAGGTGAGTACGTTTTGGTAACATTTACTTAGGCTCATTTAAGATTGCTCTCATCTTTCACATTAGCCTCTTATCATGTTGTCACCATATTCATTAACATTAGCACATTTACTCTTCATAATTACTCACCCCTTTGTACGTGAATGTTCATTTCATCATATGCCAATGCACTTGGCCATTTGTGTGTTTCACACTCTTACTTAACCCTTCTAGGGTTTCATCATTTCATTACATAATAATCATTTCATCGTATGCCAATACACTTGGCCATTTAGTGTGTTTTACACTCGTACTTAACCCTTCTAGGATTACATCATTTCATTACATACATCTTAGGTTCACTTATTTTTAAACGTATGCTAGACTTATGGGTCTATACATATGTCACAACCCGAGACCATACCCTAGAAACAGGGTGCAATCTTGGATTGCGACCGGCGTCATCGAACTCTCAGAGTTCTAAGACAAGCCTCATTCATATCATTCATTGCATATACATAGTGAAAAGTAGTGCGGAATTAAGACTTTCCACTAAAACATAATATAGTCTTAAAAACCTCTTTCATATAAAAGTAATAGAAATGCTAAGTCTCAATCTCATCATCTTAAGACACAAGAGTACTTTAATACGAAAATAGAAACAACATAGTCTTATTACAATACTTCATAAAACAAACATAAAACGACATATATGCCCTAGATACAAATGAGGACATACTTCAATTCTTCTACTCGGACGATTCTTCTAAGCCTAAGTCTTCTTCTCCAAAGCTCCTTACCTACCAAGGACTATAGATAGAAAATAAAGCATGGAATTAGTACAACCACATGTACTAAGTATGGCTATATGCATAAAATTATGAAAACGGACTTTATTGGAAATATGCATCTTTTCATTGGAAATCATAGTTTAAACATAAGACATCATTTAGCAATTAAGAAACACATAAGATAACAATTAACCAAAAATAACATTTAAAGGCTCACTTTACAGTGTGTTCACTTCACTGTACAGTGAAGTTTCTAGCCATCCCTTTTAACATCTTCTAGCATGTAATTCCCTCACTTAAAGTCATCCTAAGATTCACTTAAGTCACACAAAGAGAGACCGCCCATACACCCTCTCTAGATGTGCCTAAATGACCCTTAAGATTACCTACAATGAGTCACCTACATACTTAGAAAACAATCATAAACATCTATGTAAAATTCATCTACCAAAGGTCAATTCCAAGGTTCACTTGAGTAAGTGTGGAGCGACCGCCCATACAATCTCTATCACAAACACACAAGAGATCCTATAGACTACCTATAATAGAATCATTCTCACTAAACACACCAATACTTAGATTAGAAGACATTCTCCTTCCAAAGCCTATCAAAAGACCTACTTAAGTAAATCGAGAAGATAAAGTCCATAGTGCAATAACCTCTTCAAGATTACCTAAATAGTCCTTAAGACTTCCTAAGGTTTAGATCATGTCAACAAGATTAACCAACTTCCCTAACTAGAGTCATCCTCAAGACTTCCAAAGATAAGACATGAAGAGACCATTCTTTCATGTCCTCCTCACACTTTAGCTAAGGAATGCTTAAGTCACTTTAGATTAGGTACTCAATCATTTACATAGTTACTACATAGGTCATTAGTTCATTAAGACTCATACATCACCTAAGACACTCACATAATACATCACATAAGATACTCACATAATGGATCACATAATGGTCTTTGGACAAGACCTAGGAACTCCACATAACACCTTCAAAGTCTATCGTGCAATGTCTAGATAGTGTCCCATACCACCACCTAAACCTCATAAACTTATCTAATGCTAAAAGGTATTCCACATGATGAGAATAGGCAATAACCGACATAGACCATGGTAGCAAGACATGGAATCCGAAGTTCTATCCTACTTCGATGAGGTTGTTCTTCTTGCCAATGGTAGAACTTGGACACATCCCATGTAGGCACATGGTTAAGGAATATGAAGGGCGTATTAAGCATTCAGTCTGTTCTTTAACTAAATCCGCTTAACCCTACTCATACTCACTCGGTGCTAGCCTTCATTCTCATAAATTAATTTACATTACGGTTCATATAAATAGGTCCTTATCTAGTTCATGACCCCCTTTACATTCACCCTACCAAAGCAAGTTCCACTAGGGCATATCTCACTTTAGCGACAAGAAGCTCATAGCGATTTCCCTAAGGTATGATATGATGCCGTTCCAGCCAACCATCCCTAAGTCCATCACTCATAACATGAAGGATACCATTACGGCTAACTACTTCACAATTCATAACCTCGCCACTAGATTCAAGGTTCCACATAACATTGACCTTCTTATCATTAAGGTCTCACTTTTAATATTATTCAAGCCTCTTAACATACTAAGTCAAATCATCACATAATAATATTCATATAAGCATCAAGCAAGGGACATAAGTCTACCTAAACAAGACACCACATATTTCACTTTAACATACAATACAAGTCATTCTAGAAGTACTTAGGAATAACATCTTATAACCTAACATAACTTCATATAAGAACACATATACTTTCACATATAGATATACATTATCATATATCACATAATCATCATATACTTCAAGTAATGCCGATAAGGCCATGATCATCATATTGCATAAAGTAACGCCGACAAGGCCACATCAATTCACATAACACCGCCACCATAAGTGGACCATACCAATCACACATAATTCAAGAGCTAAATTACATTAACTATACACAATAATAAAAGAGTTAGGGAAGCATACCACCAACTTGATCCCATCACTTCAATCCAAAGCCAAACCATTCAATTCAATACCATAAGGCCCTTACCCATGGCCATAAACATCAATTCAAAGCATAAACCATAATACTCAATTAATCTAAGTCAATTCAATATAGATTTACCAATCTAAGACCAAATATACATCAATGGAGTGCAATACTTACATCAATAGAAAACCCATAGAAAACTACACTAGAATTTGTAAGCATTAAGTTCACATCGATTCAACAAGCTATACATGCAATAGATCTAAGAGTATTCATTACTCAATTAATCAAATTCAAACAGCCTATACATCATTCATACATAATATATACATGAATCAAAAGCCCATAGCAATATACACATGAATTCATCAATCTCAAGACATAATCACATAACCCATATTTTAGTGAAATTTAGAGATTTGAGAAGATCAAGGGTTCATGGAGAATTTCATTGGAAAACATCAATTAAACTTCAATAATATCATATCTTAACAATTGAAAACGTTTCATGCAAGAACCCATGATTTAGAGTAGAAATTAGACAATTCACTTTAGAAAACTTTGAAAAACATCTTGAGAATTGGGCTCCTTGATGAAATAAGTTTCAAGGATCAAAAGCCATACCTCAAAAGGATGATAATTCTTCACTTTGATGAAGAATTTCCACTCAAGGACCCCTCACCAAGCTGCCTCTTCAATGAAGTCTTCAATGGAGGTTTTGGAATTTCTAAGAGACTTTGGGTTTTGATTTTAGAAGAATAATGAAGTCTCTAGGGTCTTAACCACTTAAATAGTAAATTAAAATACCCATAAGACCCCTAAACAACCTCCTAAACTCTTATTTAGAAATGGGGTGAATTTACCAATTCACCCCTAACTTGGCAGTAAGTGTGCGCACAGGGACTTGGCTGCGACGCCTGGCTTGTTACGGGGCGTCACGGGTGCAACGGCCCGTCATGGCCATCCGTTGCAAGATCCTGTGGCTTGACAAGGGTTCCCCCTACACCCTTGGACAAGGCCCCCACGACGAAACCCTTGTGACGGGGCGTCACAGCCATGACTGGCCGTTGACAGCTCCGTCGCCAAGGCTGCCTAGGACAGCCTGCCATCAGATTTTGGGTCCTTTCCTCAAGGACCCTTTGATGGTCCTTGGGGATAATTTACAGGACGTTTCAAACCCAAATATGATTGTCTATGAGTTTAACACCTCTCACATGAATTTCATTCAAAACGAACACATAAATCTCGACGAAACTCACCTAGACGTACAAGGTCGACTCAAGGCATATCTTGCGAATGCCTTGGACGTTCTTGGTCGTTTGAACTCCAAACTTCACGAAACTTTAACCACTTACTATACATACTATAATAACTCTATTAAGAACCTTAAAACACCACGAAACACACATAAACACATAGAACCACATTTTAGACATTTAGGTGACTTAGTCGTCAAACGTCTTAGTCGTCCCTTGACGTTCGACTTCCAACACCTCTAACACTTTAGCTACTGCCTATATACAACATATTAAACATATTTAGGACCTTAGAACACTAAGACCAACATGTTAGGCTCTAGATCACCTAAGCTATTTTCAAGGTCTTACAATCTCCCCCACTTGGACACATTCGTCCTCGAATGACACTTGGCACTCTCCTAACACTTCCAAGATTAGAGATTCAACTAGAAGCATATAACCAAACCATACAACACATTATCAAGAATAAACCATCAATTTCACATAATCAAGAGATTCACAACACAACAAGAAATTAGAAAACAATTCTATAACTCGTTATGCTACAAAACTCACATGCTTCATTCCAAATAGCAAAAACTCATTTTATATTCAACATCATACTCATATACATCAGTTCTAACCTCATAACAAGAATTTTTGACCAAAGAATCAAATAGTCATTTTCTCAAAAAAATTACAGTGAACAGTTCTTAAAGAAACAGTGATTTTAGCAACTTTTCCAAAAATGCAATTTTTAGGCAATTCTTTATATAAACATGCTAATATGCAAGATAGCATCATGTAAACACATCATACAAAATGCTCAAAGCTTCATAAAACACACGATGCAAGAAGTAAATGAAATTAAATTTCAATCAAACTCCTCAACATCATACACATGCAACAATTCAAGAAATCCTATCCCATCTACAACCCATACTCCCCCACTTAGAAGGAACTCATACTATCAAAAGAGAAACAAGAACTTACCAACATCATCATTACCATCACCCGACTTCTCAACTCTAGTACGGAGTGCATAGAAACGCCTCTTAGTTGGAGCATCATCCTTTGGAACACTAGGCTCAACTCTCTTGCCCTCCTTCCTAGAAGCAATGCTTGGACAATCTCTAACTTTGTGCCCATCCTTTCCACAACCAAAGCAACTACCGGTACCCAATACACACTCACCATAATGACTCTTGCCACAATTTGCACAAGTAGGCTTGCTATCCTTAGAACCACCTCCTTTCTCAAACTTCTTCTTAGGAACTCTAGGTACATCTTGAGATTGAAATCTTTTCTTGAACCTAGGTTGCTCTTGATCACTAGCAACACCCCTTTTCAAACTTCTAGCCATCCTTCTAAGTTTAGACTCCTCAATAGATTGCGCATACACCATGAGTCTAGATAGGGTCATATTATCATGAAGCATAGCGGTACGACATTCTTCCTTCACCAAATCGGCTACTCCGGTACAAAAGTGACTCATTTCGTCTCTTGGATTTGACACAAGGGAAGGAGCATACCTAGACAATGTCGAGAATTTCAAAGATTACTCCTCAACACTCATATTGCCTTGCTTGAGATTAATAAACTACTCCACCTTGACTTCTCTTCTCTCTCGGGGAAAGTACTTGCCAAGAAAAGCTCCCTTAAACTCTTCCCACTCAATAGGACCCGAATCTTCCGGCCTATTGTCCTTCCATTGAGTGTACCAAATTTGAGAAACATCTCTCAATTGGTATGAAGCCAACTCCGCCTTCTCCCTAGATGTAACCCCCATAGCACTCAAAACTTTGTACACACCATCAAGGAACTCTTGGGGATCCTCATTCACCTTAGAGCCAAGACAGATAGGAGGATTCATCCTCACAAAGTCTCTCAACCTAGAAGTCATAGTGCTCTCCATAACCCTAGGCATCATACTCAAATTGATTTGAGTAGTTACGGCTTGAGCTAAAGCCATCAAAGCCTCTCCAATCACCCTATTAGACAACTCCAGTACCTCATCACCTCCATTCACATTAGGAACATGATCACCTTGGGGA
This sequence comes from Solanum lycopersicoides, assembly GCA_022817965.1. Taxonomy (NCBI): domain Eukaryota; kingdom Viridiplantae; phylum Streptophyta; class Magnoliopsida; order Solanales; family Solanaceae; genus Solanum; species Solanum lycopersicoides. The sequence goes on along the minus strand of CM040624.1, from coordinate 22,874,737 downwards.
GGAACTTCGTCATCTTGCCCATCTTGGACACCTTGCTCATCTTGAGCAACTTACTCAACTTGTTCAACTTGAGGAACCTCTTCATTCACCCTCTCCTCTTCCAATCTTCTAGCGGTCATCCTTCTAGTATTCATCTCCTAGCAAACACAAGGAAACTTATAAGAAGGATAATCATAATATTTACTCTACCGCACGATATAGGAGTAGAAAAGAAGGGAAACTCTATCGTCCTATAGCCTCTCGCCCATAGATGTGTCGCGACTCACACCGATGGTCAAGACTCTACTAGACGTGACTTGATGAGACTTTTTGATACCTAATACTACTTTCACCAACTTATGCTCTGATACCAACTTTGTCACAACCCGAGACCATACCCTAGAAGACAGGGTGCAATCTTGGATTGCGACCGGCGTCGTCGAACTCTCAGAGTTCTAAGACAAGCCTCATTCATATCATTCGTTGCATATACATAGTGAAAAGTAGTGCGGAATTAAAACTTTCCACTAAAAAATAATATAGTCTTAAAAACCTCTTTCATATAAAAGTAATGGAAATGCTAAGTCTCAATCTCATCATCTTAAGACACAAGAGTACTTTAATACGAAAATAGAAATAACATAGTCTTATTACAATACTTCATAAAAGAAACATAAAACGACATATATGCCCTCGATACAAATGAGGACATACTTCAATTCTTCTACTCGGACGATTCTTCTAAGCCCAAGTCTTCTTCTCCAAAGCTCCTTACCTACCAAGGACTATAGATAGAAAATAAAGCATGGAATTAGTACAACCACATGTACTAAGTATGGCTATATACATAAAATCATTAAAACGGACTTTATTGGAAATATGCATCTTTTCATTGGAAATCATAGTTTAAACATAAGAACATCATTTAGAAATTAAGAAACACATAATATAACAATCAACCAAAAATAACATTTAAAGGCTCACTTTACAGTGAGTTCCCTTCACTGTACAGTGAAGTCCCTTCACTGTTACAGTGAAGTCCTAGCCATCCCTTTTAACATCTTCTAGCATGTAATTCCCTCACTTAAAGTCATCCTAAGATTCACTTAAGTCACACAAAGAGAGACCGCCCATACACCCTCTCTAGATGTGCCTAAACGACCCTTAAGATTACCTGCAATGAGTCACCTACATACTTAGAAAACAATCATAAACATCTATGTAAGATTCATCTACCAAAGGTCAATTCCAAGGTTCACTTGAGTAAGTGTGGAGCGACAGCCCATACAATCTCTATCACACACACACAAGAGATCCTATAGACTACCTATAATAGAATCATTCTCACTAAACACATCAATACTTAGATTAGAAGACATTCTCCTTCCAAAGCCTATCAAAAGACCTACTTAAGTAAATCGAGAAGATAAAGTCCATAGTGAAATAACCTCTTCAAGATTACCTAAATAGTCCTTAAGACTTCCTAAGGTTTAAATCATGTCAACAAGATTAACCAACTTCCCTAACTAGAGTCATCCTCAAGACTTCCAAAGATAAGACATGAAGAGACCATCCTTTCATGTCCTCCTCACACTTTAGCTAAGGAATGCTTAAGTCACTTTAGATTAGGTACTCAATCATTTACATAGTTACTACATAGGTCATTAGTTCATTAAGACTCATACATAACCTAAGACACTCACATAATACATCACATAAGATACTCACATAATGGATCACATAATGGTCTTTGGACAAGACCTAGGAACTCCACATAACACCTTCAAAGTCTATCGTGCAATGTCTAGATAGCGTCCCATACCACCACCTAAACCTCATAAACTTATCTAATGCTAAAAGGTATTACAGATGATGAGAATAGGCAATAACCGACAGAGACCATGGTAGCAAGACACGGAATACGAAGTTCTATCCTACTTCGATGAGGTTGTTCTACTTGCCAATGGTAGAACTTGGACACATCCCATGTAGGCACATGGTTAAGGAATATGAAGGGCGTATTAAGCATTCAGTCTGTTCTTTAACTAAATCCGCTTAACCCTACTCATACTCACTCGGTGCTAGCCTTCGTTCTCATAGATTAATTCACATTAAGGTTCATATAAATAGGTCCTTATCTAGTTCATGACCCCCTTTACATTCACCCTACCAAAGCAAGTTCCACTAGGGCATATCTCACTTTAGAGACAAGAAGCTCATAGCGATTTCCCTAAGGTATGATATGATGCCGTTCCAGCCAACCATCCCTAAGTTCATTACTCATAACATGAAGGATACCATTACGGCTAACTACTTCACAATTCATAACCTCGCCACTAGGTTCAAGGTTCCACATAACATTGACCTTCTTATCATTAAGGTCTCACTTTTAATATTATTCAAGACTCTTAACATACTAAGTCAAATCATCACATAATAATATTCATATAAGCATCAAGCAAGGGACATAAGTCTACCTAAACAAGACACCACATATTTCACTTTAACATACAATACAAGTCATTCTAGAAGTACTTAGGAATAACATCTTATAACCTAACATAACTTCATATAAGAACACATATACTTTCACATATAGATAGACATTATCATATATCACATAATCATCATATACTTCAAGTAATGCCGACAAGGCCATGATCATCATATTGCATAAAGTAGCGCCGACAAGGCCACATCAATTCACATAACACCGCCACCATAAGTGGACCATACCAATCACACATAATTCAAGAGCTAAATTACATTAACTATACACAATAATAAAAGAGTTAGGGCAGCATACCACCAACTTGATCCCATCACTTCAATCCAAAGTCAAACCATTCAATTCAATACCATAAGGCCCTTACCCATGGCCATAAACATCAATTCAAACCATAAACCATAATACTCAATGAATCTAAGTCAATTCAATATATATTTACCAATCTAAGACCAAATATACATCAATGGAGTGCAATACTTACATCAATAGAAAACCCATAGAAAACTACACTAGAATTTGTAAGCATTAAGTTCACATCGATTCAACAAGCTTAACATGCAATAGATCTAAGAGTATTCATTACTCAATTAATCAAATTGAAACAGCCTATATATCATTCATACATACTATATACATGAATCAAAAGCCCATAGCAATATACACATGAATTCATCAATCTCAAGACATAATCACATAACCCATATTTTAGTGAAATTTAGAGATTTGAGAAGATCAAGGGTTCATGGAGAATTTCATTGGAAAACATCAAATAAACTTCAATAATATCATATCTTAACAATTGAAAACGTTTTATGCAAGAACCCATGATTTAGAGTAGAAATTAGACAATTCACTTTAGAAAACTTTGAAAAACATCTTGAGAATTGGGCTCCTTGATGAAATAAGTTTCAAGGATCAAAAGCCATACCTCAAGGATGATAATTATTCACTTTGATGAAGAATTTCCACTCAAGAACCCCTCACCAAGCTGCCTCTTCAATGGAGTCTTCAATGGAGGTTTTGGGATTTCTAAGAGACTTTGGATTTTGATTTTAGAAGAATAATGAAGTCTCTAGGGTCTTAACCACTTAAATAGTTAATTAAAATACCCATAAGACCCCTAAAAAACCGCCTAAACTCTTATTTAGACATGGGGTGAATTTACCAATTCACCCCTAACTTGGCAGTAAGTCTGCGCACAGGGACTTGGCTGCGACGCCTGGCTTGTGACGGGGCGTCACGGGTGCAACGGCCCGTCATGGCCATCCGTTGCAAGATCCTGTGGCTTGACAAGGGTTCCCCCTACACCCTTGGACAAGGACCCCACGATGAAACCCTTGTGACGGGGCGTCACAGCCATGACTGGCCGTTGACAGCTCCGTCGCCAAGGCTGCCTGGGACAGCCTGCCATCAGATTTTGGGTCCTTTCCTCAAGGACCCTTTGATGGTCCTTGGGGATAATTTACAGGACGTTTCAAGCCCAAATATGATCATCTATGAGTTTAACACCTCTCACATGAATTTCATCCAAAACTAACACATAAAACTCAATGAAACTCACCTAGACGTACAAGGTCGACTCAAGGCATATCTTTCGAATGCCTTGGACGTTCTTGGTCGTTTGAACTCCAAACTTCACGAAACTTTAACCACTGCCTATACATACTATAATAACTCTATTAAGAACCTTAAAATACCACGAAACACACATAAGCACATAGAACCACATTTTAGACATTTAGGTGACTTAGTCGTCAAACGTCTTAGTCGTCCCTTGACGTTCGATTTCCAACACCTCTAATACTTTAGCTACTGTCTATATACAACATATTAAACATATTTAGGACCTTATAACACTAAGACCAACATGTTAGGCTCTAGATCACCTAAGCTATTTTCAAGGTCTTACAACATACAAGCAATGAGGCTTCATTCATAGTTCGTTTAAGTGCTCCATATCTTCCTAAGATTATGTGGTACAAGACATATGCATCTTGTAAGTATGCCAAGATTTCGATTTCGATCTATGTAGGCAATATTATTTTTTGAACATTTATTCACGTATGACTTATGTATCAATACGGGATTTGGGCAAGGGAACCCGATTTCGAATCCCTTGGACAACACTTACATTTTTCATTTATTTTATATTAGTCCACACGGCTTGGGGACCCAAGATCGAGCCCCAACACCTTAGTTTCTTTTTAATTTCTTTTCTTTGAAATTTCTCTTCCTTGGCCGAGGGGTTGTGGGATCGAACCCCCACATCCCCTTTTTATTTAAATTCCTTTTCCCTTGACTTTTTCGAGTTTACCATGAGGGTGTGGGATCGAACCCCCACAGCCTCACTTTATTTTTCTTTTAATTCTCCTTTTCCGCCTAGAGGTCGTGGGTTCGATTCCCACGCCTCACATTTCTTTTCTTTTCATTTTTCCTTAAAACTTGACCGAGAGGTTGTGGGTCGAATCCCACTCCTCTCATTTCTTATTTTCATACATTATTTTCCAGCCAGCAGCACCCGAGTTCGAATCCCCTTAACCCCATTTCTTCATTTACGTTTTATAGTGTTTTTCACAGGGTGAGGTCTCGGGTTCGATCCCTAATGACCTCACCTAATTACACTCATTTATAATTTCATATTTGTTCATCCATGTTCAGCCGAAAACCAATCTTACAAGTTTTCTGGAATTTTTGTCACGTTTCAGCTCACTTTCTTCAACATTTATACGTAAATTCATAGGTAATTCGTAGATCATTTAGTACGTTCTTAGGTGCATTTTTCATGATTCGTTTAGCCAAGAGATTATCATTCAAATCAGCCAATTTCAACTCATATGAACATCATGATTTACATAAACATTTGTACATGAAATACAACCACAACATCACATTTTAGAGCCTTAAACCCGAGGCACATAGTCATTGTTCACATTGCACCACACGTACACATAGTTTCGGATCACATAGGTGATCCTTCATACGATTTCAAACACACATTCATGAACATATTTATCACGAAAACACAATACACGCCTAATATCTACCAGAAAACATACCCAACATACGAATCATTGGGAGCTAGTGGCAGGGACATGCAACGGGGAAAAACCCTAGTTTTCGGATTGAATATACTGAACCTTAAGGGTCTCTGGGAAAGGGACCAAGAGTAAGAAACCCATACCTTTTTGACGTTCAAACCTCGACTTTCTGCCCAAAGAACTCCTCCAAACACACGTCCAACACCGAAAGTTCAACACCAAACTCGACGGACAACCTTCTCTTTGCCTACGTGATTGATTTCGTTGTTTGTTTTTATCTTTCGTGGTGAGTTCTTCAAGTGGGAAGAACTTGGTTTATCTTTCCGTTCTTGAAGTTATTTTGGCAGAGAGAACGTGAAGAGAAGAGAGAATGATCGTGAATGTTGAGGAGATAGACGTGAGAGAGTGAGAGTTTTATTAGGCTTAGGAATCTAGTTTAGGACTTAGTCAAATAAGGTTTTATTAAATGATAAAAATCTGATTTACCTTTTATTTTAAATCAGCTAATAAATAATAAATATTAATTAATTACATTAATTTACCAACTTAGATTAAAAATAAATTTAATTCATTGCTTCCACCTAGGTTCGAACCCGGGTGGAGCAAGACTTCACTCTAAGAGCCAATTTTCGGCCCTCTGTCCCAAAATGCCCCTCCACCTTATTAAATAAATAATTAATTATATATTTTAGAGTAATTACGATACTGCCCTTAGCCTGGAAAAAGACCATTTTACCCCTAGATCCTCCAAAACTATGATTTTCCCTTTTTAAGTCCGGTAAAGACTTATTCGAGTAAATCTTCATATTCGAGAGCCCTACATGGCTGGACCCAACCTTTCCTAGCTCAACTAACTCCCAAGTTAGTTGGCTTGGTTGTAGCAAGGGTTCAGAGGTCTGGTTCTACGCGCATCAATCCGTGTGAACCCGATCTAATCGTAGGCATTCTAGACACATTAGGCATTACTTAGCATATCCATTTTTAGAGGTTACAATATTGAATATTGACTCGCGAATGCATAATCTTCCGCGATACATGAATATTAACTCGCGATGCATGAATATTAACTGGTGATGCATGATTTTCTGCGGGCATGAATATCTTCCCATGATGCGTGAATATTAACTCGCGATGCATGAATATTGACTCGCGATGCATGATCTTCCGCGATGCATGAATATTAACTCGCGATGCATGATTTTCTTGCGGGGCATGAATATCTTCCTGCGAGTCATGAATATTTTTCTCTTGATGCCATCTTGGTACCAAATGAAGATAGTGCTTCAATCGAGCAACATAGTTATCTTCTGGGTGCCTTCTAGATAATGATATCGTCTCAATTGACAATATGGTAAGATGACCCCATGTAGTGTATCGTCTCAATCAGCAATACAAATAAAATGACCCTTCGGGTAGTGTATTCATCTCAATTGATAATACAAATAAAATGACCCATCCGGGTAGTGTATCGTCTTAGTCGACAATAGAAATAAAATAAACCCTTCTGGTAACGACACTATAGTGTCTGATAATGTGATGTAGGTGACGTCCTTGAAGAAACCGTAAAACTTATCCTTTCTGAGATTTTCATTTGGTTCATTTTTGAACCTAGTTGACGCTCCTTATAGGACTTCATGTTGTTGAGAATTGAATGAAATAAACCATTCACATTCCCAAATCTTCGATATGAGCAATATAAAATAATTCCTGCATCCACAGAAAATTTGTAAATTGGGGGAGGCTTTTGCCCCCCTGACTTCTCCATATTCATCGATCGCGATAAATCTGGTGATTTCAGAGCAAGACTATAGACCTGCGTTCATAGAAAATCGTTAGTTTTAAAATAAACTTATTTGTATCGATTCTTCAGTTGTCTGCTCCCTCTCTAACTATCTCCAGTTTATTTTCTTATTTCCCGAATCTTGATAGATAAGACAAAATGTTATTATGCCAAAGCAAATGAAATACAAATGGAAAAATTTAAGAAAAAGATAAATTTTCGAAAAGCAGTATTTTGAAAAATCCTCGAATGACACTTGGCCACTCTCCTAACACTTCCAAGATTAGAGATTCAACTAGAAGCATATAACCAAAACCATACAACACATTATCAAGAATAAACCATCAATTTCACATAATCAAGAGATTCACAACATCAACAAGAAAATTAGAAAACAATTCATCAACTCGTTATGCTACAAAACTCACATGCTTCATTCCAAATAGCAAAAAACTCATTTATATTCAACATCATACTCATATACATCAGTTCTAACCTCATAACAAGAATTTTTGACCAAGAATCAAATAGTCATTCTCAAAAAAATTACAGTGAACAGTTCTTAAAAGAACAGTGATTTTAGCAACTTTTCCAAAAATCAATTTTTTAGGCAATTCTTTATAAAAACATGCTAATATGCAAGATAGCATCATATAAACAAATCATACAAAAATGCTCAAAGCTTCATAAAACACACGATGGCAAGAAAGTAAATGAAATTAAAATTCAATTCAAACTCCTCAACATCATACACATGCAACAATTCAAGAAAATCCTATCCCATCTACAACCCATACTCCCCCCACTTAGAAGGAACTCATACTATCAAAAGAGAAAAAAGAAATTACCAACAATCATCATTACCATCACCCGACTTCTCAACTCTAGTACGGAGTGCATAGAAACGCCTCTTAGTTGAGCATCATCCTTTGGAACACTTAGGCTAACTCGCTTGCCCTCCTTCCTAGAAGCAATGCTTTGGACAATCTCTAACTTTGTGCCATCCTTTCACAACCAAAGCAACTACCGGTACCCAATACACACTCACCATAATGACTCTTGCCACAATTTGCACAAGTAGGCTTGCTATCCTTAGAACCACCTCCTTCTCTCAAAACTTCTTCTTTAGGAACTCTAGGTACATCTTGAGAGAAATCTTTCTTGAAACCTAGGTTGCTCTTGATCACTAGCAACACCCCTTTTCAAACTTCTAGCCATCCTTCTAAGTTTAGACTCCTCAATAGATTGCGCATACACCATGAGTCTAGATAGGGTCATATTATCATGAAGCATAGCGGTACGACATTCTTCCTTCACCAAATCGGCTACTCCGGTACAAAAGTGACTCATTTCGTCTCTTGGATTGACACAAGGGAAGAGCATACCTAGAACAATGTCGAGAATTTCAAAGATTACTCCTCAACACTCATATTGCCTTGCTTGAGGATTAATAAACTACTCCACCTTGACTTCTCTTCTCTCTCGGGGAAAGTACTTGCCAAAGAAAAGCTCCCTTAACCTTCCCACTCAATAGGACCCGAAATCTTCCGGCCTATTGTCCTTCCATTGAGTTACCAAATTGAGAAACATCTCTCAATTGGTATGAAAGCCAACTCCGCCTTCTCCCTAGATGTAACCCCCATAGCACTCAAACTTTGACACACCATCAAGGAACTCTTGGGGATCCTCATTCACCTTAGAGCCAAGACAGATAGGAGGATTCATCCTCACAAATCTTCAACTAGAAGTCATAGTGCTCTCCATAACCCTAGCATCCATACTCAAATTGATTTAGAGTAGTTACGGCTTGAGCTAAAGCCATCAAAGCCTCTCCAATCACCCTATTAAGACAACTCTCAGTACCTCATCACCTCCATTCACATTAGGAACATGATACACCTTGGGGAGGAACTTTCGTCATCTTGCCCATCTTGACACCTGCTCATCTGAGCAACTTACTCAACTTGTTCAACTTGGAGAACCTCTTCATTCACCCTCTCTCTTCCAATCTTCTAGCGGTCATCCTTCTAGTATTCATCTCCTAGCAAACCACAGGAAACTTATAAGAGGATAATCATAATATTTACTCTACCGCACGATATAGGAGTAGAAAAGAGGGAAACTCTATCGTCCTATAGCTCTCGCCCATAGATTGTCGCGACTCACACCGATGGTCAAGACTCTACTAGACGTGACTTGATGAGACTTTTTTGATACCTAATACTACTTTCACCAACTTGATGCTCTGATACCAACTTTGTCACACCCGAGACCATACCCTAGAAGACAGGGTGCAAATCTTGGATTTGCCGACCGCGTCGGCGAACTCTCAGAGTTCTAAGACAAGCCTCATTCATATCAATTCGTTGCATATACATAGTGAAAAGTTAGTGCGGAATTTAAACTTTCCACTAAAAATAATATAGTCTTAAAACAACCTCTTTCATATAAAAGTAATGGAAATGCTGAAGTCTCAATCTCATCATTTAAGACACAAGAGTACTTTAATACGAAAATAGAAATAACATAGTCTTATTACAATACTTCATAAAAGAAACATAAAACGACATATATGCCCTCGATACAAATGAGACATACTTCAATTCTTCTACTCGGACGATTCTTCTAAGGCCCAAGTCTTCTTCTCCAAAGCTCCTTACCTACCAAGAAGACTATAGATAGAAAAATAAAGCATGAATTAGTACAACCACATGTACTAAGTATGGCTATATACATAAATCATTTAAAACGCGACTTATATTGGAAATATGCATCTTTCTTTGGAAATCATATTTAAACAAAGAACATCATTTAGAAATTAAGAAACACATAATATAACAAATCAACCAAAAATAACATTTAAAGGCTCACTTTACAGTGAGTTCCCTTCAACTGTACAGTGAAGTCCCTTCACTGTTACAGTGAAGTCCTAGCCATTCCCTTTTAACATCTTCTAGCAGTAATTCCCTCACTTAAAGTCATCCTAAGATTCACTTAAGTCACACAAAGAGAGACCGCCCATACACCCTCTCTAGATGTGCTAAACGACCCCTTAAAGATTACCTGCAATGATGCACCTACAATACTTAGAAAAACAAATCATAAACATCTATGTAAGATTCACTACCAAAGGTCAATTCCAAGGTTCACTTGAGTAAGTGTGGAGCGACAGCCCATACATCTCTATCACACACCACACAAGAGATCCTATAGACTACCTATAATAGAATCATTCTCACTATAACACATCAATACTTAGATTAGAAGACATTCTCCTTCAAAGCCTATCAAAAGACCTACTAAGTAAATCGAGAAGATAAAGTCCATAGTGAATAACCTCTCAAGATTACCTAAATAGTCCTTAAGACTTCCTAAGGTTTAAATCATGTCAACAAGATTAACCAACTTCCTAACTAGAGTCATCCTCAAGACTTCCAAAGATAAGACATGAAGAGACCATACCTTTCATGTCTCCTCACACTTCAGCGTAAGGAATGCTTAAGTCACTTTAGATTAGGTACTCAATCATTTACATAGTTACTACATAGGTCATTAGTTCATTTAGACTCATACATAACCTAAGACACTCACATAATACATCACATAAGATACTCACATAATGGATCACATAATGGTCTTTGGAAAGACCTAGGAACCTCCACATAACACCTTTCAAAGTCTATCGTGCCAATGTCTAGATAGCGTCCCATATCCACCACTAAACCTCAAATAAACTTATCTAATGCTAAAAGGTATTACAGATGATGAGGAATAGGCAATAACCGACAGAGACCATGGTAGCAAGACACGGAATACGAAGTTCTATCCTACTTCGATGAGGTTGTTTCTACATTGCCAATGGGAGAACTTGGACACATCCCTAGTAGGCACATGGTTAAGGAATATGAAGGGACGTATTAAGCATTCAGTCTGTTCTTTAACTAAATCGCTTAACCCTACTCATACTCACTCGGTGCTAGCCTTTCGTTCTCATAGATTAATTCACATTAAGGTTCATATAAATAGGTCCTTATCTAGTTTCATGACCCCCTTTACATTCACCTCCAAAGCAAGTTCCCACTAGGGCATATCTCACTTTAGAGACAAGAAGCTCATAGCGATTTCCCTAAGGTATGATATGATGCCGTTCCAGCCAACCATCCCTAAGTTCATTACCATAACATAGAAGGATACCATTACGGCTAACTACTTCACAATTCATAACCTCGCCACTAGGTTCAACGGTTCCACATAACATTGACCTTCTTATCATTAAGTCTCACTTTTAATATTATTCAAGACTCTTAACATACTAAGTCAAATCATCACATAATAATATTCATATAAGCATCAAGCAAGGACATTAAGATCTACCTAAACAGACACCACTATATTTCACTTTAATCATACAATTACAAGTCATTCTAGAAGTACTTAGGAATAACATCTTATAACCAACATACACTTCATATAAGAACACATATACTTTCACATATAGATAGACATTATCATATATCACATAATCATCATATACTTCAAGTATGCCGACAAGGCCAGATCATCATATTGCATAAAGTAGCGCCGACAAGGCCACATCAATTCACATAACACCGCCACATAAGTGGACCATACCAATCACACATAATTCAAGAGCTAAATTACATTAACTATACACAATAATTAAAAGAGTTAGGGCAGCATACCACCAACTTGATCCATCACTTCAATCCAAGTCAAACCATTCAATTCAATACCATAAGGCCCTTACCCATGGCCATAACATCAATTCAAAGCATAAACCATAATACTCAATGAATCTAAGTCAATCAATATAATTTTACCCAATCTAAGACCAAATATACATCAACGGAGTGCAATTACTTACCATCAATAGAAAACCCATAGAAAACACACTAGAATTTGTAAGCATTAAGTTCACATCGATTCAACAAGCTTAACATGCAATAGATCTAAGAGTATTCATTACTCAATTAATCAAATTGAAACAGCCTATATATCATTCATACATACTATATACATGAATCAAAAAGCCCATAGCCAATGATACACGTGGAATTCAATCAATCTCAAGACAGTAATCACATAACCCATATTTTAGTGAAAATTTAGAGATTTGAGAAGAATCAAGGGTTCATGGAGAATTTCATTGGAAAACATCAATAAAAACTTCAATAATTATCATATCTTAACAATTGAAAACGTTTTATCAAAACCATGATTTAGCAGTAGAAATTAGACAATTCACTTTATAAAAACTTTGAAAAAACATCTTGGAAATTGCGGCTCCTTGATGAAATAAGTTTCAAGGATCAAAAGCCAACCTCAAGGATGATAATTATCACTTTGATGAAGAATTTCCACTCAAGAACCCCTCACCAAGCTGCCTCTCAATGAAGTCTCAATGTGAGGTTTTGGGATTTCTAAGAGACTTTGGATTTTGATTTTAGAAGAATAATGAAGTCTTCTAGGGTCTTAACCACTTAAATAGTTAATTAAAATACCATCAAGACCCTCCTAAAACAACCGCCTAAACTCTTATTTAGACATGGGGTGAATTTACCAATTCACCCCTAACTTGGCAGTAAGTCTACGGCAGCAGGGACTTGGCTGCTACGCCTGGCTTGTGACGGGGCGTCACGGGTGCAACGGCCCGTCATGGCCATCCGTTTGCAATGATCCTGTGGCTTTGATACAGGGTTCCTCCCTACACCCTGGACAAGGACCCACGATGAAACCCTTGTGGACGGGGCGTCACAGCCATGACTGGCCGTTGACAGCTCCGTCGCCAAGGGCTGCCTGGACAGCCTGCCATTCAGATTTTGGGTCCTTTCCTCAAAGGACCCTTTCGATGGTCCTTGGGGATATTGTAACAGGACGTTTCAAGCCCAAATATGATCATTCATGAGTTTAACAGCCTCTCACATGAATTTCATCCAAAACTAACACATAAAACTCAATGAAACTCACCTAGACGTTACAAGGTCGACTTAGGCATATCTTTCGAAATGCCTTGGGACGTTCTTGGTCGTTTGAACTCCAAACTTCACGAAACTTTAACCACTGCCTATACATACTATAATAACTCTATTAAGAATCCTCTAAAATACCACGAAACACACATAAGCACATAGAAGCCACATTTTAGACATTTTAGGTGACTTAGTCGTCAACGTCTTAGTCGTCCCTTGACGTTCGATTTCCAACACCTTCAATACTTTAGCTACTGTCTATATACAACATATTAAAATAATTTAGGACCTATAAACACTAAGACCAACATGTTAGGCTCTAAATCACTCCTAAGCTATTTTCAAAGGTCTTACAACATACAAGCAATGAGGCTTCATTCATAGTTCGATTTAAGTGCTCCATATCTTCCTAAGATTGATGTGGTACAAGGACATATTGCATCTTGTAAGTATGCCAGATTTCGATTTCGATCTATGTAGGCAATATTATTTTTGAACATTTATTCACGTATGACTTTATGTATCAATACGGGATTTGGGCAAGGGAACCCGATTTCGAATCCCTTGGACAACAACTTACATTTTTCATTATTTATATTAGTCCACACGGCTTGGGGACCCAAGATCGAGCCCCAACACTCCTCAGTTTCTTTTTAATTCTTTTCTTTTGAGAATTTCTCTTCCTTGGCCGAGGGGTTGTGGATCGAACCCCACATCCACCTTTTTATTTAAATTCCTTTTCCCTTGACTTTTTCGAGTTTTACCATGAGGGTGTGGGATCGAACCCCACAGCCTCACTTTAATTTTCTTTTTAATTCTCCTTTCATCCGCCTAAGGTCCGGTGGGTTCGATTCCCACGCTCACATTTCTTTCTTTTTCATTTTTTTCCTTAAAACTTGACCGAGAGTTGTGGTACGAATCCCACTCCTCTTCATTTCTTATTTTCATACATTATTTTCCAGCCAGCAGCACCCGAGTTCGAATCCCCTTAACCCCATTTCTTCATTTACGTTTGTATACCTACTTCGATGAGGTTGTTCTTGCCAATGGTAGAACTTGGACACATCCCATGTAGGCACATGGTTAAGGAATATGAAGGGCGTATTAAGCATTCAGTCTGTTCTTTAACTAAATCCGCTTAACCCCTACTCAACTCACTCGGTGCTAGCCTTCATTCTCATAATTAATTATACATTAAGGTTCATATAAATAGGTCCTTATCTAGTTCATGACCCCCTTTACATTCACCCTACAAAAGCAAGTTCCACTAGGGCATATCTCACTTTAGCGACAAGAAGCTCATAGCGATTTCCCTAAGGTATGATATGATGCCGTTCCAGCCAACCATCCCTAAGTCCATCACTTACATAACATGAAGGATACCATTACGGCTAACTACTTCACAATTCATAACCTCGCCACTAGATTCAAGTTCCACATAACATTGACCTTCTTATCATTAAGGTCTCACTTTTAATATTATTCAAGCTCTTAACATACTAAGTCAAATCATCACATAATAATATTCATATAAGCATCAAGCAAGGGACATAAGTCTACCTAAACCAGACACCACATATTTCACTTTAACATACAATACAAGTCATTCTAGAAGTACTTAGGAATAACATCTTATAACCTAACATAACTTCATATAAGAACACATATACTTTCACATATAGATATATACATTATCATATATCACTAATCATATATACATTCAAGTAATGCCGATAAGGCCATGATCATCATATTGCATAAAGTAACGCCGACAAGGCCACATCAATTCACTAACACCGCCACCATAAGTGGACCATACCAATCACACATAATTCAAGAGCTAAATTACATTAACTATACACAATAATAAAAGAGTTAGGGAAGCATACCACCAACTTGATCCCATCACTTCAATCCAAAGCCAAACCATTCAATTCAATACCATAAGGCCCTTACCCATGGCCATAAACATCAATTCAAAGCATAAACCATAATACTCAATTAATCTAAGTCAATTCAATATAGATTTACCAATCTAAGACCAAATATACATCAATGGAGTGCAATACTTACATCAATAGAAAACCCATAGAAAACTACACTAGAATTTGTAAGCATTAAGTTCACATCGATTCAACAAGCTATACATGCAATAGATCTAAGAGTATTCATTACTCAATTAATCAAATTCAAACAGCCTATACATCATTCATACATAATATATACATGAATCAAAAGCCCATAGCAATATACACATGAATTCATCAATCTCAAGACATAATCACATAACCCATATTTTAGTGAAATTTAGAGATTTGAGAAGATCAAGGGTTCATGGAGAATTTCATTGGAAAACATCAATTAAACTTCAATAATATCATATCTTAACAATTGAAAACGTTTCATGCAAGAACCCATGATTTAGAGTAGAAATTAGACAATTCACTTTAGAAAACTTTGAAAAACATCTTGAGAATTGGGCTCCTTGATGAAATAAGTTTCAAGGATCAAAAGCCATACCTCAAAAGGATGATAATTCTTCACTTTGATGAAGAATTTCCACTCAAGACCCCTCACCAAGCTGCCTCTTCAATGAAGTCTTCAATGGAGGTTTTGGATTTCTAAGAGACTTTGGGTTTTGATTTTAGAAGAATAATGAAGTCTCTAGGGTCTTAACCACTTAAATAGTAATTAAAATACCCATAAGACCCTAAACAACCTCCTAAACTCTTATTTAGAAATGGGGTGAATTTACCAATTCACCCCTAACTTGGCAGTAAGTGTGCGCACAGGGACTTGGCTGCGACGCCTGGCTTGTTACGGGGCGTCACGGGTGCAACGGCCCGTCATGGCCATCCGTTGCAAGATCCTGTGGCTTGACAAGGGTTCCCCCTACACCCTTGGACAAGGCCCCCACGACGAAACCCTTGTGACGGGGCGTCACAGCCATGACTGGCCGTTGACAGCTCCGTCGCCAAGGCTGCCTGGGACAGCCTGCCATCAGATTTTGGGTCCTTTCCTCAAGGACCCTTTGATGGTCCTTGGGGATAATTTACAGGACGTTTCCAAACCCAAATATGATGTCTATGAGTTTAACACCTCTCACATGAATTTCATCAAAACGAACACATAAACTCGACGAAACTCGCCTAGACGTACAAGGTCGACTCAAGGCATATCTTTCGAATGCCTTGGACGTTCTTGGTCGTTTGAACTCCAAACTTCACGAAACTTTAACCACTACTATACATACTATAATAACTCTATTAAGAACCTTAAAACACCATGAAACACACATAAACACATAGAACCACATTTTAGACATTTAGGTGACTTAGTCGTCAAACGTCTTAGTCGTCCCTTGACGTTGACTTCCAACACCTCTAATACTTTAGCTACTGCCTATATACACATATTAAACATATTTAGGACCTTAGAACACTAAGACCAACATGTTAGGCTCTAGATCACCTAAGCTATTTTCAAGGTCTTACAATCTCCCCCACTTGGACACATTCGTCCTCGAATGACACTTGCCACTCTCCGAACACTTCCAAGATTAGAGATTCAACTAGAAGCATATAACCAAACCATACAACACATTATCAAGAATAAACATCAATTTCACATAATCAAGAGATTCACAACACAACAAGAAATTAGAAAACAATTCTATAACTCGTTATGCTACAAAACTCACATGCTTCATCCAAATAGCAAAAACTCATTTTATATTCAACATCATACTCATATACATCAGTTCTAACCTCATAACAAGAATTTTTGACCAAAGAATCAAATAGTCATTTTCTCAAAAAAATTACAGTGAACAGTTCTTAAAGAAACAGTGATTTTAGCAACTTTTCCAAAAATGCAATTTTTAGGCAATTCTTTATATAAACATGCTAATATGCAAGATAGCATCATGTAAACATATCATACAAATGCTCAAAGCTTCATAAAACACACATGCAAGAAGTAAATGAAATTAAATTTCAATCAAACTCCTCAACATCATACACATGCAACAATTCAAGAAATCCTATCCCATCTACAACCATACTCCCCCACTTAGAAGGAACTCATACTATCAAAAGAGAAACAAGAACTTACCAACATCATCATTACCATCACCCGACTTCTCAATTCTAGTACGGAGTGCATAGAAACGCCTCTTAGTTGGAGCATCATCCTTTGGAACACTAGGCTCAACTCTCTTGCCCTCCTTCCTAGAAGCAATGCTTGGACAATCTCTAACTTTGTGCCCATCCTTTCCACAACCAAAGCAACTACCGGTACCCAATACACACTCACCATAATGACTCTTGCCACAATTTGCACAAGTAGGCTTGCTATCCTTAGAACCACCTCCTTTCTCAAACTTCTTCTTAGGAACTCTAGGTACATCTTGAGATTGAAATCTTTTCTTGAACCTAGGTTGCTCTTGATCACTAGCAACACCCCTTTTCAAACTTCTAGCCATCCTTCTAAGTTTAGACTCCTCAATAGATTGCGCATACACCATGAGTCTAGATAGGGTCATATTATCATGAAGCATAGCGGTACGACATTCTTCCTTCACCAAATCGGCTACTCCGGTACAAAAGCGACTCATTTCGTCTCTTGGATTGACACAAGGAAGGAGCATACCTAGACAATGTCGAGAATTTCAAAGAGTACTCCTCAACACTCATATTGCCTTGCTTGAGATTAATAAACTCTCCACCTTGACTTCTCTTCTCTCTCGGGGAAAGTACTTGCCAAGAAAAGCTCCCTTAAACTCTTCCCACTCAATAGGACCCGAATCTTCCGGCCTATTGTCCTTCCATTGAGTGTACCAAATTTGAGAAACATCTCTCAATTGGTATGAAGCCAACTCCGCCTTCTCCCTAGATGTAACCCCCATAGCACTCAAAACTTTGTACACACCATCAAGGAACTCTTGGGGATCCTCATTCACCTTAGAGCCAAGAAGATAGGAGGATTCATCCTCACAAAGTCTCTCAACCTAGAAGTCATAGTGCTCTCCATAACCCTAGGCACCATACTCAAATTGATTTGAGTAGTTACGGCTTGAGCTAAAGCCATCAAAGCCTCTCCAATCACCCTATTAGACAACTCCAGTACCTCATCACCTCCATTCACATTAGGAACATGATCACCTTGGGGAGGAACTTCGTCATCTTGCCCATCTTGGACACCTTGCTCATCTTGAGCAACTTACTCAACTTGTTCAACTTGAGGAACCTCTTCATTCACCCTCTCCTCTTCCAATCTTCTAGCGGTCATCCTTCTAGTATTCATCTCCTAGCAAACACAAGGAAACTTATAAGAAGGATAATCATAATATTTACTCTACCGCACGATATAGGAGTAGAAAAGAAGGGAAACTCTATCGTCCTATAGCCTCTCGCCCATAGATGTGTCGCGACTCACACCGATGGTCAAGACTCTACTAGACGTGACTTGATGAGACTTTTTGATACCTAATACTACTTTCACCAACTTATGCTCTGATACCAACTTTGTCACAACCCGAGACCATACCCTAGAAGACAGGGTGCAATCTTGGATTGCGACCGGCGTCGTCGAACTCTCAGAGTTCTAAGACAAGCCTCATTCATATCATTCGTTGCATATACATAGTGAAAAGTAGTGCGGAATTAAAACTTTCACTAAAAATAATATAGTCTTAAAAACCTCTTTCATATAAAAGTAATGGAAATGCTAAGTCTCAATCTCATCATCTTAAGACACAAGAGTACTTTAATACGAAAATAGAAATAACATAGTCTTATTACAATACTTCATAAAAGAAACATAAAACGACATATATGCCCTCGATACAAATGAGGACATACTTCAATTCTTCTACTCGGACGATTCTTCTAAGCCCAAGTCTTCTTCTCCAAAGCTCCTTACCTACCAAGGACTATAGATAGAAAATAAAGCATGGAATTAGTACAACCACATGTACTAAGTATGGCTATATGCATAAAATCATTAAAACGGACTTTATTGGAAATATGCATCTTTTCATTGGAAATCATAGTTTAAACATAAGAACATCATTTAGAAATTAAGAAACACATAATATAACAATCAACCAAAAATAACATTTAAAGGCTCACTTTACAGTGAGTTCCCTTCACTGTACAGTGAAGTCCCTTCACTGTTACAGTGAAGTCCTAGCCATCCCTTTTAACATCTTCTAGCATGTAATTCCCTCACTTAAAGTCATCCTAAGATTCACTTAAGTCACACAAAGAGAGACCGCCCATACACCCTCTCTAGATGTGCCTAAACGACCCTTAAGATTACCTGCAATGAGTCACCTACATACTTAGAAAACAATCATAAACATCTATGTAAGATTCATCTACCAAAGGTCAATTCCAAGGTTCACTTGAGTAAGTGTGGAGCGACAGCCCATACAATCTCTATCACACACACACAAGAGATCCTATAGACTACCTATAATAGAATCATTCTCACTAAACACATCAATACTTAGATTAGAAGACATTCTCCTTCCAAAGCCTATCAAAAGACCTACTTAAGTAAATCGAGAAGATAAAGTCCATAGTGAAATAACCTCTTCAAGATTACCTAAATAGTCCTTAAGACTTCCTAAGGTTTAAATCATGTCAACAAGATTAACCAACTTCCCTAACTAGAGTCATCCTCAAGACTTCCAAAGATAAGACATGAAGAGACCATCCTTTCATGTCCTCCTCACACTTTAGCTAAGGAATGCTTAAGTCACTTTAGATTAGGTACTCAATCATTTACATAGTTACTACATAGGTCATTAGTTCATTAAGACTCATACATAACCTAAGACACTCACATAATACATCACATAAGATACTCACATAATGGATCACATAATGGTCTTTGGACAAGACCTAGGAACTCCACATAACACCTTCAAAGTCTATCGTGCAATGTCTAGATAGCGTCCCATACCACCACCTAAACCTCATAAACTTATCTAATGCTAAAAGGTATTACAGATGATGAGAATAGGCAATAACCGACAGAGACCATGGTAGCAAGACACGGAATACGAAGTTCTATCCTACTTCGATGAGGTTGTTCTACTTGCCAATGGTAGAACTTGGACACATCCCATGTAGGCACATGGTTAAGGAATATGAAGGGCGTATTAAGCATTCAGTCTGTTCTTTAACTAAATCCGCTTAACCCTACTCATACTCACTCGGTGCTAGCCTTCGTTCTCATAGATTAATTCACATTAAGGTTCATATAAATAGGTCCTTATCTAGTTCATGACCCCCTTTACATTCACCCTACCAAAGCAAGTTCCACTAGGGCATATCTCACTTTAGAGACAAGAAGCTCATAGCGATTTCCCTAAGGTATGATATGATGCCGTTCCAGCCAACCATCCCTAAGTTCATTACTCATAACATGAAGGATACCATTACGGCTAACTACTTCACAATTCATAACCTCGCCACTAGGTTCAAGGTTCCACATAACATTGACCTTCTTATCATTAAGGTCTCACTTTTAATATTATTCAAGACTCTTAACATACTAAGTCAAATCATCACATAATAATATTCATATAAGCATCAAGCAAGGGACATAAGTCTACCTAAACAAGACACCACATATTTCACTTTAACATACAATACAAGTCATTCTAGAAGTACTTAGGAATAACATCTTATAACCTAACATAACTTCATATAAGAACACATATACTTTCACATATAGATAGACATTATCATATATCACATAATCATCATATACTTCAAGTAATGCCGACAAGGCCATGATCATCATATTGCATAAAGTAGCGCCGACAAGGCCACATCAATTCACATAACACCGCCACCATAAGTGGACCATACCAATCACACATAATTCAAGAGCTAAATTACATTAACTATACACAATAATAAAAGAGTTAGGGCAGCATACCACCAACTTGATCCCATCACTTCAATCCAAAGTCAAACCATTCAATTCAATACCATAAGGCCCTTACCCATGGCCATAAACATCAATTCAAACCATAAACCATAATACTCAATGAATCTAAGTCAATTCAATATATATTTACCAATCTAAGACCAAATATACATCAATGGAGTGCAATACTTACATCAATAGAAAACCCATAGAAAACTACACTAGAATTTGTAAGCATTAAGTTCACATCGATTCAACAAGCTTAACATGCAATAGATCTAAGAGTATTCATTACTCAATTAATCAAATTGAAACAGCCTATATATCATTCATACATACTATATACATGAATCAAAAGCCCATAGCAATATACACATGAATTCATCAATCTCAAGACATAATCACATAACCCATATTTTAGTGAAATTTAGAGATTTGAGAAGATCAAGGGTTCATGGAGAATTTCATTGGAAAACATCAAATAAACTTCAATAATATCATATCTTAACAATTGAAAACGTTTTATGCAAGAACCCATGATTTAGAGTAGAAATTAGACAATTCACTTTAGAAAACTTTGAAAAACATCTTGAGAATTGGGCTCCTTGATGAAATAAGTTTCAAGGATCAAAAGCCATACCTCAAGGATGATAATTATTCACTTTGATGAAGAATTTCCACTCAAGAACCCCTCACCAAGCTGCCTCTTCAATGAAGTCTTCAATGGAGGTTTTGGGATTTCTAAGAGACTTTGGATTTTGATTTTAGAAGAATAATGAAGTCTCTAGGGTCTTAACCACTTAAATAGTTAATTAAAATACCCATAAGACCCCCAAAACAACCGCCTAAACTCTTATTTAGACATGGGGTGAATTTACCAATTCACCCCTAACTTGGCAG
This sequence comes from Solanum lycopersicoides, assembly GCA_022817965.1. Taxonomy (NCBI): domain Eukaryota; kingdom Viridiplantae; phylum Streptophyta; class Magnoliopsida; order Solanales; family Solanaceae; genus Solanum; species Solanum lycopersicoides. The sequence continues at coordinate 22,852,597 of CM040624.1, read as the reverse complement.
TAAGTCTACGCACAGGGACTTGGCTGCTACGCCTGGCTTGTGACGGGGCGTCACGGGTGCAACGGCCCGTCATGGCCATCCGTTGCAAGATCCTGTGGCTTGACAAGGGTTCCCCCTACACCCTTGGACAAGGACCCCACGATGAAACCCTTGTGACGGGGCGTCACAGCCATGACTGGCCGTTGACAGCTCCGTCGCCAAGGCTGCCTGGGACAGCCTGCCATCAGATTTTGGGTCCTTTCCTCAAGGACCCTTTGATGGTCCTTGGGGATAATTTACAGGACGTTTCAAGCCCAAATATGATCATCTATGAGTTTAACACCTCTCACATGAATTTCATCCAAAACTAACACATAAAACTCAATGAAACTCACCTAGACGTACAAGGTCGACTCAAGGCATATCTTTCGAATGCCTTGGACGTTCTTGGTCGTTTGAACTCCAAACTTCACGAAACTTTAACCACTGCCTATACATACTATAATAACTCTATTAAGAACCTTAAAATACCACGAAACACACATAAGCACATAGAACCACATTTTAGACATTTAGGTGACTTAGTCGTCAAACGTCTTAGTCGTCCCTTGACGTTCGATTTCCAACACCTCTAATACTTTAGCTACTGTCTATATACAACATATTAAACATATTTAGGACCTTATAACACTAAGACCAACATGTTAGGCTCTAGATCACCTAAGCTATTTTCAAGGTCTTACAACATACAAGCAATGAGGCTTCATTCATAGTTCGTTTAAGTGCTCCATATCTTCCTAAGATTATGTGGTACAAGACATATGCATCTTGTAAGTATGCCAAGATTTCGATTTCGATCTATGTAGGCAATATTATTTTTGAACATTTATTCACGTATGACTTATGTATCAATACGGGATTTGGGCAAGGGAACCCGATTTCGAATCCCTTGGACAACACTTACATTTTTCATTTATTTTATATTAGTCCACACGGCTTGGGGACCCAAGATCGAGCCCCAACACCTTAGTTTCTTTTTAATTTCTTTTCTTTGAAATTTCTCTTCCTTGGCCGAGGGGTTGTGGGATCGAACCCCCACATCCCCTTTTTATTTAAATTCCTTTTCCCTTGACTTTTTCGAGTTTACCATGAGGGTGTGGGATCGAACCCCCACAGCCTCACTTTATTTTTCTTTTAATTCTCCTTTTCCGCCTAGAGGTCGTGGGTTCGATTCCCACGCCTCACATTTCTTTTCTTTTCATTTTTCCTTAAACTTGACCGAGAGGTTGTGGGTCGAATCCCACTCCTCTCATTTCTTATTTTCATACATTATTTTCCAGCCAGCAGCACCCGAGTTCGAATCCCCTTAACCCCATTTCTTCATTTACGTTTTATAGTGTTTTTCACGGGTGAGGTCTCGGGTTCGATCCCTAATGACCTCACCTAATTTACACTCATTTATAATTTCATATTTGTTCATCCATGTTCAGCCGAAACCAATCTTACAAGTTTCTGGAATTTTTGTCACGTTTCAGCTCACTTTCTTCAACATTTATACGTAAATTCATAGGGTAATTCGTAGATCATTTAGTACGTTCTTAGGTGCATTTTTCATGATTCGTTTAGCCAAGAGATTATCATTCAAATCAGCCACATTTCAACTCATATGAACATCATGATTTACATAAACATTTGTACATGAAATACAACCACAACATCACATTTTAGAGCCTTAAACCCGAGGCACATAGTCATTGTTCACATTGCACACACGTACACATAGTTTCGGATCACATAGGTGATCCTTCATACGATTTCAAACACACATTCATGAACATATTTATCACGAAAACACAATACACGCCTAATATCTACCAGAAAACATACCCAACATACGAATCATTGGGAGCTAGTGGCAGGGACATGCAACGGGGAACAACCCTAGTTTTCGGATTGAATATACTGAACCTTAAGGGGTCTCTTGGGAAAGGGACCAAGAGTAAGAAAACCCATACCTTTTTGACGTTCAAACCTCGACTTTCTGCCCAAAGAACTCCTCCAAACACACGTCCAACACCGAAAGTTCAACACCAAACTCGACGGACAACCTTCTCTTTGCCTACGTGATTGATTTCGTTGTTTGTTTTTATCTTTCGTGGTGAGTTCTTCAAGTGGGAAGAACTTGGTTTATCTTTCCGTTCTTGAAGTTATTTTGGCAGAGAGAACGTGAAAGAGAAGAGAGAATGATCGTGAATGTTGAGGAGATAGACGTGAGAGAGTGAGAGTTTTATTAGGCTTAGGAATCTAGTTTAGGACTTAGTCAAATAAGGTTTTATTAAATGATAAAAATCTGATTTACCTTTTATTTTAAATCAGCTAATAAATAATAAATATTAATTAATTACATTAATTTACCAACTTAGATTAAAAATAAATTTAATTCATTGCTTCCACCTAGGTTCGAACCCGGGTGGAGCAAGACTTCACTCTAAGAGCCAATTTTCGGCCCTCTGTCCCCAAAATGCCCCTCCACCTTATTAAATAAATAATTAATTATATATTTTAGAGTAATTACGATACTGCCCTTAGCCTGGAAAAAGACCATTTTACCCCTAGATCCTCCAAAACTATGATTTTCCCTTTTTAAGTCCGGTAAAGACTTATTCGAGTAAATCTTCATATTCGAGAGCCCTACATGGCTGGACCCAACCTTTCCTAGCTCAACTAACTCCCCAAGTTAGTTGGCTTGGTTGTAGCAAGGGTTCAGAGGTCTGGTTCTACGCGCATCAATCCGTGTGAACCCGATCTAATCGTAGGCATTCTAGACACATTAGGCATTACTTAGCATATCCATTTTTAGGGTTGTTACAATATGAATATTGACTCGCGATGCATAATCTTCCGCGATACATGAATATTAACTCGCGATGCATGAATATTAACTGGTGATGCATGATTTTCTGCGGGCATGAATATCTTCCCATGATGCGTGAATATTAACTCGCGATGCATGAATATTGACTCGCGATGCATGATCTTCCGCGATGCATGAATATTAACTCGCGATGCATGATTTTCTTGCGGGGCATGAATATCTTCCTGCGAGTCATGAATATTTTTCTCTTGATGCCATCCTTGGTACCAAATGAAGATAGTGCTTCAATCGAGCAACATAGTTATCTTCTGGGTGCCTTCTAGATAATGATATCGTCTCAATTGACAATATGGTAAGATGACCCCCATGTAGTGTATCGTCTCAATCAGCAATACAAATAAAATGACCCTTCGGGTAGTGTATCATCTCAATTGATAATACAAATAAAATGACCCATCCGGGTAGTGTATCGTCTTAGTCGACAATAGAAATAAAATAACCCTTCTGGTAACGACACTATAGTGTCTGATAATGTGATGTAGGTGACGTCCTTGAAGAAAACCGTAAACTATCCTTTCTGAGATTTTCATTTGGTTCATTTTTGAACCTAGTTGGACGCTCCTTATAGACTTCATGTTGTTGAGAATTGAATGAAATAAACCATTCACATTCCCAAATCTTCGATATGAGCAATATAAAATAATTCCTGCATCCACAGAAAATTTGTAAATTGGGGGAGGCTTTTGCCCCCCTTGACTTCTCCATATTCATCGATCGGATAAATCTGGTGATTTCAGAGCAAGACTATAGACCTGCGTTCATAGAAAATCGTTAGTTTTAAAATAAACTTATTTGTATCGATTCTTCAGTTGTCTGCTCCCTCTCTAACTATCTCCAGTTTATTTTCTTATTTCCCGAATCTTGATAGATAAGACAAAATGTTATTATGCCAAAGCAAATGAAATACAAATGGAAAAATTTAAGAAAAAAGATAAATTTTCGAAAAGCAGTATTTTGAAAAAGGTTACTGCCAAGTATCATGTCACATCATGCTTAGCGACCTTCTTTGAGTCTGATTCTTGGAGGTCTATCTGATTATTCGCTGAGGGGCATTCAGAGTCGACTATAGAAGGTTGATGAACCCAAGTTGAAATTTTGAGGCCACCCTCAAAATTTCTGTCCCAGTTACAAGTTTTGGCTTATCTTCAACTGCCGGTAAGTAAACCATGGAATTTTCGAGATCCTCTCAAAAATTCTGTCCCAGTTGCAAATTTTGAAGTATCTTCAAACTTGTATTGCTGAAGGAAAATCTTCTTCTCGAGAATTTTGAGAGCCTCTCAAAAATTCCTTCCCAGTTTCTACTGTAAAGAAGAATAGAAATCTTACGGGAGATATGACCGAACCCTTGTGGCGCCTACGTATCCCGTTGAGGCAGGAATCAGGTCAAACATAGTTCCCCCTTAAAGGCTAACAAAATAAGAATTTTTACAAAGAAACCGACCGAGGCCGACATAGGCCACCTACGTATCTCATTCTTGAGAATTCAGGTCGAACGTAGTTCAAGTAAAAAGAAATATTAAAAGGAATTAATGGGGTGACCGAGGCCGACATAGGCCGCCTACGTATCTCATTCTTCAAATTCAGGTCAGACGTAGTTCATTTCCAAAGAAATAAGGTTTTAAACAAATCAAATACGGGCAAAACGAATGATTACAGAGAAACGGCAGAAATACAAACTAACTTCACATGTAGTATCTCTTGACAGCATCTGAGTTTATCGGTTTCGGCCATGCGGTTTGATCCATCTCCGACAGGACCAAAGCACCTCTAGATAATACTTTGCGAACCATGTAAGGCCCTTGCCAATTTGGTGTGAATTTTCCTTTGTACTCATCTTGGTGAGGAAAAATACGCTTAAGGACCAACGGACCAATTTCAAAAATTTTAGCTCTTACTCTCTTGTGAAAAGCACGAATCATTCTTTGTCGATACAACTGAATATGACAGACAACGACCATTCTCTTTTCATCAATCAAGATTAACTGATCAATCAGCATTACTCAACTCAGCTTCTTGGATGATTCTCAAGGACGGTATTTCGACTTCAGTAGGTATGACTGCTTCCGTTCCATATACCAGCAAATACGGAGTGGCTCCAATAGACATTCTGACAGTTGTTCGGTAGCCCAACAAAGCATATGGCAACATTTCATGCCAACCTCGGTGATTGTCAATCATTTTCCTCAGGATCTTCTTGATGTTCTTTTTGGCGGCCTCTACAGCTCCATTCATTTGAGGATGATAAGCGGTCGAGTTTCGATGAGTAATCTTAAATTGCTCACATATGTCTCTCATCAAGTGACTGTTGAGATTTGCACTATTATCAATAATGATGGATTTCGGTACTCCAAACCTGCATATCAGATTTTTGCGAACAAAATCATCTACAACTTTCTTGGTCACCGACTTGTACGAAGATGCTTCCACACACTTGGTGAAATAATCAAGGCAACCAACATAAATATGTGTCCATTAGAGGCGGCTGGCTCTATCGGACCGATGAAATCCATGCCCCAAGCTACAAACGGCCAAGGTGAACACATAACATTAAGTTCGTGAGGCGGCACTCTGATCAAATCACCGTGCACTTTACATTTATGATATTTCTGCACAAACTTGCAATTATCATTCTCCATAGTCATCCAGAAATAACCGGCTCAAAGGATCTTTCTCGCCAAAGTGAGACCATTCATATGCGTACCACAAACTCCAGCATGTATTTGTTCGATAAGCTTCGCAGCTTTAACAACATCGACACATCTGAGGAGACCCAAATCTTGAGTCCTCCTATAAAGGGTTTCTCCACTTAGAAAGAAATTGAGAGCCATATGGCGTATCGACTTCTTTTGGTTGGATGTAGCATCTTTCGGATAAATCCCGGACTCTAAATACTTCTTTATATCAAAATACCATGGCAAACCGTCTGGTTCTGCTTCAACATGGACTGGATGTTCTTTAAGTTCTATATCCAGAGGATCAATATAATCAGTATCTGGATGTTTAATCATCAAAGTTATGGTGGCAAGAGCATCGGCCAACCCATTTTGTATTCTGGGAGTATGTCTGAACTCAATCTTACGAAATCTTTGGCACAACTTCTGCACATATTGCACATAAAGTATAATCTTCGGGTTCTTCACGGCCCACTCTCCTTGAACCTGATGAATCAATAGATCTGAATCTCTAATAACCAACAACTCATGGACATTCATGTCGATGGCCATTTTCAAACTAAGGACACAAGCTTCATATTTAGCCATGTTGTTCGTGCAATTAAATCTGAGTTTAGCTGCCATGGGATAGTGCTGACCAAATTTTGACACTAAGACCGCTCCGATACCTTTTCCTTGGTGATTTGCCGCTCCATCAATGAATAACCTCCAACTAGGATATGCTTCAGAAATATCTTCACCCACAAATGATACTTCTTCATCGTGAAAATAAGTGTTGAGTGGTTCATATTCTTCATCAACAGGATTCTTTGCAAGATGATCAGCCAAGGCCTGTGCCTTTATTGCCTTCTGAGTCACATACACAATATCAAATTCACTCAACAACATTTGCCATTTGGCCAACTTTTGGGTCGGCATCGCCTTTTGGAAAATGTACTTGAATGGGTCCATCCTGGAAATAAGGTATGTAGTATAAGAAGACAAATAATGTCTCAGCTTCTGGGCAAGCCAAGTCAAATCACAACAAGTTCTGTCTAACAGAGTGTAACGAGACTCGTATGGAGTGAACTTCTTGCTTATGTAATAGATAGCTCTTTCCTTCTTTCCTGTCTCGTCGTGTTGACCAAGAACGCATCCGAATGCACTATCTGAGACGGACAAATACAATAACAACGGACTCCCTTCTGGCGGAGGAACCAACACCGGTGGATTGGATAAATAGTTCTTGATAGCATCAAAAGCAGTCTGACATTCTTCAGTCCACTTTGTCAAAGCATCCTTCTTCAATAGATTGAAGATAGGTTCACACACCACAGTTGATTGAGCGATGAATCAACTGATGCAGTTTAACCTCCCTAAGAAACTCATCACCTCTTTTCTCGTCTTCGGCGGAGGTAACTCTTGAATTGCTTTAATCTTGGAAGGATCGAGCTCAATACCCCTTCTGCTGACTATAAATCCCAACAACTTGCCAGCTGGAATGCCAAAAGCGCATTTGGCGGGATTTAACTTCAAGTTGTAATGACGCAAACGATCAAAGAACTTCTTCGAATGAGTCAAGTGGTCCGAACTCTCGCGGGACTTGATTCTGACGTCATCTATGTACACCTCGATCTCCTTATGAATCATATCATGAAATATGGTGGTCATAGCCCTCATATAAGTAGCACCAGCATTCTTGAGACCAAATGGCATAACTCTGTAATGATATACACCCCAAGGTGTAATAAAAGTTGTCTTATCTGCATCTTTCTCGTCCATCAGAATCTGATGATAACCTGCGTAACAATCCACAAATGACTGCATTTCATGCTTAGCACAGTTGTCGATCAGAATATGGATATTTGGCAACGAAAAATTATCCTTCAGGCTGGCTTTGTCGAGATCCCTGTAGTCGACACAAATTCTGATTTTCCCATTCTTTTTGGCGATCGGAACAACATTGGCCAACCAAGTCGGGTATTGCGTCACTTCCACCAGTCGAGACTCGATCTTCTTGGTGATCTCTTCTTTTATCTTTAAACTCAATTCAGGCTTGAACTTCCCAGCCTTCTGCTTCACCGGACTGAACCCTGGATTAATTGGCAATTTGTTAGACACAACATTGGTACTGAGCCCTAGCATGTCGCTGACTTCCAGAAAAACACATCAATGTATTCAGTGAGTAAATGTATTAGATCCTTCCTTTGAGCTTCATTCAAGTGAACGCTGATTTTGGCCTCTTTGACACACTCTTGGTCCCCCAGATTTACAGTTTCAGTGTTCTCTAAATTCGGCGTATGCTGATTTTCAAACTGTAGAAATTCTTCAGCGACATATTCCGGTGCGTCATTTTCCTCTTCGTACTCATCAACCTCATCATCACCTGCCTCATTTTGTTCGTTCAGCTCGTGACATGACATGACATTGACAGGTTTAAAACTTATATTACTGAAACCATAAATAAACAAAGTTAGGAAAATAAAATATAGCAAATAAGTAAATAAACAAATTTTCAATAAAAGAGGCTTTCATTCAAATTGGGAAAAATGCAAACTTTGGCCATGGCGAAGGGCCATGTTCCCTTTTTCAAACATCACAGAAATTTTAAAATTCAAGCAATTAAGAAAAATGCAAAATGGTGGGTCTCGAGCCTCTTCCGAACTACCACCGATTTAAATGTGCATAAAATGATGCCTTTCTACCAAGGAGTTTGGGGAATCAGAATCGGCGTGGAGGTCCAATTCTGCAGCATCTCCCTAGGCTCAGCATCGCAAAATCCTGTCAGCTCGACCTTGTCCACAATGACAGCATCAATCACTTCGAAAAGGCCACAGATTCCTTCCCCAAGGTGGTCCTGCTTGGCATAATCCCATACTGGGAAGGATTGATACGGATGAGGGATTGGCTTAGTCAATGCTTGATCATTCTTCCTCTTCGCCTTCATATCATCATCTGTGGGGTCGTACCCCAAACCATATCTTGCTCCTTTGATAGGAACTTGAATGGGCTCAATAATCCCTTGGGAATTCCTTCCCAATTCGAAACCTGGCTCAAATCCACTCTGCAACATCACAGTAGCGATCATTTTGTACACGGCAGGCATAAAGGGTTGTGGGGCCAAGTCCTCACCGGTGGCATTTACCAACTCCACCGTATAGAAATTGGTACCTCGAGACACTTCATCGATAATTGGTGCCTGTCCGCCGGAGTGACTCCCTTCACCATGAATAACCAGCTCTTCGCTCTTCCAAACGAGTTTCATCATCTGATGAAGAGTAAAAGGCATAGCTCCAGCCATATGGATGAAAGGGATTCCCAGAAGAAGGTTATAGCTGGTGTCAATGTCTAAGACTTGAAACTGTGTGCTGAATTCTACCGCACCCATTTGGATGACCAGATTCAGCGCTCCCAATGTGTCTCTCTGAACCCCATCAAAGGCTGTCACATTGACTTGGTTTTGTTCCAGCTTCCCCAAGTCGAACCGTAACTGCCTCAATGTCGACAACGGGCAAATGTTCAGACCGGATCCATCATCCACCAAGACGCGATTTATGACCTTCTCGCGCATACGACAGTGATGTACAACGCCTTGTTGTGTGACTTCCCTTCAAAAGGCAACTCGTCGTCGCAAAAGCAAATCCGATGCCCTCGGATGACTTGGTTGATCATAGTGGCCACATTATCGCTGCTTGTGCCCAAGGGCACATACGTATCATCAAGAGCCTTCATCAAGGCCTGCCTGTGCAGCTGGGAGATCATCAACAAGGCCCACACGGAAATCTGAGCCAGAGTTTTCTCCAAGTGTTTAACAATTGAATAATCCTTTGGCTAAATCTTCCTCCAGAATTCCTCTGCTTCGCCTTCGCTTATCGGACTTTTACGCTGATCCTTCTTCTGTCCTCCGAGAGCCAACTCTTCAGGAGTATAACACCTCCCAGATCGGGTCATACCTTGGGCGGCAGCGGTTTTAATCACAAACTTTGGTCTAAAAAGAGTTTCTGATGGCACCAAGGCAACAGCTTTTGCGGGTGTCAGGATAACAAACTCTTTTTTCTCTTTGATGCTCAACGAGGCCACAACCCTTTCCAACTCTTCATGAACAATTGGAGTTATCACTTTTGGCACGCACCAATCATCATCTGTCTCTATCATATTAATATTGCCGCCTCCATGATTAGGCAAAGGGTTGGTGTTGAAATTAGGCGCGGCTGATTGAAGAGAGACCACCTTTTGGTCTATCAGGTCTTGAATTTTGTGCTTGAGGTTGATACAGTCCTCAATATCATTCCCAATACTATTGGAATGATAAACACACCTTTGATCATGCTTGTAAAATTTAGAACTAGTATCCATTGGCTTGGGCCCCAAAGGGTGGATATATCCGACCGCAGCCAGTCGCTCGTACAACTTTGTTCGGCTTTTGGCGAGCGCAGTAAATTTCATGGGAGGATTCTTCTCGAATCTGGGTCGAGGTGGATCATAACTGCCTTGTGGAGGAGGCATCTTCTGATAACCTCTGTTATTGGGACGGGGAGCTTGATCTCTGGGATAGGGATTTGTTTGGTAGTTTGGCGATGGAGCTTGGTAATTCGGAGGGGTATTTTGGTAGAGTGGAGCTTGGACTTGATAAATAGGAGGCGGTGCTCTGTAGCTCGACTTCACGTTGGCACAGTTAGGATCAACACTTTGGTAAAGGGGAGATGGAATTTGGTAAAGTGGAGGAGGATTTTTGTAAATAGGAGATGGATTTTGGTAATTTTGAGGGGGAGCGTTTTGGTAGGTGGAGGTAGCATTTTGATAGATTGGAGGAGGATTATTTGGATGACTAGCTTGCGTGTAGCAATCTTGGTAGGAGTTTTGAGAAGGTCGTGAACGACCTTGGGAGGATGATGACCTTCTGGGTTTTTTCTTCCCCTCATAAGAGACAGCAGCCACGTCTTCTCTCTTCTTCTTCATCCTGAAGATCCGGGCGACGCGGCTACATGGGATATCCTATTTTCAAACTATCTTGAATAGTCTCACCAATCTTGACTATCTCAGCAAATTTTGCTCCAACGAGCAACATGATTCTGTGATAATATTCGGGCTCTTGCACCTGTACAAACACTTCGACAATCTCTTTCTCAGACATAGGCGGCCTTACTCTTGAAGCTTTCTTTATCTACCTATAGTCAAACTCTCTATAGCTCTCAGTGGATTTCTGCTTCATCTTTTCCAAGTAGTATCGATCGGGAATGATTTCCACGTTGTAAGCAAACCGATCAATAAAATCCTTGGCCAGGGCATTCCAGCTGGTCCATTGCCTGGTCTCGTGGGAGGTGAACCACTCCAGAGACTCCTCACACAGACTTCAGCTGAAGAGCCGCATCAACAAAGCTTCATCCCTACCAACTCCAACAAGCTGGTCGCAGTAGGCTCTGATATGATCCATAGGGTTCCCTACTCCTCTGAAAGTATCAAATTTTGGAATCTTGAACCCTTCTGGGAGGTCCAAATTTGGATGGATGCATAAATACTCATAGTTAAGACCAGCGACATCGGGGATGCATTGGAACTCTTTCATGGCTTTCTTGATCTCTTCTTTTATATCCACATTTGCCTCTTCTTTAGCTCTCCATTCTCTTTCCTGTTCCTCATAATGGTCCATTTTAGAATCATGCATGTCGTGCTTAGTAGGGACGGGGATCTGGAAAGTGGTTCTTTTAGGTAGGGATGGAGCTACGGAGGGACTCTGGGCATTCTGTGTGGTTTAGTAGTTTTGTGGATAAGTCTGAGGATTGGTATTTTGATTTAAGTGGTGGTGGGATGTTTGGGGATTAAAAGTATTTTGGTTTGGATTTTGGGTTTGGTTTTGTGGAGGCGGAGAGGTTTGAGTATTTTGGGGAGGAGGTGGTATTTAAGAATGATTATTTTGAGGAGGAGGCGTTTGGTAAGAAGTCGAAGCGTACTGGGGGTTTTGAGCAGTCAGGTCTATAATGGAGGGATTCTGAGCAGGTGGCACGTTCTGAGTTGGATCCATGTTCGACGAAGGGAAGTAGATAGGAGGTCTTCCATCAGCAGCATTAGCAGTAAAACCTGGTGGAGGCAGATCCTGTCTCCTTTGCATCTCCACCCTCATCTCTTCGATCTGTTGCATTAATTGCATAATTAGTTCGTTCTGGTCAGCTATGGTAGGTTGAGCCACCACAACGTCGGTGAGACTGACTTCTTCATTACTATCTCCCATAACTATTTTTCCTTTCTCTGAACCTTGTATGGGGAAGGAGTCTGTGGGCCCTTTGGATCTGGTAAAGTAGGGATGATCTGCCAGCTTAATCAACACAGATCAGTTTCAAAGTACCTGAGGAGGAAAACAACTCAAACGCAAATTTGTCAGTTTAAGTTCAGAATACAAAATGCAAAATATCACACAGAGAGCAGATAAACACACAAGTTGCTTTGTTTGAGGATATCTTCTACCCAAGAGTAAGGACGGAAACAAATTTTTTTAACAAACAGGAGTTTGCTTGTTTTAGTTCGACACCATCTAAGAAAGGCTAAATCACGTTGAGCTAAGGTCTTCTTGCAGCTGCTCTTTGACGTCCGTTGATATGATCTTCACATTTCCTTGTAATATGTAGGGGGAATGAATGAAAATTTTGGCCGGGCCTCAGAAGGCTGCCTACGTATCTCACAAGGAGAATTTAGGCCCAACGTAGTTCGAGTAGAAAATAAAATATTGATTTTCATTCATTCATTTAGGACGATTACACGGAATTTGAAAGACAACAAATCTTGAAAGATAAATAATGACTACATCTCAGTCATTTCTTTTCTCAAACGTCATATTAGCTACGCGGAACAAGCTCTACTCAAATTTTTCCCATGTTGATGAGATGTTCCAAGTCGTGGCGGAATGCTGTGCATTTTTCTATGCTATGGTCTTCGGTGTTGCAATAGGGGCAACGCTTCTGGACTTCATACCAAAGAGAATATTGCATGTCCATGCCTTTGTAGAAATGGGTGAGGACCCCATTTTGAACCAACTCTGAGTAGATTTCCAGCATCGTTTTCTTAAAAGGCGTGAACGAGCAATGATATAACAAAGTCTTCTCTGTGACTGGTACGTCAAGCCGCGGTTCATCACATGCGATGATCATGCCGTCACCCCAATTGTTCGAAGTACTGTCCATATCAAGCAAATGGCGGACTGCATTCTTAAACTCTATGTATTCTTCTATCGTATGCCCTTTTTGGTTGGGATGACACTCACACATCTTGCAGAGATCCCCCGATCCCTTTTGGGATGATGCTCTTTTGATGGACCTCAATATACGCCTAGCCCGATAGTGCTCGAAAATGAGGGCGCACGAAACAGCCTCTGTCCTTGTTCGATGTTCTTGTGCATATGCCTCGAGAGTGATCTTCTAGTCCCCTTTTTCCAGACGTCTCTCTCGAGATGGTTTGCGAGAAAGCGCTTCCTCATAACTTTCTTCGATGCTTTCCTGCTCGGGGCTCTCAATAGGAAACAGTAAATCATATAGGCGCTTTCCGCGCTGCTTTTGCATGTCAATCATCTTTTTTCAGTTGGTTTTGTCTGGGTACTCTTTCCTTTGTCCATAGCGGTGATTTCTCCTTTCCTGAGATGGTAGAATAGTGTTTTAGGATTTGGAGATAGGATTCTGTTTTTTGATTGAGAAACATAAGACACCAAAAATTTTGGTCGGACGTTTTTTTGTGATAGTGACTTATATATTTCAGGAAATTTCTGGCAGGGAGTGGGTTTCCGATATCCTCATTCACAGCAACATAGCACATAAGCAGTCAATAGCACATATATCGCGTCCTAAAACATACAGGGGACCCTTTTTGTTCAAAAGGTAGGCCTAGCGCATTTGAATGATGTACATGTGAATTTGAACTTTATGATCAACCCCCCAAACAAATTTTAACAAATGAAATATTCAATGTTCACAAGGGCAAAATAAAACAAAAATACAAAAGGACAGACCCACGCAGGGGCCATTTAAACATACTGAAACACAATAAAACAGGCCCACGCAGGGGCTAAAATGACAAAATACATATAGAAAAAACCTGCACAGGGGCGAAGTCCACTATACCGTCCCAGATGGCCCTGCTCCGTCGTTGTTTTCCTGGGTCTTGTATTGATGAAACATGCAATGTAGTATCAGCATGAAACCTTCACCCAAGCGTCCTTTTTATTCCCAGCTCTCGTATTGCATCCTTTCAATCTTTTCTTTGACCCATGAGTCAAATTCATCATAGCCACACCTCAGCTTTTCCACTTCTTGAGTTGTCTTTTCAAGAGAATCTTGGTTTTCAATAAATTTGGCGTACATTTCTTGGGCTTCGCGTTTTACCTCCCTTAGCTCAATTACAGCTTTAGCCTCCTCTTCTTTGATACTGCGAAAACTGCGCGGGATTGGAGAAGAGATACTTTGTATGTTATCTTTCAACTAGGCTTTGTAAGTCTCATCGTATCCGGCGTTGAATCGATCTGGGGCAATGGTGTCTTTGTGCATCCACTTAGCCCCTTTCCATTCTCTCAGCATTTCTGAAGCCTTGTGCACTCTGTCGTCCCCAATATCGTATACATAGGCGCCATAGTATGCCTCTCGAGGTATGGTTTGCATCCTCCCAAACTGTCGTAAGACTCGAAAGGGTGCATAAGGGCGGATTCCCCGAATACCGGGTAGAGGAAGCACAAGCTGTCTACGGCTCTCTACGATGACTTCTTTTGAGATGAAATGATCGAGCATCCATTGAAGATCTTCTTCTCTCAATTCGGAAAAAATCTGAGCCCATCTTTCCCTAGTCCTCCGATTCTCCAGATTCGCCAAGTACATCATATCATTCAAATCTCTGAGAGTGTTCTTATTGTCTAGAGTATGCAACTCCTGGGTCCCAGCCCCCTTTGCTAGATGACTCAAAATCCACCACTGAAGGAGTAGATTACAACCCTGAAAGTAGTGATGCCCTTCCTTGCACTTTCCTAAGGCTCGATACATATCCGACAGAATGACCGAAGCTATAGGGTAGTATTTCACTTGTCCTTGGTTCTTGTATCCCTTGAACATAGTGCGTGCGAGCGTTATAACTCGGGTGTTGATACTCAGGCTTGGGACATGTGGAAAAACCATTGTTCCCAACAATGCTACAGCAAACGCTAAAGGACAAATCTCCTTCCATTCTCTGTAAGTGATCTTGAACTCTTGGTTATAATTAGAGTAAAAACTTGCGTGCCCAAATCTGACATAAATGTCTCTGAGTGATATGTTAGACTCTTGGCACCAGTAGACATAATCTTTTCCTAACCCGAGCCAATCTGCGATATCCTCTACAGATGGTTTGTTAGGGATGAATATATCCTCTTGCTTTCTCGCTCTTCTTTCCGACGCCGTGCCCACTGTGTCAATGCAGTCTCGAATCTCTTCGATAGTTGGGGTGATTTCTGCAGTTCCGAATTGGAACACCATTCTTTCATTATCCCAATACCATGTGAGGACCTCAATCAGTTATGGCCAACCATTCATGTTGATCAACTCGGTTAGTGCACCCACTTATTTGTTGAGGGTTCTTCTATGATCCCTGTCGAGATCATTATACCACATTTTGAGTTGAAGCGGTTCTTCTACAATCATGTCGAACTTTGGGAATCGATCCTTACCTACAAATAGAAACTAATTAAGTTAACCCACCCCCACATTGGTTTCCATATGTACATCATTCAAATGTCAAGCAAAATTATATGTCGTGAGGTCGGAGACCTTGGACATGATTTTGGCAGTTTCAACTAATGGACTTAATACGCCTTGGGTATTAAGCCGTCTTAGGCTAATGCTTAAGTTTGGTTTTAGTTTCGCTCTATCTTAGGCTTACTAGAATTTGATTCAAAGTGAAGGTTACCCGAGTCGGACAGACAACGGGGTGAAGCTAACAAACGACATTGGATGACCGCATTCCAACTATTCGTTTGCTACTTCCAAATGAAGACTTGTGTATTTCTGAAAGAAGTCGTGTTAAGCCACGTAACTTCCATTTTCCTAATGCAACTATTTGCCGTTTGGCGGAAGAATGCCATGGAAAATGCAACAGTTTCAATAATAAGATAAAATAAACAAATAAGCAATTATACCACATAGCCAAATAAAATTAGTTTTAAGGTTAGAATCTCTGTTTCCCCAGCAGAGTCGCCATTTCTGTTTTCTCGTTTTTGGGAAAATATATATTTTCTAAGGTTTTGACTTTTTAAGAGTCGCCACTTAATTTTTTAAGAAAAATCAAGAAAACTTTGTTTTCAAAAGACTTAAACAGAAAATCGTTTTGAAAAGTTTAAAGGGGGTTTGGGGGTTCCTATTAACGTCTTAGGAAGGTTTTGAAAGCATCTAAGACGTCTGTTAACTTGCGTTTATCCGACAACTAATTTGTTTGGCTAAAGAAATAACTAACTTGATTTTAAGGTAATCAAAATACTTAGAATTGCTTAAAAAGTGAAGTATTAATTTTACCAATTGGCTTGTAAAATTTTATTCCAAGTTATTTGATTTGAATTGATTAAGTCGATAAAACATATACGGCGTTCAAGGGGATTTGGATTCTTTAACTTTAAAACAACCGACAAATAAAGCAGATAAATAAACAAAATAAGAGAAGGAGAGAGAGAGAGAGAAGGAGAGAGAGTTGGGTCCAAATACGGGTTTTCTGTCCGCCTAGACCGGTATTTGGACCCATTTTTATTTCGGGCCTTTGGCCCACTCCACCTATACCTGTCCTAAACTCTAAAGATGCAAATAAATAGTTAAATGGGCTTAGGCCCAATGACAACAAAAAATACAAGTTTTAAGAAAAATGAAATTTTGGGCCTTAATGACCCAATTTCTTCAACTCTTCGATCTTCCTCGACTCTTTAATCGTCGTGACCTTTACGTCGATTTACGCTGGTTGACTCGAGAAGAAAGATTTTGAGACTTTATGTCTCTCCCAAAATGCAAGAGGAAAGATTAGAGTCCATGAAGAACTCGAACAATTTTCACATGCATAAGAAGAAAATTTAAAATTTATAAGAATCAATTTGAATCAACATGATTCTGAAGAGTATTATTATCGAAATCCCCAATACATAAATAATTGAACATCTTAGCAATAAGAAAAGAAAACAATGCAGTGGGAAGAGGCCTAGCATGATGACAAAGGAAAAAGTGACGAAAGGAACTAAGATGTGGATACTCACTTGCTCATTATCATGCAATTTAATCATATAATTATTAAAATTAGTAATTTCAAAAGACTGGATTCCAGCTATTGTGCCAATAAATATTAACCAAAGATGATTTCATTCAGTAAGTGATTCAAGGGAATAAATAAATAACAAAAGGGATCAAGACAAAAAAAAATATACAGTATGACTAAACTGCCTAAATTTACCTTATACTAGAAAAAGTTAAGATGTTATGCATACAGTAGTTAATGCAAATAAAATCATGCTTCAAGCCATCTGAAAGTGGTCTTAGCAGAACCAGATCATGGGGAAAAGGTATGCTTCAAGTAGCCTTAATAACTAAATTCTAACAAAAATTCCAATTCGGATAATGAAACACGAAGCTCCAATTTGTCTAAATATACAAACTCGAAATAGCATGTAACAGAGACGTAAGAGAAAAATGAGTAAATAACTATATAGATGCTCGACGCACAACTACTTTCAGATTAACATTAGATACAAAGAAGAGAAGAAATAGTAACAGGGAAGATAACAGTGAGAAAACGAGAGAAAGCTGAACTTCAAACAAACCATGGAAACACTATCAAAATTTATATAAGGGAAGTTGAAAAGAGATTTCATTGAACAATCTGTAAATGAGACTAAAACAGAAAAAAAGGAACAAAATGAAAACGAAATCAGTGAATCAAACAACTTAAACACGCCATTTCACTCTTTGAAAGACTGCCAAACGTAAGAAACTTGGGAGAAAGCGAGTTGTTAACAAAGAACTATCAGGTGGAGGAGAATAAAGTATTGCATCATGTCAATAGATCAATCTAAGCTGCGACTAACAGTCAACCAAACACAAGTATGACCATGGGTTTCCCAAATGCAAAGTCACTGTAAAACAAAGGAAAGGTGGCAAAAGAGACGTGAAGAGGAGTAAAAAAATGGATAAAACAAACAGGTTGAGATTTAAGTCAGTAAGTATAAATCGCTAAATGAAAATCAAATATTGATATCTTGCTTCAATTTTAGCCTATGGTGAAAGAAATAAAAGAACGACATCTAAGACTAACCCCACCTTAGATTCACAACAATCAGAAGACAAACCAAACGAGAGGAACGACCGTACAACCAAGCCAAAAAGAGAAACTGAAAGTAGAAAAGTGATAATACATAGAACAGAATGACATTCGGGTGTTCGACAACCTGAACTAACTAATTCTATTTGCAAAAAATGTGAAAAATTAGGGAATATAAAGCCAATGAAAGTCAAAATAATCCATAGAAGAGGACTTCCAACTTCACGACTAAATCACTGCTTTACAGTAGGTTCTCGCAGTGAAAACAAAACATGGTATCGAAGGGCAGCATTAGACGAAACACACACGAACAAAAATACAAACTAACATACAGGACTCTGTCATTAACTACCAGCCAACAAGGAGTCCAAAAAAAATTCAAAATACTAGTGTATAAGCAGCTCACAAATTTAGGAGTCAAACAAACAACACATTCGGAACAAGATATGTTCGAAACGGGGTGAGTATACCTTTTAGGTGAAGCGAAATGAAGATGGTAACGAGCTGAAGAGCAGCGACTTTCACCAGACACACAAAACACGAACAACAAAGAGGATCCAAATAGAATCCCGAGTCTCAAACGAAATTTGAAGGAATGTTGTGCCTCAAAAACAGACTCTTTTCTGATAATGTTTGAATGTTTTTCTTTAAGAACTGTAACCTTTTGTTTTTTATGTTTCTTCCTATTCTTGTCTCAAAAATTCTCTCTTCAAACGTCTCAAAAAAACTCTCAAAAGATCAAGCTTCAATTCGCAAAACCCAAAAAAAAAAAACTCTCCCCAAACAGAGACTAAAGGGAGTATATATAGGAGGAATTAGGTCAAGACCTTTTTTTTTTGGGGGGGGGGGGAAGACGAGAGTAGAATTGGAATTCGGCTCCAATCCAAAATTTGAATTCTTCCCAAGGATGAAGGAAAGCTGGTCTCTGTACGAGAAAACCAATTTTCCAGTCAATATCCAAAAGTTGTGAGGGACGCAGACGGCTTCAATCGAACCTTAATGTCCTTGCGAGCTACGTGGCGTAATCTCGTCATCTCAAGGAAGATTCTTGCGTGTTGCTGGTCATGACAGAGTTGCAGGCGGCTAAGCTGCTGCAAGAGTTGTACGACGAGGAAAAAGGAGAAGGAGACGTTGGGAGAGCGTTATTCACACGCGAAGAGGGGTCGTCTTTGGTGTTTCATTCGCTGCTGCGCGATGTGATTTGCTGCGTGACTGCGTCTGGTTTTCACTCATTGGAGAAGAAGAGGATGGAACAGTTTAGGTCGTCTAGGTTCTCTAATCACCAGAGATGGGGCGGGTCAAGGTATAAGTTGGGCTGGGTTTAAAGAAACGCGGGCTGGACTTTATAAAGGGGGCTGAGTAATCTTCTGGGTCTTCTTTTAATGGGTTGGGGCGGCTGGGTCCATTCGGAATTAAATGGTGGGGTGGGGATTGGTGTTTGCTGAAAATTGTTAAGGAAAGAAATTGGGCTTGGGGTAAGTGAAAATTTGAAGAAAGGCCCCAATTTTGGTCTTTTAGTTAAGCACATTACAAATTTAGCCAAATTAAATTGTAATTGTCCAATTTGATTAAATTTTAAAATAAGACGAATTGATATAATTAATTAACAAGCTTCTTAAGTTTAACAAAATAAAATAATTAATTTAACTATAAACTAATTAACATAAAAGTATAAGTTATTATTTAAACCACACTAGTTCTC
The DNA here is from genome assembly GCA_022817965.1 of Solanum lycopersicoides. NCBI lineage: Eukaryota > Viridiplantae > Streptophyta > Magnoliopsida > Solanales > Solanaceae > Solanum > Solanum lycopersicoides. The sequence continues at coordinate 22,833,036 of CM040624.1, read as the reverse complement.
TAAATATTTTACTAAAACTAAAATCTTTTTTTTAGACGATTTTTGAATAATCATAAAATACATTAATTATACATAATCATGTAAAATATATCATCTAAAACTTATAAAAATGACAAAACTATTCAAAAATAAACTTTAAAAAATATTTTAAATTTTATAAAACTAATTATTCTAAATCGTTTGGGAATTAAGAAGCTCGTGAATTAATCGTATAAGGGTGGGTCAAAATTGGGTGTCAACAACCACTAACTAGAATGAAATTATAATTAACTACAAACTCTCAAAACCACTCCCTTGGGACACGACCCCAACCCTATGTTGGGTTACTATATTAGCGACGATCTTAGACACTTGAATCAGAAGTAGTGTCATTGTTCATGATAAGTATCAAAATGGCACCGCTGCCGGGGAGTTGTATTACTTGAGAAAATGTAGTTAACTAGAGTTTTTTTTCTTATTAGTTGTACTTTATTAATTCCACTTTTATTTTTTTTCCTTTTAGTTTGTTAATTTCGGTAAATATGGCTGAAAGAAGTAGTGGAAAATTGGTTGAGACGATCCAAGATGTCGAGCAAGACTTTAATCTGGCTGCACTAGCCACTCAGCTCGACAATTTGGCCACTAAAGTAGCAGAGGTATAAGCCAATTGCAGCAACAAGGGGAGGTACATACCCCCTCCCCATGAGTGAACACGATTTACAGACAATGAAAGTAAACGTGTTGAGAACACGCTGCTGGTCATACTCCATAGGCTCAATAGGAAAGATAGAATCATCAAATGGATGAAGCAGAATGTCGAAGTGTTAAATCAGATGGTTGACTCACACAACATATCCATCCACCTAATTGAAACACTTCTAGACTATGTGTTGCCTCATTCTGACCCAACAAAGAAAACGTGGTCACCTGAGGGTCAAACCAACGTCAGAACATAAATGAAAATGTGCTTCATGCCACGACGTTAAATAAGATATTTCTTAGGAGGCAACCCAAGTTATTAAATACTTAGGATTTTGTTTTTATAAGTAATGTCTGTTTATGTTGTAGGAAAAGGGGAAAGAAGTGTGAAAAATACAGGTGGGAAAGATGAAGTTCCATTTCGTGATACGCCAAATAGGTTGGTGAGCTCGAATGGATCCGTCGTTTGACTCAACATAAGTGTAATTTAGAGCACGTAAAACTCGGCGAACTGGAGAAGCATTTTGGTGCATCTCCCACTAATTTGGCGATCTCAACTCAGACTGATGATTTGATCCCCACAATCTTCAGAAAAGGTAGGATGAATGAATACTCGGTGAACCACCAAATGAGTCGGCGAAAGCAATTAACGTCGTCGAATGGACAAGAACGGTTATATATGTCACAAAATCTCAAAAGTTCAAATTTCTTTACTTCCCCTCATTTTAAACTCCTCAAGTATACCAAGGTATTGTTTTCTAGATTTTTGTTTGCTATTAGTATTGTAGCTTGGAATTAGAGCTTGGAATTGGATTTCTTTGCCGCCTAGCAATTCAAAAGGATTTTTTATCGGCATTAAAGCTTAGTCCCTAAAGACCAAATTTATTTGTGAATTTTTTTAGCTCATTTGCAATATTAGTATATCATTGATGTGTGTTGGGCCTCTCTGGTAGGAATAGATTGCTTTAATGTTGTCTTTAATTTGAATCATTTGCCCGTGATGTTCTGAACTTCAAATAACCTTAGTTTGTGTGCTTTATATTGAATGAGTTTGCAGTGGGTGATGCTTGATTGTTGTTAGGTTGGTTGAGTGAAATCTAAGTAACCCATATTTGTGCTAAATAATGAAAAATGCTCAATGAGAGAATGGGTGAGAGCGTTCTTGTGGGTAATTGTACATAAATGGTCAAATTTGGTAAAACCAGAAGAAGTCTGAATATTCTGGGGTGATTCGATGTACGGGCCTTAATTGAATTCCAATGGTTCACGCTTTGATTTTAATTTTAGGGTCTGTAAGGTCAATATCGAGAAGTGGGTTAAACCAATAGGCGCATTGAGTCATTCAACGAGCTAATTCGAGCTCACCACTCAGCGGTACGCCTATTGACCCCATATCGCCCTTATTTTGATTTCCTAGTTGTGGTAGGCTCTGTGATATTTGGAAAAAAAGTTTTTGATCACCGAAAGAAGTCGGTGATTCACCGAATGTACTCTTGACCGCCCTTTGCATGCTCCCTTGAACCCTTTTGCACTGTAATATTCAGGGAACAATCCTTGATCACCGAAATTAGTCGGCAAATCGCTGAGTAGATTACTCCATCTCCAACTTGCCATAATGTTTAAGCCAACCATTCAGCGAGTTTGACCTATCTCGCCAAAGAGGTTTGGTGATTCGCCGATTAGTCTGGCGAACCTTTCTGCCATAGATTTTCTTTATTTAAATGTGATTGTTCTTCTGATTACGCAAACTTTTGTAGATACGGTACACAACAACTTAAACATGCAACCCCGAAAAAAGGCAACAAAAAGGTATCCACATCAATGATGGAGGATTAAACCCACCGAAGAGAGGAGGGGAAGAACTCCCACAGGGTAAAGGCAAAAGAAGAAAAACATAGCGAAGAAAGGAGAAAATATTGAGTCTTAGACCATATGGTCCAACCCGGAGGATATGCAACTTCTACGCAATCAAAGGGTTGAGCATACAACTATATCACAATCTACATCCACCATAATACTGCCTTACGCCACTTCTCCTAATCCAGCTCAAACACCTCCAGTGGCCCCCATACCCCTGTTGCTCCTCAACATCAACTACTGAACATATTAAAGGGTGATGGGGTACGAACCATCATAGAGGAGAATCTCCTATCTTTGAAGGTCCTTGAAGGCAAATATCCCGATGTCGTGCAAACCATCCTCTTCCATGAGATTGCATAGTTCACGAGGCCCCAAGGCCCTTATATTCCTTCTTGGGTGAGCGAATTCTACACAACTTATGGAGAGTTGGTGCCTAAGAACAAAAAGAAGGCAAGAAGTGTAGATCAGTGATATCGTTCATAGTTAGAGGCACGAATGTAGAGTGTCACAATAAGCATATCAATGTTGTATTAGGAAGGACGCTTCACTCTATACTTATTTATGAATGACTTCCCGTTGATGCTTCTCTAGACTATTTGAAGGAATGGTTGGCTCCTATAATTTCTAAAGACATTAATAGATGGATCGGGTTAGGAGGTTTGATTGAAAAAGGGACCTAAACATTGCTGGTAGGTTGTGGTTTTGCTTCATTAGCAGTACCATCATGCAATCTGTAAGACACCCAAAATGAGTTAGGATTTCTAGAGACTAACATGTTTGTCTTAACGTTCTAATGTCATAAAATTTCTTATAATATGGTTTAGAGTCAGTGTATAGAGTTTTAGGTAATTTGGAAGTCAAACGTCAAAGGTCGACCAAAACGTTCGACGATTAGTCACCTATGTGCCTCATATGTCTATGCGTGATTATATGTTTATGAATGAGATTATGAAGTCTCAAAATGAGTTATAATGATTTAAAATGGTATAATATGAAGTTTTGAGAAGTTTGGAGGTCAAACGTCCAAGACGTTTGAAAGATAGCCTCGAGACATGCATGTGTGTATCTTGATGGGGCCTTGCATGATTTGACGTGTTGCAGGTGTTTGTTTTGGGTGAAACTTATGTGGAATGTCTACAAATTGTTAAGAGTTGTATTTACGTTGGAAATTTTGGGTACGACTTCTACAGGTCCCCGCAAAAGGGCCCACAATAAGGACCCAAGGCTAGTCGAGACACTGCCTTGGCAGTGTCAATCGACGGACCAAACGACGGCCAGTTGGTCAACCAACGGACCGTAGGTTAGGTCTCATCGTTAGAAACTTAGATTGGGTAGGTCTCAAGCCAAAAATTGTCCAAGGACCAATCGACGGAAGCCAATGCACGTCCCGTCGACTGACCAACGGCCAGTAGATGGTTCCATCGATGGTGGCCTGTAACCTGTTGCCTACGTACTGTTTTATTAAAGGGGTGAATGGGAAATTCACCCCACCTCCTAAACTGACACTATTTGATTTATTTACCGAATTTTGGGTGTATATAAGTCATCAAACACGTGAACCTCCCATTCCCAATCCCATACACACGTAAGAAACCTTTCCCGCCAAAAATATTCTCCCTAGAAACCACCATTGTTGGTGAAGCTCAAGAACAGCTTGGATCTCGGATTTCCATGGATGATTCATAAAGTTTTAGAGGTTTTCATGAATAAGAAGGTATGGTGATCTTCATCTCTAGTTATCCTTCCATCTAGAGAGTTAATCTCAAAGATTTCAAAGAAAAAAATATGATCAAACTTCTCCTTCTTCAATCTATCCATGGGTTCTTTCTAAAAACGTTTTGAACGATTAAATCATGATGAATTGAAATTAATTTACTGTGGTTTTAACGTAATTTTGACTCCAATTGCATGATGAACCCATGTCCCTTCCAAACTTGATTTAGTCTTTGCAAGGGCTTTGTGATCTTGATTTGTTATCTGTTGAATTGTGATTCTATTACGTTGAAGTGGTTATATCTACTGTTATTTACATGAATTAATGTTAAATTGATGTTGAAGGATCCATGAGGATCAGTGTATGAAGATTTGAACATGTTTAGCTTAGTTTCCATAATTCACTGTAACATTGTCCTCTTAATGATTTAATGTGGAATTCGATTGTGTAGGGCTGGTTGTATCTACTATCTTAATTGGATATTATTGATAAGTTATAAATAAGTGATTCATGTTGATAAATGTTGATTAAGCTATGATTCTTCTATTTTCTAGTGATGTCTAAAATAGCATGTTCAATGTGATCTAGACGTTATGGCAATTGTAGTAGGATTTCGTTTAGGTTATGTTGTCCTTAACTACTGCTTTATATTGATGATATTAATGAATTGTTGGTATGAAGTATTGATGATCAAAGAAAGGGGTCTTGCATGAATTGATCCAGGTTCTTCTAGTCTACAATTTGAATGTTATATTGAACATTATGTGATCTTAATTCTAGGGTAGATGAAGCATGATTTAGATTTGATTTATATCTATTTAGATAATGCCCTAAATGTATATTATTGATACATTATGATTTATGAGCAAAACTAGGGAAGTTACTTGATGATCTATAACTCTCTACTTTCTACCATATATGTGATATAGTGCACTAGTTGTATCATGATCTTGTAGCGACTTGTACATGGTTTCTTTTATGCTTAAAGTACATTTAGCTACTTCCCTATATATGAATTATTGATAAACAAAGTGTATTGATCAATGATGATCAAAGGGTGAGAAATTGATAACAATGCTTATCTCTTCTACTTTCCTTATAGTATTGTAGTTGATGAAGCCTTGTATGGCATTGTGTGGTATGGTCAACTTATGTGGCGGTGTTTACTTTATTGTCCTTATACATGTGTTTACCATGGTCTTGAAGTCAAATTGATGAATATATGGATAAGTGTTTATGATGATCACTTTATGTGTAACTTGTGCCTAGTCTTCTATTTGAGTTGTGAATCTAGGTTATGTTACTATTGTTATGAGCATGTGAATGGCTATGTAAGAGAATGTGTAGGTGCTTCCATGGGTTAAGTGTTAATGATTGATGACCCCTACCCATGTATCCATATGTGAATGTGTAAATAGCTAAAGTTAGGAGTCTTGATTATAATGTGAAGATTGTCTTGCCTCCTATGCTATTGTGTGTTGTGTGATCTATGCTTGAAAGTGTAATGTGGTCTAAGAGGGTGACTGCCTCAATGAGTTGTTTATATCCATTATGTGATCATGTTGACCAATGTACACACACTCACACTTCATGCATGCTTTAAAGTAGTAAAGGTTCATGGTGTCTAAATGAAAGGTAGTTCTCATATTCACTAGTTTCTACTACTATGCATGTTAATCTTATATGATATGATGAAGTATCAATGTGCATAGAGTCTTAGTGGGTTTTATATGAAAGGATTGCTCATATAGTTATACCTATAGACTTATGCATTGATGTATGAACATGTGTGATATCTATGTGTTATGTGAAAGGTTTGCTCACATGTACGAACACACACACATGTATGATGGTCTAGTAAGTAGAGGGGCCTTGAGAAGGGTGCCCAAGAATACTCTATAACTAGAATAGGTTCTTGAATATGCTATAAGAATATGAGGAATAAATATCTTAAGCCTATGTTTTTATGAAAAATGTAATTAAAGGCTTTTCAATAAAGGGAACTTAGCTTCGCACCGAGTGAACTTGACATTGAGAGGTGTTGACTTTCCCTTGAGGAATATTCACCATTTGTCCCTTATAGAGTGTTGACTTCCCTTAGAGGAATACTCACCTATGTACCAACATGAGGTGTTGACTTCCTTTTGAGGAAGGGGTTCACCCATGTTTTCTCATGAGATGAGGCCCCAATTGTCCAATGGCATGTAGAGGGAATTAACTATCTCTTAGTTACATAAACTATGCTTGCCATATAGGATCTAGCAAAGTGAATTCACTTATGATGCTAGTATATATGTTAATGATTCTACCTTGGCTAGGTAGGAACACCTTCCCTTGGTGTAAGGCTTTATAACACCAAATTCCATGTTTAGCACCTATGGTCTTAGTATCGGTTAAGGCTATAGTTTCCCTAAAGTAAAATTTTCAATGGAAATAAATGACTAGGATACTAACTAGGATGAATTAAGGGAGGTTACTTAGGATAGGTGGAAGTAATGAACCCATCTAGACATTGCACAAGTAGCTCCTTAGGAAGTCCTAGAGAGGTGACCTAATGTATATGATTATGATTATGTTTTTATGCATAGCATTGTAGTATTGGTCTACTTGTTATGAAGATGTGCATGGTGTGAGTCTATATGTATGATGTTGATATTATTAACTACATGGTAAAGGTCTTGTATTGACATGAATGAAGTTATATTCACTTACTTGTTGATGTATGAATTGGATGGTAAGGCTTGTGGTCTTATGATAGGCTTACTAAGTATGTGTGAGGTTATGGGGCTTCACACGTACTTTGGACTAGTATATTTAGAGTAGGATTATGAGTAAGGTCTTCTAATGCACTGATGTGAAGTGAAGTTGGTATATATGTAAGTTAAAGGTAATACTGTAATGTCCTAAGGTTTTGACTTAAATGTGTTTTTGATGTATTATGCTTACATGAGGATATGTGTTGGTTTATGTAGGTTGTATGTATATCAGAGCTTTGGATAATAAGAAACATACAAGTAGAAAGATAAGAAAAATAAGAAGAAAATTAAATAAATTATATCCGGAATATAAACAACTCAATATCACAAAAACTGATAACGTAAAATTAGGTCAATTAATAGATAATATATCTAAAATAGAATATAAATATATTCAATATTTAAAAATACAATGAATAACGAGAATAACGAATACAAAGAAAAACTTACTGAAATAATTATAGCGAAAAGACAAGAATTAGTACATAGGAAAATAGACTTAATAATAACATATTCGCAGGAATTTTTAAAAAATCTATAATAGCACACAGAAAAACAATTTTTTATCTAGAAATACAAATAGAATGTTTAGAATATAAACTTCAACACAATCTATAAATGAATAAGGAAGAATACGCGATAGATGAAAAAACATATAAAAACTATGATGGATTAAAAATAAAAATAAAATTTTCTAATCTAGGAAGAAGATATAAGAAAATAGGTGGCAATCTAAATTTAATGTTAGAAAAAAAAATGGTAAAACTAGAAGATAATTTAACTGCTATGATAAGAATAACTAAAGAAAACAAAGAAATAGATAGAAAAACAGAAATTGAAAAAATAAAACAACAAGCATAAAGGGAAGTACAACAATTAGAAGAAGTAAAAAATACTAAAATTCTAGAGCTAGAAAAAGAGCTAGCAATATTAAAAGAAATGTATGAAATTAAACAAAGAGAAAAAGAACAAAAAACAAAATTAGCTAATGAAATAATTAAATTCAAAGAAAATTATAATTAGAAGACGAATTAGAGGAAAAAGAAGAAAATAGCCAAGATAATCTACCCGAAATAAGAATTGATAAAATAAACAACGATGATCTAGAACAACATTCAGAAACAAGCGAAACATATACGGAAATTTTAGCAAATATAGATAATGCAAGGAATTTAGAAATAAATACAGGAGATGTAGACATGGATGAAAAACCTAGCACATCAGGAGTAAAAAAAAAAAAAAATTCAAATCCGAAATATTATAATAAAAATTATGGACACTATGATAGAGAAAAACTATATGGGATAAAAAAATTGAATAAAAATGAACACCTAAACCAATAACTGAACAACATAATTTTCTAGATTTAGACTGTGTAGCAGATATAAATAAAATAATCCAATTATGGATAGGATATATATCAAAACAATTAATAGATAACAAAATAGTAATTACAGAGACACCAGTATATATAGAAAGAACACTTATAGGAACAGTAAAATTATGCTTACAAAATTTATCAGATAAAAGTTTAAAAACCTTAAGAAGTAATAAAAAATCTAGTGGCGAATTAGCCACTACAACTATGGAAATATTATATAAATATGAAGTATCTATAAGAAATGAATTTAGTAGTATGACAACAGAGGCAGAAGAACAAAATAAAGAAAAAATCATAAATCGGAATCTAATGACAAAATTAGCAATATGTAATATGTGTTACATAAATGAATATACATGTGCATTTAGAGAATACTATTATAAATGAACATATAGCACAGAAGAAAGTAAAGAAATAAGAAAATTATACTTTACAAAATTACCAGAACTTTTAATTCAAAAGTAATAAAAAGTTGGAACGAAGCAAAATTAACAGATACCTTAGGAGCCAGAATAAAATTCTTGCAACGATGGTTTATGGAACTATGTGAAAAACATAAAGAAGAAAATAAAATGGAAAAAATATTAGTAAAAAACTTGGCATGTTGCAAAAAAAAAAAAACAGCACCTCAATTTGGTTGTACGGATAGGTATTATAAGAATAGAAATAATAAAAAATACAGATCAAAATATAAATATAAAAAACCGAGAAGAAGATACTATGTAACAAACTACAAACTCAAAAGACCATATAGATCAAAAAGAAAACTAACAGAATGTACTTGTTATAATTGTTGAAAATAGGACATATAGCTAGAGACTGTAAATTACCTAAAAATCCAAAGAAAAAACAAATTTCAGAAATAATAATAAACGATGAAAAATATACGCAGATAGAGTATGTAGATTATGAATTAGAAAGTGAAGATAGCATATATGAAATATCAGAAAATGAAATGGATAATGATATAGAAATGGAATCAGATAATGAATTCTATAATACAACAAATGACTGAAACAGATATACAAATAATAAATAAAGAAGAACATCAAGACGAAGAATCTTTAGAACAAAAATAAATATTTGATAATAATATATTTGAACAAATAAAAGAAAAAAAATTAGATCTAAGAATAGCAAAAATATTCGAAATACCAACAATAAGAAACTGGTTTAAACGACAAAAAGAAGAATATTATGTAGTAAGTCAAAGAGAGCATATCATAGATTGCAAATACAATAAAGGAAAGGCCAAAATACCAATAATAAACAAACGAATAATAAATAAAGAAATACAAGACATTAAGGCTAAAAAACCAATTAAATATGTACATTTAAGAGGAACAGAAATACTAATAAAAGCATGTTTCAGAGAAAGAATAGATACACCCATAGAAATATACTTAGCGGATGATAGAATCATACAACCCATAGAAAAAAATATAATAAGTGCAGTAAAAGGTAACCTCATATACCAAAAATTTAAATTTATAGTAAGTGCTAACTACTCATTAGCAATAAATTACAGGAACATAGATAAATCACTAGTATTATATTGGAAAATGTCGGGAATAGAACTAGCCTCGGGAAGTAAAATATTTACGGCTAGATATAAAAACTTATATGTTTTAACAGCAAAACATAAAATAACAGCAAAAAAAAAATAAAAAAAAAATAAAAAAATAGAAGATCCTTTTGAAAGGATAGTCACAATCATAGATAAAAATGATTATAGTTATAATGAGATTGATATAGAAGAAGATTTAGAAATAGTAAAAGAAAGATTAAGCACATCAAAAAGAATAAACTGTGAAATACCACAAATATCATTAAAAATGAGTACCTCAAGAAGAATAAATAAAACTCCACAAAAATCAATGGAAAATAAAATAAAACCACATCATTATTACATAACGGAAATAATGAAACAACGGAAATATTTAATATTAATAGATACAGGACGAGAAGAAAACTATATTACAAGAGAATTAGTAATGGAAGATGAAATAATAACTACTGGGCAATCATGTCCCGAACTACCAAAAGCATTAATGTATACCGAAGAAACTACATAAAAAGAAATAATCATTGGAGGAGTACCAATAGTAATAAAATTTAAAATATATCAAGGAAAGCAAAATATTATTTTAGGAATAAAATGGTTAGAACAAGTAAAACCATATAATCTAGAAGACAAACAATTGACAATAAATTCTTAAAATAAAAGAGTAATAATAAAAAGAACTTTGGTAGCATAAAAATATGAAAATATATATACTTGCAAAGATAATAATAGAGGGATATTACAACAGATATTATACACCGATGATAGATACGAGAGCAGAAGCTAATGCAAATATAATTGTTTACCGGAAGATAAATGGGAAAAATTAAAAACACCGATGATAGTAACAGGATTGAATAATGAAGGAAGCATGATCACATATAAGGCAAAAAATATAAAAATACAAATATGGATAAGATATTAACTATAGAAGAAATATATAATTTTGAATTGACTACAAAAGATATGCTATTAGGAATGCCTTTTTTAGAAAAATTATACCCACATATAATAATAATAAAAACACTGGTGGTTCACAACACCATGTAAACAAAAAATAGGAGCAAAAAGAGTAAATAACAAAAAACGAAAAATAACAGAATGGATAAAAGGAAGTGAGAAAATTACACAAAAGTTAGAAAACATAAAAGAAGAAGACCCTAAGATAGAATTAATTATATTCTCTATAAATAAAGTAAAAATAATCCAAGATAAGTTAGAATTAAGGATGGGAAAAACATAAAACTAAAGTGAAAATTGAGCTAATTGATAATAATAGTATAATAACCCAAAAACCATTAAAATATAATTTTAATGATTTAACCGAATTTAAGATACATATAAATGAATTACTAGAAAAAGAATATATACAAGAAAGTAATAGTAAGCACACAAGCCCGATATTTATAGTAAATAAACATAGTGAACAAAAAAGAGGAAAAAGCAGAATGGTTATTGATTATAGAAATCTAAATGAAAAAACTAAAACATATAATTATCCAATACCAAATAAAATACTAAAGATAAGATAAATACAAGGATATAATTATTTTAGCAAATTTGATTGTAAATCAGGATTTTATCACTTAAAACTAGAAGAAGAGTCTAAAAAACTAACATCATTCACTGTACCACAAGGATTTTATGAATGGAATGTATTACCATTTGGATATAAAAACGCACCAGGTAGATATCAACACTTTATGGACAATTACTTTAAACAAATAGAAAATTGTGTAGTATGCATTGATGATATACTATTATATTCCAAAACACAAGATGAACATGTAAGATTATTAGAAAAATTTATACATGTAATAGAATATTCGGGTATAAGTCTAAGTAAAAAGAAAGCAGATATAATAAAAAATCAAATAGAATTCTTAGAATTACAAATAGATAAAAACGGAATAAAAATGCAAACACATATAGTACAAAAAATAATTAACTCAAATGAACAACTAGACACAAAAAGAAAATTAGAATCATTCTTAGGACTAGTAAATCAAGTAAGAGAATACATACCAAAATTTGCAGAGAATTTAAAACCATTACAACAAAAATTAAAGAAAGATATAGAATATCAGTTTGATAAAAAAGACCAAATACAGACACAAAAGGTAAAATTATTATGTAAAAACTAACGTAAACTATACTTTCCAGATGAAAACAAAAAATTTACTTATATAATAGAATCAGATGCGAGTGAAAAAAGTTATGGAGGAATATTAAAATACAAGTATGATGCCAATACAATAGAACATCATTGCAGGTATTATTCAGGAACATTTAATAATACATAAATAAAATGGGAAATAAATAGAAAAGAATTATATTCAGTATATAAGTGTTTATTATCATTTGGACCATATATTGTATATAACAAATTCATTATAAGAACAGAAAATACACAAGTAAAATGGTGGCTAACAAGAAAAATACAAGATTCGGTAACAACAAAAGAAATAAGGAGATTGGTATTAAATATATTAAATTTCACATTTACAATTGAAGTAATAAAAACTGATAAGAATGTTATTGCAGATTACCTATCACGACAAAGCTACTCAGACTGAGACTAAGGGAGAAGATACAATTGAAAAGATACTCGAAGCTATTACTACACTTTGTACAAAAGTGGATAGTATGGACAACGAGATACAATAGTTAAAGACTAATGAAGATAATATGAAGTCTAAAGCTAGCATAAGTCAGCAGCATGAATATAAAAATGCGGAACTATGTCAATCGGAAGACAGAAAAAATCCAGAACTAAACGGTGACGTTGGAAAATACCTAAAACCCCATAATAATCATTTAAATACAGCTGCAGGTACAAGCCAACTTAGTGAAAAACATAAGAATTAAAACTTAAACCAGTTATTCGAAAAACCATTTACCTCGAGGATAACACCAAAAAACATATTACCTACTGAACCACACACTTCTACATACGCAGATAGCCTACACCATGACAAAAGAATATATAACCATATTACGCGAATCTATATAGAAAATATACATAAAATCCAAAAGTTTTTAAACCTTAAACCCAGATCTACTACAATCAAAGAACCCAACCAGGAATATTTAACCCAAAAATTACAAGGTTATAATAAATTGATTGCACAACCGAAAACTAACGCCAACTTAGTAAGGACATGTTACAACTATGGACTACTAAATACAGTATATACATATGATGGAGAGGAATTAAGTGGAATACCGGAGATACATAAAGCATTTATTACTTATAAGAGAGTTACTAAGGGAAATTTATTCTATGTAAAATTCTATACGGCAACAGCAGAGATATTATACGAGGAAATAAAACCTCCGATACAAGTAGTAAAGATAGGACTAACAAAAGATATGATAATACCGGAAGATATTGAACAACAACCAGAGATACAAAAAAGTGAGATACCCAGTTTTTATGCCAATAAGAGAATAATTGGTATATCAACCATTATACAAGAGCTAGCAAATAATTATTTAAACGGAAATGCTATATGGAGCTACTATGCAAGAGATCAGTTAATGATTTATTCCAATTCAAGGGAGCTAAGGAAAGCAAATATGGATGAAGTCCAGAGATGGATTTTATCATTACTTAAGCCAGAAGAACGACCTACAACACGAGCACTTAAAGTAGAATTTATTTCGGCAGAATTATTAATGAAGTATTGCAAGCTAATTGATCACAAATACCCTGATCACATATGTTCAAAATGCAACGGAGAAGATAATATAATCCCAGACGTCCAGCTGGAGTAAGATATAAAGACGGAAGATAATAAGAAGATAAATATGAAGAATCTTTAGAAAAGAGAGAAAGACGAAAGATGACAAGAAGATAAAAATGAAGATAAAAAGAAACACAAAAACGTGCTTGGCCATACAAAGACAAAAGTAGATATGTAAAAGTCTTGAAATGTACAGTAGTAGTCACATTATTGGCTAGTAGGATAACTTAGTCAACATATGCATGACATTATTAAAGATATGTTGACAAGTGTAAAGTATGTTAGGTGGTGTATATTATTAAAAAGACAAGTGTAAAAGTAGTAGGTAGGGATAGTTGTAAAGTAAGTGTGGAGTATAGTAAGTGCATAATTATGCACTAATTCCTTTCTATATAAAGGAAGGAAGATGTAACATAAAGAGGGGGGCCTGATATAAAAAAGACTCTTTTAAAAAAAAATCTCTCAACGAAAAAATTTGTATTTAGATAAATGGAGCAACAATCTAAAATTCAATCAGATATTTCAGATAGCATTAATAAGCAAGAAACAAAGGTATATTGTTAAAAAAATATGCATAACTAATTTCATATATTTCTGAATATCATATATATGATTGAATAATTTTATGTTAGTTATTATGTACTAGAATTATTTGAATCATGATTTCTAGTTTATTAGCACACTGGAAACAGGGAGAAAACTTCTATACTATGCCATCCTAATGTTGAAACCGGTAGACAAGGAAAGTCGTTTAAGGGAGTAAACAAAGTTGAGGCGCTGATAACAAGGAAGTATCCGCTAAAGTACGATGCTAGTAGTGACAGAAAAACATGATAAATAGATAATCTAGTTCATAATAATCTAATATGAATTTAATCAATTATGAATATGATAGGAAGGAATAATTGAAAAACCCCGCATAACAACGAACATGACCACATACATACATGACGAAATGATAAAAAGCTATGAAACTTTAATCTTATATATACTTCAAGGTATAGAAATAATTGAATTAAGAAGAATAATATGGGGAAAATATTTAATAATAACGAACCAGAAGATATATTAAATCAACAATGGTATGAAATAGACCTACGAGATTTAGACTATGAAAAAATAGAATGGTATGATTTAGAAATAAATTCAGATTAAAATGGACTACGGATATTCATAATATTGGATAGAATATATGGAAGATATAAAATTACTAGAACAATTAATGGAGGAAAATTTATATATGTACCAAAGAACCAAGATATGTTATATCTAGAATATATCATAAAGAACATTAAAGAAATATTTAAACTAAAACAACGAAACTACCAACTTAACTAGAGGGTTACTTGGGAAGTTAATGAATAAAAGGAAATAAAGCTCAATGTTAAGGGAAAGAGAGCTCACTGTAATGTTACTCAAAAATGTCATAAATTCTATATGTGATCTTATGTAATGTTTGGTGTTTGAATATGTTTATATGAAGTATGTGAATGATATAAATGTTATTGAATTAAGGTTTTATGATGATTTACTCAAAATGACATGAAGTATGACTTCAAGGAAAATGTCCCTTTTAAATGCATGTGTTTGCTTGATTGCCATACTTAGTACATTCTCGTGCTAACCCAATTCTTCTCTACTTTTCACACAAAGTGTAGGTTATGGATGCTTAAAGGATGTCTTGAATGGTGAAGAGCTTGATAGATGATTCCCAGGCTCAATGAAAGGAATCCTTAAGTTCAAGGATCTCCTACTTATGTCTTTACTGTAAAGTGTTTTAAATATTGTATAGTTATGTAATGTGTCTTATGGGCCGTGTCCCTAATGTATTCTAATGTTATTGAGTCTAAGATGACAAAGAGACTTAAGGTCTATATATTTATTATGAATTATATTTTATATATATGAAGTAATGTTCTAGCATATGATGTGCTAAGAAAGTTTAAAATTTTCCGCTAAATTTACTATGTTAATGCGATGAATGATAATTATGGGCTTGTATAAGACCTCCGAGAGGTCAAGTATGCTATGTTACTTCTAGGGGGTGCTCCCCGGTTGTGACAAACGTGGTATCAGAGCATGAGGTTTATAAAGTGGTTTTAGGTTCTAAAAGTCTCATATTGCCACGTCTAGTAGAGTCTTATAGCATTGGTGGTGAGTCGCGAAACATCAAATGGTATGGGAGGCTATAGGACGATAGAGTTTCCCTTCTTCATCATTCTCATATTGTGCCATAGAACTTAACTCTATAAGATATCTCTCTTATGTTTTCTTGTCTGGGGGTCTTTTAGATGTGATTGCTTGGATGCGATGGTATCTCTATGCTTGAGGGAGAAAAGGTGAGTTTAAATGCTTATCTTGGTTTTATGGTTGAATGAGTATGTGTGAAGGTGAATTTTGGAATGTTTTGATGATGTGATACCAATTATGGCTATGTATGAGATTTATGTGAATAAGCATGTTGTGTTGAAGGATGTATGTCATGATATAGTTAAAGCATGTTAGAAGTTATTATGGTTAAAATGAGTTTCTTTTGAATGGTGTGCTACTATATGGTTTTGCATGATTGTAGCCTTATGATATTATTATTTGAGCTTAAAATTCTTAGTGACTACCTATGAAAGCATGCTACCCTAGGAATATGTGCTTAAAGGTGTTCAATGTTTCCCTTTGTATATATGTGGTCCTTGATAAGTTGACTAGTATGGATTGGAGTTCTTTGTATAAACTTGATCCTATGTGTGATGATAGTATGCTTGTATTGGTAAACTTTGGTATCTAATATTGTCATGCTTTTCCCATCAATTGCCTAAATGTTGCAGTTTTGGAATTTGGAAGCATGCTCACTGTAATGTTAGGCAACTTACTGTAAGATTTTTGGGAAATCAACTAAATTGTTCTTTGATTGGAAGTTGTTGAAATGTGTATAGAATTGATGCATATGAGCATTATAAAGAATGTAAAAAGGATATTTACTATTTGGAATGAAGAATGAGTGTCTTATGGCATGATGAGTCGTAGAGTTGTTTCTAACTTCTTATTGTGTTGTGAGTTCCTTGATGTTGTGGAATTGATGTTTCCCCTAGAATAGAGGGTAGTATTCTTATCTTTGTAGGGTGATGATGTGGGTTTGATTGACCCAGAAGTTACCTTACTTTAATGTTGAAAGAAAAGAAAGAGTCCTTATGGCTAAGTCTCCTGTTGTTTTCCCCTAATATTGTATGAACTTGGTGTCTATTGTATCGTATGAAAATCTTATGTGGTTGATTGGTACGATCTAACATTGAGGATGATTTGCCTAAAATGATTAGGTTTAGAATACCTTGGTGTTACTATGTTGACTTACTGTAAATTCCTTCTAAATAGTCATCACTTGTAATTGTTGAAATATGAATGTTGTTAAGTTAAGATCCTCTTTAGATTGGGTTAAGTTGCTCTTAATTGGGTTTACCCTAAGTGGGGGATGGTGATGGAATAGTAAGGTTGTAGATATTTTCTACTTTGTCCTTCTATTTTTGCTTGATCTTGAATTTAATGAAGTCTTGATGATCTTGTTCATGAATAGAGTCTTGCATAAAGTATGAATTGCATGAACTTTATATGTTTGCTATGTATTGATTGACGTTACCTTAAAGATATTGTGAAGATTCCAAAGTTCATGAACGGGAAATTTGATAAAATCCATGTTTTCTCATGTGTATAGTGCATCTTAATATGCTAATTGTGAATTTGACTTCATGAGATAAGGTAAGAAACTTGGTTTTAGTCACTTGTGGGGTGTAATGTTTAGCCTTATAATGAATAGTTGATTCTCTTTAATGAAATATGTGGAGTCTCTTGAAAACTATGTGACTTGTATGATTGGGAAATCATGATTGTAGGCTCAGTCTTGAAAAGTGAAAACATGTTTAGCTTAGTATTCATGTATGTGCCTATAATTTGTATTGTTTTTCCCAAAAGATGCTTACTGTGAAGGTCAGTACTATGTTAGAATTTGAAATTTTGTGAAATGGCTTCCTATTTGTTGTGATGTATTTGGTGTAACTTACCATTTTGACTTCACTAGGTATGAAATCATGAGCATGTCTTGGTTTAAAAGTTGAGGATCTCTCATTTAAAAGGAATTCGACCTTGTACTTTGCTAAAGTGTGAACTCATGATACATGTAAGTATGTTGAGGAAAGGGACATTTCTCCATGGACACAACTAAGCATGGCATGTTTGAGTATGACCTTCTTGGCACTAGGTCTAACTAATAAAGATCCTTGTTTATTCAATTAACTCAAGACTATGTGCATGGAAGTATGAGTGCCTACTTGCTTTTGAGTATTGTTGAAATCTGCCTAAGTTCTACTTAGAAATGGTTGTAAGATGAACTCTTAATAAATGGAGTGTTATGACCATGTTATGATTAAGAGAAGGATGTTCCTCCTATGAACATGATAAGAGACTTTTTTTTGATGCATTAAAGAGTGAGTGAATTGAAGTTTTGCTTGCTTGTGTGCATTGAGTGCTAAATAATGTGAAGTTGTGTTCCTCGTAATTTTGGTGCATTAACTTCTATGTAATGATGTTATGAATATGATGAACTTCTCTATGATGCATTGAAGTCCTTGTTGTGATTGAAATGTTCTAAGTGTCATTCGAGGACGAATGTTCCCAAGTGGGGGATATTGTAAGACTCCCAAAATGAGTTAGGGTGTCTAGATCCTAAAATGTTTGTCTTAAGGTTATAATGTCCTAAAATGTCTTATAATATGGTTTAGAGGCAGTGTATAGAGTTTGAGGTTATTTGGAAGTCAAACGTCAAGGGTCGACCAAAACGTTCGACGATTAGTCACCTATGTGCCTAATATGTCTATGCGTGCTTATATGTGTATGAATGAGATTATGAAGTATTAAATTGAGTTATAATGATGTTAAATGGTATCATATGAAGTTTTGAGAAGTTTGGAGGTCAAACGTCCAAGAACGTCCAAGACATTCGAAAGATAGCTTCGAGACATGCATGTGTGTGTCTTGATGGGGCCTTGCATGTTTGTACGTGTTGCAGGTGTTTTTTTAGGGTGAAACCTATGTGGAATATCTAAAACTTGTTAAGGGTTGTATTTACGTTGGAAACGTCCGGGTACGACTTCTAAAGGGCCCCGCAAAAGGGCCCACAAGAAGGACCCAAGGCTGGTCGAGACACTGCCTTGGCAGTGTCAATCGACGGACCAAACGACGACCATTTGGTCAACCAACGGCCCGTAGGTGAGGTATCGTCGTTTGACACTTAGCTTGGGTAGATCTCAAGCAAAATATTGGCCAAGGACCAATCGACGGAAGCCAATGCACGGCCCGTCAACTGACCAACGGCCAGTAGATGGTTCCGTCGATGGTGGCCTGCAACCTGTTGCCTGCGTACTGTTTTATTGAAGGGGTGAATGGGAAATTCACCCCACCTCCTAAACTGACACTAATTGATTTATTTACCTAATTTTGGGTGTATATAAGTCATCAAACACGTGAACCTCCCATTCCCAATCCCATACACACGTAAGAAACCTTTCCCGCCAAAAATATTCTCCCTAGAAACCACCATTGTTGGTGAAGCTCAAGAACAACTTGGAGCTAGGATTTCCATGGATGATTCATCAAGTTTTAGAGGTTTTCATGAATAAGAAGGTATGGTGATTTTCATCTCTAGTTATCCTTCCATCTAGAGAGTTAATCTCAAAGATTTCAAAGAGAAAAATATGATCAAACTTCTCCTTCTTCAATTTATCCATGGGTTCTTTCTAAAAATGTTTTGAACGATTAAATAATGATGAATTGAAGTTAATACAGTGGTATTAACGTGATTTTGACTCCAATTGCATGATGAACTCATGTCCTTCCAAACTTGATTTAGTCTTTGCATGGGCTTTGTGATCTTGATTTGTTATCTATTGAATTGTGATTCTATTACGTTGAAGTGGTTATATCTACTGTTATTTACATGAATTAATGTTGAATTGATGTTGAAGGATCCATGAGGATCAATGTATGAAGATTTGAACATGTTTAGCTTAGTTTCCATAATTCACTGTAACATTGGCCTCTTAATGATTTAATTTGGAATTTGATTGTGTAGGGCTGGTTGTATCTACTGTCTTAATTGGATATTACTGATAAGTTATAAATAAGTGATTCATGTTGATGAATGTTGATTAACCTATGATTCTTATATTTTCCAGTGCTGTCTAAAATAGCATGTTCAATGTGATCTAGACGTTATGGCAATTGTAGTAGGATTTCATTTAGGTTATGTTGTCCTTAACTACTGCTTTATATTGATGATATTTATGAATTGTTGGTATGAAGTATTGATGATCAAAGAAAAGGGGTCTTGCATAAATTGATCTAGGTTCTTCTACTCTACAATTTGAATGTTGTAATGAACATTATGTGATCTTAATTCTAGGGTAGATGAAGCATGATTTAGATTTGATTTATATCTATTTATCTACTTCTCTAAATGTATATTACTGATACATGATGATTTATGAGTGAAGCTAGGGAAGTTACTTGATGATCTATAACTCTCTACTTTCTACCATATATGTGATATAGTGCACTAGTTGTATCATGATCTTGTAGCGACTTGTACATGGTTTCTTCTATGCTTAAAGTACATGTAGCTACTGACCTATATATGAATTATTGATAAACAAGATGTATTGATCAATGATGATAAAAGGGTGAGAAATTGGTAACAATGTTTATCTCTTCTACTTTCCTTATAGTATTGTAGTTGATGAAGCCTTGTATGGCATTGTGTGGTATGGTCAACTTATGTGGCGGTGTTTACTTTATTGTCATTATACATGTGTTGACCATGGCCTTGCAGGCAAATTGATGAATATATGGATAAGTGGTTATGATGATCACTTTATGTGTAACTTGTGCCTAGTCTTCTATTTGAGTTGTGAAGCTAGGTTATGTTACTATTGTTATGAGCATCTGAATAGATATGTAAGAGCATGTGTAGGTGCTGCAATGGATTAAGTGTTATTGATTGATGACCCCTACCCATGTACCCATATGTGAATGTGTAAATAGCTAAAGTTAGGAGTCTTGATTATAATGTGAAGATTGTCTTGCCTCCTATGCTATTGTGTGTTGTGTGATCTATGCTTGAAAGTGTAATGTGGTCTAAGAGGGTGACTGCCTCAATGAGTTATTGATAGCCATTATGTGATCATGTTGACCAATGTACACACAGTCACACTTCATGCATGCTTAAAGTAGTAAAGGTTCATGGTGTCTAAATGAAAGGTAGTTCTCATATTCACTAGTTTCTACTACTATGCATGTTAATCTTATATGATATGATGAAGTATGAATGTGCATAGAGTCTTAGTGGGTTTTATATGAAAGGATTGCTCATATAGCTATACCTATAGACTTATGCATTGATGTATGAACATGTGTGATATCTATGTGTTATGTGAAAGGTTTGCTCACATGTATGAACACACACACATGTATGATGGTCTAGTAAGTAGAGGGGCCTTGAGAAGGGTGCCCAAGAATACTCTATAACTAGAATAGCTGCTTGAATATGCTATAAGCATATGAGGAATAAATATGTTAAGCCTATGTTTTTATGAAAAATGTAATTAAAGGCTTTTCAATAAAGAAAACTTAGCTTAGCACCGAGTGAACTTGACATTGAGAGGTGTTACTTTCCCTTGAGGAAGATTCACCATTTGTCCTTTATAGAGTGTTGACTTCCCTTAGAGGAATACTCACCTATGTACCCACATGAGGTGTTGACTTCCCTTTGAGGAAGGGGTTCACCCATGTTTTCTCATGAGATGAGGCCCCAATTGTCCAATGGCATGTAGAGGGAATTAACTATCTCTTAGTTCCATAAACTATGCTTTCCACATAGGATCTAGCAAAGTGAATTTACTTAGGATGCTAGGATATATGTTAATGATTCTACCTTGGATAGGTAGGAACACCTTCCCTTGGTGTAAGGCTCTACAACACCAAATTCCATGTTTAGCACCCATGTTCTTAGTATCGGTTAAGGCTATAGTTTCCCTAAAGTAAAATGGATAATGGAAATAAATGACTAGGATCCTAACTAGGATGACTTAAGGGAGGTTACTTAGGATAGGTGGAAGTAATGAACCCATATAGACATTGCACAAGTAGCTCCTTAGAAACACCTAGAGAGGTGACCTAATGTATATGATTATGATTATGTCTTTATGCATGACATTGTAGTATTGGTCTACTTGTTATGAAGATGTGCATGGTGTGAGCCTATATGTATGATGTTGATATTATTGACTATATGGTAAAGGTCTTGTATTGTCATGAATGAAGTTATATTCACTTATGTGTTGATGTATGAATTGGATGGTAAGGCTTGTGGTCTTGTGATAAGTTTACTAAGTATGTGTGAGGTTACGGGGCTTCACATATACATTGCACTAGTATATTTAGAGTAGGATTATGAGTAAGGTCTTCTAATGTATTGATGTGAAGTGGAGTTGGTATATGTGTAAGTTAAACGTAGTTTACTGTAATGTACTAAGGTTTTGACTTAAATGTGTTTTTGATATGTTATGCTTATATGAGGATATGTGCTGGTTTATGTAGATTGTATGTATGCTTTCTTTGTGATCTTAAGGTGATACATTGCACCAAGTATCACTAGAGGGTTACTTGGGAAGTTAATGAATAAAAGGAAATAAAGCTCACTGTTAAGGGAAAGAGAGCTCACTGTATTGTGACTAAAAAATTTCATAAATTCTATATGTGATCTTATGTAATGTTTGGCATTTGAATATGTTTATATGAAGTTTGTGAATTATATAAATGTTATTGAATTAAGGTTTTATGATGATTTACTCAAAATGACATG
Organism: Solanum lycopersicoides; assembly: GCA_022817965.1. NCBI lineage: Eukaryota > Viridiplantae > Streptophyta > Magnoliopsida > Solanales > Solanaceae > Solanum > Solanum lycopersicoides. Next base: position 22,810,435 of record CM040624.1, on the reverse strand, counting down.
AAGTATGATTTCAAGGAAAATGTCCCTTTTAAATGCTTGTTTTTGCATGGTTGCCATACTTAGTACATTCTCGTGCTAACCCCATTCATCTCTACTTTTTACACGAAGTGTAGGTTATGTATGCTTAAAGGATGTCTTTAATGGTGAAGAGATTGATAGATAATTCCCAAGCTCAATGAAAGAAATTCGTAAGTTCAAGGATCTCCTACTTATGTCTTTACTGTAAAGTGTTTTAAATATTGTATAGTTATGTCATGTGTCTTATGGGACGTGTCCCTAATGTATTCTAATGTTGTTGAGTCTAAGATGGCAAAGAGACTTAAGGTCTATATATGTATTATGACTTATGTTATATATATATGAAGTAATGTTCTAGCATATGATGTGCTAAGAAAGTTTTAAATTTTCCGCTAAATTTACTATGTTAATGCGATGAATGATAACTATGATCTTGTATAAGACCTCCGAGAGGTCAAGTACGCCATGTTACTTCTAGGGGGTTCTCCCCGGTTGTGACACAAAACCAGAACGAGTCTATTATGCGCCTCCCTAAGGCAGCTTGCATTTGGTGCATTATGTTTAGAAAGCGGATCGATCTGGGGCTGCTAACATGAGAGACAAACAAAAATATACTTCTCTACCATTCCTTGTTCTGATCATGGAGCTGTGCAGACATGTTTGAGTACCTCTAGATATTGCGAGAGACATTGAGGTCACCCCTTCATCCTCCACTTACATTCAGCGTACTGAGGCCGAGTACACACGTGAAGAGGCTGACCAGAAGAGAATAGCTCGAGCAGATACCTATCCAGAGATCGATGTTGATTTGTTACCTACAGATGCATCTACACCCACTCTGGAATTTGGACCATCACGTACATCAGTTCCTTCCTCCTCTTCGCAGGATCAAGGTTCTTCTTTCTCTAGCTAGCTAAAAAATATTACTTAGTCCATGATCCTAAAGATAAGGCTCTTAGCCCAATCAGCTGAGGCGGGGGCATCCATATTGGAGAGATAAGCTACTGGGATGATTGAGAGTACCATAGTTGTTGCACTCACCCCCTCCAGACCTCTGTCGATGCTTTGACATTGAGGGTTACAACTTGTGAGAGCAGACCAGGAGACCATGTAAAATACCATCTTTGAAAGTTGATGTTGCAGACCTAAAGAAAGACGTCGATTATTTGAAGACAGTCGACTTCAATGATTTAATGAAGGCCACTGATGATGGAGGTTCCCTTGTGACCTCGGAGATTCCTCAAGCTACCACTGGAGATGTGCATATTGGAGAAGCGACATATAGATCTTCATATGAAGAGACTGACGAGGGGTTGATTGTAGAGAATGAGGAGGAGACAAGAGATAGACAAGAGGAGAGCATCTTTAGAGATTTGCCAGATTCAGTAGAAGCAACTATGCAGTCAGAGATCAATACATCGCCTAGTGACACGTCCACAGCAGATCCTAGTGGATTTAGCATTGTTGTTCTTCCTTAGGCTACCCCGGGAACTGATGCCCAAGCACAGACTGTTGTTCAGAAATTGATTCCGTAACAATAGGAGAGGATGCATAGACAGGATCTTTCTTTACCTCTCTCTATGTCTTACTTTGACTACACTTATGTATACTTTTATTATTCACATTTGAGGACAAATATATTTCTTTGTGGTGGGGTGAGACTCACCTTTGTATTGTTTTAAATTTTGTCTTGCATATATATTTGGCTTGTCTGTTTAAAATTATTTTATGTTTCTTGTTTGATTGTTTAAGCTTATGGCTTTTTGTTGATTTTAATTGCAAAACGATTTTTGACCTTTCTGAAAAAAATTCATTTTTCAAAAATATGTCACACCTGTTGTGTTGAAAGTGGTTGTTCTCTTGCTAATTCGAGTATCGGTTTCGATCAATATTGATGACTTGAAGATCTCAATTGAACAAACATGAATGTGCAGCTATGACGAAACTAAATGAAGTTGTATAGACAATATGTGAACTCTTTGCATCTCGTTGTGATTAGCCAATTGTCAAATTTACTCTCTTGTAATGACCGTTTCACATTAGCGAAAGTGTAAAGTCATGTTTAACATAAGTACTAATGTCTTGTGTGATAAGCTTACCTTGAACCATGCATGACAACACCTAGAATTTTCCCAGTTAGTCTAGCCAACTAAGTAATGCTTTCTCTTGATATTATCTTAGGCAATTTTATAGAGTGTGAGCCAATTTGACATATACCTCTATTGTGACATCCCTTGTGATCTTGTGAACCTCTCTGCGCACTCCTTGATCCTTAACCTTCTTTGGAAGAAATTTGATGAAGACTAGACCTTTCTTGATTCATCTCCTTGAATCCTCATGAATGATTGGTTTGATTGAAATATCCAACTTAGGACAAAAGCCTAAGTTAGGGGTGTCGTGAAAAGAAAAGGGAAAAGTCAAAGAAGTGCAAGGAAAAACTTCCTTAACCAATGGTGTTGCGAAAAGATGGAAACCCTTCGGGGAGATAAGAAAGAAAAGAAAAAGAAAAGAAATGAAAAAGAAAAATTGTGGAATAAAAGTCCAACAAAAGAGGGTTTCCAAGAAATCCATGGGAAGTAAGTAATAGGATTACTTATGAGTACTAACAAAGATGAGGAAGGAAGAATAAAGGAAGTGTTACGAGCACTACAATTCATGAGGATCATTAGTCACTAAGCCTAAATGAACATACCTTTGCACTCATCCCCATTACAAGCCTTAGAAAGACCTTTTTGGTCTTAAGAAAGCTGAAACTAATGTTGACTAAAAAAAAGGGCAAACCTATGGGTGAAAGCATGCATTGTGTTCCTCTTTTTAAGAGTGAGCGTTGTATCTGATAACTGAACTTTAAATTGATTATACACTTGTATGTGAAAATGGAATCATCATTTGTGTGAGAGCATTCAAATGCTTTTGTTGAGCTTGAACTTGCACTTGAAGCAAGTAATGGGAGCTCAAGAATATTTGGTAATGGTGTGTCACAGCATGAATATTTGAATACACAATTGATCTTTGCATAAGTAATTTGAGTCTTATTGTGTGCATTCATGATTGAGTCTTGTGTATCACTATTTGGGACATCCCTTTTTGAACTGTTGAACTTGAGTTTTACTTGAGGACAAGCAAAAGTTTAAGTTGGCGTGTTCATGAGTCCACATATTTGACTCATTTAGAATTATATTTTAGTAGAAATAGTGTCCTCTAATGCTTATTTTATCTCAATATCAGATGAAAACTCCTAAGTTTCAGGTATTTGAAGTTTGAAGAAAAGAATGGACACTATATCACAAAAGGGACAAAAAGGTTGAAAAGAATGAAGAAGTGGAAGTCTGAGGATCGCCGAGTCTACTCGGAGGATCGCCAAAGAGGAATACTTCGCGTTTTGTTCCAATATGATGAGCCCTACAGAAAAGGATCAAATCGGCGGAAGCAGGGAGCAGTCGGACTGTCGATGAGTAATTCCGCAAAACAGTACTATATCGCCCAATGGTCCTAGACACGAATATGTTGTGGGAAAGAATAGAAGGTGATAAACAATACAAATGGCCAATTGCCGAGTTGATGGGTGATTCCAACTAAAACCGCTGAGTGATCCACTGCATCATTAATTCTGAAAAAACTATAAATACTAGTTTTATTATTAGTTTTCAAGAGAGTTCTAAAAAATAGAACATTATTATAATTTCTTAGTATTGAATAGTAATTTTTCATACATTTTACTCTCAAGTTTGTAAGGGTTTTGAAGACTTGAAGAAAAAACGTATTCCATCTCTTTCAAGTTGGAAGTGGGTCTCCTTGATTCTTCTTTCTTTGCTCAAATGAAGACTTAAATCTTCATACCCATTTGATTTCATCATCATTGAAGGCATAATTTCTATTTTTTTATGTGTGGCTAAAAACCCTCATTCTTGGGGTGTAATTTAGCGAATATGGGTTAATATTGTTGTTGAGTCTTGCTTGTTGGTAGATTAAATGTAATTTAATGGTGATTTTTTCTTGTAGTTGTGGTTTAATCTAATATATTTGTAATTGAAAGTACAAGTTCACCCATGTGTTTCAGCTTGCTCGAGAGAGAAGTCGTGTAACCAAGACTACTAGATTGATGGTCTAAGGAGTGGGTCTACATGAGGTTCAGCCCGAGACAGTGAGCCCTAGTACCATATCCTAACACTCAGCTCGAGAGAGTGAGTGGGGTAAGGCGTAGGCTAGTCTTCATGCGACAAATGGATGTCTGAGAGGAACCCATATGAAACGGGGTAAGTTTCCCAAGAGACAACGTACTCCCATATAAATCTTAGCCTAGTCACTATTATTCTATAGATCTTCTATCGAAAGCATGTACCTAATAATCTAAATTAATATTTATTGCAGTCACATCCCAAGAATTCCCCCTCTAATTGATTAGATTTCTCATTATTTTTTCGCAATTTTTTCTACTTGTGACAAAAAAACCCTTTGATATTTGACTCTTTCTGTCACCCCTCAATTTTACAATGTTTTTACTCGTTAATGTTTTAGCTACGACTAATTAGAATGAAATTCATATCAACCACAAATTCTTAAAACCTCTCCCCTAGGACACGACCCCAACCATCGGTTGGGTTACTATATTATCGATGATCGTAGACACTTGAATCGGAAGTAGTGTCGTTGGTCACGATAAGCATCAATAGTCAATGCACATACAAAGAGAATCATCTTTTTTTTTCACAAATAACATTGTTGCACCCCATGGGGAAATACCGAGTCTGATGAAGCCTTTATCTAGAAGGTCTTTTTAACTGCTCTTTCAATTCCTTAAGCTCAGCTGGAGCCATTCTGTAAGGAGGAATTAAAAATAGGTTGGGTATCTTCAAAGAGATCAATTTCGAAGTCGATTTTCTTTTTGGGATGAACTCCAGGAAGATCTTCTGGAAACACTCCTGGAAACTCATTAACTACTAAAACTAACTAAAAAGTTAGGGTTTTGAATCTTTAATCCTTAACCTGAACTACATCATAGAGATAACTCTCAGAAATCATCTTTCTGGCCTTGAGGTAAGAAATGAATCAACTCATAGGCATTGAGCTACTACCCTTCAATTCTAAGATTGGCTCGTCTAGCAACTAAAATGAACGGTCCTAGTTTATAATCAACTGAGGCATAACAAGATTGTAACAAGTCCATGCCTAGAATGACATCAAAATCTACCATTTGTAGCTCTACTAGATCTACTGAGGTGACTTTTTAAGAAACTGTGATAGGGCAATTTTTATGCACCCGTCTAGCTATAACTAGGTCACTAACTGGAGTATAGACTATGAAGGATTCTAAACGAGTTTCTGGACTGACATCGAAGTTTATTGCTATATAAGGAGTTACAAAGGAAAGAGTAGCCCCTGGATATGACAAAGCATAAACATCTAGGTGAAAGACTCATCAACGTACCTGTAACAACATCAGGAGAATCTTTGTGATCGTGGCGAGCCTGGAGAGCATACAACCTGTTCTGGCGCTGACCACCACATGTACCAGATGATCACACTACTGAGTTGGGAGACCTGCTGGTGTTTCTAGAGATGTAGACCGCGCCCTACTAATGTTACCTTTATGTCCCTATTAAGAAGAAAGACAATCCCTCAACCTATGGCCACACTAACCACATCCAACACACCCTTCTTTCCGTGCAACAGACTCACCTAGATAGTTCTTACCACATTTTAGACAAGTTGGGTGGGTCCTATTACCTGAAACACTCCCCTACGACTTAGAGCCTGATGCCCTGCCTTTATGATCCTATCAAAACCTGGATGATGGAGAACTTGCTAATGAAGGTGATGGAGCTGAATATTTCTGCTAGAATTGATAGGGATTTCCACCACCCAATTTCTGCTAAGAGTACTCATAGTTTCATGTCCTAGCCTTCTTATTGTACTTATTTTGTTCCCTATGCTTTACTCCCTCAACACTCTGAGCGTGAGTCATAAGCCTAGACATATTCATGTCTTCCAAAAACATAGAGTTTCGAAACTCTTTTTTACTAAGTCGATACCCCATACAAAAACATATTCATTTGTGCCCTTGGATCAGCAACCATGTGAGGAGCATACGTGTAGAGTTGTTAGAACTTAAGTCAGTACTCTTGGACTGTCATGGAACCTTGCCTCAAATTCATAAACTCTGAGCCTTTTCCTCCATCAACTCTCTTGGGAAGAACCTTTCCAGGAAAGCCTCAATAAAACACTCCCAAGTGATAGGAATTTCATGTAACAACCCTGAAAATGGATAAGATAAGAAATGCTTAGTGTGTCAAGAATGCCTATGATTAGACCAGGGTTCACACGGATTGATGCGCGTAGAACCAGACCTCAGAACCCTTGATAAAACCAAGCCAACTAACTTGGGGAGTTAATTGAGCTTGGAAAGGTTGGGACCAACCATGTAGGGCTCTCGAATATGAAGATTTACTCGAAGGAGTCTTTACCGGACTTAAAGAGAGGAAATCTTAAGTTTTGAGGGTCTAGGGGTAAAATGGTCTTTTACCAGGCTAAGGGTAATATCATAATTACCCTAAATATATATTTAATTAATTATTTAATAAGGTGGAGGGGCAAATTGGGGAGAGAGAGACGAAATGGAGCTCTTGAAGTTAAGTCTTGCTCCACCCGGGTTCGAACCTAGGTGGAAGCAATGAATTTATGTGATTTTTATTTAAGCTATTAAATTAATGAAATTAATTAATAATTATTATTAATTAGCTGATTTAAAATAAAATAAAAATCAAATTTTTATTAATTAACTAAACCTTATTTGACTAAGTCTTAAACTAGACTCCTAAGCCTAATATGACTCCCACTCTCTCACGTCTATCTCTCAACTCTCACGCTCAAACTCTCCCATTCTTTCACTCACGTTTTTCTCTGCCATAATAACTTCAAAATCAGTTGGTAAACCAAAGTTCTTCACACTTGAAGAACTCACAACGAAAATTACAAACACACAACTAATAAAACACGTTACGCAAGAGGGAGGATTATTCCGTCGAATTGGTGTTGAAGTTGAGGGGATTTGAACGTGATTTTTTGAGAAAGTTTTGGGCAGCAAGTCAAGGTTTGAACTACATAAAAGGTATGGGTTTTCTTCTCTCTTGGTCCCATTCCCAAGAGACCCCTTAAGATTTAGTAAATTCTAATTCGAAAACTAGGATTGTTCCCGTTGCATGTCCCTGTCACTAGCTCCCAATGAATCATAGGTTGGGTATGTTTGTTGGTAGTTTAAGTATGAAGATTGATGTTCATGATAATGTGTTCATGATTATGTGTTTAGAATTGTAAGCATGTTAAGTTATGTCAATCGAAAGTATGTGAAAAATGATATGTTTTTATGGTTGAATTTTATGTGCGAATGTTTGTGTAAATCATGAGGTGTAAAAATGGTGTAATGTTGCTGGATGTAATGGTAATTCTTGGCTGAATATAATCATAAAATGATTACACTTAAAGATGCACCAAATGATCCACGAAATGCCTTAAGAATTAACGTATGAATGATGATAAAAAGAAGCTGAAAATAGTGAACAAATTTCCAGCATTTGATAGGTTGGGTTCAGCCAAACAAAGTGGTACAAAATGCAATGAAAAATGAATGTAAAATAAGTGAAATCAGTAAGGATTGAATCCAAGACATCATTACATGAAAGCTACAAAAAAATCAACAAAAGATTAAGACAAAAATGGATTGGAAGAGACTAAATTTCCAGCCTGCTGGAAATTGTATTCTCGGACAATTTTTAAGAAAATGAGCTTCGTTTAAAAAAAATTTAAAATGTGAGGTCATTGGGGATTGAACCCATGACCTCACTAAATGAAAATTTCATAAAACTTTCGTGAGAAAAATGCAAGGAAAAATAGATGTGGTGAGTGGGGATTGAACCCCCAACCTCTTGAATGGATGAAAGAGTTAGGAGAAAAAATAAATGTGGAGAGTGGGGATTGAACCCACAACCTCTTGAATGGATGAGAGAGTTAGGAGAAAAATAAAGGAGAAAAATAAATGTGGAGAGTGGGGATTGAACCCACAACCTCTTGAATGGATGAGAGAGTTAGGAGAAAAATAAAGGAGAAAAATAAATGTGGAGAGTGGGGATTGAACCCCCAACCTCTTGAATGGATGAGAGAGTTAGGAGAAAAATAAAGGAGAAAAATAAATGTGGAGAGTGGGGATTGAACCCACAACCTCTTGAATGGATGAGAGAGTTAGGAGAAAAATAAAGGAGAAAATAAATGTGGAGAGTGGGGATTGAACCCACAACCTCTTGGATAGGTGAGAAAGTTAAGAGATAAATTAAAATAAAAATAATGAGCTTGTGGGGGATTGAACCCACAACCTCCTTGACTTAAACGGAAAAGGAGAGGAGAAAAAGAAAGGAAATGTTATGGGGTTGATGGGAATCGAACTAGGGTCTCCCAAATCTGAAAAATGCAATTATCAAGTTTAAAATAAAATTAAGTGTTGTCCAAGGGATTCAAAATAGGGTTCCCTTGCCCAAATTCCGTATTGATACATAAGTCATATGTGAATTAAATGTTCAAGAATAATGCCACCTACTTAGATCAAAATCGAGATCTTGGCATACATATAAGATGCATAAGTCTTGTATCACATAATCTTAGGAAGATATGAATCACTTAGACGATATATGAATGAAGCCTCATGGCTTGTATGTATGGACACATAAGTCTAACAGACGTTTAAAAGTAAGTGATCCTAAGATGTATGTAATGAAATGATGAAACCCTAGAAGGGTTAAGTATGAGTGTAAATACACCAAATAGCCAAGTGCATTGGCATATGATGAAATGAACATTTACGTAATAAGAGGTGAATAACTATGAAAAGCAAAGGTGCTAATGATGATGAATGTGGTGACAACATGATATGAGGCTAATGTAAATGATGAGAGCAATCTCAAAAGAGCCTAAGTAAATGTTACCAATATGTACTCACCTATGAGAGTGTAAGATAATGAAGAGACCAGTCTCTATGAACACTCTAATGAGAGTATTGAGCTTAACACACTCAATACGAATGATGAGATGAGAAATCATCTAATGAGCTATGATGTCCTCATACTAGAAGCCAGCTTCCATGACGTATGAGATGAATGTAATGGAACTTTATACTAAGCACCGATAGACTAGCTATAAGCGGTGATGCCTTCTTTCGGGAAGGGCGGAGGTTCACGTAACTCTCATGAGATGAGACTATCCGGCTTGCCGGGTATGGGTCTCCTTATATCTCCTAGTCTTCGAACCTATACAGCCAATATAGGGATCTGGCGGGGTTAAATTCCCATGTACGCTAGCATGTTTTTGGGTCACTTTGGCCGGTGATTCCACCTCTTTTCGGTGTGGGGGAGACACTGGATTTCATGATGCTCACATGATCTATGTCGGTTAAAGTTAAAGTTCCCAATGAATGAATGAGGCCAGCCTCAAATGAAGCACATAATGAAATGAATGATACCAAAGGTGTTAGAATAGGATAATCAAAAGGTGAGTTAGATTCAAGTAATGACATTAGGTCATTCTTGGTCATTGCACAACGAACCTAATGAAAGTCATAAACTACATCCTAGGTATAACTGGTGTTTACACTGGCCTATGAATGAAATGAAATGGAGTACGTATGAATGAACGAAGCAGACTCTGTGTTTGCTAATGAAGACTCTCTAGTTGAGGTCCCATCTGTTGAGCCCTCATTTCTGGAAGGTCTTAATGTTAAGTCCATGATTCCAAGGTCTCATGGCATATGAATGAATGACAATAAAGAAGTTATGTGCTACATGCAAATGGTGTTGTATGCTATATGATGTGTGCTATGTGTAAATGTTATGTGCTGTGTGCAAATGTGAAAAGTATGATGATGTATGTTATTCTCATGGCATAACTTTCCTATTCCAAATCTGGAAAGCCCACTGACTTTCCTAATCCAAATTTGGAAAGCTCATTGACTTTCCTAATCCAAATTTGGAAACTTTTCTAATCTCAATTTGGCAAGTCCACTGACTTGACTTCCTAAAATCATGTTGTTAGGAAAGAGCTATTCTTTCTCATGCATGTCCTTGGTGTGTGCTTGCATATACCCACACTTAGTACAAGTGTGTACTAACCCTATACAAACTCTACTATTTTAGGTGCAGACACAGGTGGACGATAGAGCTACAAGATCATCGCTGCATTTATCCGGACGTCCAACATGCATCCGGTTTTGGTAGGTCCTCATGCTTTTGAGGATGCTACTGTTTTATATTCTAGCTTAGTTTTAGAGTTGAGCTAGTGGAGCATGTTCCACTAGCGTTTCTTTCCTATTTTTATTCAGACTATGTATTGGTGCCATTTTGGCAATTATACACTTAATAAGAATTGAACTATTTCTTTCAGTTGCTTATCTCTTAATGTTAGATGGTTGATGGTGAACAATTACGTATTAATGAGAATGTTCTTATAAGTATGTTAAGAAACAAAAAGTTTCAAATTTTCCGCTAAAATTAACCTAGATGAAGTAAGAATGACGTAAGTAGGCTTGTCTGCGACCTCTGAGAGGTCAACAACGCCGGTCTCGTCTGGGGTCTAGATTCCGGTCGTGACATTTCACATGTTCCCCTGTTTAATTTCCATTGAGTAAACCACACGTGAGCTACATCCTTAAGCTGTTAGGATGCCAACTCTAACATATCATTACCAGTCAATTGCATCACTCCAAAGATTTTCTTGACCACATCAATTAAATTTTGTGGATACTCACCAACCTGCGTCCCTAGAAACTCAGGTGGATTCATCCTAACAAAATCTCGAACTCTAGCTATAGTTGACCTAACATTAGTGTTTGCCGGACTAGGCCTGGTGATTGTTCTGGTTGGTCACACTATGAGCCAAAATTTAAATAGCGTTCCAAAACTCTGCATTGAAACTTCCTGATCTTGGACTAGAGGAGTTGTGTTAGCATTTCAGGTATTCATATTCCTTCTTTTATCTATATGTGGAGGCATGATATAAAATATGCATAACGATGGATTAGAAAGAGAGATGATACCAACGCACGATAAGAATATCTAGAAACTAAAGTTTTCCAAAAAATACATTGCGGCCTTTCTCTCATTAGATGTGGTGCACTTCACACTCATGAAAAGGACTCTACTTATTGTGGCTTTCATACGTCCTAGGACACTTAAACCTAATGCTCGGATACCTAGTTTGTCAAGCCCCAAAGCTACCCCAAGGCATAATCATGGGACCCAGGATCACGAGTGACCCCAAGCTAACCTTGAGCTGGCATATTGTACGCATACTTAAAGATAAATGAAACAAGAAATATTATTCGGAAGCTTAAACATGAGATAAACTAAATGATGGGGAATATCCAATGTAAGCCTCAATATATATAACTTATAGTTCACACTCATGAAAAGGACTCTACTTATAGTGGTTTTTCAGACATCCTAGGACACTTAAACCTAATGCTCGGATACCCAGTTTGTCAAGCCCTAAAGCAACCCAGGGCATAAATATGGGACCCAGGATCACGGGTGACCCCAAGCTAACCTTGAGCTGACATATTGTATGCATACTTAAAGATAAAATAAAACAAGAAATATTATTCGGAAGCTTAAACATGAGATAAACTAAATGATGGGGAATATCCAATGTAAGTCTGAATATATACAACTCATACTTCAATAATAACTAAAGATGAAACTCAAAACTAAAACTAAAATTGTCTATATCCGAAATAAGCCTCTAACTCACTAAAGATGTTGGGACATGCCCCAGCAAACTCTAGCAAATACTGAAATTGAAATAAGAATACTAAATATAGAAATATGTGTGTTCTCCTCAAAATATGAGGACTTGCCACTGATAGTGCTGAACGTACTAAAGATTGGGAACCGATTGATGCATGATCTGAATGTTGAGGACATGAAACTGCATCACGAGAAGATATAGCGCAGAGTATACGTCAGTACTTTAAAGGTATTGAGAATGCAGGATAAAATAAGCTTAATAATACATATAACTAAACAAAACGATAAAGCGATGGTATAATCTGAACATGATAAATATGCTAAACATATTGAATATGAAGTAACTGAATGTTGTGACAAAGTTTATAACATAGTGAAACTGAATACTGAAATATGACCTGGTCAATACACTGGAATGTATCTATAGGATCTACTAATAACCGACATAAAACCACATGAGCTAAAGTGGAGTCGATGTATATGCCCCATTGAGAGGGCCTAATATACCTTTGCAAGAGTATAGAGACATGACTAGCATGCTCCCTAAGTATAATACCCATAGAGGGGACATACCGATAGGGGCACGTAGTTTTGGGACTATGAGGATGAATGAACCTAGTCCAACTCGTTATTAAGACTACTCCTTATAGAATTTTGAAATACACATAACTGAAATCAACTAGAAAGCTCGATAATCTGAAATGCTAACTAAAATGCTACATTAATGGACTGATAATGAAACATTATTAACTAAAGCATGTATATGGTAGAAAACTTACCTAGCAAGTGAAATTCATGAACTAAATGAATCTACACAACTAGGGTTCTAAATTTCATGCAAGGATTTAACAATATAGTTACGAAAACCTAATATTCATATTAGGATTAATCTAACACCTAAATCACATCAATATTTTGAAGTTATAGAAACCCTAGGTCTAAATGTAATTAAAAGAATCAAGAATTTTACTATATTCTTGGGACCTTATGGGTGAGAGGAACCCACTAGCGAAATCCCACATACCTGGTTTCATGGAGTAATCTTCGATTTCGGGGCATGAACCGAAGAAAATCCTGTTGCATGTTCTTGAAGAAAATCTTGTTACTATCATAAATATTTGTCAAATTAATACGGTGTTGGAAAATTACATAAGTTTTACGATAAATATTTTTAACTTATATATAATTAATATTTCATCTCACTAAAAACCAATGGTACCATTTTTTATTTTGATTTTTTATTTGAAAGATAGAAAGAATTAAAATTATATGGATAGTCATTTATCCAACAGAAAAATAACTATCATAAAAATTTAATTACCCCCTGTTGATAGAATTATATAAAAAGAAAAATAAATTTTTTTTACTTGTATATCCAATTGGTATATTATATTTTTACTAGCATTAAGAAAATATTGTAGTAAGTTATTAAATGATATTATATCCAAATATAAAATTAAGTATATTAAAATATAATTATTGAAAGATAAATTAAAATTATAAATACCAAATTTTCTAATAGGATATACTATCAATTATTGGTTTATAACTTCCTTGCACATTAAATTAATAAATATATTTATATTTTCAATTGTTTATTTATAAGAACTTTGTATGCATAATGTAAATTTGTCTACATTTAATATGCTTCGTTATAGATATTATTTCATAAAAAGTGTAAGCATAAAATTTTCATGCTATGTTTGGTGGTAGTGATTTATTTTAATATATAAATAGTTTTCATGCTTTATTTTTAAAAAGCTAACTCACATGAAGTTTAGTCAACACTTTAAGATATATTCTTATTTCATATTAATATGAGATGACTTTATAGTACTCTTTGTATAATAAATATCTAAATTGTATTTTTAATACTCCATTAGTTTAATTAATTTAGGCTTTAAAAATTTATCAAATTGAAGAAAATAACAAAGTTTAGTGTAATGCTAGTGATACTTTTTTCCACGTCGGTGGAAGACACATGATCTGTAGCATTTATAATGCTATTAGTTAGAGCATTGATAGAAGAGAGTAATTACATATATGTTGGACATTGGGTAATGAAATAGGATTAAGTTAGTGCAATTAAGTAGAGTGGACTAGAATTAAGTTAGTGCAAATAAGTAGAGTGGACTAGGATTAAGTTAGTGCAATTAAGTAGGTGCCTATGTGTATGGGCGTGTCCTAAGTGTATGGAGTTCAAGAATAAAATAATGAATTAGGAGATACTAATTATTAGTTAATATTGTCTAAAAAAATCTTTTTTGTTAATTTTTACGAAAAAAAGATCGGTATATTTTCTAGCAAGAAAATTCCCAAGTAATTGTAATGACCGAGTTTCATTGATATAGAAATGTTAATAGGGGAAAAATCAGTGCCGAAAAAAACTTTTTCGTAGTACTAGGATTTGCCCAACCTTGTCCAAATGTGGAGGAAATTGGAGTCATCAAGGTGTAGGGAAATCTGGTTGCAATCGGGTGGAGTAAATAGAAATTTGATTACATAATCAATTAGAACTCATTAGGGTATTTGTATGACTTTATGGAATTGAATTTAGATAAATAGACCTCGGGGAATCGACTGTAGCGTTAAGGGTACTTTCAAGGTATAGTGGGTTAAGAATATATTGTGAAAGGCGGAATTTGAAATTCCCTTAGGATCTCACTACCTCGCTTTGTGCCGCTGCAGCGGGATTCTTGCTGCTACAGCGGGATGGGTACCGCTGTAGTTGACGAGGCGGAGATTGAATTATAGGATTTTAGGAATTTTTCAAGATGGAGCTCACTGGTTCAAAAAGTGTCATTGCAGTGGAATCGGTGCCGGTGCAGCGACGCTGCTACAGTGGGATGGTGGGTTTTAAATATCGTAAATAAAAATATTAGACGACCTTATTTTGTATTTTTAACTTTTTGAGTTAAGAGACAACCCCTGGGCGATTCCAATTTATTTTCCATCATTCTTGAAGCTAGAGGTAAGTTTTTACTCCCTGAATGAGTTTTTCAATCCGTAGAACATTTTAAAATGGGTCAATATTAATGGGGAAGGATCTTCTGAAGAATCCTATGGTGGAATTAACCCTAAATTGACTAGTTGGGATCATGGGTTTGAACTAGGGCTCGTATTTTGTTAGTATTTTGGGAATTTAGTGTTTTTTTATTGGCTCTGGTATATAATTGTTGTTTCTAGACCACAAAAATGCGGAACTAATTTAGAAAGGGAAAGATCAAGTTGTCTAAGGTTTCAAGCTTATTTCGAGATAGGTGGTGGGTGTGATTCTATGATGGTGTGATATACACTTGCTTTTCTTCGTTGTGATACTTGTATATGTATGCATGTTGCAATATTGATCATAGATGTTGAAATGAGATATATAAATATCGATACCATGATGTCATGATTGAATGGGTGATCTTGATGTGTTATTGTGATGTGTGATTCGGGATTGGCTGCAATATTCCAGAACACTAACTTGGATCGGATAGACACGTTATAGCATGCTAACTTGGATTGGTTGCCATGTTCTGGCATAAAAATTGAATCGAATTGCCATGTTCCATCATGCTAACAGATTGACTTTCGGTTCTGTGAGAGGACCAACTATGTGATGAACCATGTGAATTGTGATGTTGATTCTTATGATAGTATTGAATATGTTGATATTTATGCATGTGTTATAATATTGTAATTGCTTGTTTATGTGACGCTAGCGGGATAGCCACGTGATCCTACCAGTACACGGTTGTTGTGTACTGATTCTGCACTTGCTTTTATTTTTGTTGAGTATAGGGCATCTTCACGCAAATGTTGAGAGACCTTGCTTAGGAGATCGATGATCGTTTCGAGTTCAAGGGTGAGACACATCGTTCGGGATGCCAAGGAATTCTCTTTAGTCTATGTCCACCATTTTCGGACCTAGACCTTATTTTCGTTGGTTAGATAGTTCTCTAGAAATTCTTGTTAGATTTTGTTCTCGTTTCTAGTTTTGGTACACTGACTTCAGACTCTAGGCTTATCTTCTGCATTGTTAGTTAGTTATTAGATCTTTAATATATTAATGGAGCTTAGCTTAGTTATTGAACTTGCTTCCGGAAGTTAAATGTCTTAGTTTTTAGTTTTATTGCTTTGGTTGGTTGCTAGTAGTGGTTCTCTCACTGAATTGTAGTGTGGGTGTAAATCACGACAACCTGATCATGATAAAGTTAGTATCAGAGACTAGGTTTGTTGATCTCGATGTACCAAAACGAGTCTAATAGAGTCTCGCAAAACGGTATGGGGATTCCTTTACTTTTCTTTGATAGGCTATAGGACTTCATGAAATCTCCTTTTTCTCTTGTTTCCTGCGTTCTATGACTTAATTATAATTGGTATCTGGCAATTCAAATTGGTATCTAACTTCTTTCACTTTTCTATCCACAGATAGTTAATACTAGGTATAACGACGTTAGGCCCGTAGCTCGTGCTAATACTCCAGCTGAGGAACCCGCAGTGAGAGGTCGCAGTTAAGGCAGAGGTATAGAAAGAGCTAGGGTAAGAGGTCGTGGGAGAGTGGCGCCAATTGTGAATAAACTGCCAAATGACTATGTTCCGGTGAATGAGAACCCTCTAGCATATAACGAAGAGATAGAAAGGAAAGTAGAGTTTGAGAATGTTGAGGAGGTTGAAAATGAGGAAGGAGGCCAGGCTGAAGCTACAAGAATCCCTGGCATTGATCCGGTGTTAGCTCAACAAATTATGTCATTTTTGAAACGGTTGGTTGGTCCGGGGATGATTCCACCTACACAAGTCTCCGCGAATCCTCTAGTTGCTAACAATGTTCCCAAGCCGGTTGGCAAGATAGGTAATGATGCTTTATTCCGTCCTTTGTTGGGTTATATGATAACCGGTAATGAGCATGATATGTTGATCGAGTTTTTTAAGCTCAAGCCCCCGATATTTCTTGGTTCTGAGACAGAGGATGCTTATGAGTTCATATTGGATTATTATTAGAGGTTTCATAATTTGGGTATTGTTCACCAACATGGGGTTGAGATCGCGTCGTTTCAACTTCAAGGTGAGGTCAAGCAATGGTGGAGAGATTATATGGAATGCAGAGCATCTACATTACCTCTGCTTACTTTGACCCAATTTCATGCCTTGTTTTTAGAGAAGTATGTGTAGGACTTTGAGAGATCACAAGAAGGATGAGTTTATGGCATTAGAACAAGGTAGTATGTTTGTGGTTGCTTAAGAAGACAAGTTCCATGATTTATCTAGATATGCTACACAATTGGTTACCACTGAAGAGGAGAGGATCTGGTTGGTTATTAAAGGTTTGGATTCTAAGCTACAAGTTTTATCCGTTCACATGACTTCTGGATGAAGGAGCTTCAATGAAATGACTGATTATGTCAAAAAGGTGGAGGGGATCAAGCATGACGGTCGATCTAAGGTGTTGGCTAAGAGGGCAAAGAATTCTGGAAATTTTCAGGGCTTCTATGCTAGAGGATCCGGTCGACCTACACTCATGGCCAAGACAATTAAGTCTGCCATGCCCGCCTCTACGGGTAACTATTCGGGGACTCCTTCTAACAATTTTTTAGCTGATCAGAATGTTGGGCACGTGAGGGCAGCAGACCATCTGGTGTCCGCACTTGCTTCAGTTGCGGGGAACTTGGACACTTGATGAGGAACTTCCCACATTCGCGTTCGCTTGAGTCCATACAACAACTTTCACAAGCAATTGTACCCATGGTAACTGGTAATAATGGT
The DNA here is from genome assembly GCA_022817965.1 of Solanum lycopersicoides. NCBI lineage: Eukaryota > Viridiplantae > Streptophyta > Magnoliopsida > Solanales > Solanaceae > Solanum > Solanum lycopersicoides. Next base: position 22,792,886 of record CM040624.1, on the reverse strand, counting down.
AGGGGATGTCCACAAGTAGTACGAAAAGGATATCAGAGAGGTTTTTGAGGTAGGCATAACGCGCAACCAGGCAGGGAGGTGGCTCGTATTGATGATAGAGCTCAATGTTATGCATTTCCGGGCAAGAACGAGGAAGAGGCATCTGATACAGTGATCATAGGTACTATTATTGTATGTGACCGAATGGCTAATGTATTATTTGATCTGGGTTCCACCTATTCTTATGTGTCTGTGAGATTTGCCTCTGATTTTGAGATGTTATGTGATATTCTTGATGAACCGATACGTGTTTCTACCCCGATTGGCGAGTGAGTCATAGTCACCCATTTGTATCGTGCTTGCCCTATTTTGTTTATGGGATTTCAGACTTGGCCTGATTTAGTGATTTTGGATACAGTGGACTTCGACATAATCTTAGGCATGACTTGGTTGTTTCCACATTATGTTGTTCTTAATTGTAATACTAAGTTTGTGACTCTAGAAATTTCGGTAAGGGAAAAATTAAAGTGGGAAGGGGTGAATAAGCCTAAGCAAGATAAGATTATATCATCGATCCAGGCTAGTAAACTAGTAGAGCAAGATTGTTTAGCTTATTTGGCTCATGTGAGGTATGTTGAGATTGAATCTCCATCCATTAGGTCTATTCCGGTGGTGTCCAAATTTAATGAAGTATTTCCAAATGATTTGTCTGGCATGACTCCGGATAGAGACATAGATTTTTATATTGACTTAGATCCTGGTACGCTCCCCATTTCTATCATTCCATATCGCATGGCTCCGACGAAGTTGTGAGAGATTAAGGCTCAAATCCAAGAGCTTCTTCATAAGGGTTTTATTCATCCCAGCTCTTCCTCATGGGGTACTTCAATTTTATTTCTCAGGAAGAAGGATGGTAGCATGAAGATATGCATAGATTACCGGCAATTGAATAAGGTCATTATTCGGAATATGTACCCCTTGCCTAGGATAGATGATCTTTTTGACCAATTGAAAAGTGCAATGATCTTCTCTAAGATTGATTTAATATTTGGCTATCATCAATTGAAGATTAGGCTAGAAGATATACACAACAAGGCATTTAGGACTCGTTATGGGCACTATAAATTTTTTGTTATGTCGTTTGGGTTGACTAATGCGCCTGTAGCTTTCATGAGCTTGATGAATGGAGTATTCAAGACCTTTCTTGAATCTTTTGTGATAGTCTTTATTGATGACATTTTGGTGTATTTTAAAAGTGAAGAAGAGCATGCTAACCATATTCGTACTGTATTGGGTCTCCTCGAAAAGCAAAAGTTCTATGCAACATTTTCTAAGTGTGAATTTTGGTTGAAGTCGGTTGAATTTTTGGGCCATGTGGTGTCAAAACAAGGGGTAAGGTTAGATCCCCAAAAGGTTGAAGCGCTTGAGAATTAGGTACGACCTAGTTTGATGACGGAAGTTAGGAGTTTTATGGGACTTGCTAGTTACTATCGTCGTTTTGTTAAGAATTTTACTTCATTTGCTACTCACTTGACCAATATGACCAAAGAGGAGGTACCGTTTGACTGGATTAAAAATGTGAGGATAGTTTCCAAAAGCCTAAGACTCTTTTGACCACTGCGTCCATTCACATTATCGGTTGAGGGTAAGGACTTTATAGTTTATTGTGATGCTTCACATGCTGGATTGGGTGTTGTGTTTATGTAGGATAAGAATGCCATAGATTATGCCACGCGCTAGTTGAAGGTTCACGAGAGAAATTATCCCACTCATGATTTAGAGTTTGCAGCGGTGGTATTTTCCCTTAAAATCTACCGACATTAATTGTATGGAGTTAAGTGTGAGGTATTTACTCATCATCATAGTTTGCAGCATATATTCACCCAAAAGGATTTGAATTTGAGACAACAAAGATATATGGATTACTTAAGGATTATGATGTGACTATTCAATATAACTTGGATAAGGCAAATGTTATGGCAGATGCTTTGAGTCGAAAAGCGATAAGTATGGGTAGTTTAGCTCACTTGAGTGGAACGAAGTGACTTTTGGCCACGTAAATTCAGACCTTAGAGTCTAAGTTCGTGCAGTTGGGCATTTCTGAAAGAGGTGGGCTTTTAGTTAGCATTAAAGCTAAGTCCATGTTCATAGACAAAATCAAGGCCAAGCAATCTGAAGATAGAGATTTAGATGATCTTAGAAAAAAGATTGCGATAGGTAAGTCTCAAGGAACCACTCTAGATGTGGATGGTGTGCTCAACTATAAGGGTAGAATATGTGTTCAAAGAGTTGATGATTTGATCCCAAGGATATTAGCGGAGTCTCATGGCTCTCGCTATTCTATTCATCTGGGTGTGACCACAATGTATAGAGATCTGAAACGAGTTTATTGGTGGTAGGGTATGAGACAAGCCATTGAGAAGTTTGTGGAGAAGTGTCAAAATTGTTAACAAGTGAATTATGAACATCAAAGGCCTGCAGGACTACTTCAAAAGATGTCAATTCCGGAATAGAAGTGGGAAAGGATAGTCATGGACTTTGTGGTTGGTCTTCCCAAGACTTTAGGGAAATTTGATTCTATTTGGGTTGTAGTTGATAGGTTGACTAAGTCATCCCATTTCATTCAGGTAAGGGTGGATTACTGTCACGACCGGAGAGCAACCCCTAGTCTTAACCGGCATCATCTTCCTCGGAGAGGACTAAGATTAGCCTCTTAGCATTCGTCATTACATTTCGTACGTCAAAAATATGAAAAAATTAAAATTTTTATATAGTGAGGTTTGCATAGACCTCTCACATACTACTTAGGGAGTTTTCTCAGACTCCTCACATATGAAGCATACATAGGCTTCTCTATTAGACAATATACATAACATATAAAGATTTAGTCTATTATACCGTCTCACATTTCAACCATCTAAAATGAGTAGAACATTCGGGCATAGGCCATACTTCATTAAAAAAATAGTCACATATAGGCTTATACAATAATAGTCTTCAAATGAATGAGAAGGAAACTAAATGTCTTTAGACAATAACAACATCAAGTAGCTAGATAGTGACATCGTCCTCGGATGATGAGGACCTACCAAACACTTGGGGAATATCCAAGTAGTCTTGCATTTGGCCTTCTAACTTCATTGGGCCGAACCTACATATTTGTAGAAAACATAGAAATATGAGTTAATAAACCACTTGTACTAAGTATGGATGTATGGACATAGAATCATTTGAAAACCATGCTTAAAAGCATTTTGCTCAAAGTCATGCTAAATCACTTTTGAAAGCCTTAATGAACAAATAATAACACATGCAAGCCAATGATCACATATTCATGAAAACAAGTCCATATACAACACAAGACCAACATCATCAATAAAGTCAAGGCAACATGGATACTATCAACATGAATAGTAGCATATCAAGATCATATAACCAAAGTAACTCCAACATAATGTCATAATAATAATACATGTACAAGAGTTCTTATATCATATATTATAAGACACTTACCAACAATCCCATCCCAATCATACCAATGCAATGCTCATGTGAAGTCTCATAACTCCACATAATCAAGTAAACAAGGAAATATATCATAAGTAATGCCTAACTTCACATAGCATAACATCATGATTAGTCATATCATATATACCAATATAGACCAATAACATATTCATTAACATAGTCAACATCATATAAGAGTATTATCATATAAAGCCAACATTTCATAATACATGATATCATAATACATAAGACCATCTCCTAGGACTCCTTTTAGAGTTAACTTGTGCAATATCTAGGTAGAGTCCAATACCCCTACCTATCCTAATTAGACCCCTCAAATCATCCTAGTCAATGTCCATCTTCATATAGTCATTCATTTTACTTTTGGAAACAATTGCCTTAACCGACATAGACCACATGAGCTAAATGTGGAATCCGATGTCATGAAACCCTACACCGAAATAAGGTGGTGTACTTGTTAAGGTAGAACCAAAACATGAACATAGCATTCTAGGTAGATCCACTAGCTAGTATTCCTATGGGGGGAAAATAGTTCAAGAACTAGGAGACATACTTGAGACCCTCTTTATGCACAAAGGCATTGTAATCTCTATCTCATGAGAACCATTTTGAACCTACCTTCCCATATTGGGAAGGGACACCTCTCATAACTGGTTCACTCGGTGCTAAGCTAAAGTCCATTTTTGAAATGTCTTTAAGCCTTTATGAATCAATCATATCTTAATGTAGGTCATAGGAGACTAAACCCCTTGTATAGAATATTATTTATGTCATTAGGTATTGCATGAGAATGTCCTTTCATTACAACCCTTCATTTGTGAGATTAACACACCACCATCATCATATTACAGTAAGGCACATATGTGATTCACAATCAACCTTATATCATCATACCTTAATCATAATCGCACGATTCATATAGTCAAGACTTTCAATTACATTCATCATTCCATCACCTATGTAATTTAATCACATGTAATACTTCAATTAACCAGCATCATCAAGTATAAGACATCACAATGGAAGTAAGGGTTCAAGATCACAAGGTCTTACAAATTCAACTTCATAAGCCTTCTTCAATGGTCTTACCATCAACCAACCATATTCACCCATCAATAGGCTTAATAACATCATACAATAGTAATCTATACAGGAACTAAGTCAATTGTACCATCACTAACCAATTCAACATCAATTCATAACCTAGGGTTAGGGGAATAGGGTTCATCATGAATTCTTCAATAATTAGATTCAATCTCAATAATACATGACCCTAGGCAGTCCACAAATGGATTAGGATAGTTAAAACAAGTCTAACAATCAACACCTTCATCAATTCTCATCAATTCATAAGCAAGATCCAATACTTGGGGAAATTGGGGAAAGGACATGAATCAAACGAAATTACCATTAATAAACATCAATTAATCAACAATATATACTTAATTATCCATATGTATTCACAATTTGTCACAATTAATAATCAATTTAAAGTTTAGAAGAAAACCCATTTGTAGAGAAAAACCCTTGAAATTGGGTGATTTAGAAATCAATTTTGAAGGGACCTCTTGTGGGATGGAATCTCAAGAGTGAAGAACCCATACCTTAATGAAGCTTTATCCACGAAATTTGAGTAAGAACCTTGGAGACTTTTTCTTCTTCCTCAAGTTTCTTTGCTTCTTCAATGGAGGATGAATGGAGAGAGAATTTTGAGAGAGATGAGAGTTTTAGAGTTTTGATTGGGGATTTGATTTGAGTAAGTGAAAACGACTTAACACTAACCAAAAACCAATATATACTTGTCCCCTAAATTGCACAAAAAGACCCCTAACCTAATTGGTTCTTTTGTGAAGTCAAATTGACTTAAAATCGACGCAAACGAATCTGGGAAGTGGCTGAACGTCGCGGGGGCAGTTCCACATCTTTTTTCTGAAATACGGGTCGAGTTAGAGAGCATCATGAAGGCCTCTCGTCGTGAGGCAATTGTTTTCCTAGTCAGTGTAGGCTGCGCGACGCATGGCAGCCTTCAATTCTTGGCTGCACACAGGCTTCTTTGGCAGCCTGCTCACCAAAGTTTGGGTCCTCCTCAAGGACCCTTCGGGTGGTCCTTGGGGAGTCGTGACTGGAAATTTGGACCCTATATATCATATTTTACCTGTTTAAAGTCTTTTAACAAGTTTTAGATTTCATATGACACTCTCAAACCTTCACCAAACACAAGGACATCTACTAGTTCAATTTCGCTAGTTTCCGGACGTCAAGGTCTTTCTTTGACATTTAAGCTCTAATACTTATAAATAAACTTTATTATGTTAGCCTAGGTCTGGAAACATCATTTTAATTATTATTAGGTGGGTGAGGCTCTAGTCTAGGTTCATAGGACTTTCGAGGTGTTACATTATCCCCCCTTAGGAACATTCATCCCGAATGATACCAAAACCTTTTTATAGGGAGAGACAAGACTCAATACTAGCAGCCCAACCAACAATAAGAAAAACTTAATCATTATGAGTCACAGATCATAGGAGTACTTCACAACTCCACTTAACACATAACATGGCATTAAACATATCAACTCAAACCACAACACATAAGAGCTCAACATTTCATAACACATTATGAGGAACTACCTTCTCAATATCACATGAGCTCAAAATGACACCAAAGAGTTACCATGCTATTTTTCTCAAGACAACATTAAAACACCAAATATCTCAAGAAGGCAAAAACATATACCTCACATTAGTGCAAGTTAACACAAAAAGCCTTTTTCATGAAAACTCATTTTGATACCAACCTTTACCAAAATATGCACATACTTATAAAATAGGCCAAATTCATATTTATTCATTATTTCCATTATTAATAGGAACAACTAACCTTAATTAGGAAAAAGATGAGGATTGCGGGACTTATTGTCGGCCTCGGCTCCCATGTTGCTCCCTCAACTAGGTGGTTTCTCCATAGAGCTTTTATAGAGGCCACCTCTTTGTTCCTCAACTTCTTAACTTGGCGATCTAGAATTTCCACCGGAACCTCTTCATAGGAAAGATCCTCATCCACACCTAGACCTTCAATAGGAAGAAGGACACGGGGTCGCGAATACACTTCTTAAGCATGGAGACATAAAATACCGGATGAACTGAAGCTAGTTCACTAGGTAGTCTCAACCCATATGCAACCTTTCCAACCCGTTGTAAAACCTCATAGGGACGCACATACCGGGCACTTAACTTCCCCTTTTTGCCAAATCTCATCACCCCTTTCATAGGTGAAATCTTAAAATACACCATATCACCTACTTTGAATTCAAGATCTCTCTTTCTATTGTTTGCATAGGATTTTTGCCGACTATAGGCTATTTTCAACCTATCCCTTATTACCCGAACCTTTTCCAGAGCTTCATAGATAATTTTGGGACCAAGGAGTGAAGACTCACCCACTTCAAACCACCCAACTGGGGACCTTCATCGCCTACCATAGAGTGCTTTAAAAAGTTCCATGGAAATACTCGAATGGTAGCTATTATTACAGGAGAACTCAATCAACGGTAGGTGATTGTCTCAATTTCCTTGGAAATCTATCACAGAAGCTCTCAACATGTCTTCTAGGGTTTGAATCGTACGCTCCGCTTGACCATCTGTTTCGGGAAGAAAAGCGTGCTAAGCTTCACTTGTGTACCCAACCCTTTTTGAAAAGACCTCCAAAAACGAGAAGTGAATTGAGCACAACTATTCCATATGATGGACAAAGGGATCCTATGAAGACTCAATGTCTCATCAATATAGATCCTTGCATAATCCTCCGGCATATAAATAGACTTAACGGGAATAAAGTGAGCGGATTTTGTTAATCTATCCACTATAACCCAAATTGAGTCATTTTGCCTCCGGGTTCGAGGCAAACCAACAACAAAGTCCATATTAATTTCTTCCCACTTCCAAGTAGGAACATCTATTTCTTGGATTAGACCACTAGGCTTTAGATGATCGGCTTTTACTTGTTGGCAATTTGCACACTTGGATACAAACTTCTCTATGTCCCTTTTTAAGCCATCCCACCAATATACCTCTCTAAGGTCACGGTACATTTTGGTAGCACCCGGATCAATAGAATATCGGTACACATAATCTACCTTGGTACCTAAGCACACCTTCCCCCCCCCCGAGAGAATGACTCATTCAACTTGCTAAGTACCGATTTCTTTAACTCCATCAATAGCGGATCAAGGTGTTGCTTAGACTTCACCTCAACCACCAATGATGACTCGGAGTTATTATGATCCATAAAACCACCATTTGGGGAATCTTCCAACAGAACACCCAATCTACCCAACCTATGAATATCTTTCACTAAGTCTTGCTTCCCTTCTTCTACATGAGACACACTAGCCATGGTCATATGACTCAAAGCATCCGCAACCACATTGGCCTTGTCAGGGTGGTAGAGAACACTCATGTTGCAATCTTTCAACAATTCCAACCATCTTCTTTGTCAGAGATTCAACTACTTTTGAGTAAACACATATTGAAGACTCTTATGGTCAGTATACACATCCACATAAACACCATACAAGTAATGACTCCATATTTTCAAAGCAAATACTACGGTCGCTAATTCAAGATCGTGAGTTGGATAATTCTTCTCATGCACCTTGAGTTGTCTAGAGGTATAGGCTACTACCTTCCCATGTTGCACAAGGACACAACCTAAACCCACTTGGGATGCATCACAATATACCACAAAACCCTTGGTACCCTCCGGTAAAGTCAACACCGAAGAGGAGGTAAGCCTATCTTTTAAAATTTGTAAGCTTCTTTCACATGCCTTCGACCAATCAAATTGAATACTCTTTTGGGTCAACGTAGTTAAAGGAGAAGCAATGGACGCAAATCTATCCACAAACCTCCTATAGTACCCAGCTAAACCGAAGAAACTTTTATTGTCGGTTGGATTCAATGGTCTAGGACAATTCTTAACTGCCTCGGTTTCTTTGGACCGACCTCTATACCCTTACTTTGAGATAATATGACCAAGAAACGCCACCGATCTCAACAAAAACTCACACTTGCTATACTTTGCAAATAGTTGGTGTTCCTTAAGGACTTGTAATACCACTCTCAAATGGTCCATATGTTCACCCTCATTCTTCTAATATACCAAGATATCGTTAATGAAGACAATCACAAACGAATCTAGGTAATTTCGGAAGACCCTATTCATAAGGTCCATAAAAGCCACCGGGGCATTCTTGAGACTAAACGACAACTTATAGTGCCCATACCTAGTTTGAAATGTCGTTTTAGGTACATCCTCACCTCTCACCCTAAATTGGTGATACCCCGACCTCAAGTCAATCTTAGGAAAGTAGCTTGCCCCTTGGAGTTGATCAAACAAGTCGTCAATATAAGAGAGGATACTTGTTCTTAATAGTGACTTTATTAAGTTGATGATAGTTAATGCACATCCTAAGGGACCCATCATTCTTCTTAACAAACAACACCGAAGCTCCCCACGGTGAAATACTAGGTTGAATGAAACCCTTGTTTATTAAGTCTTTGAGTTGGAGCTTTAACTCTTTCAACTCTACCGAAGCCATACGGTAAGGAGGGATAGAAATGGGATTGCTATCCAGTAACAAGTCAACCAAAGTCTATTTCCTGCTCGGGAGGAATTCCAGGCAAGTCATCAGGAAATACTTCCAGGAAGTCCTTCACTACGGGGACCGACTCTATTGGAGGAATGTCGGACCTAAGGTTTTTGACCTAACAATTTGGTAAATACACCCTTTAGAGATCATTTTACAAGATATTAAACAATAAATGATACAACCTCTAGGAATTGAGTTACCCCCCTTCCACGCTAAGACGGTTTCATTAGGAAAGTTGAACTTAACCACTCTTGTTCGACAATCAATGGAAACAAAACAAGCATGCAACCAATCCATTCCCAAAATAACATAAAAATCAACCATATCAAGCTTTATCAAATCCACCCATGTAAATCTATTGGGAAAAGATATAGGACAACTCCTAAAGACTCTCCTAGCCACAACGGATTTACCCACCGGGGTTGTAACCGAAAATGGTTCAATCAAAACATCGGGTAGAACATCAAACTTTCTAGGTACTAGAGGAGTTACAAATAATAATGTAGCACCGGGATCAAGTAAAGCATAAACATCAATAGAGAAGACTTGTAACGTACCGGTGACCACATCAGGAGATTCATCTTGCTCACCCCTAGAGCAGAGAGCATAAAAGTGGTTCCTCTTTGGAGCATCGGAAGTAACGCTTGCTTGAGCTTGAACACTCCCCTTCTCTTGACACCTCACATTAGGAAAATCCCTAACCTTATGGCCACACTTGCCACACCCAAAGTAATTTTCCGTCTCAACTAGACACTCACCCTTATGCTTCTTACCACACTTGTCACAAGTAGGTTTCTTGCTAGGTGAATTTCCACTTATTCCCTTTTGGGACTTAGGGTTAGACACCCTATCCTTGTTAGCCTTGGGGAAATTAGAAGGAAATTGGTTGGAAACCTTCTTCTTGAACCTAGGTTTGTCTTGAATCTCAAGCCTACCCTTGGAACTACCTCCCTCATAAGACTTGGCCCTCTTAAATTCCCTATTCTTTCTCTTCAGTCTAGTCTCCTCAAATTGTTGAGCATGAAATATCAACCTAGAAATATCCATGTTGTCATATACATCTCCGAACGAACGCTCTTCAACCAAGTCATCGGACACTCCCATCACAATGCGACTCATCTCATCCCTTGAGTTAGACACCAAGGAAGGAGAATATTTGGACAATTTAGTGAATTTCAAAGAGTACTCTTGCACACTCATACCTCTTTGACGAAGGTTGATGAATTCTTCCACTTTCACCTCCATCTTTTCCCTAGGAAAGAAACGATCAAGGAAAGAACTTCTAAACACCTCCCAAGTGATAGGACCCGCTCTCAAGTCCCTATTGTCTCTCCATTGGGTGTACCATGTTTGAGCTACATCCTTGAGTTGATAGGAAGCTAACTCTGACTTTTCATTTGAAGTCAACCCCATAGCATAAAGAATCTTGTAGACCTCATCAATGAAGTTTTGGGGATCTTCATTCACTTTCGACCCATAGAACGTAGGAGGGTTCATCCTCTGAAATCCCTCAAGCGGGAAGCCATGGTACTAGAATTTGGTTGAACACGAGCTCCAACCTCCCTATTTGCTTGAGTCATTATGGCTTGAGCTTGAGTGGCTACCGCTTGAGCTTGGGTAGTCATGGCTTGTGCCAAGCTTAGAAATTCCGACCTTATCTCTCCATTCGTCATAGGTGGAGGAATGACCAGACCTTGGTCTTGTAGAGGCACTTGATTGCCTTGGGGAGAGACTTGGTTCTCTTGCGGAGGAACTCCCGCAATAGCCAAATCTTCCTACATTCTTCTTGCAGCCGTCCTTCTCGTATTCATTTCCTATATACACAAGAAAAGGATTAGAAGAAAAAGGGACACATAGAGTTACCACTCATAAGGCACGAGCTTCAAAATTACCAATAAGTGAGAATTCCTAAGCATCACATAGCCTCCCATTCATAAGTGTGGAGCGCTTCACACCCATGAACAAGACTCCACGTAGACGTGGTTTAGTGAGACATCAACCCTAAGTTTATTTCAACCGCATGCTCTGATACCAAGTTTATCACGAATGGGGAGCACCCCCAAGCCGTAACCGGCGTCGTCGTCCTCGAAGAGGACTAAGACTATCCTTTTAGCATTCGTCATTACATTTCATAGGTAAAATATGTGGAAAAATTAAAACTTTTATATAGTGAGGTTTACATAGACCTCTCACATACTACTTAGGGAGTTTACTTAGACTCCTCGCATAGGAAGATTACATAGGATTCTCGATTAGACAATATACATAACATATAAAGATTTAGTCTAATATACCGTCTCACATTTAAACCATCTAAAATGAGTAGAACATTTGGGCACAACTCATACTTCATTACAACAATAGCCAAATATAGGCTTATACAATAATAGTCTTCAAATAAAAGAGAAGGAAACTAAATGTTTTTAGACAATAACAACATCAGATAGCTAGATAGTGGCATCGTCCTCGGATGGTGAGGACCTACCAAACACTTGGGTAATATCCAAGTAGTATTGCAAATGGCCTTTTAACTTCAACAGACCGAACCTACATATTGGTAGAAAACATAGAAATATGGTTTAGTGCACCACTTGTATTAAGTATGGATATATGCACATAAAATCATTTGAAAATCATGCTTAAAATGACATTTTGTTCAAAGTCATGCTAAGTCACTTTTGAAAGCCTTAATGCACAAATAAGAACACATGCAAGCCAATGATCATATATTTATTAACACAAGTCCATATACAACACAAGACCAAAAACATCAATAAAGTCAAGGCAACACGGATAATATCAACATAAGGTCATATCAATATGAATAGTAGCATATCTAGATCATATATCCAAAGTAACTCCAACATAATGTCATAAAAACAATATATGTACAAGAGTTTATATCATCATATCTTATAAGACCCTTACCAACAATTCCATCCCAAGCATACGAGTGCATTGCTGATGTAAAGTCCCATAACCCCCACATAATCAAGTAAACAGGGAAAGCGATCAGAAGTAATGCCTAACTTCACATAACATAACACCATGAGTAGTCATCATCATATATAGCAATATATACAAATAACATATTCATTAACATAGTCAACATCATATAAGAGTGTCATCATATATAGCCAACATTTCATAATATATTGTAACATTCCGGAAACTTTTATGTCTAGTGAAGAGCCCAATAGATCTTTAAGAATGTGTATTGGGGGTACATAGGCATCCCAATGCCCAATATTGAGAAATATTGGGCATAGTATAGAAAATTGGCTAAGGGGTATTAGTCAATTTCTATATAATACCCAAATAAGAAAAATATTGGGCATATTAGAAAATATTGGGGTGTTAGCCAATTTTCTAAAATTAATGAGCTTGTCCAAGAAATGTACCTGCAATGAAGACCCTAGGCTAAAATGCTTTTTCCTTTAACTCACAAATTGGATATGATGCATCCAAGTGTCAAGCCTAGATACCATAGCACATGACCATTTAAAATGATCATGTTAATTAAGCAGTGCCCAAGGACATAGTGAGGATCCTTGGGACAATAAGTATACATTCCCAAATGAACCATAAATAATAGTTAGTTAGGAAAGTACAACCAACACATGTGCAAGACATGTGAAGAAGCTGCCAAAGGAGGGGACCACCCTAACCGAATTCGGTTAGGGTAGTTAGGGGAAAAACGTGTACAAGGGACCCCTCCATGTGGGTCATAACTTCCTAACTAATTCTAGACTCTAACCTACTGCCTAATAGCTAACTAACCTAGAACCAAACGAAATAAACTAATTAGTGCACCCGACAACCTAGGACCAAAACCGGGTTGACACTAACCTAGTACTAGTTAAAGAGACAACCTAGTACCTAACCTAGGATGGTCCAAAAGGTTAGTTATGGTCCTAACAACTTAGGGGTACTTTAGTAATTCCACCTAGGTTACCTAATTAATTAATTTAGCAAATTAATTAATTAATTTAAAAGGTCTAAAACTGAAACTAAAAAGGAAATTTTCAGATTTCGGTTAAGACAAGAAAGGGACAACCTAGTACCTAACCTAGGATGGTCCAAAGAGTTAGTTAAGATCCTAACGACTTAAGGGTACTTTATTAATTACCCTAGGCTACTTAATTAATTAATTTAGAAACTTAATTAATTAATTTAAAGGGGCAAAACCGAAATCACAAAGCAATTTCCAGATTTCGGTTAAAACAAGAAAAAGACAACCTAGTACCTAACCTAGGATGGTTCAAAGGATTGGTTATGGTCCTAACGACTTAAGGGTACTTTAGTAATTATCTTAGGTCACCTAATTAATTAAATTAGCAATTTAATTAATTAGTTTAAATGATCAAAACGAAATTCTTACACTAACCTAGTACAACTCAAGAAACATCCTAGTACTTAACCTAGGATGGTGCAAAAGGGTTAATTTTGGTTCCTATGACTTAGGGGTACTTTATTACTTACCCTAGGTACCTAAATTAATTAAATTAAGGATTTAATTAATTAATATAAAGTCAAAATATTGACAAAAACCATAGTCAACACCAATTTCTAGATTTGACTAAGTGTTATGTTCTCCTATGTTTAGTCAACTTAGGAGGGGCTTTTTGGTAATTGGTTAATTACTTTATTAAATTAAATTATTAAACCTAAGTTTTATAATTCAATATCAGTTCTTAAACCTAAAAATCACGTTCAAACTCATAGAAAAGGCGACGCAAAAACAGCAAGCAACGAACGAAAGAAAAACAGAAAAATTTATCGATTTCTCTAGGGCGATTTCAAGGTTTATTCAAGGTTTCGTTCAAGGTGGTCTTCGTAGATTAAGTTCTACATAAAGTATGGGTTTCTCTCCTGGAATTCTTTCGCCAAGAGTATTTTCCTTCGAATGATTCTCAAGATCTTGAAAACTAGGGTTATTCCCGTCGTTCTCGTCGAACTTCCCTTCCCTAGTATCCTTTTCGATTTAAATGTTGAATAGGTTAGAGATCATGTTGTTGGTATGTGGTGCTGGCTGTTCTTAACATGTATTGTTCTTGAATGATGAGTATCGAATGAACTTATGAACTTGTAATTTTGTAAAGTTAATCTTATCATGATATTTAAGGATCGATAATATGCTGATACCAAGTTTGTAACGACTCGGATTCTTGAATCCGAATCGCCACTGGCGTCGTTGACCTCTCAGAGGTCGCAGACAAGCCTCATCTTGCATTCATCACATTCATCTAGTTAAATTTGCAGAAAATTTAAAACTTTTTAAGCGTATGAAGTTTACTTAGACTTTATATAGTCATTACGTATTAAACATTATATACTAAGCTCAACATCAATAAAACAACCATCTATTATAAAGAATCAATTCGAAACTGAAGATAAATATATCATAAATAGTTTGCCAAACACGGCCTTATTACAAAGCTTCCAAATGAAAGTACGAAAGAAATGCTAGGGACAACATCCACTAACTATGTCTAAGACTAAGTCTAGACTAAAACTGTAGCATCCTCGAAATCATGAGGACCTACCAAATGATTTGGAGAAACGCTGAAGTCCAAACCGCTGCAAGTGTCCTCAATATGTCCTCTGACCTGCACCTAGAAAAATAGTAAATAGTAGGGGTTAGTACACCACTTGTACTAAGTATGGGTGTATGCACACATACACATAAAGCCATGCATGATCAATGAAAGCTCTTCCTAAGCAACATGTCATTTCTGGAAAGTCTAGTCAGTAGACTTTCCTAATTCGTTAGTTGTGAATTGTGGTATGAATATGATGTATTTTAATGCATTCAAAGCACACAACTCATTTTCTATATGATTACAAGACATTAGAATCATCAACATAATTTTAGAACCACTCGGGCGAAGATTTGAATTTTTGATCCTTTAGGCCGAGAGCTCCTCTTTGTACACTTAGATTATTTTTCAGTCTTTTTCTTCTTCTTGTTGTGTAGTTCAATAACTCCTTTGGTCCTATGTTTTACTTACAAGTGCAATGATTCATTGTAGTCCCATACCCACAATGAATCAAGTAAGTAATTCAAGAGATTAAGGAAATGACTTAACTACAATTTGGGGCATGAATCTATTTATAAGTCAATACTTATTGACTATACGCATTCTTTAGTTGATTGCATAATGTGCATATATCTTGGGGAATATCATTAAAGCTTATGATCTTGCTTACTTTGGGCATGAGTTCTTTACAAACCAATCTTTAGTGACTATTCCTATTATTGTATTATTGGCCTAATGTAAGAAGTCATTATAAGTCAATCTTATTTGGCTAATATCTTTTGCCAATTATATAAAATCATTATAAGCCAATTTTTTTGGCTTTATCATTTTCATAACATGAGGATTCATTATTAGTTATGCCCTTTACTTATTGTAAATTTTATTGGACACGATTTGACTATCCTTACAACAAGTTATTCATTACATCAAGTATTCATTACATTTCATACTCCATTCTCTATTGGTTATGCCATTGATTTCATTACTTTCATGTTTTATATATTATACATTTCATATACACGAGACTTTGGAATCGTTGATATAGCATTAAGACATCTCAAGTGAGGACCCAACATATGGGACCTCAACCCGAGGGCCTTCTTTAGCAAACACAGAGTCTGCTTCATTCGTTCATTCGTACTTCACATTATTCATTTCATTCATTCATAGGCTGATGTAAACAACAGCTATACCTAGGATGAAGTTTAAGACTCTCATCGGGATCATGAAGTGCAATGACCAAGAATGACCTAATGTCATTACTTGAATCTGATTTCACCTCCTGATTGTCTTGCACAAACACCTTCGGTATCATTCATTTCATTATATTTTGTACTTTTAGGAACTCCAACCTTAACCGACATAGATCATGTGAGCATAATGAAATCTGGTGTCTTCCCCACACCGAAAAGAGGTGGAGTCACAGGCCAAGGTGAAACCAAAACATGCTAGCGTATATAGGGAATTGAACCCTGCTAGATCCCTATATTGGCAGTATAGGTTAAAAGACTAGGAGATATAAGGGACCCATACCCGGCATGTCGGACAGTCTCATATCATGAGAGTTACGTGAACCTCCGCCCTTCCCGAAGGAAGGCATCACCGCTCAAAGCTAGCCTATCGGTGCCAAGTATAAAGTTCCATTACATTCAACTCATACATCATGGAAGCTGGCTTCTAGCATGAGGACATCGTAGCTCATTAGATGATTTCTCATCTCATCATTAGTATTAAGTGTGAAATGTCCTTACACTTACATATAGAGTATGATTGAGACTTATTTACTCTTTTGATGACTTGTCATCCTTACTTTACATTGATGAAATGTGAATTGTCCTTACATATCATCCTTACTTTACATTGATGAATGTGAATTGTCCTTACATATCATCCTTACTTTACATTGATGAATGTGAATTGTCCTTACATATCATCCTTATTTTACATTTATGAATGTGAATTGTCCTTACATATCATCCTTACTTTACATTGATGAATGCAAGATGAGGCTTGTCTGCGACCTCTGAGAGGTCAACGACGCCGGTTGCGATCTGGATTCAAGAATCCGGGTCATGACAAACTTGGTATCAGAGCATGAGGTTAAATTACCTAGGATCTAAAGCTCAACACAACCACGTTATGTAGTTTCTAGCTTATGATTGTGAAGCGCGACACAATCATGACTTAGAGACTACGCGATGATAGGAAATTCTACCTTCTTCTACTCTTTGTCGTGCTATCTAGAGCTTTGACACTTTGTGTCATTCTAAGTATCTAACTTCCTTCTTGTGTGAACGCGTAGAAGAATACACACAAGAATTAAGATGACCAGGTGGTCTAAGGCGCCAGACTCAACATCTGGCCTTCCCAAGAAGGGCAATGGTAGAAATGCCCAGTGTGACTGAAGGATGTGTAGTAAGGATGACCGTTCACATGGAGATGAATACATGGTAGAGTCTAAATGCATGCTGCTGGTATTAATGAAGAGGAGAAGGCTGAATTGGCTGCATACGAGCCTAGAGATGTGGATCAGGTATGGATTGGCTCCATAAAGTATTATGCTACTATAGACTGTCGAAACAGGATAGTGAGAATCCAGTTCCCAAATGAGTTAGAGTTGGAATGGGAAGGGCGTGGTTCAAATCCAGTAGGCCAAATCGTTTCACATTTAAAAGACAATAAGATGATAGCTAAGGGGTATTTATACCACTTAGTTAGAGTCAATGACTTAGAGCAAGAAGTCCCTTCCATAGACTCTGTGTCAATAGTGAATGAGTTTCAAGATGTCTTTCCGGAGGATTTACCAGGAATCGCTCCGGAACGTGAGATTGATTTTGGTGTTGACTTAGGTCCCCAACACCAAGCCAATTTCTATTCCCCCATATAGGATGGCACCAGCCGAACTCAATGAGTTGAAGTTGCAGTTAAAAGATCTACTTGATAAGGGCTTCATCCAGCCGAGCATATCCCCATGGGGTGCTCCAGTATTGTTCGTAAAGAAAAAGGATGGAACCCTTAGAGTGTGTATCGATTATCGGCAACTCAACAAAGTCACTATAAAGAACAAGTATCCTCTTCCCTGAATCGATGATCTCTTTGATCAAGTCTATCTGAAGATATCACCCATGAAAGGGGTAATGAGGTTTGGTAAGAAAGGGAAGTTGAGTCCGAGGTACATAGGTCCTTATGAGATCTTACAGAGGGTAGGAAATGTTGCCTACGAACTGAGGTTACCACAATACTTGGCTTCTGTTCATCCAGTGTTCCACGTGTCAATGCTTAAGAAGTGTTTAGGAGATCCAGAATCCATCCTGCCTGTTGAGGGGTTAGGAGTTAATGAGAACCTTTCTAACGAAGAAGTTCCAGATGAGATTTTAGATCGTCAAGTGAAGCGGCAAAGGAACAAGGAGGTTGCCACCGTGAAGGTACTATGGCAAAACCACCTTGTTGAGGGAGAAACGTGGGAGGCCGACGCCGATATGAGATCCTGTTACCCTCACTTGTTCAGTTCTTGAGGTTAGATATACTCTTCCTAGATGTGATTTTGGTTAAGGAACTCTGAGATTTTAGTGCATTAGTCGATTTGGTAATTTAAGTCCATAATCGTGCATTTTATACTTGCATTAAATGAGTTAAAACAAGTTCATGCGTGCATTATGTTGTTGTTTTTGTATAGCATAGACGTAATTTTATGTGTTCTATGAGTTGTGATGTGCATTAAGTTAAGTGTGATTGAGAAGGAAGTTCCTCGATCTCGAATATAAAGCTTCAGATAAGCTTGAGTAAGAATGCATCATCCAGAATATGTGTGAATCAGATGTTCACAAACGATAACGTGTTAAGTATGTTTAAGTGTTTTCGAAGTTCCCTCTTGTTTTAAAATGATGTGTAAGTGTCATTCGGGGATGAATGTTCCTAAGGGGGGGATAATGTAACATTCCGGAAAATTTCATGTCTAGTGAAGAGCCCAATAGATCTTTAAGAATGTGTATTGGGGGTACATAGGCATCCCAATGCCCAATATTGAGAAATAATGGGCATAGTATAGAAAATTGGCTAAGGGATATTAGCCAATTTCTGTATAATGCCCAAATAAGAAAAATATTGGGCATATTAGAAAATATTGGCTTAAAGGGTGTTAGCCAATTTTCTAACATTAATGAGCTTGTCCAAGAAATGTACCTGCAATGAAAACCCTAGGCTAAAATGCTTTTTCCTTTAACTCGCAAATTGGGTATGAGGCATCCAAGTGTTAAGCTTAGATACCATAGCACATGACCATTTAAAATGATCATGTAAATTAAGCAGTGCCCAAGGACATAGTGAGGATCCTTGGGACAATAAGTATACATTCCCAAATGAACCATAAATAATAGTTAGTTAGGAAAGTACAACCAACACATGTGCAAGCACATGTGCAAGACATGTGAAGAAGCTGCCAAAGGAGGGGACCACCCTAACCGAATTCGGTTAGGGTAGTTAGGGGGAAAACGTGTACAAGGGCCCCCTCCATGTGGGGCATAACTTGACTCTAACCTACTGCCCTAAATAGCTAACTAACCTAGTACCAAACGAAATAAACTAATTAGTGCACCCGACAACCTAGGACCAAAACCGGGTTGACACTAACCTAGTACTAGTTAAAGAGACAACCTAGTACCTAACCTAGGATGGTCCAAAAGGTTAGTTATGGTCCTAACAACTTAGGGGTACTTTATTAATTCCCCTACGTTACCTAATTAATTAATTTAGCAAATTAATTAATTAATTTAAAAGGGCTAAAACCGAAACTAAAACGGAAATTTTCAGATTTCGGTTAAGACAAGAAAGGGACAACCTAGTACCTAACCTAGGATGGTCCAAAGAGTTAGTTAAGTCTAAGTAAACTTCATACGTTTAAAAAGTTCTAAATTTTCCGCCAATTTAAATAGATGAATGTGATGAATGCAAGATGAGGCTTGTCTGCGACCTCTGAGAGGTCAACGACGCCGGTTGCGATCTGGATTCAAGAATCCGGGTCGTGACATATATGATATCATAAAGACTATCTCCTAGGACTCCTTTTAATGTTAACTTGTGCAATGTCTAGGTATAGTCCTATACCCCTACTTATCCTAAGTAGACCCCTTAAGTCATCCCAGTCAATATCCATCTTCATTTAGTCATTCATTTTACTTTCGGGAATAATTTCCTAAACCGACATAGACCACATGAGCTAAATGTGGATCCGGTGTCATGAAAACCTACACCGAAAGAAGGTGGTCTACTTGCCAAGGTAGAACCAAAACATGAACATAGCATTCTAGGTGGATCCACTAGCTAGTATTCCTATGGTGGAAACATAGTTCAAGAACTAGGAAACATACTTGAGACCCTCTTTATGCACAAAGTCATTGTAAACTCTATCTCATGAGAACCATTGTGAACCTTCCTTCCCGCATTGGAAGGGAAACCTCTCGTAACTAGTTCACACGATGCTAAGCTAAAGTCCCTTTTTGAAATGTTTTTAAGTCTTTATCAATCAATCATAGCTTAATGTAGGTCATAGGAGACTAACCACCTTATATAGAATATCATTTAGCTCATTAGGTATTGCATGAGAATGTCCTTTCATTACAACCCTTAATTTGTGAGATTAACACACCATCATCATCATATTATAGTAAGGCACATAAGTGATTCACAATCAACCTTACATAATCATACCTTAATCATAACTCACAATTCATATATTCAAGACATTTCAATTACATTCTTCATTTCATCACCTATGTAATCTAGTCACATGTAATACTTCAATTAACCATCATCATCAAGTACAAGACATCACAATTGAAGTAAGGGTTCAAGATCACAAGGTCTTACCAATTAACCTTCATAAGCCTTCTTCAATGTTATTACCATCAACCAACCATATTCACCCATCAATAGGCTTAATAACATCGTACCATAGTAATCTATACAAGAACTAAGTCAATTTTACCATCACTAACCAATTTAACATCAATCCATAACCTAGGGCTAGGGGAATAGGGTTCATCATGAATTCTTCAAGATTATATTCAATCCCAACAATACATAACCGTAGGCATTCCACAAATGATTTAGAATAGTTAAAACAAGTTTGACAATCAACATATTCATCAATTCCCATCAATTTATAAGCAAGATACAAGATTTGGGGAAAATGGGGAAAGGACTTGAATCAAATGAAATTACCATTAATCAACATCAATTACTCAACAATTTATACTTAATTAGCCATAGGTAATCACAATTGTCACAATTAATCATCAATTTCAAGTTTAGAAGAAAATATATTTGTAGAGAAAAACCCTTGGAATTGGGTGATTTAGAAATAAACTTTGAAGGGACCTCTTGGGTAAAGGAATCCCAAGAGTGAAGAACCTATACCTTAATGAAGCTTTATCCAAAAAAATTGCGTCAGATCTTGGAGACTTTGTCTTCTTCCTCAAGCTTCTTCGCTTCTTCAATGGAAGATGAATGGAGAGAGAATTTTGAGGGAGATGAGAGTTTTTTTGTTTTGATTTGGGGATTTGATTTGAATGAGTGAAAATAACTTAAACCTACCTAAAACCAATATATAATCGTCCCTAAATTACCCAAAATACCCCTCACTTAATTGGGTCTTTTTGTGAAGTCAAATTTGACTTAAAATCGACACAAACGATTCTGGAAGTGGCTGTGCATTGCGGGGGCAGTTCCACATATTTTTTCTGAACTACGGGTCAAGGCAGAGAGCCTCGTGAAGTCCCCATGTTGCGAGGTAATTTTTTGCTACACATGACGCGTGGCAGCCTTAGGGTGGACCTTGGAGAGTCATGACTGGACGTTTGGACCCTATATACCATATTTTACCTATTTAAAGTCTTTTTACAAGTTTTAGACTTCATATGACACTCCCAAACCTTCACCAAACACAATGACGTCTACTAGTTCAATTTTGCTAGTTTCCGGACGTCAAGGTCTTTCTTTGAAATTTAAGCTCTAATACTTCTAAATTAAATTTATTATGTTAGTCTAGGTCTAGAAACATCATTTTAATAATTATTAGGTGGGTGAGTCTCTAGTCTAGGTTCATAGGACTTTCGAGGTGTTAGAATTACAACGCTGAACAATTGGTTAGAATTTATGTAAAGGAGATAGTGAGGCTGCATGGTGTGACCCTTTCCGTCATCTCAGATCGTGGTACCCTTTTAACTTCCAGGTTTTGGAGGAAATTGCATGATTAATTGGGCAGGAAACTCACTTTTAGTATAACCTTCCATCCATATGGATGGACAATCAAAAAGGACTATACAAGTGTTGGAAGACATGTTAACAGCTTGTGTAATTGACTTTGGAGGGCATTGTGGTAAGTTCATACCCCTATGTGAGTTATCCAATGATAATAGTTATCACTCGAGGATTGATATGGCATCATTTGAGGCGTTATATGGGAGAGGATGTAGATCGCCCATAGGTTGGTTTGAATCCGTAGATGTAAAACCTTTGGGGGTTGACTTAGTAAAGAACGCTCAAGATAAGGTGAGGAGAATTCACGCCAAACCTTTAGCCGCGCAAAGTAGAAAAAAGAAGTATGCGGATCACAAGGTTAGAGACATGGAATTCCAGACGGGTGAGAATGTTCTTCTCAAGGTATCACCCATGAAGGGGGTGATGAGATTTTGTAAGAGGGGTAAGTTGAGTCCTCTTTATATTGGTCCTTTGAGATTCTTTAGAGTGTAGGACCGGTGGCGTATAGATTGGCGCTACCTCCTAATTTTTCCGGTGTACATCCTGTATTTCATGTATCTATGTTAAAGAGATATCATGGTGATGGTGACTATATCATTAAGTGGACTCAATAGTTCTATACAAGGACCTCAAATATGAGGAGGAACCGGTTGATATTCTTGATCATGATGTTCGAAAGTTGAGGACAAAAGAGATTAAGTCCGTGATAGTTCAATAGAAGTATCCTCTAGTTGAGAAAGCTACTTCGGAGACCGAGAAGGATATGCGAGACAAGTATCCACAATTGTTCATCGAATCAGGTACTACCTTGTTCCTTTTCTAGCCTACTTGTCCTTAGTTGATCACACGGGGACGAGTGAGGGGTAAATTGTTATCTATTATAATGACTGGGTTTCATCGTTATATAAATGCCTATGTGGGGAAAACTGGGCTGAAAATAACTTTTTCATAGTATTAGGATTTTCCCAACATTGTCTAGATGTGGAGGAAATTTGAGTCATCAAGGTGTAGGGAAAACAGGTAGAAATTGTGTGGATTAAATAGAAATTTGATTACATAATCGGTTAGATAACTCGTTAGGAGATCCATACGACTTTACGATATTGAATTTGGATAAATAGACCTCCGGGAATCAACTGTACCATTAAGGGTACTTTCTGGGCTTAGTGGATCAAGTGTACGTTGTGAAAGGCAGAAATTAAAAATCCCTTAGGATCTCACTACCTCGCTTCTTGCCGTTGCAGCAACGCCGCTATAGTGGGATGGGTACCGCTATACCGGACGAGGCGTAGATTGAACTATAGGATTTTTGGGATTTTTCAAAACAGAGCTCATTGGTTCAAATAGTGTCGCTGCAGCAGCATTGGTGCCGCTGCAGCGACGCCGCTACAGCGGGATGGGTGCTGCTATGGCGGGATGGCGGGTTTTAAATATCGTAAATAAAACCCTTAGACAACCTTATTTTGTATTTTTTACTTTTTGAGTTAAGAGACAACCCCTAGGATATTCCAACTCGTTTTCCACCATTCTTAAAGCTAGAGGTAAGATTTTCACTCTGCAAATTAGTTTTTCGATCCGTAGAACATTTTAGAATGGGTCAATATTGATGGGGAAGGATTTTTTGAAGAATCTTATGATGTAATTAACCCTAAATTGACTATTTGGGGTCATGGGTTTAAACTAGGGATCATATTTTATTAGTATTCCGCGATATTTAGTGTTTCTTTATTGATTCTCGTACATAAATTGTTATTTGTAGACCACGAACAAGCGGAACGAATCCGAAAACGGAAGGATCAAGTTGTCTAGGGTTTCAAGCTTATTTCAAGGTAGTTGATGATTATGATTCTATGATGTTGTAATATACACTTGTTTTGCTTCGTTGTGATACTTGTATATGTATACATGTTACAATATTGATCATAGATGTTGAAATGAGATATATAAACATTGATACCATGAAATCATGATTGAATGGGTGACCTTGATGTGTGATTGGGATCGACTGTTATGTTCGGTCTCACTACCTTGGATAAGATTTCCACGTTCCCGCATGCTAAGTGGGATAGGTTTCCATGTTCTGGCGTAAAAATTGGATCGAATCACCACGTTCTGGCATGCCAATAGTTTGACTTTGGATTCCGTGAGAGGACCAACTATGTGATGAAGAATGTCAATTGTGATGTTGATTCATATGATAGTATTGAATATGTTGATATTCATGCATGTTTTATAATGTTGTAAATGGCTTGTTTATGTTACACTAGTGCGATAGATGCATGATCCTACCAGTACACGGTGGTTGTGTACTAATTATGCACTTGCTCTTATTTTTGTTGAGTATAGGGCATCTTAACGCGACTGTTGAGAGACCGCGCTTAGGAGATCGGTGATCGCTTCGAGTTTAACGTTGAGCCACATCATTCGGGCTTCCATGGAATTCTCTTTAGTATAAGTCCACCATTTTTGGACTTAGACCTTATTTTAGTTTGTTAGATAGTTCACTAGAAATTCTTATTAGATTTGGTTCTCATTTCTAGTTTTGGTACAACGACTTTCAGATTCTAGTTTTATCTTCCGCATTGTTAGTTAGTTATTAGATCTTTAATTAGTAACGGAACTTAGCTTAGTTATTTAACTTGCTTCTGTAACTTAAATGCCTTAGTATTTAGATTTTCTTCTTTGCTTGGTTGCTAGTAGTGGTTCTCTCACTGAGTTGTAGTGTGGGTGTCAATTACGACGGTATGGGTCGTGACAGTAATTTACTTGCAAATTTTAAATGGAAAAGGGACGGATTTACCCCCGAACTTTAATAAATGGTACGATATGCCCTCAGTTATACTTCGCGTCCATATAATCCCCTGCCGTCCAATTATAGGTAAATATATACCCCTCTCACTAATGGACCTCTAATTTTTTAGACGTGTCTTAATCCTATTGAACTACCCGTTTGACCCTTTTTTTAACTCATAACCCAATTATCCGCCCCATAACCTAATATCCACTCAATTTTCTCTAAAAGGAATCCAAATTAAAACACCCAAATATAAGCTACAGTGTATTAGCATATAATCTATCCTTTTCAGTATCATGACCTATCAATATTATACAAGAAACCACTGTTTATTGTGATGTTTGAAACCAAAACAAACTGCTTTCTTCTTTTGTGTCTGAATTGATGGTCAAAATGTGAACTTAAAATATTTGTTTATTTAGGAGATAAACCAGTGTTCTCTTTTAGAAAGTATATAAATAGTGTCTATTGTTAAGTTTTAGTTGCAAAAGATTGGATGTATTGAGAATAATTGACTGCAAGTGAATAAGTTATATTATGGCACACAAGTTGTACCACGAAGACATGGGTAATGATGTCCTATCAATCATTAGTGTGTTCATCAAAAATGGTAAGGGAGTTTTTGAAGGATTGAAATCGTTGGTAGACATTGGAGGCGGCACTGGAACTGTGGCTAAAACCATTTCTAATGCATTTTCGGATTTGAAATATGCTCTGTTTTCGACCTGCCTCATGTGGTCGAAGGCTTAAAAGGGGGCAACAACTTGAAGACTGAAAATGGGGGGAAATTTGGGTGTTTTAATTTAGATTTCTTTTAGAGAAAATTGGGTGGGTATTGGGTTATTGGGCGGATAGTTGGGTTATGGGTTAAAAAAAGGGGTCAAACGGGTAGTTCAATAGGATTAAGATACGTGTAAGAAATAAGGGGTCTGTTAGTGAGAGGGGTATATATGTACCTATAATTGGACGGCAGGGGCTTATATGGCCGCAAAGTATAACGAAGGGCATATACGTACCATTTATTAAAGTTCGGGGGGTAAATCTATCCCTTTTCCCAAATATAAATCCCTACGTAAATTACTTGGAAATTTTAAAATTCGCAGGAAATAACCTATGAAGGTTTTACCTTCGGATTTTTTTGGGTACGAAAATCCGCAAGAAACTTAGTTTCTTGCGAAATTTTATATGTAATCCCTAGGAAATTTCCCATGTAATCCACATTTTTCTTGTAGTGAATAGTGCATCCACTTTTACAAAAGATGATTTGTACAGACTCTACCTTGGTAAGTAGATTCCCCTTCTTTCAGTATAAGGGACATACCGAATTTAATGATGTCGTTTAAACTCATATCTCACAAAATGACTAAATTTTTAATGCTTCTCTTGTATCCTTTATCTTATTGTATTTGATCGTATTTCATGGTTCACGTGTTATTTATTCTTTATGTCTTTAATTGTTCAAAGAATGATCACGCCTTCATGTTTTAAACCATTAATGATACCATGCCTATTTTATGCATATTGCCGTATATTAGTCACGACCCAATGTACACCCTAGACATGACATGGTGTATAAGACCACGAAAGGCCCTACACAAGCCACTTAACATACATTATACAAGTTAATATTATTGAAAGATTTCAAAAGACATTTTTATATCAATAAGAGTTTGACGAAACGGAATGAAAGTCTAACATAGTCTGAAAGTTATCTATTGCATCAAGAGTTATTGAGAGATAACCTATACATGACATACAATATGGAAAAGTAAAGAAAATAAGTAATACAGGGTTTGCTCCTCGGAACATGAGGACTCACCAATATTGAAAGATACTAAGGTGATCACTAGCCATGGGGGTGCGAAATAGGAGTGTTGTACCCTACATTAGTAAAACAATGTAGTCAAGAGTATGCATTAGTACATAGAATGTACCAAGTATGAGGGGAACGCTATAAAACATGAGACGTGATCATAAAGGGGCATAATCAAAACATGAAATACATGACCAAGTTAAAACATAGTAAATTCATTCAAGAAGATTCATAAATCATTAAAAAAGTAAATGCATCATTAAATCATAAAGGAAGCTTCATAAAACATTAGTAATTAACTTAGTTCGTTTTTTTGGAAGTTTACCATGTGAGCTATAACATGAACCCAGTGTCTACCCACACCGAAAAAGGGTGTCATACTTCCTAAGGTATGGCCCATAAATTTGAGCTAAAGTGGATCCATTAGCTAATGTATAACTAGGACAATCATTGCCTATCTAAGACAATCATCCTATGATAGCACGTAGTTATGGGCATGGGTAATCGCCACTTGTCCACTCGGTAAGTAAAATCCCATGGAAAAGTCTTTAATCAGATTCTTGTTATCATCCATTGAAAGGCACAATTAAGCAACTAATCCAAGTTAGAAACATCACATAGTAGCTCCTTAGAACATGCATGAGAAAACCTTCCACCATCCATGATATTTTCATAATAGTTTTATCAGGCCCATATTAATTAACGTCACACTAGAAATACCTTCTACTAATGGAAGTTTTTTTAAATGTGTGATCTATGATCATTGATGGCATATCCAGATACCACACTAATCAAGGCCTAATTTAGGTAAATAACCAGAAAGCATTGAGGGAAAATCTAGATGTCATTCATGTCATGTGTCCAAGCTTTATAGAAAATATAGATAGCTTCATATATAATCTTTACTTGGGTCATACACCTTTATATCATGCAAATATGCATGATTTCATAAGAATGCATTCATAGGCTCAAGCTTCTTCATAAATTCGTGTAAATTATGATTCATAGTCAAAGTTCATAGATCAAAGCATGGTTTCAAATGGAATTGGTTGAAGATGACTCACCAATATTGTGATGAAATATATGGAGAAATCCTATAAATTTCAGGGCTGAACTTGAAGAAGACCTCTGCTAGTTCATGGGAGAAACTGACAACTTTTACTCATCATCAAATTCTAATCGGGGTGATTTAGGAGAATGGTGGTTCTAGGTGGGTTTGAACCAGACTAATAGGCTTAGACTAAGTAAAAAATGATGTCCTTTAAGCATTAAACAACGTCGTTTAAGCATTAAATGGCATAGTTTAAGTACCAAACGCTTAGGGGAAAAGAAAAATGTGACCCTTACCTAAATTCTACTAAAGTCACTTCAAGACCGGCTTCACGGGCCGTCATGATGACCAAGAACTGTATAACAGCTCGTGAAGATGCCCGACCATACTGGGTTTCACTAAAAAGCGCATAACTTTTTACTCTGAGCTAAGAATTAGGCAAACTTTGTTGCGGTGGAAAGAGGACTCAAACATATTTAATTTTATAGGTCATGGTACATCTAATTCATTTCATGGAGAATGATATTGTCATTTAAAGTTGACCCTAAACTCTACGTCTGACAAGTCCCCTTCTTGGACGACTTTATGGTTTGTATGGAGCTTCACAAACCCTGTAGACGTATGTGGTGCTTAATCAGTGACTTTGGGGGTGAAACCTTACTTACAAGTTGACGAAGCGACTTGAAGACAGGTTTCATGGACCTTCTAGAGCACCACAACCCATCAACTGGGTCATGATGATGCTCTTTCCGATAGGCCTTCACTAAAACAAGCATAACTTCTTACTCTGGGATAAGAATTAGGAAAACTTGGTGGAGTTGGAAAGAGGACACAAAGATTTTTAATTTGATAGATCATTGGCCACCTAAATTATGTTGTGCTAAATAATATGATCGTTTGAAGTTGACCTAAACTTCAAAGTCTGTCAAGCCTCTTTCACGAGCCACTTCACGACTCGTGTGAAGCTTCACGGACCTTCAAGTGGTATGTGCTCATTCACAATAGCCATGGTGGTTTTGTATCCCCCCCCCCCCATCAAGGGTCACTTCACAGCTTTTGTGGAGCTCCACGACTGTTTGTTGGTCCATTCTCTTTCATCTTTTGTTGGGTGCACAACCACGAGCAGGGTGATGAGTCGTGGTCCACTTCACTGCTCGTGGGCCCCCTATGAGGTTTACCCTTCTCTCTTGTTCAATGTTAATTAAATATTGATGTCTTACATGTCCAAGTCACCACGGGCCGTCTAGGGCACCGTCCAGATGACTCTTGCCTAAGGGCAATCCTAGATGGTCTCACGATGCCATTAAAGGGTTGTGGACCCCTAGATGGGTTGTCTCAGTCCTTATGAAGGCTCCATGGCCCATTTTGGATTTGTGGACTTTCCCGTTAACCTTTCTAGACCATTCTCAAATTCTGAGGCTTTACACATACCTAGCACATTTCATGTACGAATGCATACTTGTCCCTACATTGTTTCACTATTGTATGCTCTGAAACTCCTATCTCTCATACTTGTGGAATAGTTGGTTCCATACACTTTTGAAGATTGGTGAGTCCTCGTGGTATGAGGATTGAGATACTTTTAAAACTTATGGAATTTCCATTTTCAATCTTTGTATGTGATCTACGGGTTATGTCCCAATCAATTTTCTTATGATGTACTAGATGTCTTATTGAGACGTATGTTAGATTTCTGCTTTGTGAAAACTTATTTATGATTTAAGCCTTTGATTTTGAATTATTTATTCTATTATCTTGTATGGTGGATGCTAAGTGGCTTGTGTAGGACTTCTCAGGGTCCTATATGTCATGTTACACCTAGAGCATACATTGGGTCATGACAGTTAATGGACACGTCTATAATTTATTTAGTACAATTAACTATTTTCCCATATAATGTCACTTTTAATACCTAATTTTTTCATTTTGAAAAAAGAAAATTGATAGAAGAGCAGAAGAGACGTGCTAAAAGAAAAGTGATAGAAGAGCAAAAGAGACGTGCTCAAGTGACAGGTAAGGAACAAACTGATAAAGTTTTTATTGTCGGATAATTATTAGTGTAGGTTTGGAAGGGGAAATTAGTGGTTAATTAGGATATATCATACAATAATGATTGGTTGTTTTGTTATAAGAAGGACCGAAGATGAGTTGCTATGAAAGATTAGCTACTTCTGTTAAAATTTATTTTGGTTTCAATCCTTGAATGATTAATATTAGGTGTATTACATTAGTAAAAGACATTCAGTTCTATGATATTTTGATAAATACAGACTTAACTCCGAGTATAAAATTTTAAGAATATGATACTTGACATATTTAGTTGGCACAAAGATTTAAGATACGGAAAAGGGCCTAAAATTCCCCTTTACCTATTTGAATTGGCACAAAACTACCCCTCATCCATCTTTAGGCCCCTTACATCAACCTTTTGGTTCTAAAATACCCTCAATATTAACTCTCTTGCTCATATTTGACCTTATTTTTAACAACTCTCCTAAAGTTAGATAATACAAATTGGTCGATTTAAACCGTTTTCAAATAAATAATAAAAATCACATATAATTCATGTTTTGACATGATACGCATGAAAATAATATTCAAAAGATTATTTATTTCGTGATATTTTCCATTAACCTATTTTAAATCAATATCAAATTTATTATAGCCGAACTCACAACTTAGGATTCATCTAATATGTGATTATGAATGTTCATATAAAAATATTCTTTTTATTGACATAATTCTTTCTCTTATTTATTCAGTTGTCTTGTTCATTCCCTCATTTATTTCTTTTCCTTAATCTCTTGTTCTTAAGTAGGATATCAGAGACTTAAACTTGAAATGAACGTACATGTTCATATTCTTGTAGTTTATATTATTACCATGGTGGGTTAGGATGGAGAGTTTAGAAGATTATTTTTATTCATTAATTATGAAATTTGGGTATACATAAAGAAAAAATGATATTAAATAATCTTTTATCAAACTTTCTATATGAATACTCTCTTTATTTTCCTCCTTTTTCTCCATTGTTTTGTCACAAGTTTAAAAAAAATTAAACTTCGTAATGGAGGACAAGATTCAAGAAGAAAAGAAAAGTAGAAGAGAGAGGAAGTAAGGGGGGAGGTGATTTTACTATGTAACCGAAAATTAGATCAATCATATGAGCTCATATATTAAGTAATTTCAAATTATTTTAACGGATAAGGGCCTAAAATACCCTTGAACTATGGGATTTGGTACAATATTGTCTGCCACCTTTTAAGTGTGGGCAGTTAGAAATAAGGGCATTTTTAGCCAAAAGATTTATGTCAAGGGTATTTTGGGGACGAAAGATAAACGGAGGGAAATTTTGTACCAATTCAAATAGTTGAGGGGCAATTTAGACCCTTATGCATTTAAGAATTTAATCATACTTAAGGTGAGTTTTTGGATCTAGGCTAGACCTAAAGTAATATGGATGTCTATAGACTCACTAACTTACGAAGACTCCATATTTGATAGCTTGGGAACATTATTAAGATTTATGAAAGGGAAAGGCAAAATATTGTAGACTCGTGACACATGTTCGACATTCAAGGTTTATTAAGACTATCAGGCTTAATTGAATGAAGTGTTTCTAATCAAAGATTAAAAGTGGAATAGACAATGGATAAGGGTGAAAGATGGGGGTGTCGTACCAATGGTATGACGGGTATTGGAACGAGTACCCGTGTTATAAAGACAAAGTTTCTTACTATAGAATGATCAATTATAAATCAAGAAAACCAAATAATATGGGCATCAACTGATGTATTATTGACTTGGTATCTTTTGTGTTCTTGTGCTTTTTTATTGAACCCATATTTGTGACAGTCGAGGTGATTATGTCATACCAATATTTGATTGATTGAGATGCATCAACATTTCCTTTTATTTATATAATATTTTTCACATTCATTGATATGAGATTAAGTATAAGTTGGTACATGGAGATAGTCCGTGTTGGAGATTGTTTGATTTTATGATTATAAGTTGGGCACGTAGAGACCGTTCGTACTAGGGACTTTTTGATTTTATGAGAGTGCGTTGAGATCGCATACATAGAAAAATGGAGATTGTCCATGTTGGTATGTGGACCTCGTGAGTCCCTTGTGGGTCACGAAGTCTCATTGTACTTCTGAGAAGTATTGTGTATATACGGTTGAGAGAGTACTTGGCATCTGAGTCATATCACTTCATGGTGTTGCATTACATTACATGTCATCACATCCTTCATTGTAGTTGACTATGCGATTATTCTATGGTTGGACATTTCGGGATATTTTATTATCCCTATTTGATGATACTTTACTAATAAGTATAGTGTAGAATTGTGTGAGTTAAAGGACGATTTTCTTATAAGTACTCCTGTCACTACTTTTTCGTTGTCAGTGTATGAGACATACTGGGTGCAGATCACATTCATAATGCTAGCGAATCTCGTGTAGCTTTTTGAGTCTATGCTTGGATTATTTTGGAATTGTAGTTAGTTGTTTGGTTGATGCGCGGCCCACACCTTCCTCTATCCCATTATTTATTTTATTGCTTTATTATTAAGACAAGAAATTTCATATGTATAGACTTGTCATTTGAGTTTTCAAACTTGCATTATGTTTCAGACGTTCTTGTATTATGAACCAAAATTTGGGTGATATCTGAATCTTCCACATTTTCATTTTTTGGGAACCTACTCTTGGGATATAGTACTTGTCACTTACCTTTCTCTTAATTATATTAAATTAAATTGGCAAGATTATTAGGTTGGCTTACCTATCGGTTGAGAGGAGTTAATATTTCATATGGTCACTAAACTATGCATTCTTCTCTCATAAAGTCACCCAACTGTCAATTTTAACTCAAAAGTATCTCAACTATGCACTTTCTCTCAGAAAGACACTCAACTTCGGATTTTATCCCAAAAGTCACTCAAATATTTACTCTTTTCTCTCGGAAAGTCACTCAACCTATTAAATTAATATTTTAATTAAGATTTGATGATATGAATTTTTTACTTAAAACTCAATTTTTAAAAATGAAAAAGAATCCATTTAAAATATTTACCCACTCCACTTGACCCGACCCGCTAAAAATATAATATTGACCCATTTTATGACTCTTTCTCCTCATATTGTGTGTTTTTTCTAGTTCTCTGTTGATGCTTCTTCTTTTTCTTTTAGTTAACTCTTTTAGTTAGGTTTTAATTTGGACATCTCAATTTTAAGCTCTATATTATGGAGGAAATTAAAGGAATTTGATGCATGAGTTCTTTTTTGTATTATTACTCAATTTCAAATTGACTTTGAAACTCTATTGGTAAATTCCCATTGGGTCAATAGCTCAATGCTTGTAAAATTGGCATAAACATCAAGCTATGTCATGGACTTGGAATTGAATAAATTTATCCAGCAACTAAAGATTGGATTGTTGGTATGACTATTGTAAGTCCTATTCCATTCAATCATTTAGAAATTGCTATTTGTTAAACAATATCGATGAGGTACTAAAACAAATCTTACCACCTAAATTCAACAACTATGAAGTCATGATTTTTAAATCGTTTAAATTGAAACCTAGATAAAAGGGGAAGAAGAGGAGGCAACAAGGGAAAAACAAAATGGGTAAAATTATATTTTTAATGGGTCGGGTCAAGTGGGTGGATCACTAAATGGTTTAACTTGTATTTTTTTTTTGTTTTGTTTTTTAAAATCTCAGTTTGTTATATAAATAATTTATATCAAAAAAATTTAATTAAAATAACAATTAAATAGATTTAGTGAATTTTTATGAGAACAGTAGATAATTGACACTGAAGGTCTCATACAAGCCCTTAGCATACCATAAACATAAGTAATAGAAATGATGCAAAATGAAACTTTTACAATTGAATTGTTTTCACAAAATCAAAATAGAAGTCTAGACATTGTCTCAATAAACCATCTAATACAATTGAATATCAATAAGGGTGTAAGCCCTTTACAACATAGTTTCAAAAGGAAAAGTAGAAGAAACTACAATTGAACAACTTCCTCCTCGAATCTTGAGGACTCACCAAAAGCGTGGAGATAATCAAACCAAGTTTTTCTCAAAAGGAGAAGGACACCTCAACGACCGGAAGCTACATTTATCAAAAATGTAAAAAATATGGGTTAGCACAAAATGTATTAAGTATGGTAGTTGTGAAAAAAAATCCTTTAAAACATGCTCAAAAGGGACATTTAGTTGAAACCATGCATTTTATCAAGTTTAAAAGTCATAATGCATATTTATGAAGAAACATAAGTCAAACCATATCATAAGCAATCCAAATCTATACTCGTGCAACGCATAGGTAAGATCTCATAATCCTACCAAATACTAGGTACCACCTTGAGGTCACCAACATCACACATATCTTACATTGACCTCATTCATATCCAATATTCAATAGACAAGGAAACATTCATGTTCATAACTTGTAGCAAGTAAAGTCTCTCTTAGCAACAATATACATATCATACATGCATAATTCATAAGTCTTCATACCATAAGAGAACCTCACAACAACCACTCTTAAAGCCTACTTGTACCATGCATAAATGGAGTTTCATACCCCCACTCTTAAAGTTCATGTTCAATGTTAATGTCATAGTTCATATTCTTTTCATGTAGAGAAATAGCCTTAACCGACATAGATCATGTAAAGTTACATAGAATATTGTGTCATGCCCCACACTGAAAAGAGGTGTCCTACTTGCCTAAGGTAGAACTACATAAGTTTGGTTTTAGGTGGATCCACTAGATAAAGACATATGTGGGCATATAGTCATGGGATAGGGAGATTGCTACTAGAAACCTCAAACCTATTGCATTGATGGGGGAGCTTCCATCTCATGAGGTTACTTTACATGACCCAACCTATTGCATTGAAGGGAGGGTCCTTACTCGGTGCTAAGCATTATTTCCTAAAATTTATATGTTTAGTCTTTAGTTGTATTTACATGCGTGAAGGAGCATCTTACCCTTCATTCAATACAACTAATAAAATAGCTCATAGATTCAATTAGGTGATAATGTCCTTTCAACCTTGGAAACATCATAATGTGAGTAAAACTTTCACATCATATTTATAGTATGTTCATGAGATTGGTCTTTTATTCAACACAACAAGATCATCATAGTCATTCTAGTTCATGCATAATAATGTGTAAGGGTATAGGGGAGAATAACCTTTCCAATCAATACCACAATTACATCATAGTCATAGAATCTTTATTCTCAACATAAACCTTGAAGAACATGCATAATTCTCATATTCATGCACAAATTCTCACAATTTACCCATCAAGAATCATGAATCACCTTCAATCCAACATCTAGAATTTCTACGTTAGATATGGGTAATAACACAATTCAATCAATTCACTTAATTCATACAAGACCCATTTACATGTTTCAAAAATCAATTAATTTAACTAAGATCACAATTTAGCAATAGAGGGGATCCATGGGTGGGTTCGTGGGGGAATTTCACCTAACTTCATCCATAAATCATCAATTCAATCATAACCCAACATAATTCAATCATTGAAATCACTTTTAAAGAAGCCCATGTCACTCAACTTAAAACCCTTGAAATTTTGGAAATTGGTTATTTTGAAATCATGTTTCGAAGGGGCTCTAAGGG
Source organism: Solanum lycopersicoides (assembly GCA_022817965.1). Taxonomy (NCBI): domain Eukaryota; kingdom Viridiplantae; phylum Streptophyta; class Magnoliopsida; order Solanales; family Solanaceae; genus Solanum; species Solanum lycopersicoides. Next base: position 22,757,590 of record CM040624.1, on the reverse strand, counting down.
TGGAACCTATCCAAAGATGAAAATTCTCATACCTTGGTAATGAATCTTCAAAGAATTTGACGAAGAAACCTCGAATTCTCCAAATCCTAGTTCCAATTCTTCTCTTCTCTTCTTCTTCTTGGAGTTTTAGAGAGAGAGATATTGTGAGGAAGATGAACTCTTGTGTTTTCTTTTTTGATTCTATAGAAGTGACTTAATTGGGGAAAATTTGAGTCTAAAAAGCTTATATACTTACTAGGAAAAGTGTAAAATAATGTGGGTTCAATTTTGGAAGAATAACTAAATACCCATAGACTTGAATTTAAAATCCACCTACTAGAATGCTCTAGCTCGCCCATTTGCCCTACATGGCTCTCCAAGGGCACTAGGCGACACGCGTAATGGACCCTTGGCTGGCCTAATTTTCTTTAATGCCTCCCCAATGAGGCAGCCTGTTAGGCGATAGGAAGGACCCTTGGGTGATGCGCCAACCAAGTAGGCGAGCCCCGACCTAGCTCGCCTAATTCTCCATTAGATAGGTCGTGGGGATAGCCCACTAGGCGACCCCAAGTTGACATGGGCAAATCCCAAGTCTCTTGGGCGACCATGCTTCCCCTTCGCCAAAAGGTAAAAAGAAAAATCAAGTTTTCCTTCACTCTTTCTTGATATTTTAGTCCCTTGCCCTATTCGTAGACTTTTACCCCTTTCATTTCTAATTTTGTCTAAACATTTCTGGAATACTACACTAGCCCTCACGTTCAGCTCTAAGGTAGCCTACTAGATGCCGGAGTGTCATAGGTTGTGCCATAGAAGAATCTCAAATTAATAGTTGAAGTTTCTGCTATGTGAACCCCACGTCATTATTATAAAAAAATTTAAAATAACAAATAAAAACAATTAGAAAAAATCCATCGAACTCGTATGACAATAGAAAAAATTATATTATTACAAAAACATACTAAAACAAATAGGGCTTTTAAGTTTTAGACCAGCTTAACAACATAATAACAAGTCAAGCCTGGTGCACAAAAGATCTTGCATTTGCACAGGACCCAGAGAATCTAACAACATAGTTGTAATTCAATCCCAGTGCACAAGCATCCCGCCCAGTCCGAAAAAATCATTTAACAACATAGTCTCTATAATAATGGATGTCTAAATTTTGTCTCATCTGACAGTCTTAATATCATCAAAAATATTTATAGCATCCATTGAAATACCAGCAAGCCCTCTTTTTGAAAATCTAGCATAATAGAGCCCATTCTCTCCTTTCCAATGATTTGGAAACTCATTCATCAATGTTCCATCGTGAAGAAATATAGAGCTATAATGCTGGATTAAAAGAAAACTAATAAAATTGTACATGTTTTAGAAAAAGATAGTGAACTTAGGGGTCGTTTGGTGTGAGGGATAAAAATATAGTCTTGGGATAAGAAAATAAGGATGGGATAAATTTTTTGTGTCTTGTGTGGTTGCCATGCATGGGATGACTTATCCCACCATTTACACCATAGTGATAGGAAAAGTTATACCATATACATGGTGGGATAAGTTATCCCAGGATAACTAATCCTGAGATAACTTATTCCAAACCAAACGGCTTCTTATAGTAAGTTAAATTAGATAATTTGCTAAACGTACCTTTAGACATTTGGTAGCAACATTTTTGTATCCAGTAGCAAAAATGATTGCATCAAATTGATGTTCATACCCATTCTCAAAAACTACTGTATGTTCCTTTATTTCTGATATTCCAGGAAGTACCTAATTAAAAATTCACCAAATACATAAACCCACAAATTCAACTTATAGACAATAGATAAAAACCCAAAATATTTACTAGTTATATAAATGGACTGGTAACCTTCATGTTTTTAATAGATGAAAAAAAAAAAAATATATATATATATATATATATATATATATATATATATATATATATGTGTGTATATATATATATATGTATATATTCCTTATGATACTCGAGAAATTTCCGAGAACTAGAGCTATAAAATTTAAAAGTTATAGGTAACAAACATACAGTTAAACTCTTTCTCATTAAATAATATTAGGCTTGTAATAGAATTCAAACTCATGACGTGCGCCTAACCACACATCAATAGGTTGTGCTCTTACCATCAGAGCTACTCAAGTCATTTGTTTCTCACATGATGTTTCTCAAAATAGAATGAAAATAAATAAATATAGTAGCATACCTTAATCTCATCAAGTTTAATCTTGTCAATGGCACCAACATCAATTACTGGGGATGTACCTTTTGAGAGTTTTACAGAAAATGGACCTTTTTCTGGTTGTGGTATTCCAAATTTTGCTAAATTTCCAAACTTAAACTTTGCTAACTTTGCAATCGCAAAATCTACCAAAGATAATGGTAGATATTTTAGCAACACCATTCCAATATGCACCATGTCTCTTGTTAAAACATGAATCTGGAAACATATTAGGACAAAATAAATTATATCTTTTACAATTAACAACCATATTAAATTAAAAAATATAATTAATTGTGTATATGGAAACATGCATCATCTAAGTATACAATAATTACAGCACTTTCGGAGAATATCACGAAATATATTTATGAGTTCAAGTATCATGCTTTGACGATATTAAAAAGAAGAACAAAATATATACTTGGTTCTATGCAATCCACATCTTTCTCCCAATGGAGAAAGGGTTTCAAATTGAGACATTATATTATTCAAAAGCATCGATCAATGTTGCTAACTGAATTTAGAAAGTGTTCTAAAAAAAGAAATGTATTTGGGTAATGCACAAAATATTAAATTAAATAAGGAATCTAAGTTTCATATATAGTTAGTGTAAATAATTTTTTGTACTATCATTCACCAAGTCATCTAACAGATATCTATTGGCAAGTTTCTTCAAAAGTATGTGATTTAAAACATTATAAAAATAGAATATGTTCTCTGTACAATATGTAAAAAATGACCATGTAAAAAATTATTAATAAGACTAACTTAGAAAAAATTAAGATTCTACTTATAAGAAAAAGAAACCCTATCATACTCTTCCTTTTCTCATGATATAAAATACCTTATGAGAAAGTGAACATGAATTTTAAATTCTGATTTTGTGCGATTTAGGAATGGAATAATAAGATCTTTCTATGTTTTGGAAATTTAAATATCTACTACATTTTTTTGTATTTACAATAATTCAACATTATATTCTTTAATAACTTTCTAGTCAACCAGTATTCCCTTTTTAAAGAACAATTAATTTCCTTAAATCAACTTTGTATTCAAAATTGAGGTTGTATTTGCAATATTGTATTGTGCTTGGAACTGAGTATGTTAGTATATAAATCCTTCCGCAACTGATGAGTTGGAGGAAATTAATGGAGGTGAAGTGAATCAAAACTTATTTTCAGATAACAAATATCATAAGGGTATATATGTATCATATTCAATTTCAGCCCTTCCACTTAAGGGTATGACCTAGTTTTGACGGGCAAGAAACTCGTACCGATCTCTAGATGAACAAATTACAACATCACATATGCTAGTAAGAAGTAACAGGTACCAAGTAAAATAGTTGATCTATGACTAAACTGATCAAACACCTCACTAACACAAATTCACATGCAGGCAAACATAAAAAAGATAATAGTAAAGACAAGATACAGAGAGATAGAGAAAGTTACTGGGCTTATAACAAAAAATTGATGTGTGACATTCATAATTTGAAAGATCAAAAGCTATTTCCATCCCAGAATTTCCTGATCCAACGACCAACATTTTTTTATCTTTATATTTTCCACCGGATTTATAGTCACTTGAATGAATCATTTCATCATTGACATTGTGTATTCCTACCACCTTCGGAATATAACCTTCATTGTTTTCTCCAGTAGCCAAAATCAAGAAATCAAAAGCATGCCATTCCATTTCTCCACTAGCCACATGACTTGATTTGACATTCCATTTCTTCTCATCATTGTTGTAAAAGGCTAATTCAACACAAGTTTGAATTTTTGGTTTGATGTTAAAATGCTCAACATATCCATCTAAGTATTGAATAAATTCATTTTGTGGCAAATACTTAGGTGATGAAGTTGCATGTGGCATAAAAGGCAATGAACAAAAATCTTTGGATAAATGCAAGTGAAGTCTATCATAAGTCTGTTTCTTCCACAAATACGCAAAACAGTCTTCTTTTTCTAACACAATATTTTTTATGTCCAATTTATTCAAACAAGCCAAAACAGCTACGCCTGATGGAGCTGCTCCAACCACAACAACTTCAAGTTCTTCCTTTGAAAAATTATCCATTGCAGGATTTTTAGAAAATTGAAGAATAGCTTTTTTTCTTTCGAGTATTGTTCAAAAACAAATTGCAAAAGGATCTCGATAAAGGGGAATATTTAGAAAAAATGTATATGGTCTTCAAAAAAGATAAAAATGATAGTTATTTCTCTTTGCCTTTATTTCAGTAATAGAAAATAACAATATCATAAAAATTGTTGGCTTTTAAAAGGCTGATTGGAAAATGAAGAGCTATGACTTTTATGAAGAGTTGTGACATTTATGTAAAGTTGCAATTTTTATGAAGAGTTGTGATTTTTATGAAACGTTGCGACTTCTCCATAAGGTTTTGACTTTTACCAAAGGTTGTGACTTTTTAGTTTTCTCAAAGGGTTGTGATCTTTCCGATAAGGCACAATAAGCACACATTCGTGTAAGAATTATAATTTAATTATTATTAATTATTTCTTACTTATACCCCAAGTTTACTTGGAACCCAAGTAATACCATGAATAATATTTAATAAGGAATAGATCTCGTACGTACATTGGTTACTTGATGGACGTACCAGATTAAATCATAACCTTTATAAATTGGTCCTCCCTCCACCCATTAGGGTTACCACATATTCTCTACACTAATTTCATTGTTGACGGCTGTTGTAACATAAAGTTACGGAAAGGAGGTAGAAACCAATTTACAACAAACGCTTTTGCTTTTCTCTGTGATGATGTCTTCCTCATCAGGTATGTGCCCTTAACAATCTCTATGTAAGATTATTGTGTTCAAGATCTTGATATTATGTTATAAAGTATTTAATCTTACATGTGGCATCAGAGCCTGGATTGTTTGAACAGATAATCTTCTGCAACTAATTCAAAAAAAAAAAAAAATTGTCGTGGGCACACCCAAACATCACATTATATGTAACTCTTAATGCTATGTTAATTACAAGAAAGGAGATACAACATTAAGTTCACGGTCCTTGTCCATAACGTACAATTCAATGTTGTCTTATATGCCTTGATTTCTTTTAGTCAAATATTTTGATTTGATTAATTTAAATATAATATAATATTTTATATATTAGCTATATTTGGTCAAAGTTCCTGCATCATGCCATCCGGATCATTTAATGAATATATTGTGGCTACCATCTATAGTTTATCAAATCAAATTATATTGAAAATTCTATTAAATTTTTAAGAGTAATTATGTGCTTGAATATTTAAGGTGATTGGACTCTTAAGGTAATCTTCCCATAATGTAATTATTATGTTTGTTTCAAATTGTCTAAAAATAAATAAATAAAGTGGTCGTTATACTAAACAATAAATAATATGTGTACCTTGTCAAAATAGTTTGTTAGTTACCAAAGTGGCCAAAGTAGAGAAATTAACGTCTACACATATAATGTTTATGATCACTTGATGCATGTATTATGTCTCTATAGTTTGTTAGTAACCAATGTGGCCAAACTAAAATGTATGAAATTATTCACATGCACAAAAAAAAATTATGATATTATGTGTGTATTTGTATTCATATAACTTGTTAGTCACCAAAGTGGTCAAACTAGTATGGTTAAGAAATATATGCATTCATAAAAATTGTCATTCATCTATGAAGATTAATTAAATGCCAATACAGAAAAATAAATAGATAAATTTACTTTTCACTATTGCTAGAACTTAAGAGTTTACTCAAAGGTGAATCTATCATTTTAAGAATAGTGAAAATTATGAGGTAAATTAATATTTTTAGTCAAATATATATTGTACATCCAAAGATGTCGTATATGTTTGATTAAAATATCCAATTGCCTATTAAAGATAAATTTGACATTTAAATTATGATAATGTATCGTAGTATCTACCCAAAGAAGAATTACGATATATTTTTATCGTTTACTGAATTCACATTATTTTCTGATTTGTGAGTATGTATATCTATTTTGCAGTTATTCCTCTTCATTCGCATGCTTCGTCTGTTATTGTGTTCAATGGATTGAACTTCTCTGAATGGCATGAACAAGTCCAGTTCCACTTAGGTGTAATGGATATTGACTTGGCTCTATTGAATGATAAACCCACTGTCATTACTGATAAAAGCAGTGATGATGAGAAGTCTTTTCATAAATCATGGGAGCACTCTAACAGATTGAGCCTTATGTTCATGCGAATGACTGTTGCTAACAACATTAAGAGTACTATTCCACAAACAGAAAGTGTCAGGGAAACCTGAAGTTTGTGAAACAACGTTTTCGTTCTGCTGATAAGTCTCTCGCTGGTACACTAATAGTTGAACTCACCACCATGCAGTTTGATGGGTCGCGTAGTATGAAAAATCATATTATTGAGATGACTAACATTGCAGCAAGACCTCGAACCTTGGGGATGAAAGTGGATGACACCTTCTTGGTTCAGTTTATTTTGAACTCATTGCCTCTTGAGTATGGACCATTTCAAATTAACTATAACACTATTAAGGATAAGTGGGATGTTAGTGAATTGTCCAGTATACTTATTCAAGAGGAGTCAAGACAAAGAGGTCATTCCATTAACCTCATGGGTCAAGGAGCTGGTAATTAAAGGACTTAAAGTGAAAGCCAACAAATTAAGAAAAAGAAGCACCTGCTAAAGTTTCACAGGATGCTTATAAGGAACTCAAGGCTGATATGTGTGTCATTTCTGTAAAAAAAAAAAGGACACTATTGCATGAAATGTAATGTTTGGTTTGAAAAGAAAGGTACATTTAGTGCCTTTGTATATTTCGAATCAAATTTAATAGAAGTTCCTAATAATTCTTGGTGGTTTGATTCTGGTGCAACTACTCATGTATCCACTATGTTGCAGGGATTCATTACAATCCAAACCACAAATCCAAATAAGGACTTCGTGTTCATGGGAAATTGCATGAAGGCTCAAATTGAAGGCATAGGGACTTATCGATTGATCTTGGAGATTCGACATCACCTTGATCTATTACGAACTCTTTATGTTCCTTCAATTTCTAGAAATTTGATTTCCCTTTCAAGACTTGATGTTTCTGGATTTGATTTTAAGTTTGGACATGGATGTTTCAATATATATATATAAGAATACTACTTTTTATGATTTTGGTGTTCTTATTGATGGTTTATATAGATGGAAACTCGATAATAATTTTTCTGAATCCCTACTTACTATTCATTAAAATATTGAAATTAAACGTAGTTCACTAAATGAAAGTTCTGTTTATTTGTGGCATAAACTTTTGGGTCATATATCCAAAGAACGCTTAAAAAGATTGGTAAAGAATGAAATTCTTTCGAATTTGAATTTTGTTGATCTTGATATATCTTTGGAGAAAAGTGTCACAAGGAGCACTCAGCTTCTTGAAATTATACATGCTGATATTTGCGGACTCTTTGATGTACCATCTTTTGGTGGAGAAAAATATTTTATCACCTTGATCGATATTCACGTTATGAATTTATCTATTTTTTTAAATAAATAAAAATCTCAAGCAGCAGACGCTCTCAAAGTGTACGCTAAAGAGGTTGAAAGACAATTAGATAAGAAAGTGAAAATCATTAAGTCAGATAGAGGTGGTGAATAGTATGAAAATTGTAATGAATCAGAACAATGTTTAGGTCTATTTGCAAAATTCCTTGACAATGGTGAAGTTGGTGGGAGTGTTGAACGACAAAGTGTGGAAATTAATGAGGTAAGGGTAAATATTTCATTGCCCATGAATGTACCTACTTCCGCACCAATCACAAATGTTGTTCCTCTTGTTGAAGAACACTTTAACAATGTTGAACAATATATGGGTGAAACACTTCAAGAAGGAACTAACTCACAAGTATCTGAGCAAATAAACTACAAACAATGTCATAAAGAAAATCGGTCATTATGTGATTTATTTGCAAGAGTCAGATTTTGTCATTGGAATTAATAAAGATTTGATTTCATTTTCACAAGCCACAAAAAACAATGAGTCTGATAAATAGATTGATGTCATGAATGAAGAGTTAAAAATCCATGGAATACAACAAAGTTTGGGATCTCGCGCAATTACCTTCTAAAATAATCAAGTGTAGATGGATGTTCAAGACCAAACGTGATTCAAATGGTAATATTAAACGATATAAAGTCAGACTTGTTGTCAAGGAATACACTCAAAAAGGAGGCATTGATTAGAAAGAGACATTTTCACCGATCTCAAAGAAAGATTCATTAAAAATTGTTTTGGCTTTGGTAGCTCATTATGATTTAGAGTTACATCAAATGGATGTGAAAACTGTCTTTCTTAATGGAGACCTCGAGGAGGATGTTTATACGGACCAACCAGAGGGCTTCGAAATTAAAGGGAAAGATCAAATGGTGTGTAAGCTAAAGAAATCAATATATGGACTCAAACAAGCCTCACGACAATAGTATATAAAGTTTAATGATATCATAACATCTTTTGGATTTAAGGAAATTACCGTTGATCGATGCATATACCAAAATATCAGTGGGAGTAAGTTTATATTTTTAGTCCTGTATGTTGATGATATCTTACTTGCTGCTAAGGGGGCAGCGGTACCGGAATCAATCGAACCGGACCAGTAAGTTCCTGAACCGGGACGGAATCGGCACTGTGCCAACCGTAACCATTCCGGAACCGGTTCCGGTAAACCGGTAATTTTTACTTATTCTGTCCCGGTCCGGAAGGGAACCGGTAGTATATCGGATCGGACCGGACCGGTAACCGGGACGGACCGTTACTAATTTTTTTTAAAAAATAATTTAAATTATTTAAAACTTAAAGATTTAATTTTTTTTAATTGAATATAATTTTTATTATAATAATTATAAAATTAAAAATTTAAATTTCAAACTTTAAAAGTTAAAAAAATTTAAATTCAAACTTTAAAGTTAAAAAATTTAAATTTCAAACTTTAAAAGTTTGAAAATTTTAAATTCAAACTTTAAAGTTATAAAATTTAAATTTCAAAGTTCAAAAGATTGAAAATTTTAAATTCAAACTTTAAAGTTATAAAATTTAAATTTCAAACTTTAAAAGTTTGAAAATTTAAATTTCAAACTTTAAAGTTATAAAATTTAAATTTTAAACTTTAAAAGTTTGAAAATTTAGATTTCAAACTTTAAAAGTTTGGAAATTTTAAATTCAAACTTTAAAGTTATAAAATTTAAATTTCAAACTTTTAAAGTTTGAAATTTTTAAATTCAAACTTTAAAGTTATAAAATTAAAAATTGACAATATTAAAAATTAAATTTAATACAACAATAATTAAACAAAATAAGGCGAATAGCCTATATTTTTATTAATATTTATTTAATATTACAATTATATTTACAAAAATATTAGTAGAGTATTAAAAGATTTAATCTACACAGCCACCTTCTAGGAAGGGTTCTGTTTGAATTAAATCTCGAATTATCATACTCTTACTAATAGTTGGTGCCACCATATAAATCCTTTCGTAAATCATTCAACATTTCTTTAGTAACATGTTCGAAATTGGTTGAATAGATAGATCTTCCATTGCTTCAATCCCGTCGTCACTATAATCCTGCATTATTTCATCAACGTCATCTTGAAATTTGGTCGGTAGTGGTTTACGACCCAAATTTCTTCTCTCGACATTAATCCAATCTCGAAATAATACCGATATCTCCAAGCTATCGGCTGCTAGTGAATGCCTATGATCTCCAAGTTTAAACCTTGCTGCACTAAAGACGCCTTCCGAAGCTACTGACGACACTTGCATAGCTAATATATCTCGAGCCATCGGTTGTAGTTTTGGAAATCCTTTGCCGCGATTTCTCCACTAGAATATCTTTAGTAGGTTCTGTATTTTGATTAACATAGGCATCAAAATCATTTCTATTATCGTGAGAAAGTTCAAGATAATCATATAAATAAGCATCAATATTATCTTCATCAAATCTACTCCTAGAGCTTTGAGGTTCATGTTCACTTGATAAATTTATATTAGCATTATATAAATCATACAATTTTCTAGCTTCAAATTTTATGCTATCTTTATCTTGTTGACAACTAGGAATTTCTTCTAATACACTATCAATATCTAAGTTAAAATAAATTTTTCAACCATTTTTGATGCACCTACATCTTTATAATGAGGGTTTAACAAACACGGGTTAAATAAATTTGAGGAATAGGAATATAATATTTTTTAAATTTTTCAATCATTTTTTCAATGGTTTGTTGAAATCTTGGTTTATTTTTAAATTGATATAATTTAGAAAAAATCCTACAAATATCATGCAAAACAGTACAAATTGATGGACTATAAAGTACAGATATTCTTTTTGTAGTTAAGTAAAAAACTTTTAGGAAATCTATAAGTTCATTTATATCACGCCAATCACTATCATCGAGTCTATATGCCATATCTGAATTATGAGCATTCCAAACCATTTGTAAGGGTATTCTATATTCATAAGCGACTACAATCATTTCATATAAAGTATCCCATCTAGTAGCCACTGTTTTTGGAATTTTTCTAGGTGGAAGATTATTTTCAAAACAACGATTTTGAAAATATTTACGCCTAGACTTAACTTGACATTTAAATATAAAATGACATGCATTTTCAACTTTCCTACATCCGTTATCATACATTTGTACACCATTTCTAACCATCAAATTATATATATGTGCAGTACACCTAATATGATAATTATCACCATAGAAAGGACAAAGAGTAAGTTTTAAATATTCAATAGCAACATTACTACTTGATACATTATCTAAGGTTATACTACTTATTTTATCACATATTTCATAGCTTTATAAAATATCTAAAATAGTTTGAGCAATATAACTATCGTTTTTTTGCATTTGACAACATTTATAACCTAAAGTTCTTTTTTGCATATACCAATTTTCATCAATCCAATGTGCAGTAACAGTCAAATAATTGTTACCGTTTACACTACGACTCATATCAGAAGTAATAGCTATTTTACAAGTATTATAATAAAATAAACAACGAAGATATTGAAAATGTTGTGCATGATAATCAAATACAGCCTTTTTTATTGTATTTCTAGCAAAACTTTTAAAATTTGGATTATATACAATTTGAATATAATGTATAAAATTGAGATTTTCAGCAAAACTAAATGGCGAACCCATAACACATATCATTTTAGCTAGTTCTTCAAGATCTTTTTCTCTACTATATGAAAGTGGTAAACTAGAGCCAGAAATATTAGACGAATTTAATTGTGTTTGTACCATGTTAGAGCCGCCTACTCCAACATTTTCAGGAAGGGGGGTACCATTTTTTTTAGCTTCCGCTACCGCTTTAGCATGCAAAAATTTATTTTTACAACAAGACATTAAATGACTACTCAAATGTCCCGTCCCGCCAGATTTACCAACAGTTTTATGATTTAATCTATGTTTACATTTATTACAAATAGCTTGTGTTTTATCTTCATTTTGTGTCATAAATTGCCAAACAACCGATATTTTAACACGTTCTACCTTAGGCCTAGGATGTACAGGGGGAACAGGGGCAGGACAACGAAAGGGAGCGGGACTGGGAGTATTAGTAGCCGTAGGTGGCTCAGTTTCATCATCATCATCATCAAAAGTAGGCGTATCAGTATAATCATCAATATCATTATCATTATCACTATCTCGAGGCAATTCCTCATTAAAATTACCAAAGCGACGTTGTAAACGTTCATAATAAAGATCTAATCCTGAATTACTATCAATATTAAAAACCATATCATCAACATGTGTATAATCATCCGTATTTATTCTTAATATAGTAGATTTTTTAGTTTTTGATCTAGAAGAACTATCGGTTTTTGCATTAACGGAGGATGTAAAGTAACACATATTTTTAACACGCTCAATTGCACTTTTTTTACCCTTTCCTTTTTGAACAACATTTTTACCGGAATCCATATTAAAATATTAAACGTGAGATTATATATAATACAAAAAATTTAATGCAAATAATAAATCACAAAATAAATAAATAATTATTTAAATATAAATGAATGTAAAATAAAAATTGAAACGAATGTACCAAACGTCTACTTAAAAAAGTAGACGTTTATGACCGCCGAAAGCCGAACGTGAAAAGTTGAAAGTTGAATTTTGAAGCTCCAAATCCAATTTCCAAAGAACAAATTAGGCAACACCGGAATTTAAGATATTATATATTAGAGAATTAGAGATTAGAGAGTAGAGAGTTGAGAGAATAGAAGATGAATAGATGATTTTGTCATTTAAAAGAATGAAAGTTTAGGGGTATTTATAAGTAAAAAAATGGGTTAAAGTATAATTTTTAAAACTTTGGGGTATTAAAAAGTTAGGGAGGGTAGGGGGTGTAAGTGGCTGAAAATGGGTGAAATAGCCGTTGGGGGGCCACTAGCCGTTACCCAACAGCTATAAACGAACATATTTTTAAAAAAATAAATTAATTTGACCGAACCGGACCGGTAACGGACCGAGATTTACCGAAACCGGGACGGACCGGTAAATCCTGATTTCCGTCCTGTTACCTGTCTCGGAACCAGACCGAACCGGTCTATACTGAGACTAACCAGTACCAAACTGGACCGGGACGGAACGGACCGGAAACCGGTAAGTACCGGTTCCGCTGTCCCCCTTACTTGCTGCTAATGATTTAGGCATATTGCGTGAGACGAAAGATTTTCTCTCTATGAACTTTGAAATGAAAGATAAAGATGAGGCATCTTATGTGATAGGGATAGAAATATTTCATGATATATCACAAAAATTATTGGGACTGTCTTAAAATGGCTATATCAAAAATTTCTAGAGAGATTTAACAAGAATAATTGTTCAGCAAGAATGGTCCTATTTTAAAAAAAATGGACAAATTTAATCTCATGTTATTCCCAAAGAATGATGTATAACGAAAAGAAATGGTCTCAATTCCTTAATCTTATATTGTTGAAAGTTAGATGTATGTTCAAACTTGCACAAGACCGTATATTAGTTTTGTGATCAGAATAATAGGAAGATATCAATGTATCCCAAGAATTGATCACTGAAAACCTGCAAAGAATGTTTATGGAATGTTATGAAACCACAATTCATACATTATGGTTGCCAAACTTTATTTCAGGACTTGAGGTTGTCGATACCATTACCAAGCCGCTGAAAAATTAATTGTGATAATGTTGCAGCAGTATTCTTCTCCAAGAATGATAATTACTCCAAAGGTGCCAAACATATAGAATAAAAGTACTTTACTGTCAAGGAAGAAGTTCAAAAACAAAGAGTGTTACTTGAGAATATTATAACTGATCTCATGATTGCAGATCCGTTAACAAAAGGCTTACAACCAAAGACATTTAAAGAATACGTTCAAAGAATGGGTCTTGGTTGTACTTATGATTGATACATTTATGATGTTTTACACTCTGAGCTCAAATTATGTGTTTCTGATATACATTAATGAATATCTTGTTTCTCGTAATGTTGTAGACATTATTGTTTTGAGATATTACAAGATAAGTATCTATAATACATTATTGTGGACTGCATAGTTATATGTTTTTATAACTTATGAACCTAGTATGATAAGTTGCTAATGTAGTAGCATATGGAAGGAAGTATGTAGCTTAAAATTTATGTACAACCGCCATAACTCACCTTAGTAGTTTGTTATATTGTGGTATGTATGATGTACATTATATAAAAAATTTGTTATACGCGCAACTAATGTTTATTAAATATTAATGATACATGGTCATTGGGCTAAGTGGGAGACTGTAAGAATTATTATTTAATTATTATTAATTATTTCTTACTTATAGCCCAAGTTTACTTGTAACTCAAGTAATACCATAAATAGTATTTAATAAGGAATAGATCTCGTACGTACATTAGTTACTTGATGGACGTACCATATTAAATCATAACCTTTATAAATTGGTTCTCCCTCCACCCATTAGGGTTACCACATATTCTCTATATTAATTTCATCGTTGACGGTTGTTGTAACATAAAGTTAGGGCAAGGAGGTAGAAACCAATTTACAACTAACAATTTCGCTTTTCTCTGTAATGATGTCTTCCTCATCAGGCCATGTGCCCTTAACGATCTCTATGTAAGATTATCGTGTTCGAGATCCTGATGTTATGTTATAAAGTATTTAATCTTACAATTCTCACTACCCTCTTCTATATAAATAAAGAAATTTCCTCTTATTTTTCAAGAACTGAGTTTCTGAATTTCAGAACTTCTTCTTCTTCTCCACTAACAATTTCTAGTGTACTTTAGTATCGCTGAGTGGTTCATTGACATCATGTTTTTATGTACTAATATACTGGTACGTAAGATCATTAATATGGAAAGAATATATCATTAACCCTGGTATTTGAGGAAATTATTTCCTTAAGGAAATATTGTGGGTTTAGTAGGATCGATTTTCTTCCTAGAGAAAGTATTTTATCAGGATCTTTTTTATTTACTGGTTGCAAGTTCTGGTTCAAAAAAATTCTTTAAATTTTTTTGTTTCTTATTAAGTTATCCAAAATTATTGTTCTAAACATTTCAGTGATACATATTAACAACAATTATATGAAATTATTTTTCTATTGGTATTTTTTGTGTTCTACTTTGTTGGAGAAAAAAAAAGAATGAGAAAGAGATTCATTTTATCATATGATAAAGAACTTTATGATGAAAAGTGTCGCTTTATCATGCTACAGGTTTGATTATTCTCAATCTCGAATGTTTTAACTTATTGAGTGTGGCCGAGGAAGAAGAGAGCCAATATAAGTTCAGGTGCAAATTCCAATTAATAGATTGTCATTAACAGTGTTTTAAAAGGCGGGGGCGTGAGGCGAGGCATTTTATACAGTACGGGGCGAGGCGTAAGTCCCGAGACACGGGGCGTAAGTCCCATGGATCTATGGGGCGTACTCTCATGTATATTCAATTTTATAGTTTTATTACTAATTAAATTCCTTTCAATGATTTTACATATAATTTTTTATTAAAAACCTATAATATATAGAAATTATATTATGATTTTTATTTGCGATAAGTATTAATAATCTATAATAAAGAAAAAAAGTATCATAATTACTATTTGAGAAATATCATTACACCAATAACAATAATAAATGACTATACAAGTATAAATAATCTAATATCTTAATTTTCTAATAATTAAATAAAATATGATAATTTTGAGACATATGACAAAACCATGAAGACCAATGATAAGTGAACAAGTAAAATTTCGCTACACATTTTTAAGAGAAATGTTACGTAATATATAATTACCTTCATAGTGTTACCAAATAGTAAATATGTGATACTACATTTGTTGTTTAGGTTACTCTCAATCTTGTTATCTTTATAGATTAAAAAGTTGTGTATCATTCATTTATTCAAGAATTATGAGGGTCAACAATGTTAATTAAAGATTTTAACACATAATTTGTGTAAGATCTGTTAGGCGAGTCCCGAGCATTGGGAGTTGGGCGTGCTTAGGGCGTATAGTCGGGCGCTTAGGGCGTAAGTCTTGTAGAACTAAGTCCCAAACTTGAGTCTCGAGACGTTTTGCTAGAGCCCCGCCTCAGAAGAGTCTTTTAAAACACTGGTCATCAATAATGAGATTTTACTTATTCAATTTGGTAGAATAATAAATGGGTCATATCTTGAGAAGTGTGAATTTCCATTTTAAAGATGTTCAAGCAAATTTTAAATATTATTTTATAGTCAAGTTTGGTGACCAAAACTGGTGCAGTTTTCTAGTCGTTGTGAAATTTGACTGTGTATAATTTGAAACTAAAAATTTCTAATTTTCTATTCATTTGGTTTGAAATATATAACAACTTCACCGAATAAATTAGACTATGCACTCCTTTGGTCTGAAGAATATAAAAATTTCACCAGTTTATTAAACACTCTATTTGAATGAATATTTCGACTTGAAGATTATTAAAATTTTGCATAAAAACTGCACAACATTCAATGCTTATTTGGTTGACAATTTGTAGAATATAAAATTCATTTTTAACTAGAAATAAGTTGTATAAAGATTTATTTATTATTGTCAGTATTTTAAATACTAAATTGTTGGCCTAATTATGATTGGGAAAAAATGGTTACGTAAAGTTAGTGAATTTGTATCGGCTATGGATTGAACTTTAATATTTTGTAAAGATTGTCAAAGGGAATTGAAGCACTAACAATTATTTTCTAGAATATTATATCTAAAAGAGGTTTCATGCTGCTAATTTGTATTTTGATGGTATACAAGTTGAAAATATGGTAAATTATTTTTATATACTTTAAAAAAATTGACATCATATTTAAAATGGGTGTCTAATTTAAATGTTGTAGCACAAAATATGAAATTCAATGACATTTTTGTATTATGTTAAACCCAAAAAACTCTTGGGAGTATATTTGATAATGTGGATATTGATTTTCTCTTTTACTAGTATATCATATGACTAGTATAAAAACAACGAAATTAAGTATATAATTCTTCAAAAGAGTAGTGTTCTCTTATGAAAGAGTTTCTCTTAAAATATTGTGATTTTTCATAAAAAGATTTGTCTATGAAAATACAATTATTTGTATCGACATGAATATTTGTGAAAAAACATTTGTCATGTTTGTGTTGTAAAAGAAGTATTTGGGACATATTGTCCTTATTGGACCCGATGAGACTATGTTCATATGTAATACTATGACTTCCAAATTAAAGCTTATGGAAAGGTCCTTCTAAAAAGGATATCTGACAAGATGTTGGCTCTAAACAATATTTGTATCTACCAACGTTATAAAAAGTAAAGAACAAAATATTTCTGCGAAAAAGTCACCTCACAGAGTGTCTTTTGAAACTCAACATTTCTACTTGTTCTTATTTGCTTGAGTCAAACTATTTGTGACATGAATGCTTGGGACATGTCAATTACAAAACATTGTAAAAAAAAATTCAAAGCGTTTTTCTAAATTTTTGTAAAGGAATTTTAATCCCTTAGGGTTGATTTGAACTGACATTTGTGATATGAAGTCAACACCGTCTCATTGTGGGAAAAAATTATCATAAATTTTATTGACAAATGCACTAAATACTTTTATGTATATTTGCTTACTGATAAGTAAGAAACAATAGAAACATCTAGGCAATATAAAAGTGAAGTTGAAATTTAGTTGGATGAAAAGATACTGCTCATATTCACCTCAATCTAATGGAATTTCGAAAAGAAAAAATCGAACGTTGAAGGAAATATTGAATGTTTTACTTAGAAGTTCAAGTTTACCGCAAAATTGTGAGGGGATCTATCCTTACAGCAAAATGAAACAACAAAAAGATTTGTATGTTAAAAAAAGGGAGCAATAAAGTTTTCAATTCAAGATTTATTGTATCCTAATAAAGAATTGTTTGTCGCCCCATAATGTATATACTCTTAAAAGATAGTGATCTAAAAAATTTCAAGACACGGTATATTCAATATAAGAAATGAAAAGTGTAGAGGTGTGTAGTAAAACTCCAAGTTCATACCTAAGGTTGTGGAATGTATGTTCATTGGATATGCTAGAAATAATAAAGTTTGTTAATTTTTGATCGAAATGTCTAAACAATCTGATAAACATGACATCACGGTAATTGAATCGGATGACACTAAGTTCTTTGGACACATATATCCATATGAAACTAGACTTGAGTCGTCTAGTGAAAGGTCTGAATGACCATGGAAAGAACCAAAGGAGAACACACTTAATAAAGGACATCTACTTACTTCAGATCTAATTTTGTAACATTTCCTCTTAAAAACAAGTCTCATATATTCAAAGAAGCAATGTCTTATGTAGACACATCCTTTTGAAAAGAGGTTGTCAACAGTGAGATTGATTCAATCTTGAACAACCATACTTGAGAGTTGATTGACCTTCCTCCGGGAAATAAACCTTTGGTTTCAAGGTGAATCTTCAAAATAAAATAAAATTGATGGAACTAGTAACAAATACAAGGCAAGATGTGTCATCAAAAGTTTTAGTTAAAAAGAAAGTCTTGATTGTTTTGACACAATGACCACTAACTAGGATTATATCAATTCAGATGTTAATTGCACTAGTTATGGTATATGACCTTCAAATTCATTAAATGAATAAAAAACAGACTTCTTAAATGGAGTAGAGGAAGAAATTTACATGGAACAACCCAAGGGCTTTGTGGTTCCTATTAAAGAAATGAAAGTGTTAAAACTTGTGAAATCACTTTACGGACTAAAACATGCACCGAAATAATAAAATGTGAAGCTTGACCAAACCACGTTGGAAAATGAATTTAAAATTAATGAATGTGATAAATATGTTTAAGAGTATACTAGAAAGCAATTTTGTTACGAAAGACATTGGAATTGCTGATGTGATCTTAGGTATAAGAATCATTAGGACTCCACGAGGATTAGCATTTTCACAGTCTCTTTACATTGAAAAGGTATATAAGAGAGTAGAAAGAACTTGAGGAACAACGTTTTTACTTCCCTCTGATGCATTTGTGGTTACAACAGAAATATATAAGCATGTTTTCCTTTACAAGATGCCTATGAAAATAAGATAACTGATACTAAATGATTACCACTACATAAGATAGAGTTTTACCAATGATATACTAGTGAAATAGATTATGAGAGGCAGAACAGAGAACTAAGACACACACACACACACCTCAAGCTGATGACAGAGGGTAGTGAAGAAGGAATTTGTCATGAAAATAGAGATATGATTTTGAACTCGACGGCTTTGTCAGAATATCAACCTATTTTACAGCGTTTGAAATGATTTTAACAAAATTGCCAAGCTTTGATTGCTCACAACAAAATGATAATCTAGCTCCACAATTTTGGTTTGACCATGAAAATGGAATTTCAAGAAAGATAGATGGCACCAATGTTGTCGCACCACAGAATTGTTGGAAGGAAATTCAAAACTCTAAGATCCTTAATTAAGAAATTGAGCCACAATACTTCAGATGCAACGTTCGCCAAAGCTTTATATCCAGTTTCAGTAGATGAACGAGAAAGACTGGGTTGCTTTTTCGACGACCATGAAATTTAATTGGACACCATATATACTAGATATCCATTGGTGGGTCGTCTATCATCTAGGAAGCCATCCCAATCACTATCTGAGAAATTTGGAGCTGCAAGGTGTAACATCCCGCCTTAGAAAGAGCAAAAAATTAGAAAGAACAAATTTGGAAAGAGCTAATTTGAGATTTGTTCGAGTTAAGCTTAAGTTGTGAGTTTTGGGTCAACTCTAAACGACCATAAATTTTAGTACAAGATGATTTAGGCGGCCTATAATATATTAAATGAAAGTTCGTTGAATTCTCTTTTCAACGCCACCGAGATTGCTAAGTTTCGAGTTTTAATGAGGGAAATATTCCCATTTGAAGTTGGTCTGTCCAGTTAAGGAAATTTACCCAAATTAATGAGGCATATTTTGGTCTTTTACTTACCCCATCAGATTATAACATTTTTACTATTATTTTTGGGTTCAAATCTGTTTTGTGTCAGTTTAAAAATCCTAAATTATGCTTAGGGTTTTGACCGGAGTTCAAGAAGAGGAAAAGAGGAGAAAAGAAAGAACGAACAAGATATCATGTGAATCGAGGATTTGTTCGCCAAATTAAAGTATTAAGTTTTCATAATGTTGGGTTCATTCACTCACACGATAATCATGATTTACCTATTCTAATTTCATCCATAAGATTGGGAACATTGAGTTCTTGATGAGTTTCATAAAGTTTGTGTTTCATTCTTTGACATGAGGTTACGTTGGTGCTTGCGATGAGTATCTTGTGTTTGAGATTGTTATTGAGTAATTTAGAGTGAATTTCATTTTAATTATATTGGGTCTAAGAATCCGTAAGAGTTTGAGGGGAATCGTTCGATTCTAGAAGAGTTAGACATGAAACTGAAGCAAGAAAATTCGTCAAAAAAACTGGGAAGAGGGGTAGGGCGCCGCGCCACTCAGCGCGCCCCAACTAGTGTTTTGTGGGTTAGGGCCCGGAGTACCGCGCCATTCAGTGCACCCCAACCTACCTTCAGTAGTTCAGGGGTTGGCGCCCCGTGCCACTAAGTGTGTCAGGGTCGCAAGTCCCCTAACCTTCCGACCTTCTTTCCGTGTGAGTTCCCTCGAATCATACTAATGTTTTCTATTTGATATCCACACTATAAACTACATTTAAACATTGAGAGACCATTCATAACATGAATCATAACCCTTGAATTCATAATTCAAATTCAAGGTAGAGTTAAAAGTAAAGTCTTGAGAATTCTTTCCAATCATTTTGAGAAGTCTTTTACAATCTTTTAAAACATGGCTTGAGTATTTTAGTTTGAGGATGAGGAGAGTTGATTTTCATTTTTCAAAATGAATACATGAAAACTAAGTATTCCCGAGAGCAAATGTTTTTACATTTAAAATGAGGGGAAGCACCGATTTCCAAAGGAGTTCATGAGGAGTTTTGAGTACTATCACTTTTAAGAAAAAATTTATTGAGTAATAATCTCAAAGTTGAGGATGAGGAAATATTTTCAAAAATATGAGCTAAGTTATATTTTGGGAGTAGTATTGAGCACCGATATGGGGACGAATTGAGATAACTCAAAGTCCTCGTAATCTATGTAGCCAACGTGGGTAGAAAGGGTCATACTTTATACATGATTCCTTGTTTCTTTTAAGAATGGCTTAGTGGATCCACTTAGTTGAGGATTTCTATACCCCGTCAAGGTATAGGATAGTTCTGGAAGCATGGGCGAGACGTTGTATCATCACATGTCTCATAGTGATGGTTGTCGGTTGGAGAATCTCCTAAACTGAGTTATTTTGTATCTTTACATACAAACTAAGTTATTAGTGTATTTTCAAATACATTGAGTTGTTATCTATTGTTTTAAATGCTTTATAAAAACCACACTTTTATTGTTGTTTTATACTGCATCGAGCTGAGTATCCATTGAGTTGAGGTTGAGTTGAGTAGAGTCGAGGTGAGTATGTTTCCTTCTTTCCAAGTTCAAGCTTTAATGTTATGTTCAGTATTCCCCTTACATGCTCGTACATTCAATGAACTGATACCATTTGTCTTGCATCGTTTCATGATTCAAATACAAGAGATCAGGGTCTTTAACAGGCGATTCGTTGATACCACTTGCAGTTTCTGAGTTTTTTGGTGAGCATCCTTGCTTCTGAATGATCCCTTATTTATTTTCACCTATTTCATTTTTGTTAGGATGATCGGGGGTCTTATCCCGACATCCCTCATAGTATTACAGGCTTCATAGATAAATAGTAGTAGTTCCAGAGTCTTTTTCATTTTCTGTTGCTAATGTTCTAAACTTGAGTTACCCTTGTGTCCAGTTTGAATATTTAGATTTTCTAAGTTAAGTATTTGAGACACTTGAGTTAAAACATTAAATTTGAGTTTACCTAATGTTGAATAAGTCTTTCGCTGAGAGTTGAGTCATGCTAAGGGTTCGCTTGGGGCCAGCAGTGGTTCTCGAGTGTCGGTCACATCCAAGATGTAGGCTCAGGACGTGAGAAACTTGATATCAAAGCACAATGTTCAAGAGTCCTAGGATATGTATGAAGCGGTGTCGGTAGAGTCTTAGTTATCAATGTTAAGCGTGCCACATATATATTTAGTAGGCTACAACAATTAGGAACTGTCTCTCTTCTTTTATACTCTTTTCATGTGATGAAGTTTAACTCTATGAAGTTTCTTTCTAATTCGTCCTTGTGCATATCTTTCAGACCATGCCTCCACGAAGATTTGTCCGAGATCATCCTTTTAAGAGGAACGTTGATCCTCAGGATCAAGGGGTTCCCAATGCACCAGGAGTGGAACCCAAAGTATTGGTCAATAACGCTGAGTTCCGGGATTCTATCCGGATGTTGAGTTGAGTGGTGACCAACCAAGCTGGTGTCAAGCCACGAGCCTATAGCTTGGGCATGGCCGGCACTCGAGAACTATTCCTGGCCCCAAGTGAACCCTTGACCTGACTTACTTACTCAACGGAAGACTTTAAGCATAAAGAAAAGGATTCAAATGCTAATTCCTTAAGTGTCTCAACTAAACTCATAATGTTTTTAAAAAATAAACATTTAACTTAGCCAAAGTGGCAACTCAAATATGAAGATAAGCCAATAACAAGATAATGATGAATGAACTAACATCTGACTGACTATTTATGAAGCCTCTGAAACAACTGAGATGGATGTTGGGACAAACCCCATGACATCCTAATGAACTAATATAATAATTGAAAGAAATAAAAAAGAGTCCTCCGGAATTCAAGGATGTTCACCAACTGACTCTGGATTGCTCATTGTATTAACGATGCGCTACTTGCTGATCCTACTTACATGCATCTGCATCATAAAACGATGCAGGCCAACTAGCATCAGTACATTGACTGTACGAGCATGCGAGTTGGAATGCTAAACATAACATAGGCTTGAAAAGAGTCTGAAAAAAACACTTACCTGGGCTTTACTTAACTCAATTGATTTCAATATAAAGTAGTGTGAATAAATCCAGTATAAAAATCTTTAAAACATGATTTTCAACTCTGTGTATTTATAAATACATAACTATGTATGTATACAAAGATACAATATGAACTCTATAATGTATATAAAAATACAAATATTTCTGAAGTATATAAAAATACAAAATACTGACGTAGGAGTTTCTCTAACCGACAACCATTACATAAGAGCTATAATGATGATACAACAATATACCTCACGCTGCCAGCACATCCTATATCCGGCCAAAGGTATAGGACCTGAACTGCGAAATGGATCCAGTAGTCTACTGTGAAAAGGATTCATCTAAAAGTATGACCCTTTTCTACCCATGGTAGCGACATGGTTTTTTGGAGACGAGTTATCAGAACTCGTGCTCCTCCCTAATTCGGTGCTCAATACTACTCCCAAAATATACTGGCTCTTATGTTTTTAAAACATACTTGTTCTGTGATTTGAGATTAGTGCTCAAAAACATAGCTCAAAGGCTATCTTGGAAATCTTAGTTTCCCTGCTTGCTTCATTTAGAAAGCTATTACTCTTTTCTGAAAACTAGCCCGAAGGCTCTTTGGAAATCTCAGTTTTCTTTTTTGCTTAATTGTGAAAGCATTTACTCTTTAACTGAAAACTAGATCAAAAGTTCTTTAATGAAAAACTAGCTCAAAGGCTCTTTACTGAAAAACAAGCTCAAACTTAATTCTTAAAACAAAGTTAAAACTTTTGTAGAAGACTTTTGAAAAACTTTAAGAACTTATCTTGACTTAACTTTTGAATTTTAACTTCTTGACTTTCCTTAAATTGAATTATGGATTCAAGGATCATGATTTGTGATACAAAAGATCTCATGATGTTTAGGAATGATTTTAGATCGAAAGAACAAGGTTCTTGAAGAATCTTTGATAAGAACTTGAATAGAAACCTTGAAACCGTAGCTTGAAGGTAAATGATCAAGAAAACCTTTCTTGAGATTCTTGAATTGGTTTCTTGAAATCTCTATGGCCAAGAATTTATGATTATCATTAGTAAAGATGAAAATCTGATTGTTTTGAACCTTTTATTAGTCAAGAAATTCATTGTGGGTTTTCTTGGAGGTAAAAAAACAAAAACAATCCTTTTTCATGTTTTCTCGTCGGCTAATTCATAACAACACTATTTAAGTTACTAAAATAGTCATAACTTTTTACTCAGAAATCGGATTAACGCGAAATTGGTGGCGTTGGAAGTAGATTCAATTACATTTAATTAGATAGGTTGTGGATCCCATAAATCTTAATATCCTAAGAGATATGGTCATCTAAAGTTAATCCAAGTAGAATCTTAGCATCAAAACTTAATCGATAAGGAAGCTTCAAGAACACTTTTCAAGAACTCATCAAGAACTTAAATCCTTAAATTTCAAGAAAAAATTTACGCTGAAAATAACATGATTGTCTTGTGGGTGAATGAATCCAACACTATGGAAGCTCACACATCTTTTTAGGGATCACCCCACACTAAATACACAAGTTAAACTTTGACGATCTTGACGAATCTTGAACGCCCTTCTCCTTTCTCCACTTGTCTCCTCTTCTTTTGTCTTCCCTCAAAATGCTAACTCTTTTGATAAAAGTGTAAACTTATCTAATTCAGCTTATACCCCTAATTAATTAACAAAAAGAAAATAAATTAATAGGGTAAGGAAAAGACCAAACTACCCCTTCAAAATCCGAATTGGACCTTTTTTATTCCAACAGCCCAACATCCAAAGGGCATAACAAACTCGGAATCACGCAGACTCGGTTGAAAGATCATTCCAAGGGTTTTCCATTCATATCTGGAACTACACCTAAATCATCTTGAGTTAGGAGTTATGGCCGTTTGAAGTTGACCAAAAACTCACTTTTAACTTACTTAAAATTTCCAGATTTCCTTATAATTTCCAAAAATAAATATTTCCAGATTTTAAACTCCTTTCTAGTTCTTTCTAATTGCGAGATGTTACAGATGGGCAACAGAGAGGGGTTCAAAAATATGTGGATGATACAACCAGGATTCTTGAGGATGAATCTTCCATAATTCACCAGCTCAAGTGTCACTGAGGATTCGGTAAACTTTGTGGAAGAGTTGCATAAAGTGTTTGAGGTGATGCATATTGTTGATGTTGAGCAAGTGGGATTTGCTTCATACCAACCGAAGGGTGTCTTTAGAGTATGGTACGATCAATGGAAGAAAAGTAAAGCTGAGGGTGAACCAATTGTGAGCTGGGTTATATTCGAAAAGGCCTTCATGGGGAATTTCTTTCCCTGTGAACTGAGAGAGAAAAAGGTAAGGGAATTCTTCACTCTTAAGAAGGAATCCATGAGTGTGCATGAGTATAACCTTAAGTTCACTAAACTTTACCATTATGCTCCTGAGATGGTTGCTGATATGAGGAGCAGGATGAGCTTTTTGGTATATGGGTCATCCCGCTTGTCAAGTTAGGAGGGCAAGGCATCTATACTGAGCAAAGATATTGACATAGTCAAGATTATGATCCATGTGCAACAGATTGAGGGATAGAGAAGAGTTCTGAAATAAGAAGGGTAATACAACAGGAAATGAGTCCAGGCAGCAAAAGAGTAATGCAAACTGGTCATCTTTCTAGCAAAGGCCAAATAGATCTTCTCCATCGTCTTCTAGTGCACCTGCCCCAAGGAACAAAGGTGAATTTAAGAATCAGAATTCTTAGAACTTCAGAGTTAGACCTGCACAGTCTCAAGATAGTGTGGCACAAGTAGGTAATGGAAATCCTGCATGTCCTAAGTGTGGAAGGAACCACCCACGAGTGTGTCTTGATGGATCCATTGGTTGCTTCAAGTGTGGTCAGAATGGTCACTTTATGAGAGAGTGCCCAAAGAATAGGCAGTGAGGTGGTAATGGGGGCAACATACCCCAATCTTCTTCAGTGGCTCCTCCAGATAGAGCGCACCTAGAGGACCTACTTTACGGATAGACGGAGTAGCAAATCGTATGTATGATATCACTAGTCTCCAAGAGCAAGAGAATTCGCCAGATGTTGTCACTATTATGTTCAAGTCTTTAATTTTTATGTTTATGCATTGCTAGATCCAAGTGCGAGTCTATCTTTTTTGACTCCTTACGTTGCTATGAATTTTGATATCCTTCCTAAGCAATTTCTTGAGTCCTTCATTGTTTCCACGCGTGTTGATGAGTCTATTCTAGATGAGAGAGTTTATCGTGATTATACCATTTTTGTCAATCACAAGGACACCATGGCTGACTTAGTCGAGCTAGACATGGTGGATGTTGATGTTATTATTGTCTTCGTGCTTGTTATGCCTCAATTGATTGTAGAACATAAGTAGTTAAGTTCCAGTTTCCTAATGAGCCATTTTTTTAGTAGAGGAGTAGTTCAAAAGTGTCTCAGGTTCGTTTTATTTCGTACCTTAAGGTGAGAAATATAGTTTCCATGGGGTGCTTCTATCACTTAGTGCGAGTTAAGGACTCTATTGTTGAGACACAACCTATTCAGTCAGTTCCAGTTGTGAGTGAGTTTCCAGAGATCTTTTCAGATGATCTTAGCGGAAACCCTCTGGAGAGAGAGAAATAGATTTTGATATAGATATTCTTCCTGATACTTATCCTATCTCTATTCCGCCATATAGAATGGCTCCAGCTGAGTTGAAAGAGTTAAAAGAGTAATTGAAAGACCTTCTTGACAAAGGTTTAATTTGATCAAGTGTCTCACCTTGGTGTGCTCCGATCTTATTTGTGAGGAAGAAGGATGGTTCACTTAGGATATGTATTGATTACCTCCAATTGAACAAGGTTACTATCAAGAATAAGTATCCCCTTCCGAGAATTGATGATCTTTTTAATCAGCTTCAGGGTGCAACCTATTTTTTTAGATATACCTTAGATATGCCTATCATCAGTTGAGATTAAGAGAAAATGAAATCCATAATACAACATTCAGGACTTGATATGGTCATTATGAGTTTCTAGTCATGACTTTTGATTTGACTAATGCTCCTGCAGCGTTCATGGACCTTATGAACAGAGTGTTTAAGCCTTATCTTGATATGTTTGTTATCGTCTTCATTGATGACATTCTGATTTATTCGAGGAATGAGGAGGATCATGTTAGTCAACTCAGAGTAGTTCTTCAAACTCTTAGAGATGGAGAGTTGTATGCCAAATTTTACAAGTGTGAATTTTTGCTTGAGAAAGTGTCGTTCCTAGGACACATTATTTCTAGTGAAGGGATTAGAGTCGACACTCAGAAGATTGAGGCAGTGCAGAACTAGACCAAAGCCACATCTCGAACAGATATTAGGATGTTCTTAGGGTTGGATGGTTATTATTGAAGGTTTGTCGAGGGGTTTTCATCTATTGAATCCACGTTGACAAAGTTCACTTAGAAGACAACAAAGTTTCAATCGTCTGTAGCTTTTATGAAAAGCTTTCATGAATTGAAAATCCGATTGACTAATGTCTAGTGTTGACCTTACCGTAGGTACACAAGGCTTTGTTGTGTATTGTGATGAATCCAGAGTTGGACTAGGTTGTGTATTGATTTAGAATGGAAAAGTTATAGCTTATGCCTCCAGACAACTTAAGATTCATGAGAGGAATTTCCCAATCCACGATCTACAGTTGGTTGTTGTACTATTCGCTTTGAAAATATGTTGTCACTATCTTTATGGTGTTTATGTGGATGTGCTCACCGATCACAAGAGTCTTCAGTATGTGTTAAGTCAGAAAGAGCTTGATCTCAGACAGAGGAGGTTGTCAGAGTTACTCAAGGATCATGACGTGACTATTCTCTATCACCTATGTAAGGCTAATGTTGTTGTTGATGATTTGAGCAGGTTGTCTACGGGCAGTACTTCCCATGTTGAGGAAGGCAAGAAAGAGTTAGCCAAAGACTTAAACATCCATCTTTTAAGTCATTTTAAGGCCTAGATTATTTATTTTATTTAATTGAATAGGTCTACTTATATATATTTAAAAAAACAAACAATCGCAAATACTAACATATAGACAATTCACACAGTAGAGAATCAAACAATAACACGTTAAGAATCGATGGGAATCTTTTTATGATATGAGAGTACTATTTAAAAAATTAAGTTTGATTTTTTTTGGGAAACTAAAGACTCGAAGAGTATTTGGACGCGATTTTGATAGTGTCTTGATATTTGTGCTTAGGGGTTCTAAAGAATATTTGAAGAAGAGTGAGCTAGAATATCTCCAGATAAAGCAACATATTCACATAAGCAATTATAACACATTAACAAATATTGCGCGTTCTAAACAAATATGTGATCCTTTTGTGCTAAGGGTAGGCCTAGCGATTTGAGGGATATATACGTCATTCGAAACATTCATTGCCCCAAAACTCAAATTTATATAATTTTACGAATAAAACTAGATGGGGATACATAATAGGGAAAATGTTATACAAAATAATCAGTCCCACGCAGGGGTAGATTCCTATACTATGCTTCCATTAAAGTACCTTCGCTCTTGAACTTCTTGTCGTCTCCGGGTGCCAACGTCTTTAGATAGTAGCTTGTGAAACTCTTTCTTCAACTATAATCTAATTCTTACCCCATGGGACAATGATTTTTTCAAACAATGTATACATCTTTCAAATTTAAAAACATAAGTATGATCGTCCCTTCAAGGTCGTGGGCCATTTTGTACTAAAGGTGGGCTTCTAATGGGCCCAACTCGCCTTGGGTGTTTGGTCATCTTAGTTCAAATGCTCCTAAATTCGTGATTTTGGCTCGGCTCTACGCTAGTTGACTAAGAGTGACTTTTAAATACCGAGAACCCAAGCGGACAACTTAGGATGGAATTCACGACAACCATTAGACGCATGACAAACCAATAAATTGTCAATCGTTTTGGAAAAGGGTTGAGTATAAAAAAAGTCCAGATGCGATTCCGCAAACCGTCCTTTAATATACTATACATATATATCAGAAGATGCCATGAAATGCAATGACAATTATATAATTTAAACATATTCAGCACATATACCACTTTAATAATTAATAACATTTAGTCACGTAGTCAAATCTCATGGATAGAACATAATTAATCCCAAGTAGAGTCGTCATTTCTGTTTTACAAATATATATATATATATATATATAATAAATAGAAAATGAGTAAGTTTTTGAGAAATCAATTAATCCTATGAATTATTTTTGTTTTACAAAAAAAATAATTGGTAATGACTATGTTTTTGAAAAATCAATTAATCATATGAATTAAGAGAAATCGACTTTCAATTTAACAGAGTCGCCACTTAATTTTTTAGTAAAAATCAAGAAAAAACATATAATTATTTTCAAAAGATTTAAACAGATAAAAATCAGTTGAAAAAGGGTTCGAAGTTCAAATACACATTCCGAGTATTTGTTAGGCCCTCGGAATGCCCGGTAACTTGCAGTTGACCGGCGATTGACAAAATGACCTTTTAAAATAATTTTTCAAATATTGACTAAATAAAGAAAAATGAGTTTTATTTATTTACTTACTTAATATATTTTATTTATTAATTAATTACTTGTTTTAAGGGAAGATCACTAAAGGGGTCATTCTAAAGGGAATGAATTAGGTGTTGACAAGACTATGTATATTAAAAAAATACAAAGTAAAAAAAGAGATAAACATTTATATATTTTTTGAATATAGAAAGAAATAACTATCTTTTGAAAATTAATAAAATTCAATCAAAATGTTAGTCAATATAATAATGCACAAACAAGAAGAAAGGGAGAGAAAATAAAAGTTGGACCTTTGCCCAATTCCACTAAGTTGGGCTTTTGGCCCACCTGTCCTAAAGCTAAAATTTTATCCACATAATGGATTTGGGCCCAATTTCACCAAAATGGAGCTGAACATTGTTAAGGCTTTTAGGGCCTATTTGCCTTGGAAAATCAGCGTATACATTTTATGTATATCGATATATACGAGCCGCATTTCAAGTCTGTTCTCCTGTATTATCCATGTATATCGACTTTGACTTGTATTTTTAATCAACTATGCATTCCTGCATTTTTCAGGACCTGTTCTTCGTGTATTCCGATTGTATACCAGTGTACACAACCTGTATATCAACCTATTTTTTACTCTTGGGGGGGGGGGGGAGGGCTGGAAAATTCATTTCCAGCAACCTGTTGCTGCTTTTAACCTATCCATCTTCTTCATCAATTTGCCGAGATGGCTGATTCGATGGAGAAGAATTGAGCCTTCATGGCTCATTCAACGGATGCAAGAGGAAGCAAGAAAATTCGAGAGACTCGGTCAATACCATAAACAAAAGAAAGACAAAATTAGCTAGAGGAAACGACATGAAATGAAGCAAACGAATTAATAAAAGAAAACATATGAGAAGAAATGCAGCGGTTATTCAATACTTACAAAAACCCAAAAGCAAAGAAGTTCTAACATAGGACATATGTGTGCACAGATAACATGACAATCATGGCAAAGCTAACTCCATACATGCAGTAACTTCTAACAATAAAGAGCATGTTGAGCATTATTCTTAAGATAGCAAAATAAGAGCTTCAAGTGATGGAATTCAAATGAAACAGTGAGCAATTTGTCATCAACTAGATATTACTGTTAAACACTTATCTCAAAATAAACCTTGAAATGCTTTTCCCAGATAGCAAAGAACATAACAAAATCAGATTCACAAATCTTCTTAAGCTCAAGCTCAAGTAACACCAATAGACATATTTAGCATACCAAATATGAATAACCAAAGCATTTTAACTCCTTTTCTAATAGACTATAAGAACTGATAAAAAAAACAAAGCAAACATAAATGGCTACCTAAAATTGCAACCACTAGCTTAAGTACATATACACTTGAACATTTAGAACACTTATCATGATACTCCACTAATTTATGTAAATAAACCTCAATTCACATCAAACTCTTAGAATATTGAGACACATGAGTGGGCTGATGGCAATAGTCATTACATACACAAGAGTTGTTTGACTATATAAACAAAAATGAACAGGATTCCAAAATTGAAGAGGCTTACATAAACCAAACCGAACCGATGTTTGAACAAGATGAACTCGACTGATCAGCATAACGAAAAGAAAGTAATATAAGAGAGAAAACAGCAAGCCATCCAACTTATGCTATTTACACGGGTCGAGATATAATCAGCTCGCAAATGAAAACAAACTTATATCTATATAGAGTAAGCTAGGATTTCAAACTAAATCACAAATCGTGAGCAACGAAGGAGATCATACACTGAAGTAAAAGAACATTAGCAGGAAGAAATTATCTAGAATCATCCCAACTTTGAGCGAGGGCAACTTAAAAAATCATTTTGAACAAATAGACTACATATTAATTTACCATCCACAATGAATAAAAAAACAAACAATCGCAAATACTAACATATAGACAATTCACACAATAGAGAATCAAACAATAACACGTTAAGAATAGATGGAAATCGAATCGAAATGAGTACTACCTTTCAAGGTGCAGCGAAACTGGGGAAAACAAGCAGGGAGAGGGACTCCGCACCAAGTGAACGATTCCGAGGAAACTTTGGACGAATGAAACTGAGAGAAAGAGAGCCGAGACTGAACCAGATTCTTCAGAAACTTTGACTTACCTGTATTCTTCCTCTAAAACCTTAGCTAGCTCTCAATAGTTTTTCCAATATTTCTTCCAACTTTTTCTTAAAAAAAATAAAAATCCCCCCTCAATAGAGAAGGATAGGAAACTCTTTATAGGGCTGAAAAGGGGGGAATCATATTGAATTTGAAACTTCAAAATCCTTGAAGATAAGGTAAGAGCTGGAATTGTACGAATTTCCAACGGAAACAAGAGGGTATACGTCCGATTCGAGGAGCAAGGACGAAGGAGGTGTAAGATCTTGACACCTAAGAATGCTCCAACGTTCTTTGTACGAACGATATGAAGGGCGAGGGAGAGGGACGCACGCTTCGGGTCAATTTTCTGGGCTGCTGGACTAGTTTGCGAGTTGGGTCGCATTCGATTTTTCTGGGGTTGTTTGCGATTCCACTCGCTGAGGAAGAAGAGCACATGGAGTCGGGTTAGTTTTGGTATATTGGAAATGGGTTGCTGATGTTTGTATGTTGATGGTCTTGGGTTATTTGATGTTGGGCTGGGAAGCAATGAATTGGGTTGAGGGAAATTAAATTGGGCTGCTAATTTTTTTTATAAAAAAAGTACCAAAGTTTGTTCTTTAAATGGGTTTAAGGGATTTGGGCTAATAACTAAACAAGATGAATTATAAATTAATTAATGAGCTTCGTAATATTAAAAAAAAAATCGACTTAACTATATAAAATAATTAATCCAAAAATGTAAACTATCATATAACTAAACTAATTTATTACATAATTAAACAAAATTACATCTTTTTGAGATGATTTTCAAATATTTATAAAATGTACTATTATATATAAAATTATATGAAAACATATTTACTAATTATAAATTATAAAAATCGACTAAGATTACTTAAAATGACTTTGAAAATTATTTGAACTTTATAAAACTAATTATTCTAAATCGTTTGAGAATTAAGAAGCTCATGAATTAATCATATCGGGGTGGGTCAAAATTGGGTGTCAACAACTGTCCCTCATTTTACTTGGATTTATGCAATAAATTCGAGAAAAATGAAATTGACCAAGACAATCTTGACCGACCACATATTCATCCTTAGGAAAGGATTTGATACAGACTTTAGGAATTATGGCCGAATCCTAGACACGGTTTTCGTACATATCTCAGGTTATATGAGAATCCATGCCACTTGTAGTTCGATATGCTTGATTAACGCATGATTATGAAATAATTCAAAAGCTACTCCGATATCGGATTATGAAGAGACCGAAATGCTCGAAAATAGATATATGACAAAATATTTGAGTACAACCGAGTTTCAATATTGAGCCTGCCTGCATATCCTTATACCTTAGGAATCAGGTTGTTCACAGTTCGACTCGATTGGTTGAAAAGGAAATCTATTATGGTAGATAAACTTTGGTTGTGGACAAGTGACGAATTAAATCGAGTATGAAAAAGAGACTTGCAACCTCTAAGTCATGAATGCAGTGCACTTCACACCCATAAGTAAGAACTTGCACGGACATAATTTCCAAATCTCTTAGAGCATTGTCACTCGGATTGGAAAGTTGCTTCCGGTAGATACCAAAATTTTTGGATGCAAAACTAAAACCAAGGAACCTAAAGAAAAACCCACATGCCTTCTGATAGAGGTGTGGTTTGATTGTGGTGGAAGTCGCTCCTCTACTCGCGTCCCAAGATTTTGACACTCCTCTTTGAACTATGTCCCAATTCGCTGCTAAGAAAAAGTTCCACATTGTGCTGCATCCTTTTTTATGTCGTCCGCACCTGTGGTTTGATTTGAGAATTCATCCTTTTGGATGATCTCGACAAAGACTAAAACAACTTGTTAGTAGAAAAATGTAACTAGAAAAGTGATAGTATCTCTTACGATGCTTTTCAGTTACTCTTGATATGCAAGATGGCACATAAAGTATGTTCAGTATATGCCGCTTTTGAACAGAGTATGTCAATTACCACTCGTGATTTGCTGAGGATTTGGAGATATCATTACTTGTTTTCTGCATGACAAACTCCGGTGATATCTGCAATGAGCTAGATGGCTCAATGATTATCCAACTGTAACGAGGTGGATGCCTAGATAATGTTCCAACTTTAACGAGGTGGATGCTCGATAATATTCCATCTGTAACGATGTGGATGGCTCGATAACAATCCAACTGTAACGAGGTGGATGACTCGATAATATTCAAAATGTAACGAGGTGGATGGCTCGATAATATTCCATCTATAACGAGGTAAATGGCTCGATAATAGTCCAACTATAACGAGGTAGATGACTCGATAATAGTCCAACTGTAACGATATGGATAGCTCTATAATACTCCAACTATAACGAGGTGGATGCTCGATAATATTCCAACTGTAACGAGATGGATGACTCAATAATAGTCCAACTGTAACGAGGTGGATGACTCGATAATATTCCAACTGTAACGAGGTGAATAGCTCAATAATATTTCATTTGTAACGAGGTGGAGGATCGATAATATTCCATTTGTAACGAGGTAGATGGCTCGATAATAGTCCAACTTTAACGAGGTGGATGACTCGATAATATTCAAACTGTAAAGAGGTGGATGCTCGATAATATTACATCTGTAACGAGATGGAGGATCGATAATAATCCAACTGTAACGAGGTGGATTACTCGATAATAGTCCAACTGTAACGAGATGGATGGCTCGATAATATTCCAACTATAACGAGGCGGATGGCTCGATAATATTTCATCTGTAACGAGGTGGATTACTCGATAATAGTCCAACTGTAACAAGGTGGATGACTCGATAATATTACAACTATAAAGAGGTGGATGACTCAATAATATTCCATTTGTAACGAGGTGGAGGCTCGATTATATTCCATCAGTAATGAGGTGGATGACTCGATAATAGTTCAACTGTAACGAGGTGGATGGCTCGATAATATTCCAACTGTAACGAGGTGGATAGATCGATAATATTCCATTTGTAACGAGGTGGATGCTCGATAATTATCCATTTGTAACGAGGTGGATGACTCGATAATATTCCATTTGTAACGAGGTGGATGCTCGATAATTATCAATTTGTAACGAGGTTGATGACTCGATAATATTCCAATATAATTCAAAAATAGGAACCTTAAATGGAAAAACAAATATACAAACCACTTATGGGTGGATCACCCAACAAAATTATATACTAAATTCTTTGATCGCCAATCAAAAAACATAATCCACTTATGTGGTGGATACCCAAAAAATAAGAATTTTGACTTTGGCATTGTCAATAAACATGTATGCCTAAACTGCTATGCGACAAACATACTAAAAACTAAATAAACATATATTCACGTCGCAACTGCACTCTCTCTTTAAAATACAGAATTATCAAGGTGAATGACTTAATTTCTTCACATGAAAATTAAAGTCACTCTCGTCTTCCTTGACAAACTCAACAGAATTTGAGTTTGTTGCAGTCATTTTCAATCGTTATCGAAAACTTGTAACAATTTCATAACTTTGATTGTCAAGGAGATAGTGCAGTCACCAACATCTTTCTGATGTGATGGACTCGTTGATTTTCTCTTGCAACACTTCTAAAATAGTGTCACTTTTGATCATCTTCAAATTTGATGTGGATTTCACATATGATTCGGACTTTACCAATGCAATTAACTGCAAAGCTTGACACCAAACGTTAGTATCGACGATGAAGTTAAGAATAAAAGTAAAGTTGAAGAGCTAGATTAATTCATTTGGCTTATAGAGATTAGGCTATGATGAGCCTAATTGTAACTTTGATCTCGACTCGTAACTAGTGATCCTCCAACATTTTGTTTCTTACAATTTGGAAATAATCTATCAGATTTGTCTTCAATATTCCTGCAAAAATAAAAATAAAAACTATTATAAAGAAAACTTTGAGGCAACATAATGAAATGAATATAAAATGCGATGGAAGGTTTTCTAGGTTTTGTTGATGAGGCCACGATGGGTGCAAATGACGCCTTTTGTCACACTTGAAAACTTTACATAGCCATTTTTTATGACTACGATGTTCATGCATCCAAAGAAAAATTCTTGGTTTGAAAGACTGATGTGTTGATCTTGTCTCCACGCTCCTTCATGCGCTTGGCTTACACGGTCACCCCTCCTTTGTAAGACAGTCTTGGAGGAATTTTTGAGGACCCTCCTCAAAATTCTTTCCCGGTCTAAAATAAGAAAAACTCTTGTAACTTGCTTTGTTAATTCTTAGGTTGCTTTATCATGAATTTTGAGGTCCCTTCTTAAAATTCTGTTCCAGTTAACTGTATTGGCGTATCTTGAACTGTTGGTGGGAAACATCTGGAAAATTTTAAATTCTCTCAAAAAATTTGTCCGAGTTACGATTCTCAACGTAACTTTAGCCTTGACTTGTTGGAAAGATCTTCTTCTTGAGAATTTTTTAGTCCCTCTCAAAATTTTTGTCCCAGTTTCAATTGTAAAGAAAAATACAAATCTTACGGGAGAAACGATCGAGCCATCGTGGCGCCTACGTATCCCGTTGAGGCTGGAATCAGGTCAAACGTAGTTCAAAGTGCAAAGAAAACATTGAAAGTTGAATAAAGGGGTGACCGAGGCCGACACAGGCTGCCTACGTATCTCATTCTTAAGAATTCAGGTCAGACGTAGTTCATTTACAAGAAATGTGCGATAAAATTGGAAAAGGGTTAAATACATTTTCATAAGAAAGGTAACAAAAACTTCATATGCATAATTTTGGCTAATGTTGGACATTCTTCTTTTTGACCTTTGATGACGAATATCTTCAAATGACTTAGTTCAGAAATGTCTTCTACTTAGTCTTAAGCATCCAATATGTTATACCTTGAGGTGGTTTCCTCAATATTGATCAAATTGTTGTTGATCATCTTTTGTATCTTGTGCTTTAGGGTCGAACAATTCTCTGTGTCGTGTTCAATGACTCCTGAACGATAAGCACATCTGTTGTTAGCCCTGTAAAATTTTCCCAAAGGATTGGTTGGTCTTCCTTCTATAGGATGGAGAATTCACATTGCTTTCAACCTTTCATAAAGTTGAGTTTGAGATTCCCTTAATGGTGTAAACATTTTGGGATCCTTCCTAAAGTTTGGTCGAGGAAATTTTTTATGATTGACATTATGATTTTGATATTTCCTTTGGGAAGCTGATCGATTATAGGTAGTCGTGAACATACCTACGTCCTCTGCTTTTCCTTTTGATGTATCCATAT
The DNA here is from genome assembly GCA_022817965.1 of Solanum lycopersicoides. Lineage (NCBI taxonomy): Eukaryota > Viridiplantae > Streptophyta > Magnoliopsida > Solanales > Solanaceae > Solanum > Solanum lycopersicoides. Next base: position 22,720,852 of record CM040624.1, on the reverse strand, counting down.
CGTTAGTCCTGGTAGCTTCTCCATTAAATCGCAATGCGGTAAAGTTTGTGACCCTTCCAGTCTTGAAACCATCTTCTAAAGCTTCTCCCACTTTGACGATCTCGACAAAATTTTGTCCCATTATACACAACATTCTTTTATAGTACTCAGGCTCTTGTATTCGAATGAACATTTCAGTGATCTCACGTTCGGAAATGGGAGGTTAAACTCTTGCGGCCTCTTTTATCCAACGAAGAGAGTATTCTCGATAATTTTCTGTAGACTTCTATTTGATCTTTTCCAAGTAGTAGCGATCTGGGGCAGCTTCTACATTATGTCCAAATCTTTCCGTGAAATCTTTTGCGAGTGCATTCCAACTTGTCCATTGTTTCAGTTCTTGTGATGTAAGACACTCCAGAGCTTCTCCACTTAGAATTCGACTGAAGAGACGCATCAACAATGCTTCATTTTTGTCATCTCCCACGAGTTGATCACAATAAACTTTCAAATGTGCTAGAGGATTTCTAGTTCCATTAAAAGTGACGAACTTTGGCACTTTAAACCCTTCCGAAAGGTCCAAATTCGGATGAATGCATAGATTTTCATAATTCAGCGCCACCTCTTCTGAAGCACAATCAAGTACTTTTATCGCTTTCGCAATCTCTTCCTTCATGATCTGCTTAGTCTTTTCCTCTTTGGCCCTCCACTCCTTCTCCTTCTATTTGTAGTGGTCAAGTTCGGAATATGCAGTATAGTGAAGATGTGGTTTGCTTTGGACTGGGATATCAAAAGTGATTTTCGGAGGTAAGGGTTAAGAGTTTTGTGGATTTTGAGTGTCTATAGAAGGGGTTTGATACATGAAAGGGGGTGTTTGATGATTGTTGACATTTAGGCTCTGAAATGGAGGGAGTATTTGAGACTAATTTGTGATTTGGTTTTGAAGAGGAGGAAAAACTTGAGGTTTGGGATTCAGGCTTTGAAGAGGAGGCGGTGCTTGGTATGAAGTGTTGGTCTGATGAATATTTGACACGGTTAGGTCGATGGTGGAAGGATTTTGAGTAGGGTTGGAGGGTGGGTTATTTAGGACATGTTCCGAATTTGAAGTCAGAGGAGGAAAATGGAGTGGAAGCCTTCCATTGCCTAGAGTGTTGAGATCGATAGTCGGAATTGACAATTCTTGTTTTTTCTGGAGCTCAACCCTCAACTCAGCAATCTGTTGCATCAATTGCAAAATTAACTCATGTTGTTCAGCGACAGGCGGTTGTACTATAGCAACTTCAGTTAGGCTGATATTCTCATTATTCTGAGTCATTTTCCTTCTCTCTTTCAACAAATTTCGATTGGGAAAGTAATCTTTGAATGTTCAACAACTAATCAACACCAATTAGTTTTGAGTATCTGACAAAGAAAAATATCTCAAACGATAAATGTGTTAGTTTGTGTAGGTAATAGGTAATACAAGATATCACACACAAAATTGTAAGAACACAAGAGTCACTTCATTTGAAGATAAACTAGCCCACAGATAAACAAAAAATTTTCTATTTGATTCCAGAATTAGTGAATTAGAAAAGTCGACATGAATTGAGACAAAGTCGATCATATCGTAATTCTGATTCTTGATTGAGATGTAACTCTTATTTATTTTTTTGTAAGAATTTGGAAAAGATAGAATTTCTCATAATAGGGACTGAACATTGAAAGGCTGCCTACGTATCTCACAAAAGAGAATTCAGGTCCTACGTAGTTCAACCCACTTGAATCTCTTGTGATTTGAAATGATGAATCTTTTTATGATATGAGAGTAATATTTAAAAAATGAAGTTTGATTTTTTTTGGGAAACTAAAGACTCGAAGAGTATTTGGATGCGATTTTGATAGTTTCTTGATATTTGTGCTTAGGGGTTCTAAAGAATATTTGAAGAAGAGTGAGCTAGAATATCTCCAGATAAAGCAACATATTCACGTAAGCAATTATAACACATTAACAAATATTGTGCGTTCTAAACAAATATGTGATCCTTTTGTGCTAAGGGTAGGCCTAGCGATTTGAGGGATATATACGTCATTCGAAACATTCATTGCCCCAAAACTCAAATTTATATAATTTTACGAATAAAACTAGATGGGGATACATAATAGGGAAAATGTGATACAAAATAATCAGTCCCACGCAGGGGTAGATTCCTATACTATGCTTTCATGAAAGTACCTTCGCTCTTGAACTTCTTGTCGTCTCCGGGTGCCAACGTCTTTAGATAGTAGCTTGTGAAACTCTTTCTTCAACTATAATCTAATTCTTACCCCATGGGACAATGATTTTTTCAAACAATGTATACATCTTTTAAATTTAAAAACTTAAGTATGATCGTCCCTTCAAGGTCGTGGGCTATTTTGTACTAAAGGTGGGCTTCTAATGGGCCCAACTCGCCTTGGATGTTTGGTCATCTTAGTTCAAATGCTCCTAAATTCGGGATTTTGGCTCGGCTCTACGCTAGTTGACTAAGAGTGACTTTTAAATACCGAGAATCCAAGCGGACAACTTAGGATGGAATTCACGACAACCATTAGACGCATGACGAACTAATAAATTGTCAATCGTTTTGGAAAAGGGTTGAGTATAAAAAAAGTCCAGATGCGGTTCCGCAAACCGTCCTTTAATATACTATACATATATATATCAGAAGATGCCATGAAATGCAATGACAGTTATATAATTTAAACATATTCAGCACATATACCACTTTAACAATTAATAACATTTAGTCACGTAGTCAAATCTCATGGTTAGAACATAATTAATCCCAAGTAGAGTCGTCATTTCTGTTTTACAAATATATATATATATATATATATATATATATATATAATAAATAGAAAATGATTAAGTTTTTGAGAAATCAATTAATCCTATGAATTATTTTTGTTTTACAAAAAAAAAATTGAAAATGACTATGTTTTTGAAAAATCAATTAATCCTATGAATTAAGAGAAATCGACTTTCAATTTAACAGAGTCGCCACTTAATTTTTTAGTAAAAATCAAGAAAAAACATATAATTATTTTCAAAAGATTTAAACAGATAAAAATCAGTTGAAAAAGGGTTCGAAGTTCAAATACACATTCCGAGTATTTGTTAGACCCTCGGAATGCCCGATAACTTGCAGTTGACCGGCGATTGACTAAATGACCTTTTAAAATAATTTTTCAAATATTGACTAAATAAAGAAAAATGAGTTTTATTTATTTACTTACTTAATATATTTTATTTATTAATTAATTACTTGTTTTAAGGGAAGATCACTAAAGGGGTCATTCTAAAGGGAATGAATTAGGTGTTGACAAGACTATGTATATTAAAAAAATACAAAGTAAAAAAAGAGATAAACATTTATATATTTTTTGAATATAGAAAGAAATAACTATCTTTTGAAAATTAATAAAATTCAATCAAAATGTTAGTCAATATAATAATGCACAAACAAAGAAGTAAGGGAGAGAAAATAAAAGTTAGACCTTTGCCCAATTCCACTAAGTTGGGCTTTTGGCCCACCTGTCCTAAAGCTAAAATTTTATCCACATAATGGATTTGGGCCCAATTTCACCAAAATGGAGCTGAACATTGTTAAGGCTTTTAGGCCTATTTGCCTTGGAAAATCAGCGTATACATTTTATGTATATCGATATATACGAGCCGCATTTCAAGTCTGTTCTCCTGTATTATCCATGTATATCGACTTTGACTTGTATTTTTAATCAACTATGCATTCCTGCATTTTTCAGGACCTGTTCTTCGTGTATTCCGATTGTATACCAGTGTACACAACCTGTATATCAACCTATTTTTTACTCTTGGGGGGGGGGAGGAGGGCTGGAAAATTCATTTCCAGCAACCTGTTGCTGCTTTTAACCTATCCATCTTCTTCATCAATTTGCCGAGATGGCTGACTCGATGGAGAAAAATTGAGCCTTCATGGCTCATTCAACGGATGCAAGAGGAAGCGAGAAAATTCGAGAGACTCGGTCAATACCATAAACAAAAGAAAGACAAAATTAGCTAGAGGAAACGACATGAAATGAAGCAAACGAATTAATAAAAGAAAACATATGAGAAGAAATGCAGCGGTTATTCAATACTTACAAAAACCCAAAAGCAAAGAAGTTCTAACATAGGACATATGTGTGCACAGATAACATGACAATCATGGCAAAGCTAACTCCATACATGCAGTAACTTCTAACAATAAAGAGCATGTTGAGCATTATTCTTAAGATAGCAAAATAAGAGCTTCAAGTGATGGAATTCAAATGAAACAGTGAGCAATTTGTCATCAACTAGATATTACTGTTAAACACTTATCTCAAAATAAACCTTGAAATGCTTTTCCCAGATAGCAAAGAACATAACAAAATCAGATTCAAAAATCTTCTTAAGCTCAAGCTCAAGTAACACCAATAGACATATTTAGCATACCAAATATGAATAACCAAAGCATTTTAACTCCTTTTCTAATAGACTATAAGAACTGATAAAAAAAACAAAGCAAACATAAATGGCTACCTAAAATTGCAACCACTAGCTTAAGTACATATACACTTGAACATTTAGAACACTTATCATGATACTCCACTAATTTATGTAAATAAACCTCAATTCACATCAAACTCTTAGAATATTGAGACACATGAGTGGGCTGATGGCAATAGTCATTACATACACAAGAGTTGTTTGACTATATAAACAAAAATGAACAGGATTCCAAAATTGAAGAGGCTTACATAAACCAAACCGAACCGATGTTTGAACAAGATGAACTCGACTGATCAGCATAACGAAAAGAAAGTAATATAAGAGAGAAAACAGCAAGCCATCCAACTTATGCTATTTACACGGGTCGAGATATAATCAGCTCGCAAATGAAAACAAACTTATATCTATATAGAGTAAGCTAGGATTTCAAACTAAATCACAAATCGTGAGCAACGAAGGAGATCATACACTGAAGTAAAAGAACATTAGCAGGAAGAAATTATCTAGAATCATCCCAACTTTGAGCGAGGGCAACTTAAAAAATCATTTTGAACAAATAGACTACATATTAATTTACCATCCACAATGAATAAAAAAACAAACAATCGCAAATATTAACATATAGACAATTCACACAATAGAGAATCAAACAATAACACGTTAAGAATAGATGGAAATCGAATCGAAATGAGTACTACCTTTCAAGGTGCAGCGAAACTGGGGGAAAACAAGCAGGGAGAGCGACTCCTAACCAAGTGAACGATTCCGAGGAAACTTTGGACGAATGAAACTGAGAGAAAGAGAGCCGAGACTGAACCAGATTCTTCAGAAACTTTGACTTACCTGTATTCTTCCTCTAAAACCTTAGCTAGCTCTCAATAGTTTTTCCAATATTTCTTCCAACTTTTTCTTAAAAAAATAAAAATCCCCCCTCAATAGAGAAGGATAGGAAACTCTTTATAGGGCTGAAAAGGGGGGAATCATATTGAATTTGAAACTTCAAAATCCTTGAAGATAAGGTAAGAGCTGGAATTGTACGAATTTCCAACGGAAACAAGAGGGTATACGTCCGATTCGAGGAGCAAGGACGAAGGAGGTGTAAGATCTTGACACCTAAGAATTCTCCAACGTTCTTTGTACGAACGATATGAAGGGCGAGGGAGAGGGACGCACGCTTCGGGTCAATTTTCTGGGCTGCTGGACTAGTTTGCGAGTTGGGTCGCATTCGATTTTTCTGGGGTTGTTTGCGATTCCACTCGCTGAGGAAGAAGAGCACATGGAGTCGGGTTAGTTTTGGTATATTGGAAATGGGTTGCTGATGTTTGTATGTTGATGGTCTTGGGTTATTTGATGTTGGGCTGGGAAGCAATGAATTGGGTTGAGGGAAATTAAATGGGGCTGCTAATTTTTATTTTAAAAAAGTACCAAAGTTTGTTCTTTAAATGGGTTTAAGGGATTTGGGCTAATAACTAAACAAGATGAATTATAAATTAATTAATGAGCTTCGTAATATTAAAAAAAAAAAAAATAATCGACTTAACTATATAAAATAATTAATCCAAAAATGTAAACTATCATATAACTAAACTAATTTGATAAATAATTAAACAAAATTACATCTTTTTGAGATGATTTTCAAATATTTATAAAATGTACTATTATATATAACATTATATGAAAACATATTTACTAATTATAAATTATAAAAATCGACTAAGATTACTTAAAATGACTTTGAAAATTATTTGAACTTTATAAAACTAATTATTCTAAATCGTTTGAGAATTAAGAAGCTCATGAATTAATCATATCGAGGTGGGTCAAAATTGGGTGTCAACAACTGTCCCTCATTTTACTTGAATTTATGCAAGAAATTCGAGGAAAATGAAATTGACCAAAACAATCTTGATCGACCACATATTCATCCTTAGGAAAGGATTTGATACAGACTTTAGGAATTATGGCCGAATCCTAGACACGGGTTTCGTACATATCTCAGGTTATATGAGAATTCAGGCCACTTGTAATTCGATATGCTTGATTAACGCATGATTATGAAATAATTCAAAAGCTACTCCGATATCGGATTATGAAGAGACCGAAATGCTCGAAAATAGATATATGACAAAATATTTGAGTACAACCGAGTTTCAATATTGAGCCTGCCTGCATATCCTTATACCTTAGTAATCATGCTGTTCGCAGTTTGACTCGATCGATTGAAAAGGAAATCTATTATGCTAGATAAACTTGGTTCTGGACAAGTGATGAAATAAATCGAGTATGAAAAAGAGACTTGCAACCTCTAAGTCATGAATGCGGTGCACTTCACACCCATAAGTAAGAACTTGCACGGACATAATTTCTAAATCTCTTAGAGCATTGTCACTCGGATTGGAAAGTTGCTTTCGATAGATACCAAAATTTTTGGATGCAAAACTGAAACCAAGGAACCTAAAGAAAAATTCACATGCCTTATGATAGGGGTGTGGTTTGATTGTGGTGGAAGTCGCTCCTCTACTCGCGTCCCAAGAGTTTGACACTCCTCTTTGAACTATGTCCCAATTCACTGCTAAGAAAAAGTTCCACATTGTGCTGCATCCTTTTTGATGTCGTCCGCACCTATGGTTTGATTTGAGAATTCATCCTTTTGGATGCTCTCGACAAAGACCAAAACAACTTGTTAGTAGAAAAATGTAACTAGAAAAGTGGTTGTTTCTCTTACGATGTTTTTCAGTTACTCTTGATGTGCAAGATGACGCATAAGTATGTTCTTATGCCGCTTTTGAACAGAGTATGTCCATTACCACTCGTGATTTGATGAGGATTTGGAGATATCATTACTTGTTTTCTGCACGGAAAACACCTGTGATAATTGCAACGAGCTAGATGACTCAATGATTATCCAACTGTAACGAAGTGGATGGCTAGATAATGTTCCAACTGTAACGAGGTGGATGTTCGATAATATTCCATTTGTAACGAGGTGGATGACTCGATAACATTCCAACTGTAACGAGGTGGATGACTCGATAATATTCAAAACATAACGATGTGGATGACTCGATAATATTCATCTGTAACAAGGTAGATGGGTCGATAATAGTCCAACTGTAAAGAGGTGGATGGCTAGATAATAGTCCAACTGTAACGAGATGGATGGCTCGATAATATTCCAACTATAACGAGGTGGATACTCGATAATATTCCAACTATAACGAGATGAATGACTCGATAATAATCCAACTGTAACGAGGTGGATAACTCGATAATATTCCAACTATAACGAGGTGAATAGCTCGATAATATTTCATTTGTAACAAGGTGGAGGATCGATAATATTCCATTTGTAACGAGGTAGATGGCTCGATAATAGTCCAACGGTAACGAGGTGGATGACTCGATAATATTCCAACTGTAACGAGGTGGATGCTCGATAATATTCTATCTATAACAATGTGGAGGCTCGATAATATTACAACTGTAATGAGGTAGATGGCTCGATAATAGTCCAACTATAACGAGGTGAATGACTCGGTAATATTCCAACTTTAACGAGATGGATGACTCGATAATATTCCATCTATAATGAGGTGGATGACTCTATAATAGTCCAACTGTAACGAGGTGGATGGCTTGATAATATTACAATTGTAACGAGGTGGATGACTCGATAATATTCCATTTGTTACGAGGTGGAGGCTCGATAATATTCCATCAGTAACGATGTGGATGACTCGATAATACTTCAAGTGTAACGAGGTGGATGGCTCGATAATATTCCAACTGTAACGAGGTGGATATCTCGATAATATTCCATTTGTAACGAGGTGGATGGTCGATAATTATCCATCTGTAACGAGGTGGATGACTCGATGATATTCCAATATAATTCAAAAATAGGAACCTTAAATGGAAAAACAAATATACGAACCACTTACAGGTGGATCACCCAACAAAATTATATACTAAAGTCTTTGATCGCCAATCAAAAAGCTTAATCTGCTTATGTGGTGGATACCCAACGAATTAGAATTTTGACTCTGGCATTGTCAATAAACATGTATGCCTAAATTGCTATGCGACAAAAACACTAAAACTAAATAAACGTATATGCACGTCGCGACTGCACTCTCTCTTTAAAATACAGAATTATCAAGGTGAATGACTTAATTTCTTCACATGAAAATTAAAGTCATTCTCGTCTTCCTTGACAAACTCAACAGAATTTGAGTTTTTTGCAGTCATTTTCAATCGTTATCGAAAACTTGTAACAATTTGATAACTTTGATTGTCAAGGAGATAGTGCGGTCACCAACATCTTTCTGATGTGATGGACTCGTTGATTTTCTCTTGCAACACTTCTTAGATAGTGTAACTTTTGATCATCTTCAAATTTGATGTCTATTTCACATATGATTCGGACTTTACCAATGCAATTGACTGCAAAGCTCGACACCAAACGTTAGTATCGACGATGAAGTTAAGAATAAAAGTAAAGTTGAAGAGCTAGATTAATTCATTTGGCTTATAGATATTAGGCTATGATGAGCCGAATTGTAACTTTGATCTCGACTCATAACTAGTGATCCTCCAACATTTTGTTTCTTACAATTTGGAAATAATCTATCAGATTTGTCTTCAATATTCCTGCAAAAATAAAAATAAAAACTATTATAAAGAAAACTTTGAGGCAACATAATGAAATGAATATAAAATGAGATGGAAGGTTTTCTAGGTTTTGTTGATGAGGCCACGATGGGTGCAAATGACGCCTTTTGTCACACTTGAAACTTTTCATAGCCATTTTTTGTGACTACGATGTTCGTGCATCCAAAGAAAAATTCTTGGTTTGAAAGACTGATTTGTGTTGATCTTGTCTCCACGCTCTTTCATGCGCTTGGCTTACACGGTCACCCCTCCTTTGTAAGACAGTCTTGGAGGAATTTTTGAGGACCCTCCTCAAAATTCTATCCCGGTCTAAAATAAGAATAACTCTTGTAACTTGCTTTGTTAATTCTTGGGTTGCTCCTTCAGGAATTTTGAGGTCCCTCCTTAAAATTATGTCCAGTTAACTGTATTTGGCGTATCTTGAACTGTTGGTGGGAAACATCTGGAATTTTTTAAATTTTCTCAAAAAATTTGTCCTAGTTACAATTTTCAACATAACTTCAGCCTTAACTTGTTGGAGAGATCTTCTTCTTGAGAATTTTTGAGTCCCTCTCAAAAATTTTGTCCCAGTTTCTATCGTAAAGAAAAATACAAATCTTATGGGAGATATGATCGAGCACTCGTGGCGCCTATGTATCCCGTTAAGGCTGGAATCAGGTCAAACATAGTTCAAAGTGCAAAGAAAACATTGAAAGTTGAATAAAGGGGTGACTGAGGCCGACACAGGCCGCCTACGTATCTCATTCTTGAGAATTCAGGTCAGACGTAGTTCATTTACAAGAAATGTGCGATAAAATTGGAAAAAGGGTTAACTACATTTTCACAAGAAAGGTAACAAAAACTTCATATGCAGAATTTTGGCTAATGTTGGGCATTCTTCTTTTCAACCTTTGATGACGAATATCTTCAAATGACTTAGTTCGGAAATGTCTTATACTTACTCTTAAGCATCCAATATGTTATACCTTGGGTGGTTTCCTCAATATTGATCAAATTGTTGTTGATCATCTTTTGTATCTTGTGCTTCAAGGTTGAACAATTCTCTGTGTTGTGTCCTATGACTTCTGAACGATAAGCACATCTGTGGTCAGCCTTGTAAAATTTTCTCAAAGGATTGGTTGGTCTTCCTTTTATAGGATGGAGCATTCCCATTGCTTTCAACATTTCATAAAGTTGAGTTTGAAATTCGCTTAATGGTGTAAACATTTTAGGATCCTTCCTAAAGTTTGGTCGAGGAAATTTTTTTTGATTGACATTATGATTTTGATATTTCCTTTGGGAAGCTGACCGCTTATAGGTAGTCGTGACCATACCTACCTCCTCTCCTTTTCCTTTTGATGTATCCATATCATTAGTCCTGGTAGCTTTTCCATTAACTCACAATGCGGTAAAGTTTCTGACCCTTCCAGTCTTGAAACCATCTTCTAAAGCTTCTCCCACTTTGACGATCTCAACAAACTTTTGTCCCATTATACACAACATTTTTTCATAGTACTCAGGCTCTTGAATTCGAATGAACATTTTGGTGATCTCATGTTCAGACATGGGAGGTTGAACTCTTGCGGCCTCTTTTCTCCTACGAAGAGCGTATTCTCGATAATTTTCTGTAGACTTCTGTATGATCTTTTCCAAGTAGTAGCGATCTGGGGCAGCTTCTACATTATGTCCAAATATTTCCGTGGAATCTTTTGCGAGTGCATTCAAACTTGTCCATTGTTTCAGTTCTTGTGATGTAAGACACTCCAGAGCTTCTCCACTTAGACTTCAACTGAAGAGACGCATCAACAATGCTTCATTTTTGCCAGCTCCCACGAGTTGATCACAATAAACTTTCAGATGTGCTAGAGGAATTGACAAATCTTTTTTTCTGGATCTCAACCCTCAACTCAGCAATCTGTTGCATCAACTGCGCAATTAACTCATGTTGTTCAACGACAAACGGTTGAACTATAGCAACTTCAGTCAGGCTGGTATTCTCATTATTCTTAGTCATTTTTCTTCTCTATTTCAACAAATTTCAATTGGGAAAGTAATCTTTGAATGTTCAACAACTAATCAACACAAATCAGTTTTGAGTATCTGACAAAGAAAAATATCTCAAACAATAAATGTGTTAGTTTGTGTAGGTAATAGGTAATACAAGATATCACACACAAAATTGTAAGCACACAAAAGTCGCTTCATTTGAAGATAAACTAGCCCACAGATAAACAAAAAAAATTCTATTTGATTCTTGAATTAGTGAATTAGAAAAGTCGACATGAATCGAGACAAAGTTGATTGTATCGTAATTCTGATTCTTGATTGAGATGTAACTCTAATTTTATTTTCGTAAGAATTTGGAAAAGATAGAATTTCTCATAATAGGAACTGAACTTTGAAAGGCTGCCTACATTCCCACAAAAGAGAATTCAGGTCCTACATAGTTCAACCCATTTGAATCTCTTTTGATTTGAAATAATGAATCTTTTTATGATATGAGAGTAATATTTAAAAAATGAAGTTCGGTTTATTTTGGGAAACTAAAGACTTGAAGAGTATTTGGACGCGATTTTGATAGTGACTTGATATTTGTGCTTAGGGGTTCTAAAATTTTTTTGAAGAAGAGTGAACTAGAATATCTCCACATAAAGCAACATATTCACATAAGCAATTATAACACATAAACAAATATTGCGCGTTCTAAACAAATATGTGATCATTTTGTGCTAAGGGTAGGCCTAGCGATTTGAGGGATTTATACGTCATTCGAAACATTCATTGCCCCAAAACTCAAATATATACAATTTTACGAATAAAACTAGATGGGGATACATAATAGGGAAAATGGGATACAAAATAATTAGTCTCACGCAGGGGTAGATTCCTATACTATGCTTTCATGAAAGTACCTTCGCTCTTGAACTTCTTGTCGTCTTCGGGTGCTAACGTATTTAGATAGTAGCTTGTGAAACTCGTTCTTCAACTATAATCTAATTCTTACCCCATGGGACAATATTTTTTCAAATAATGTATACATACTTCAAATTTAAACACATAAGTATGATCGTCCCGTTAAGGTTGTGGGCCGTTTTGGACTAAAGATGGGCTTCTAATGGGCCCAACGGGCCTTGGGTGTTGGGTCATCTTAATTCAAATGCTCCTAAATTTGGGATTTTGGCTCGGCTCTACGCTAGTTTACTAAGAGTGACTTTGAAATACCGGGAACCCAAGCGGACAACTTAGGATAGAATTCACGACAACCATTAGACGCATGACGAACCAATAAATTGCCAATCGTTCCGAAAAAGGTTGAGTATAAAAAAAGTCCGGCTGCGGTTCCGCAAACCGTCCTTTAATATACTATACATATATATAAAAAGATGTCATGAAATGCAATGACAGTTATATAATTTAAACATATTCAGCACATATACCACTTTAACAATTAATAACAATTAGTCACGCAGTCAAATCTCATTGTTAGAACTTAATTAATCCCTAGTAGAGTCGCCATTTCTGTTTTACAAAAATATATATATATATATATATATATATATATATATATATATATATATATATATATATATATAATAAATATAAAATGAGTAAGTTTTTGAAAAATTAATTAATCCTATGAATTAAGAGAAATTGACTTTCCAATTTAACATAGTCGCTACTTAATTTTTTAGTAAAAATCAAGAAAAAACATATAATTATTTTCAAAAGATTTAAACAGATAAAAATCAGTTGAAAAAGGGTTCGAAGTTCAAATACACATTCCGAGAATGTGTTAGGCCCTCTGAATGCCCGTTAACTCGCGGTTGACCGGCGATTTGACTAAACGACCTTTTAAAATAATTTTTCAAATATTGACTAAAGAAAGAAAATTTAGTTTTATTTATTTACTTACTTAATATATTTTATTTATAAATTAATTACTTGTTTTAAGGGAAGATCACTAAAGGGGTCATTCTAAAGGGAATGAATTAGGTGTTGACAAGACTATATATATAAAAAAAATACAAAGTAAAAAAAGAGATAAACATTTATATATTTTTTGAATATAGAAAGAAATGACTATCTTTTGGAAATTAATAAAATTCAACCAAAATGTTAGTCAATATAATAATGCACAAACAAGAAGAAAGGGAGAGAAAATAAAAGTTGGGCCTTTGCCCAATTCCACTAAGTTGGGCTTTTGGCCCACCTGTCCTAAAGATAAAATTTTATCCACATAATGGATTTGGGCCCAATTTCACCAAAATGGATCTGAAAATTGTTAAGGCTTTTGGGGCCTATTTGCCTTGGAAAACCAGCGTATATATTTTATGTATATCGTTGTATACGAGCCGCATTTCAAGTATGTTCTCCTGTATTATCCATGTATATCGACTTTGGTTTGTATTTTTAATCAACTATGCATTCCTGCATTTTTCAGGATCTGTGCTTCGTGTATTCTGATTTTATACCAGTGTATACAACCTATATATCATCCTGTTTTTGACTCTTGGGGGGGGGGAGGCTGGAAAATTAATTTCCAGCAACCTGTTGCTGCTTTTAACCTATCCATCTATTTCATAACTTTGCCGAGATGGCTGATTTGATGGAGAAAAATTGAGGCTTCATGGCTCATTCGACGGATAAAAGAGGAAGCGAGAAAATTCGAGAGACTCGATCAATACCATAAACAAAAGAAAGACAAAATTATCTAGAGGAAACGACATGAAATGAAGCAAACGAATTAATAAAAGGAAACATATGAGAAGAAATGCAGCGGTTATTCAATACTTACAAAAACCCAAAAGCAAAGAAGTCCTAACATAGGACATGTGCGTGCACAAATAACATGACAATCATGGGAAAGCTAACTCCATACATGCAGTAACTTCTAACAATAAAGAGCATGGTGAACATTATTCTTAATATAGCAAAATAAGAGCTTCAAGTGATGGTATTCAAATGAAACAGTGAGCAATTTGTCATCAACTAGTTATTACTGTTAAACACTTATCTCAAAATACACCTACTTGAAATGCTTTTCCCAGATAGCAAAGACATAACAAAATCAAATTCACAGATCTTCTTCAGCTCAAGCTCAAGTAACACCAAAAGACATATTTAGCATACAAAAAATGAATAACCAAAGCATTTTAACTCCTTTTCTAATAGACTATAAGAACTGATAAAAAAACAAAGCAAACGTAAATGGCTACCTAAAATTGCAACCAGTAGCTTAAGTACATATACACTTGAACATTTAGAACACTTATCATGATACTCCACTAATTTAAGTAAATAAACCTCAACTCACATCAAACTCTTTGAATATTGAGACACATGAGTGGGTTGATGGCAATAGTCATTACATACACAAGAGTTGTTTGACTATATAAACCAAAATGAACAGGATTCCAAAATTGAAGAGGCTTACATCAAACCAAACCGAACCGATGTTTGAACAAGATGAACTCGACTGATCAGCATAACGAAAAGAAAGGAATAGAAGAGAGAAAATAGTAAGCCATCCAACTTATGCTATTTACACGGGTCGAGATATAATCAACTCACAAATGAAAACAAAATTATGTCTATAGAGAGTAAGCTGGGATTTCAAACTAAATCACAAATCGTGAGCAACGAAGGAGATCATACATTGAAGTAAAAGGACATTAACAAGAAGAAATTATCTAGAATCATCCCAACTTTGAGCGAGGAAAACTTAAAAAATCAATTGGAACAAATAGACTACATAATAATTTACCATCCACAGTGAATAAAAAAACATAACAATCGCAAATACTAACATATATACAATTCACACAGTAGAGAATCAAACAATAACACGTTAAGAATAGATGGGAATCGAATCGAAATGAGTACTACCTTTCAAGGTGTCAGTTTTGCTGAATGCCCCTCAAAGTGAGAGTCTTTCCATTATATAGAGAGAATAAATATTACAAATCCCTAAAGATCCGTCATTCCTATCCCTAAAGATCAACTATTCTATCTCTACAAATCTTCTATTCAATCCCTCCAAATCCGCTATTCTATCACAATATTTATTCCTTTGATTCTACAACAAATCTATATGATCATGCTAATTTATATCACTATCTAATTACATTAATATATACAATTATTTAGATTTTCATCATGCTAACATCCCCCCTCAAATTGATGTCGGTGGATCAAGAAGCATCAATTTGCCTACTAGAAACTGATGGCGTTGTCGTGCCATAGATTTTGTAAGCGCATCAGCTATTTGAAGATCACTAGACACATGTGGAAGAGTAATGACTCATTTATCTACAGCTTCTCGTATATAATGACAATCTACTTCGATGTGTTTGGTCCTCTCATGAAAAACTGGTTTAGTAGCAATCTGAATAGCCCTTGTATTATCAGCATGGAGAGGAGTAGGATGAGATTGAGGAAATCCAATCTCAGCAAGTAATCCACGAAGCCATACAACCTCGGAGCAAGCAGTAGACATGGATCGATATTCAACTTCTGTTGAAGATTTTGACACACGATCTTGCTTTTTACTCTTCCACGATATCAATGACTCTCCAAGAAACATGCACCAACCAGTGACTGAACGACGAGTATCAGGACATCCCGCCCAATCAGAATCACTAAAAGCATTAAGACGAATAGGAGAACCACTTGGAAAGAACAATCCACGAGTAGATGTTCCTAGAAGATACCGAATGATACGACGAACAGCCACCAAGTGGAGATGACGGGGAGCTTGCATAAATTGGCTAACTTGTTGCACTGCAAAAGAGATATCAGGCCGAGTAATAGTAAGGTAATTTAGACTCCCAACTAATTGTCGAAACATAGTTGGATCAGGAAGAAGATCGCCTTCCTCACGACGATACTTCACATTCAATTCCAATGGAGTATCTACAGAGGAGGAATCTTGAAGACCAGCCAAAGAAATCAGATCCTGAGTATATTTGTGTTGGTTTAGAAACACACCTGAAGCAACATTATGAACTTCCAAACCCAAAAAATATGTAAGAGTACCAAGATCTTTCATATGAAAAGAATCTTTAAGCTGCTGTTGGAGGCTAGTAATTAGTGAAGAATCAGTTCCTGTGATGATAATGTCATCTACATACACCAAAAGAAGAACACAACCTGTAGATGTTTTCCGAAGAAACAAAGACGAGTCATATTTGCTCTGCTCAAAAGAAAATTGTAGCAAAGTAGACCGGAACTTATCAAACCAAGCTCTTGGAGCTTGTTTTAATCCATACAAAAACCGCTTCAACTTGTACACATCTGATGTAGGTGATGAGAACAAACCAGGTGGAGGTTTCATATAAATCTCTTCTTTGAGATCACCATGGGGAAAAGCATTTTTGACATCCATTTGATAAAGAGACCAGTTTTGTGAAGCAGCAATGGCAATAATAGTTCGCACCGTAGTCATTTTTGCTACTGGTGCAAAAGTCTCCTCATAGTCCACCCCATACTCTTGTATGTTACCAAGAACAACCAATCGAGCTTTGTACCGATCAAGAGTTCCATCAGAATGAAGTTTAATTGAATAAACCCATTTACATCCAATAGGGCGGACATTTGAAGGACATGAAACAATGTCCCATGTGTCATTTTCTTTAAGAGCCAAAAGTTCCTCCTCCATTGCTTTTTGCCAACATTCAAGCTTGGAGGCTTGTGAGTAACCTGTTGGAATAGAGATGGTTGATAAAGTAGAAGAAAAACCATACCGTTTAGGAGTTTGAGACACTCTAGTAGATCGCCGAGGAGGCTCAAGAGGAGCAGGCCTTGAAAAAATCTCAGATTCTGGTTGTAGAGCAGTCTCAGGTGGCGGATCTGTTTCGGGATGGGGTAAAGTTGGCCGACGTCGTTCATACACAAATCCTGGTTTGAACCGCTTAGAAGACAATGACAAATTCTCAAAAGTAGGAAGAAGAGGAGAAATAGAAGATGACTCAATATGAGTAGGAAAGAAATACTGATTCTCAAAGAAAATAACATTCCTAGAAACACGAAATTTGTTAGAACTTGGATCATAACAAATAAATCCTTTCTGTGAAGTACTATAGCCCATAAAAGCACTCTAATAGACTGAACAGAGAGTTTATTGCGTTGAAAAGGAGGAAGGTGCACAAAACAAATACAACCAAATGTATGAAAACTATGATAGCTAGGATGCTTGTGAAAAAGACGATAATATGGAGACTCAAGGTTTAACACTTTAGATGGAAGTCTATTAATCAAATAGACAGCAGTAGACAAAGCTTCAACCCAATATTTAGATGGAACAGAGGACTCAATCAATAAAGTACGAGTGACATCCAAAAGATGACGGTTTTTACGCTCAGCAACCCCATTTTATTGTGGCGTGTATGGGCAAGAGCGTTGTGATACAATTCCTTTCTCAAGCAACAAATTATTGAATTCATGAGACATATATTCTCCACCAGAATCAGATCTTAATATTTTGATGCATGTGGAAAATTGAGTCTCAACGTAAGCCAAAAACTTCTTGAAAATGGAAAACACTTCAGATTTAGATCGAAGAAAATACACCCATGTAAACCGACTATGGTCATCTATAAATGTCACAAAATACTTGAAATGAGCATGAGAAATTACTGGTGAAATTCCCCAAACATCACTATGAATGACATCAAAACACTTTGCACGACTACCAAAATTAGGAAAAGGAAGAGTTTTACTTTTGCCTAATTTACAAGTAGAACAATCAAAGGAAGCAACTGAAAATTGATTTTTATTTCCCAATAAACCAGAATTGAACAAATGAGACAACACAATAGAATTTGGATGTCCTAGACGTTTATGCCAAACCTCATTCTTAGTAGTGGTGGAAGCAAAAGCCAGAACAGGAGGAATAGAAAAATGTATAGGAAATAATCTTCCAACTTTAGGCCCCTTCGCGATTATCGTTCCCGACACCTGATCCAGCACAAGGCAACCATTACGAGAAAAGTTCACATTACAATTGTTATCTACCAATTGGCCAACCGAAATAAGACTAGTGGAGAGCTTTGGTGATACAAAAACATTCTTGAAATTTTCAGTAATATCCCCAACCTTGGTAATAGGTAAATTACTACCATTGGCAACCTGAATTTGTGTTGGACCATTATACTCACGGATGTTTTTGAGTATATCAGTTGAGTTGGTCATATGATTGGAAGCGCCAGAATCAACAAGCCAAAATTTAGATATTACCTCATTACTTTGTAGTCCCAAAGTTGAAAATGCTGACAAGATCATTTGTTGTACCATTTGAGGAGTAATAACTTGTCCTACCGAAGATGAGCTATGTGTAGTGGAATCATTTATCCCAACTTGGAAAGCCTTTGTCCTACGGTTTTGAGGACGTGTGGGACACTCTTTGATAATGTGTCCTTGTTGTTTACAATAATTACAGAACTTCTTGCCACAATTGCGAGCAATATGACCATATTTCTTGCAACTGTAGCATTGAGTTCTAGCCATATCCACGCCCTTTCCTTTCCCTTGAGCTGCAAATGCAACACTGACAACATTTCCTTGATGAAAAGCATTTTGTGTGACGAGACGCTGCTCCTCCCGAAGTAATTCCCTAAAACAGACATCCAACGAGGGAGATGGATCACGACTCATCAAGTTGGAGCGAACACTTTCAAAGTCAGATCGTAATTTCATCAAAAATTGATCTCGCTTGCTTTGTTCATGAACTCCTTGAATGATGGAGAGAGATTCAGAAGGTATTTTAGCATAAACGATATCGGTAAATTCAGCCCATAAGTTCTGAAATCTAGAGAAATAATCTTGAATAGAGAGATCTCCTTGTGAATACATAGCAATTTCATGCTCTAACTGAAAGCGCCTTGCGCTATGGTCTTGGTTGTAAACCTTTCGTAAATAATCCCACATGTCCTTTGCTGTCTTGTATGGCCTGAGATTAAGAACAATAAGAGGGTCAATTGACCCTAAAATCCATGTCATCACCGGAGCATCTTTAACCTTCCATTGACCGAGCTTTTTAGGATCGGTAGGAGTAGGATCGCTTCCATCTATATGTCCCCATAATTCTTTTCCGGTGACAAATAGTTGGAATTGAAATTCCCAGGCGGAGTAATTTTTTCCCGTGAAACGAACATGGAAAGACTCAAACTGATATGACGACATGTTTGTGACAAGCTAAGGAAGATAGAAATGCAATGATGCAAAATAACCAGAATGAAAAGAGACTAAGATTCCAAGATGCCTTAAATTCCAAGATACTTAGGACTAACTGTTGACTAACAGTAAGCAGAACCAAAACTTCCAAAAAAAATTCTGGAAGGAACCACAGATGAAGGACACTAAGAATCAAAGCACTGAAAAAGGCTCTGATACCATGTAAGTTTTGCTGAATGCCCCTCAAAGTGAGAGTCTTTCCATTATATAGAGAGAATAAATATTACAAATCCCTAAAGATCCGTCATTCCTATCCCTAAAGATCAGCTATTCTATCTCTACAAATCTGCTATTCAATCCCTCCAAATCCGCTATTCTATCACAATATTTATTCCTTTGATTCTACAACAAATCTATATGATCATGCTAATTTATATCACTATCTAATTACATTAATATATACAATTATTTAGATTTTCATTATGCTAACACAAGGTGCACCAAAACTGGGGGAAAACGAGCAGCGAGAGCGACTTCCGCACCAAGTGAACGATTCCGAGGAAACTTTGGATGAATGAAACTGAGAGAAAAAGATCCGAGACTCAACCAAATTTCTTCAAAAACTTTGACTTAACTGTATTTTTCCTCTAAAACCATTGCCATCTCTCAATAATTTTTTCAATATTTCTTCCAACTTTTTCTCTAAAAAATAAAAATAAATCCCCCCTCAACAGAGAAGGAGAGGAAACTATTTATAGGGCTGAAAAGTGGGGAATCGGATTGAAATTGAAACTTCAAAGTCCTTGAAGATAAGGTAAGAGCTGGAATTGTACGAATTTCCAACGAAAACAAGAGGGTATACGTCCAATTCGAGGAGCAAGGACGAAGGAGGTGTAAGATCTTGATACCTAAGAATTCTCCAACGTTCTTTGTACGAATGATATGAAGGGCGACGGAGAAGGACGCGCTCTTTGGGTCAATTTTCTGGGCTGCTGGACTGGTTTGCGTGTTGTGTCGCATTTGAATTTTCTGGGTTTGTTTGCGATTCTACTCGCTGAGGAAGAAGAGCACATGGGGTCGGGTTAGTTTTGGTATATGTGAAACGGGTTGCTGATGTTTGTATGTTGATGGTCTGGGTTATTTGATGTTGGGCTGGGAAGCAATGAATTGAGTTGAGGGGAATTAAATTGAGTTGCTGATTTTTTTTTAAAAAGACCCAAATTTATTTTTTTTAATGGGTTTAAGGGATTTGGGCTAATAACTAAACAAGATGAATTATAAATTAATTAATAAGCTTCTTAATATTAAAGAAATAAAATAATCGACTTAACTATATAAAATAATTAATTCAAAAATGTAAACTATCATATAACTAAACTAATTTATTAAATAATTAAACAAAATTACATCTTTTTGAGATGATTTTCAAATATTTATAAAATGTACTATTATATATAAAATTATATGAAAACATATTTACTAATTATAAATTATAAAAATTGACTAAGATTACTTAAAATGACTTTGAAAAGTTTTGGAATTTTGTAAAACTAATTATTCTAAATCGTTTGGGAATTAAGAAGCTCGTGAATTAATCATATCGGGGTGGGTCAAAATTGGGTATCAATAGATGGTGCGATCACTGAGAGTGAAGTAACTAAAATTGTTGCTAGCAAATTTGGTGGACCTCGCATAGCAAAAGAACATGCTCCAGATACCAACAATTTTCTTACACTAAGACCACGAAGATTTAATTTGAGATAATTGATTGCATCTTAGACTTTTTAGAATTACAAGTTTTTTTTATAACTTTTGGACGACATTTTTGTGTTTGATACAGTTTTAAGTATTTGATGATATAATATCCACTGTTTTTTCCAGTCATGTCACGACCTGAGTCTACACCCTGGACGTGGCTGGCACTCAAGAACCATTGCACCTATGAATGACTGCACTCGAGTAGGACCCCTTAATTAAATAAAAGTAGTTGTCTGTGATATATCCTTAAATCAGCCGTAGGTCAAATCACAAGTGGACACTAACGAATGAATCAATCCAAAGAAAGGCACAATTGGAGATAGTTGTCCTCCTACGGACCTTTGCCTTCCCTCCGTTTCCACAATAAGAAGAAAAAGTGGATTTTTTCTTGAATATGAACTACGACAAGGAAAATCAAACCTTAGAAAGACAAACATTGGATTGTTTTTGTGTAACATATCCCTTTTTTTCTTTGTCTATTGACTGAGTTCCCCTTTTTTGTTTGCCTTTTCTTGGTCCCCAAAGGAATTCTCATCCTGGCTGACTACAAGCGGAAGACTAACTTAAGCATGCAAAGGCTTAAAAAAAACTGAAATAAAATTCAATAAACTCAACTTTGCAAAACTTTAATTCAAATGAACAACTTAGAATAAAAATAATCTATTCACCTCGCCATTAAATAGAAAATTTAAGTCTTCAAAACATTTAATGAAATAAATGAATAATACATACTTCTCAACTATACTGACTATCTATGAAGCCTCTAAATGACAAGGATGGAAGTCGGAACAGGACCCACAATATCCTAACTAAACTGAAAAGTAAATGAAATCCTTCGGAAGCAAGGAGGCTCACCATAGATAACTCAAACTCTCGTATGTATCAACGAAACTCGTGTTGATGATCCTAAATATCTGTGTCTGCATCATGAGAAGATGCAGGCCAAATGACTCAGTACGTGGAATGTACGAGCATGTAAGAGGAATCCTAAAGCATAACATAAGCTTGAATTATTCAACTCAAAACTTATTCAACTCAAGGAATAATCAAGGATACTCAAAACTACTCAACTCAGAATACTCAAGGATAAGATACTCAACTCAGGGATTAGATACTCAACTCAAAGATACTCATTTTAGGGTACTGAACTTAACTCATTTCAGTATAAATCAGTTTAAAATAAGTGTAATGTGAAGACAAACTATTTAAAAACGTGATGTCAACTCATTATCAAAATATCATAAAAGACATACCATGTTCCCTCTAAAAGTCTACTTGTGCAATGCATGAATGAAGTCACATACCCCCATTCATACTAAGCAAAACTCCTTGAGGAATCATGCAATTACTTCTGTGGGAGTTTCTCTAACCAAAAACCATCACTTAAGAGCTATAGTGATGATACAACACTTTACCTCGCGCTGCCAAGGCCCATCCTATACCTTGCCATCAATATAAGAAGCTAATTCACTAAGTTGATCCACTAGTCTATTGTGAAAAAGATTCATCTAAAAAGTATGACCCTTTTCTACCCATGGTGGCTATATGGTTTTATGGAGTCGTGAGTTATCTGAACTCATGCTCGTCCCCAATTCAATGCTCAATACTACTCCCAAAATATACTAGTTCTTATGTTTTAAAACATACTTCTTCTGTGATTTGAGATTAGTTCTCAAAAACTTAGTTCAAAGGCTATCTTGGAAATCTCATCCTCTCTTGCTTTATTAGAAAGCAATTACTCTTTTCTGAAAACTAGCCTGAAGGCTATTTTAAAATCTCAGTATCCGTTCTTATTTAAATGTGAAAATAATTTAAATCTCTTTGGGAATACTTAGTCCCCATATACTCTTGAAGAAAAAGACTTCAACTTGATTCTTTACTCTTTACTGAACTCAAAACTTAAGTCTTTGAAACAAACTGAAAACGTTTGTGAAAGACTTTTGAAAATTTTATAAGCTTTATTTTGACTTGCTCTTAACTTCTAGACTTGACTCTTAACTGCTCTTGACTTTTATCTTAACTTTCCTTGAATTGAATTATGGATCAAGGTTAGTGATCCCCATGTTTATGTATGATTTCATGATGTTCAACTTGGAGGTTTGCGAAATTATGAGCATGAACTACTGAAGTCAAGGACTCAAAGACACTTCTCATCTCAAGACTATTTGACTTATAGGGTTCATGGGAATTATGGACATGAACAATTCAACTCAAGGACTTCATGGGTAACATGTTATAGACCCTTGATTAGAAATATAAATAAAATGTGTTAGAAACTTATTAATCAAGACTTAGAACTTGAAGATGCTACTCCTCTCAAAGATACTCAATTTGTGGAGTCCATGCGGAATTTATGGACATGAACGACTCGACTCGAAAGTCTACATATTACATGGAACTGATGTATATGACTCTTCTCATTCTCTTATTTACTTGCTCAAAACTTAGTTGAAATCAATGATGGATCTCAAAGAATTCACAATTGAACTTAAATACTTTCTTGAACTCTACTTTTAACTCTCTTGAATGTGAATTATGAATTCAAGAGTTATGGTTCATGATATGAAGGATATCAATAACAATATATAAATTTTATAATTAGGAATAGAACTTTTAAAAGAAACATGAACTCAAGAACTCAAAATCAACTTATCTCAACAATACTCGAATATAGGGGTAGAATCCTAGATTATTCTTTTACTGATTTGAAAGTAGATGTAGGGCGTGAGGACGAACTAGTCTAACACTATGATAAACTTACATACCTTGAAAAACAAGATTCTTGAAGAATATTGAAGAATCTTTAAGAACCTTGAAGAAGAACTTGATTAGAAGCCTTGAAACCCTACCTTGAAGGTAAACATTCAAGAAAACCTTTCTTGAGATTCTTGAATTACTTTGTTGAAATCTTTATGACCAAGGATTATGATTTTCATTAGTGAACATGAAAATCTTATTGTTTGTAGCCTTTTATTAGTCAAGAAATTCGTTTATGGTTTTCTTGGAGGTAAAAAGACAAAAACAACTGTTTTAATATTTTTCCGCCTGCTAGTTCGTAAGAACACTGTATATGTTATTAAAATCGTCATAACGTTTTAGTCAGAAATTGGGTTGACGCGAAACTGGTGGCGTTGAAAGTAGATTCAATTATCTTTAATTGGATAGGTTATGAATCACGTATCTCTTAATATTCTAAGAGATATGATCGTTTAAAGGTATATCAAGTAAAATCTTAAAGTAAAACTTAATCGACAAAGAAACTTCAAGAATACTTATCAAGAACTCATCAAGAACTTTAATCCTTAAATTTTGAGAACGAAATTACGCTTAAAATAACATGTTTAGAGCGTGGGTGAACATACTCAATATTATGGAAGCTTACATACCTCTTAGGAATTAAACCCATGGCGAAATTCCGCAACAAGACGCAAGAATCTCGACGAATGCTTGATCCTTTCCTCTTTTCTCTTCTTTTCTCCTTTTTAACTCTCAACTAAAACCCTAGGCGTATATTAGGATTATAAAACAAAACCTAATAGGATTACACCCCTAAAATATTACTAAAAATGAATCAAACTGATTGGTAAGGAAAAGACCAAAATACCCCTCACTATTTTCGGCTAACTTTCCTTAACTGGAAATGTAACTTCAAAAGACCATATCTCACTCATCCGTACTCGAAACTTAGCAAACTTGTTGGCGTTGAAAAGATAATTCAAAGATATTTCCTAAAGTATCTTGTATAACACCTAACTCATCCTGTGCTAGGAAATATGGTGATTTGAAGTTGACTCAAAACTCATACTTAGTTTAACTCTCTAAATTTCAGATTTTTGTTATTTTCAATTTAGTTCTCTTTGGTACTCAAGGTGCTACATCTGTTCAACTGACCTTAATACTTAAGAAATTTTTAATTCCTTGGTAAAAATCTCACTCACTACGAGGAACGGTTCGAGTCTTAGCTCAAAATTTTCCGGGGTGTTACAAGTCAGATACCAACTACATATGAACTACAGATTGACTATTATAATTTCAGGATACTAGTTATATAGAAATTGCGTACCAATTGGATATCCCATTCAAAAGATAATTACACATTGAGTTTAATAATTTTCGGGATAACAATTATATACAAACTGCATACCAAATGAATTCAACATTTAAACAAAACAAACACCAATTTAAAGTTTATGAAGTAACTCTGTCTTATAATTGATATCCAAACTGTATACTTTTGGCATCCAACTTCATACATGATGGATTTTTTTACTTTATATTCTGACACAAAAAATAAAAAAATAAAAAAAATTAATGAATTTGGTATCCAACATGTATAAATATCTTGAAGAAATGATTATACCAATGTAAAACAATGATCATTGTATTTTGTAACAATCTCAATTACATTTTGTTTTATATTATCAACGAAGTTGGTATACAATCTATATAAATACTGAAAGAAATGAATTTGAAAATTTAAAAC
Organism: Solanum lycopersicoides; assembly: GCA_022817965.1. Taxonomy (NCBI): domain Eukaryota; kingdom Viridiplantae; phylum Streptophyta; class Magnoliopsida; order Solanales; family Solanaceae; genus Solanum; species Solanum lycopersicoides. The sequence continues at coordinate 22,695,281 of CM040624.1, read as the reverse complement.
AACGATCATTAAATTTTGCACCAACATCAATTACATCTTGTTTTATTTTGTTTTGAGTAGGACACCAGTTGGATACAAAATTAATACTCATGCTAAATTACATTAACTAATATCAGTGGCTATTCAATTGCATACCAAATGGATACCAAATGTATACCATAATTACCTTATATAATGTTCACCAATATGAACAGTACCTTATATATTAAACTGCATGAATTTAATTTCCAGCTGTATGCAATTGGTATGATTACTGAATGAATCTTGTTAAAACATGAATAATATATTTAACATTTAGCTGGAATGCATTTGATATCAATTCTGTATATATTTGATATGCATTGTCGATAAATATAATCAAAAAACAATGAATACATTGTCACAATCAAAACAAATCATAACTCTAAAATACAAAATAAAATAAAATTTTGTATAGTTAAAATAATTAAACTATCTTTATTTTGGCGCACGATAATTTGAACATATCATTCTATTGTGACCCACTTGACGACAACGTTGTTTTGGAGCAGGATATTTTCCTATTTCATTATGAAATTACAGTCTGTTTTACATAACACCAAAGCAAAAAAACATGTTTTATATTTATATTCAAACTTCATACCAACCTAATACACATTTCATACAAATCACGATATTTCTTACTCATACTTTTTACACAATAATGAATAATTATTCACACCAATATCATTTCAAATACACTATCAAATTCATTCCAACCTACACATTTTATTTATATATATATTTTGTAAAACAATATCCCATATTATAATTTTAAACTGCATACATAATCCATCTCATTATTATTATCAAGTTGACTAAGAAAATACCAGTTTCATGACAATGTTACAACACATTTCATACCAGTAAACACATTTCATACATTTTTTGTCACAAATTTCATAACTTTACAACACTAATACTATTAATATTCCATACACTTATACTCAAATAATTAAGACAATAATCCAATATTGCACAAATTCATGGTATAAACAATATACAAAATAATCAAAAAAAATAATAACATACACAATCGTACCACAGTAGCTCCAGTTTCACAAAAATAATTAGGTATTATGAACAAAATAATGTTCGTACAAAAAACATTAAAACATAAATCTAGTATACATAAACAAAATAAAAAAAATGTCATTCATAATTTCATTGTTATTTTCTTTACGTTAAAGTAATGTACAAATACAAAGAATAGATCGTAAAGAATATTAACAAGAAGGATGATATCTACCACCATGTTTAATTAATATATATAAGAATCCATCCATTACAACAAAATGAAGATTATTCAACCAAAAAATTAGATCTATTCATGAGTGACACCAAACTCTGGAAAGAAAAAAAACCCGAATATAGAGAAACGTTTGAAAAAAATGAATAAAATCTGATTTTTTAATTGATGTTAACAAATTTGAGTGAAATAAGGAAAATAAATATTCCTAATTTGTTAGAATCTCATAAATTTTATACCAATTAACAATTATCATCAATGAATTCAAAATTAGTCAATATTGTTATGAAATAATATAAATCAATAAGAAGAATAAAGTAGAGTGAAGAGAAAAAACTTTTTATTCCTCTTTAAGTATATTTAGTATTCACATATCTAATTTACAATGAAGGAAAACTCCTTTATTTATAAGGAAAACCTAACTTGGTCCTCAAGTAGGATTCCTAACCATATCATAAAAGGACTCCACATAATTAGACATTCACTATAATACAAATATGTTTATAACACTCCTCCTTGAATGTCGATAGATTATGTGCTTCGTTAAAACCTTACTAGATAAAACCAGTTGGAAAAAAATCTAGTGAAGGAAAAGAGTACGCATATCTAATAATACGCATTATGGATGCCTCATTAAAAACCTTACAAAGAAAACCCAATGGGACAAAACTTTGTGAGGAAAAAAGAGTACATCGCGTATTAACTCCCCCAAATGAGAACATCAATCCAGAGACTTGAATCTTCGTTTTCCAAGCTTGTGCACCATCTTGAAAGTTGTAGTTGGTAGAGACTTGGTGAATAAATCAACTATAGTATTACTTGAACAAACCTGTTGCAGGTTGATATCACCATTCTTGGGAGCTTATGAGTGTAGAAAAACTTTGACGAAATATGCTTCTTTTTATCTCTTTTTATGAATCTTCCCTACAAGATCAAAGATTTCTGCAAGTTCCTTACTTAAACTTCTTTAAGAAAATAATCTATTGCCTTTTGAAAACTCTTCAAGAGTTTCAATTCTAGTCATCAACTTGCATAACAATACTTGTATATGCTTTATGCATTTTGAATAAATTTAATCCTTAGGTGGATTATAAACTAGTTTTCCAAAAACTTGTATATGCTTTAGAGTTTTTATCCATCAGATATTTTCATATCAATTTTATCAACTGACAACATCCAATATTAAATGTACGACATCTTCTAGTGTCTAGATTGCAAGTCAAATAAGCTTTACGCTTAACAAGATGCATCGTTTCACTTTTAACTTGATAATTATTTCTATACCGACATGCTTTAATAGTCTTATAATTTATATCATCATAATCTTTTATAACATTGCGCGCTATTGTATCAAAATATCGTCAACGAACTATCACTTTGCATTGGTTCACAATACGACATTAACTTATTGAGATCTCATCATTTTATTATTATCAGATACGTACCTCTCACGAGGTTTCATGAAGTGTTATGTCGTAAGATATTCAAGAGCACATTGCCTTCTTATTATGATAATTTTGACTCTTTGATCCTTCCCCCTTTCAAGGATTATTTAATCTTAGATTCGATTAGTCTATCATGCTTCATGCATCTCGTAGACTCTATCCCTTAGAAACATTCAATATGAGCATTTACAACTCTTGTGTTGCTTCTTAGCTCCTCCTTATGTTAGACAAACTAACATATATCTCAATATATTTTGGAGAATTCATCTTCGTGCCTCATAGTATATTCATTAATCATATATTGTAAATCAAAATTATCAGATGAAAAATATTTGGTCCTTGACCATAAATCGATTAAGAGAAAAATTGATCATAATTTATTGCTATGATACATACAACTACTTTTGTATGTAATATCATATTTCAGATCAACACATGAAGCTTTATTTTCATAAACAATGATTTTATTATCCATCTGAGACACTTAATGTAACATCAGCTTGAATACTTATCAATATTATCAAGATAAATTGTCTTGATTACATATTCTGAAAGTTGTGCTCTTAACTCACTTATATCGCACAAATAATTTTGTGAATGTCAAACTTCAGGTTGACAACAAATGCAAGTGTCATTAGATGCATCTCTTTATCATATCACATGATAGGTCAACGGGCCCATATTCACCTTTTATACTTTTCAGAATTTAGGCATTTACTCGCAACATTAGTTGATTCATCCACTTATCATGAGAACAAGCAACAAAATGAATTCTTGAAGAATCTTCTAGTTCTTCAATGTATGTCTATTACTCAGTATGCATATGTTGGGATGACCAAATTATAAATAATAAAATTATTAGTACTTGTAAATTCCACGTTTATTATGTATTGTCATGTGTCTTTTGCTTTAGTAAATTTCTGATTTACTATTATATGAGTAGATTTCAATTTTCTTACTCCGAGAGTAATGTGTAAATTTATTTCTTCTCAGTTATTCTACCCCGCCCTTCTAGAGGTGAGTCGTGATTCCATCACTGAACGGACTAATCTGATTATCAGAAAACAAAAGCATGAAACTTTTCTATAACACATGTCTACTTAGAGATACTCTTGGTGATACCACATCATTGGCCAAAGGTCGCGATCTTTTTCACGCCTAGCATGGTGGGGTACACCTCATTCACTTTAGACAATGGATCTATATATTTAACATTTATCAAAAGTTCTCATTATTCATGAATGGAACACAATCATGAGAGCATATCAAATTATGATAGCTTTAGTACCTCACTCCATATTCATGTGCATTATTCAATCACTTGTCTTTTTTCAAACATATTATGCACTGCTACCACATTCACTTTTGGGTATGGAGCAATTTCAATGGGATAGGTTTCATGACTAATTTTAAACGAAAGCACATTGTTTACTTTAATAGTCTACATATGCATCAATATGGTGCATTAGGACTTAAACCTTAAGTCTTATCTATGTAAAGGCATTTTAGGCCATACATCGATGACACTTAACCCATATCTTATCATCATGGTGCACCAATACTTGAACCTGATGTCTTATCTTCTTTGTGTGATTGACATGAATCCATCGTCTTATCATCTTAGTAAGATTGGACATGAATCCATCATCTTATTTTTTTTTTAGATGTGATTGAATATGAATTCATTGACTTATTCTTTTGATGCGATGGAAGTTAAATCCAACATCTTATATTTATGGTGCATCGAAACTTACGCTCAAACCTTTAAATCTTATAATTATCTGCACAATTGAGATAAATTTCAATAAAACATGAAATATAGAGATATTAGCAGGGAATAAGAAATTAAAATAACACAACATACCATATTGAAAAATGTCTAATTAGTAGTATTACACTTTTAGTTCAACTAACGGTCCTAATGTTGTCCGTTTCAACGTTTTACCATATAATTAATAAATAATAAAGCATAAACCACAAGCCTATTTCGTGCTAAAGAGTTGTAAGTAGTGAACCACAAATCGAATGATAAACATCATATATTATTATAAGTGGAAACCTCTTAACATCAAAGTTGATTTATCATCTTGTCCTTCTTTTAAACATTTTTTTTAATTACAAAAAAATAAAATAAAATTAATAACTAAATACAAAACTACACATAAATGGAAACAGTTTTAAGGTATTCAAATGTGCATTATTGGAGGATGGAAAGTCATTTAGCGGATCCAACCATTTCAAAACTGAAGAGTTATCTTGACACTTATTTCACATTATTATTTCCAACTTCAATGTAATTGTTAACAATTATATATTTGAGGATGTTCATGAATTATTTGATAAGCAAGGAGGGAGTCAAGTCACTCAAGAATTATTTTTCCATGCTCTCTTTGATCAGTAAATTTAATAATAAAAAAAATATGTTGCTTCTATTTCCTTAAATAAACATTATATATATATATATATATATATATATATATATATATATATATATATATATATATATATATATATATATATATATATATATTTTGAATTTTTGACAAGAAAGCATTTTCACATGTATTCATCATCTTGAAATGTTTAGCATGTTTACTTATGAATCATGATTTGGAATACGAAGGTTAAATTATCTAATTATTTTATATCATTTCATGAATTCGAATAGAATATTTTTAAATTCTTTAAAATAAATTTTACATATTTAGAAATTACAATCAAAAGTGAAAGGACATTCACTTTTAATTATTCTGTGTTTGTAGACAATTCTTTTATTTATTTTCTTTTTATGACTAAAAATGTGTAAGTAAGAAAGAAAACAATAAAAATAAAATAGAGGGAACCTAAACGAAAGGAGAAAACAAGAATTAAGGCAAAGGATACAAAATAGTAATGTTATAGAAAACAATAATAAAGTAAGAGAAAAAATGGATAAAAAAATTAAATATGGTAAGAAGTATGAAAAATAACCATTATCAAACTATTGGAATTTTTTGTTCATGCTACAAAGGAGAATAAACACACTATATCATTTGAATGTAATATGGAGACAATATATATACTTGTTACAAGTACATATGGTAATTCAAACTTTGGTACAAATTGAGAAGGTGTTTTATGTGTGTATCGTCCCTTTCTTAGAAAAGTAACAAACTAATATATTGCAGGTTTCGACCTAATAGCATAAAAAGGTATGAATTATTTATCACAATAAATATTGTTGTCCAAATTTGACAGGTTATCGAAATATCTAATTATTTGACATTTACATTTTACAATAAAGAAGTTATTTATATAGGTTGACTGTCCATTTATTTCATTTATATTTTTTCGTTAAATCATTTGTGAAATTCTTCAAAGTGTGATTTTAATAATTTTTTTTTGTTAAAATTTCATTTTTGTTTAATGTGATTTTAATATAACTCCTACCATATATAATATTTTCGTGAGACTCACGTGCAAAGCACATGTCCAGGGCTAGTACTTATAAATATACAAAGGGCTGATTCCCTTTCGTGCATGGAATAATCATTATTTTTTTTCTTTCACTTTAGTCATATTAATAACAAAAAAACTTCTCATAATAGAATCATAGATTGATGGGGTTCATACCATCATGCTCTCTTCTCGTACATATAGATTGTCGAAGACTCAATTGGTTAGAGACTCGTGTTGATAACATGTTATGAAATAATATAAAATAATGAGAAGAATAAGTAGGAAGAAGAGAAAAGACTTCTTATTCTTCTTGAAGTATATTCATGATTCACAAATATAATTTACAATGAAGGAAACCCCCTTTATTTATAAGGGAAACCTAACTTGGTCCTCAAGTATGATTCCTAACCATATCCTAAAAGAACTCCACATAATTAGACATTCACTATAATACAAATATGTTTATGACAAATACACCTTTATCCGATTTTTTTTTTTCAAATTTGATTTTTATCCCTTTTATCTTCTATTTTTCAAAACTGATTTTTTACAATTACTTAAAAAAACTTTTTTTTAATAAAATGTTACAACCTGAAATTTTTTATTATTAAAACTTGAAAATTTTATTCTAGTGCTATAACTTGAAAATACTAGTCTAATATATGTCATTTATAAAATTTCACCTTGTTCAGCATTCTTTTTTTAGTTGTCTCTAATTACTTGTCCATTTTGATAAATTAAGGAAGGATATTTTTTACCCATTATACCCTCAATTAATTACTTTGAAATGGTAATACTAGTTTTAATTCATTCACTTCATAATTAAAATAGGGATAAAATGGTAAATTCACTATATCAATTATTGTTTTCTTAATATGTGTGCCAATTTAAAAGTGGATAAGTAATTAGGAACGGGGGGAGTAAGAAACTTCTTCTTCCAGTATTAATGAAATTTGGGTTTTCGAATACCATATTACAAGTAAATTGGTGTCCTTTTTGGCAGAATGGTCCGATGTACCCTTACACTTTTACGAGTTTGTATTATAAACCCTTCTACTTGACGATTTGTCAGCTGAACCCTTTAACACAGTAAAACTCAATATTTTAAGTCATTCTAACCATTGACCAAACTTATGTGGCAACTTAGTTATTGAGTTGACACAAATACGTGATATCACGCGTTCAAGGAGCCGTGAACATCAAAATTTAGACTAAAAATAATTTTTTTTAAAAAAACAAAAATAAGAAAATTATAAATGTTTTTTAATTCTTTCTTCTTTTCCTTCCCCACCAACCCTTATTTCACTCGTTCTCCCCCTTCCCATCCCTCTCTAACTTCTTTTTTACCTCATATTTTCTTACTTTCTGAGAAACGATAATGTATTGTTGATGTAAATCTATGTTTACTTTTCCTTTTTTGGTAATTTACAACCTATGAGGTGACAAAGATTCACTAGTTTTGAAGGATGAAAAGTGATTGTTCGATATCTTTATGAAATTATGTGAAATGTTTTATGTAAAATTATGTACAAATATTATGATATATTGAAGTATTTTAATGGTGATTTATTGGCATCAATGGTGTAAGAGGATTTATGGTGGTTCAAGTGATGGTGGATGGTTACGATTAAGATTTGCAATGATAAGAACTTTGAAAAATATTGAACTACGTCTTTTAAGTACTTGGAAGGCCTTGTCACAACAATAGACAATGACGGCCTGAAGAATTATTTTAATCAGAATAGAGATTGTTTTAATGGTGGTTGTGGGTTGAGGAAAGAGAAGGAAAGGTCAGAGGAATAACTATTTTATGTTATTTTAAAATAGAAAACTTATTATTTTTGTCTATTGTGGAGTAACATTTTTGGCTCATAATTTTAAAATAGTTATGAATTAATTGTGACATGGTATTAACATATGTGACGTGGATATGACATGTCATTATCTAAGAGAGAGTGAGCTATACACATGGTTGAAGGGATTTAAAAGTCTCATTTTAATTGAGTTTAAGGGTTCAGTTAACAAAGGGTCAAGTAGAAGATTTCAGAATACAAAGTCATACAAGTATAAGGATCCATAAAATCATTTCACCCTCCTTTTATACTGGTACAAAATCTTAAATTAGAAGAATTGCATTTCTTCCACTTTTCTACCCTAGGTGTCTATTTCTCTCAATCCTAATAAACAAATTCCGTAAGTTCTAATCTCCATGACCCCATTTGTCTCATTCTCTCCCTCTTCCAGCGGCAAATAATCCATCAATTTCCTCTTTAGCATTTTCATTAAGAATTGTTGAATAATAAAGAAGTCTCACATCTATGGTTAGTGAGATGTGTGTTCTTTTTATAAGGCTTGCGCAATCCTCCTCTCTTTTTGACATAGCTAATGGGGTGTGAGTTAGGATAATAACCTAATTTTATATGACATTAGAGAAAGATCCATCTCACCTGATGTTGGGCCATGGGTAAATAATTTGAGTGCCAACATGGGGTGAGATGGATCATGCTCTGATGCCATGTAAAATTAGGCTGTGAGCCTAAGTCAACCTTATAAAGAGACAATTTATCTCATTAAACACTGATGTGAGACTTTTTCATTTTTCAATGAGAACCCAAAAAAAAGAGGGTTGAAGATTATGGAGCAAATTGGAAGGTGCAGGAAGTTCATACTGGACAAGATGAAAAAGGTGCAGAAGAAAAAGAGAAGGGAATGAGATACAAGAAAATAGAGGTGTAGTTGATCTGATATTGATCTCGTGTATCTTCTTCTTATGGGCGATTTTAGTAATTGTAAATATGGAAAGAGATTGTCTCTACCAGTCAACTATTTCTCTTCTGTAAAGAAATAAAATTACAGTTCAGCTTTGTAAAGATCCAAGAGTCAGGCAATTTGTCTAGTCCCAAAGTTATACAGCAAATCTTTTGCAACAAGAAGGCTATCATGTCCATTTTGCTTGCCAAGAGGAGGGGAAGTCGAACCATTGATAGAGGAGGAGGAAAAAGTGAAAGTAGCCGTTTGAAATTGGTTAAACTTTGACTGATCTTACATCTTAAGACCATACAAGACAATCTAAAACTCACTTGTGACATTTTTAACTTTCTTCTGAACCAAATGCAACTTCAATCTGAGAGCTCAAATTTCAAACTCAAAATTTATTAGACCATCCCAAACCTATAAGCTTCTACACTTGCAAATTTTTTTTTCTAGTACATTGATAATGCTGATGCATAAACATATCCAACAATCTAAGAGAAAAAGATCACGGTAGGTCTGAATCTAAAACCCAAAAGCATCCAAGCAAGCAATTTGTATTACACCTGAAATCCTAGCTCCGATTATATTTTGACACTTAGGGCTCGTTTTGTTGGGAAAAAGTTATTCTGGATTAATTATCCCGCGATTTTATCTCAACCAAATATGTGATAAACTCATCCTAAAATAATCCCATATAGCTTTTCCTTATCACTCCTACCAAATGGAGCCTTATAGACATAAATCATAAAGACAACTTTTCCTTTATATCAAGTGCATAAATACTCAGCTTGATTAGTTATCCATGATAAAAGAATTATAGAAAGGCGAAATAAAACACAAGCCAATTATAAAATCATAGGAAACTAGTAGCAAGAATTGTAGGAAGTATAGAAGGAGAATACTATCTTTTAGAGAATGTTCAAGTTTTATATAGGCAACTTAAAACCAGTTGAGATGATTACAATCATCAACTACATCACTATTTATGCTACTCAAAATAGAAAACAAAAGTCTTGCACAATTAACTAGATACATGTATCATAAATTATTAGATACATGTATTACAAAATCCTAAAAGACATCTTGAGAAACTAAGAGACAATATTGAAGTACTAAATATTAAGGTGTGAATGCATCAATTCCAACACTACCCCTTAATGCATTTTCTTGAAAACTCCAATGCCTTCTCGAAGATGACACAACTTTTCATTTGGAAGTGTTGTGGTGAAGATGTCAGCAAGTTGTTCTCTTGTCTGACAATAATTGCAACTGAATTTCACCTTTCTCTTGTGTTTTTGAATATCTCATTTTTGATTGAGTTAGGTTTTGCAAATCCACTTTAGACTTACAACTTCTCTTTCTTTGGGTATACTCACACACTCCTAAGTATTATTTTTCTCGATCTTTGATATTTTTTAGCCAAGTGTAATGTCCCGCCACCATTCCAGTCAGATTTTGCATCTGTAGAGGCGTAGAAGACTCCAGAATTAAGGGGAGGCTTGTGGAGAATTCTAGAACACCTAAGATATTTCAAGAATGCCTTGGAATATCCTAGAATATGTAGAGTTCTCTAGAAAGGGTACCAATGTGTATATATCTTAGGGACTTGTGCAGTAAATATTAATTGCACTTTAGTCCTTAGGTGGTATTATAAATAGAGGTGCCACTCATTTGCAAGGCATCACTTCACTTGTAAAGCATTCTCCAAAGCAATATACAAGACTTCTTCAAGGTTATCATTCTTGTTCTTTCTAAGTCTTTTCCAAGCATTCTCTTAGCGATCTAAGTCTTAAAGTCTTCATTGAGCTTACAAGACCTTGAAAGAATAGAGTAAGTTTTCGAGGGTTGCACGGAGATTTAACAAATACACTAAGTTCGTGACAATGTGGTATCATAGCAAAGGTTGATTCTAAGGGAATGGCTACCGAGGGAGACGTAAATGGCCCAAGAACCACCAAAATCCGTTTGGATGGTGGAAAGAAGAACCGAATGGGAAAGATGCAGCAGAGCAGTGTTCATCTAACTAGAAATTTCATCAAAAGGGTAATGAGGAGGTGTTGCCCGATCCCACACCAAGCGAGGCTCTAACATATCATCCACTTTCGACCACTGAAGCAAGTGAATATGAACATGGTTAGGACGCCATCGACGTTTCCGCTGAAGAAGAATGGGTCGCAAAGGTTGAAGTTGCGAGACAGGTTGTGGAGATATTAAGCCGGCACATGAATGTGGCTGACGAAAAGTTGAAGACCCTTGAGGACTTCACCTTTGAGGTGACCGAAAACATCCCCAAGGAGTTGAAGGGTTGCCAGCAGGCCGAGTTCGAGATGAATGAGGCCATAACTTCCTTGGAGTGTCGGATAATGGAAGCATTAAACAGTATCAAAACCCTAAAGACCAAAGTGAAGACGCTCAAGGAAGGCACAGAGACTAGAGGATCTATATTACCCGACCACCCATATTCAAAGGCGTCCGCGAGTCTCAAGAGGTGGAGAAATTTCTGTGGCACTTGGAGAATTACTTGAAGTGTAGCCGGGTGAAGAGTGACAAGAATAAGATCAACATTGCCGTGTTATATTTGTACGAGATGGCCATGCTATGGTGGAGGCGCAAAGAAGCCGATATTAGGAAGGGGACATGCACCATCAATACGTGGGAGCGATTCCGCGAGGAATTCAAGAAATCTTTCTTCCCTAAAAAAGTTGTGTATGAGGTTAAGCGCAATTCCGGGAATTGAAGCAAACGAGAAGCATTCGGGCGTATGTGAAGGAGTTCACAACTCTAACGCTTCAAATTCCCAACCTCACAGATAAGGACATGTTGTTCCACTTCATGGACAGACTGCAAAATTGGGCCAAGAATGAGTTGGAGCGGCGACAGGTTAAGACCATAGACGAAGCCATCACACAAGCCGAGTCCTTGACATACTTTAAGCATGAACGGCATGAGAAGGAAAAAAGTAAGGATGCAAAAAGTAGTCATGACAAAGGTGGGGGAGATCGTGGCCGAGGCAAGTAGCAGCATGCACACTCCAAGAAACACGACCCTCACATGCCAGATAATAAGCGGTTCGTGCGCCAGACCTACACGGATAAACGGGCGCATACCAACAAAGGAGATGACTGCTACATATGAGGTGGACCGCACGGCTATTCCAGGTGCCCCGAGATGAAGAACCTTGGTGCCATCCTACGCGAACATAAGGAGAAGGACGCACAAGAGCAAGGGCAGGAGTGGGCACGACGCATTTGGGCATGGGGTGACTATGCGGTTTAATTGCCAAGAAGACTTAGAAGTCGGGAGACTTTAGTGTGCAGTATGTAGACATCTCCCTTAATGGATGACCAACTCGTGCTTTGGTAGACTCCGGGGCCGAAGCAAACATTATGACCAAGACAGCGACAAAGAGGTTAGGGCTGGACTATACTCTCAGAAACACCTGCCTCAAGATCGTCAATGCTCCACCGACTCTCGTGTACGGGGGCCCCCCAAGGAGTAAGCATCACATTGGTAAAATGGCAAGGTAAGACAAACTTTACCTTTACTCCTCTAGATATCTTTGATATCATTCTTGGACAGGATTTCTTCCAATGCTGCCACACGATGATTGACCCTTAACTCCAACGAATCATCATCATGGAGCGGGAAGGGTCATGAATGGTACCTCTAGTCAAGGTGCCGAAGAAGGAAGGACACACCCACTTATCGGCCATGGAGATTGTGAAGGGCCTAAAGAAAGGAAATCGACGTTTGTAGCCACCATTGCATGTTCGGGAGAAGACAATGGTGCCGAAGAATCCTTACCACCAATCATAGAGAAGTTTCTTGAAGAGAACAAGGACGTGATGCCGGATGAGCTGCCAAAGACTCTACCTCCGAGGCGCGAGGTAGATCTCAAGATAGAGTTGGAGGTTGGAGCCAAGCCACTTGCACACGCACCTTACCGTATGGCTCCACCCAAACTAGAGGAGCTAAGGAAGAAGTTGAAGGAGCTCCTCGAGTCCGGTCACAGCCGTCCATCCAAGGTACCTTATGGCGCGGCAAACCTGTTCTTGAAGAAAAAGGATGGATCGTTACGCCTATGCATTGACTACTATGCGTTTAATAAGTTAACAATTAAGAACAAATATCCTACCCCGCTCATCGTAGATTTATTTGATAGACTTGGCAGGCCAAGTACTTTACCAAGATGGACCTACAGAAAGGCTACTACCAAGTACGCATTGCAGAAGGGGATAAGCCAAAGACGACGTGCGCGACGAGATACGGAGCTTACAAGTGGTTGGTAATGCCTTCATCTTGACCAACGCACCCGCTACCTTCTGTACGCTCATGAACAAGATATTTCATCCCTATTTGGACCAGTATGTGGTGGTGTACTTGGATGACATAGTCATCTATAGAAACACCTTGGAGGAGCACAGCACCTAAAAAGAGTCTTCCAAGTCTTACGAGAGAACCAACTCTATGTCAAGCGGGAAAGTGCGAGTTCTCCCAACACGAGCTACACTTCTTGGGACATATCATCAGCCAACGCGAATAATGGATGGACGAGGCAAATATTCGGGCGATCCAGGATTGGGAGGCGCCCACGAAGGTGACCGTGCTGCGATTCTTCCTTGGACTTGCAAAATACTATCGCAGGTTCATTAGTGGCTACTCTGCTAAAGCTGCTCCGCTGACCCGAGTTGTTAAAGAAGAATAAGATGTGGGGTTGGAGCGAGGAGTGCCAAAGAGAGTTCGAAGGTCTTAAGGGCGCAGTCATGGAAGATCTGGTCTTAACGCTGCCCAACTTCTCCAAGACCTTCGAAGTGCATACGGATGGTTCAAACTTTGCCATCGGGGGAGTCTTAATGCAAGATAGACACCCAATAGCATTGGAAAGCCGCAAGCCAAAAGAGACCGATCGACGCTACACGGTGCAGAAGAAAGATATAATGACCATTATACATTGCCTACGCACATGGAGACACTACTTACTCGACTCCAAGTTTATGGTAAAGACCGAAAATGTGGCCACTAGCTACTTCATGTCAGAAAAAAAGATCACCCTGAAGCAAGCTAGATATAAAGACTTTCTGGAAAAGTTTGGCAACGTCTTGGAGTACAAGGTAGATAGAGGTAACGTTGTGGCCAACACACTAAGTAGGAAGGCCGATCTTGCTGCCATCACTACAGCCCACTGTGACATTCAAGATGCAACCAAGGATGACATGCAACATGATCCAGAGGACAAGAAGCTGATGGAGTTGGATACCCAAGGAAAAAACCAGATGCTTTTGGGTGGAAGATGGCCTCTTTCTCACTACCGGTCGGAGGGTCTATGTACCTAAGTTTAGGTCTATTTGGCGGCGCATCATTAAGGAAAGCCACGACACACCGTGGGCTGGGCATTCGGGGCAGCGAAGAACAAGGGCGCTAATAGAGGCTATCTACTTCTGGCCACGCATGCGAGACGACATCGAATGTTATGTGGAGACTTGTCTTGTATGCCAACAAGACAAAGTGAAGCAAAGGAAACCGGGAAGACTACTGGAGCCACTACCCGTGGCAGAACGTCCATGGGAGAGCGTTAATATGGACTTTATCACTTCCCTGCCCAAGTCTGACGAGTATGGAACAATAATGGTCGTGGTAGACAAATTTTCAAAGTATGTTACCTTCATGCCCGCCACAGCCGGTTGCACTGCAGAGGAGGCTACTCGATTATTTTTCAAGAATGTGATGAAATGTTGGGGGCTGCCGAGACATATCATTAGCGGCCGAGACCCCCACTTTACCAGGTAATTTTGGAGGGAGTTGTTCGAGATACTTGGCACGGAACTTCACTTTGCCACAAGTTTTCACCCGCAGATCGACGACCAGACTGAAAGCGTCAACGCCCTATTAGAGTGCTATCTTTGGCACTATGTTAGTGTGCATCAGAAGGATTGGGCCAGAATCCTATATATGGCGCATTTTTTATATAATTTACAAAGAAGCGAGTCCACGAGGCTCACACCCTTTGAATTGGTGACAGGCCATCAGCCACAGACTCCGCATTCGTTACCAGCTGCTTTCAAAGGAAAGAGTTTGGGAGTCTACCATCTTGCCAAGGGATGGGAGGAACAACTTGACACTACCAAGTCCTACTTTGACATGGCAGCCAAGAAGATGAAGAAGTTCGCCGACCGCAAGCGTCGTCCCACGGATTATATAAAAGGCGACATGGTCTTGGTGAAATTCAACCCAAGACAGTTCAAAGCACTAAAGCATATCCATCAAAACTTAGTGCGTAAATATGAGGGTCCTTTCAAGATCGTTGCCAAGGTCGTTAAGATCTCGTACAAGTTAGAGTTACCTCCACACTTCAATATCCATCCTGTGTTTCATGAAAGCGTCCTCAAGCCATACCATGAGGAAAAGGAGGATCCTAGTCGAAACCGATTGCAACGGGCACCCATAACAGCCACCGTCTCGCATGACTGAGAGATTGAGGCTATCATAGACTATCAAGCCTAACGGAAGAGAAGTCAACAAGCAAGCTCCATGTTCCTTGTGCATTTGAAGGGACAAACTCCAGAGGAAGACACATGAGAGAAATAAGAAGCCTTGTGGCAGTTTTGAATCCAAAATCTAGAATTTCTGCAGCAGCAGTGCGTCGCGATCGTCGCATCATCAGGTGGGGGAGAGTGTCATATACCGCCACCATTCCAGTTAGATTTTGCATTTGGAGAGGCGTAGAAGACTCCATAATTAAGGGGAGGCTTGTGGAGAATTCTAGAACACCTCTGATATTTAAAGAATGCCTTAGAATATTCTAGAATATGTAGAATTCTCTAGAAAAGGGACCAATGTGTAAATATCATAAGGACTTGTAAAGTAAATATTAATTGTACTTTAGTTCTTAGGTGGTAGTATAAATAGAATTGCCACTCATTTGCAAGGCATCACTCAACCTGTAAAGCATTCTCCAAAGCAATATACAAGTCTTCTTCAAAGTTCTCTTGCTTATTCTTTCTAAGTCTTTTCCAAGCATTCTCTTAGTGATGTAAGTCTTAAAGGCTTCCTTGAGCTTACAAGACCTTGAAAGATTAGTGAGTAAGTTGTTGAGGGCCGCATGGAGCTTTAGTAAATACTCTAAGTCCGTGACAACGTGGTCTCAGAGAAAAGGTTCATACTAAGGAAATGGATATTAAGGGAGACTTAAACAGTGCAAGCACCGTACCAACATCTGTTTGGATGGTGGAAAGAAGAATCGAAAGGGAAAGAAACATCAAAAGGGTAATGAGGAGGTGCTACTCGATCCCAAACCAATCGAGGTGCTAACATCTCATCCATCCTTGACCATCGAAGCAAGTGAGGATAAACTTGGCGAGGACGCCATCGACGTTTCCGCTGGAGAAGAATAGGTCGCAAGGATGGAAGTTGTGAGGCACGCCGTGGAGATATTAGGTCGGCACATGAATGTGGCTGACAGCAAGTTCAAGACCCTTGAGGACTTCATCCTTGAGGAGACAGAAAACATCCATAAGGAGTTGGAGGGTCTCCAGTGAGCCGAGTTTGAGATGAAGGAGTCCATAACTTCCTTGGAGTGTCGGCTAATGGAAGCATTAAGCACTATCGAAACCCTAAAGGCTGAACTGAAGACACTTAAGGAAGGCGCAGAGACTGGAGGATCTACATCACCCGACCGTGATAGGGAGTCCAGGGTCAAGGCTCCCAAGACACCCATATTCAAAGGCGTCTGCGACGCTCAAGAGGTGGAGAACTCTCTGTGGCACTTGGAGAATACTTGAAGTGTAGCTGGTTGAAGAGTGACGAGAATAATATCAACATTGTCGTGTTATATCTGTCTGGGATATCCATGCTATGGTGGAGGTTCAAATAAGCTGAGATTGGGAAGGGGATGTGCACTATCAACACGTAGAAGTAATTCTGTGAGTAATTCAAGAAAGCCTTCTTCCCTAACAACATCGTGTATGATGTGAAGCGCAAGTTCCGGAAATTGAAGCAAACGGGAAGCATTCGGGCGTACGTGAAGGAGTTCATAACTCTAACGCTTCAAATTTTCAACCTCATAAAATTGGGCCAATATGGAGTTGGAGCGGCGACAGGTCAAGACCATAGACGAAGCCATCACACAAGCCGAGTCCTTGACAGACTTTAAGCATGAACGACATGACAAGTCAAAGGGAAGGGATGAAAGGAGTAGTCATGCCAAAGGTGGGGGAGATCATGGCCGAGGCAAGGAGCATCAGACACACCCTAAGCAGCACACCCCCACAAGCCGGACAACAAGCAGTTCGTGCGCCAGAACTACACAGAGAAACGGGCACAGACCAACAAAGGAGATGGTTGTTACTTATGTGGTGGACCGCACGGCTATGCCAGGTTCCCCGAGATGAAGAACCTTGGTGCCATCCTACGTGAACGGAAGGAAAAGGACGCACAAGAGTAATGGCAGGAGAGGGCACGACGCAGTTAGGCATGGTGTGACTATGCGGTGCGATTGACAGGCAGACTGAGAAGTCGAGAGACTTCAGCACGCAGTATGTAGACATATTCCTTAACGGACGACCAAATTGCGCCGAGGTAGACTCTGGGGCTGAAAATAATATCATGACCAAGATGGCGACAGAGAGGTTAGGGCTGGACTATACTCTCAACTACACCCTCCTTAAGATGGTTAATGCCCCACTGACTCCCATGTACGTGGTCGCCCAAAGAGTAAGCATCACGTTGGGAAAGTGGAAAGGTAAGACAAACTTTACCGTCGGTCCTCTATATATCTTTGATATCATTATTGGATAGGAATTCTTCCAACGCTGCCACACGATGATTGACCCCTACCTCCAACAACTCATGGTCATAGAGCGGGAAGGGTCATGCATGGTACCTCTAGTCAAGGTACCAAAGAAGGAAGGGCACGCCCACTTATTGGCCATGCAGATTGTGAAGGACCTAAAGAAAGGAGAACCAACGTTCGTAGCCACCATTGCAAGTTCGGGAAAAGAAAATGGGGACGAAGAATCCTTGCCACCGATCATAGAGAAGAACCTTGAAGAGAACAAGGGACGTGATGCCGAATGAGCTGCCAAAGACTCTACCTCCGAGGCGCATGGTAGATCACAAGATAGAGTTGGAGGTAGGAGCCAAGCCACCCACACACGCACCTTACCGTATCGCTCCACCCGAACTAGAGTATCTAAGGAAGCATTTGAACGATATCCTCGAGGCCGGTCACATTTGTCTATCCAAGGCACCTTATGGCACGCCAGTCATATTACAGATGAAAAAGGATGAATCGTTACGCCTATGCATTGACTATCAGGCGCTTAATAAAGTAACAATTAAGAATAAATATACTATCCCGCTCATTGCAGATTTATTTGATACACTTGGACAGGCCAAGTACTTTACAAAGATGGACCTTCGGAAAGGCTACTAGCAAGAGCGCATCGCAGAAGGGGATGAGCAAAAGACGGCTTACGCGATGAGATACGGAGCTTACGAGTGGTTGGTAATGCCTTCGGCTTAACCAACACACCCGCTACCTTCTGTACGCTCATGAACAAGATATTTCATCCTTATTTGGACTAGTATGTGGTGGTGTACTTGGATGACATATTCATCTATAGCAACACCTTGGAAGAGCACGTGGAGAACCTAA
This sequence comes from Solanum lycopersicoides, assembly GCA_022817965.1. NCBI lineage: Eukaryota > Viridiplantae > Streptophyta > Magnoliopsida > Solanales > Solanaceae > Solanum > Solanum lycopersicoides. Next base: position 22,676,725 of record CM040624.1, on the reverse strand, counting down.
AGAGAGTCTTCCAAGTCTTACGAGAGAACCAGCTCTATGTCAAGCGGGAGAAGTGCGAGTTCGCCCAATACGAGGTACACTTCTTGGGACATATCATCAGCCAAGGCGAACTATGGATGGACGAGGCAAAGATATGGGTGATCCAAGAGTGGGAGGCGCCTACGAAGGTGACCGAGCTGCGATCCTTCCTTGAACTTGCAAAATACTATCACAGGTTCATAAGTGGATACTCCGCTAAAGCTGCTCCACTGACCGAGTTGTTAAAGAAGAATAAGACGTGGGGTTGGAGCGAGTAATACCAAAGAGCGTTCGAAGGTCTTAAGGCCGCAGTGACGGAAGAGCCGGTCTTGACGCTGCCCGACTTCTCCAAGACCTTTGAAGTGCATACGGATGCTTGAGACTTTGCCATCGGGGGAGTCTTAATGCAAGATGGACACCCAATAGCATTCGAAAGCTCAAGCTAAACAAGATCGAACGACGCTACACAGTGCGGGAGAAAGAGATGACGGCCATTGTACATTGCCTACGCACATGGAGACACTACGTACTTGGCTCCAAGTTCGTGGTAAAGACCGACAATGTGGCCACTAGATACTTCCAATCACAAAAGAAGATCACCCCAAAGCAAGCTAGATGGAAAGACTTTCTGGCAGAGTTTGACTACATCTTGGAGTACAAGGTAGATAGAGGCAACGTTGTGGCCAACACATTAAGTAGGAAGGCCGATCTTGCTGCCATCACTACAGCCCACTGTGACATTCAAGATGCAATCAAGGATGACATGCAACATGATCCAGAGGCCAAGAAGCTGATGGAGTTGGCTGCCCAAGGCAAAACCAGATGCTTTTGTGTGGAAGATGGCCTCTTTCTCACTACCGGTCGGAGGGTCTATCTACCTAAGTTTGGGTCTATCTGGCGGCGCATCATTAAGGAAAGCCACGACACACCGTGGGCTGGGCATTCGGGGCAGCGAAGAACAAGGGCGCTAATAGAGGCTATCTACTTCTGGCCACGCATGCGAGACGACATCGAATGCTATGTGCAGACTTGTCTTGTATGCCAACAAGACAAAGTGATGCAAAGGAAACCCGGAGGATTACTGGAGCCATTACTCGTTGCAGAACAGCCATGGGAGAGTGTTACTATTGACGTTATCACTTCCCTACCCAAGTTTGATGGGTATGGAACAATAATGGTCGTGGTGGACAGATTTTCTAAGTATGCTACCTTCATACCCGCCACAGTCGGTTGCACCGCAAAGAAGGCTACTCGATTATTTTTTAAGAACGTGGTGAAATATTGGGGACTGCCGGGACATATCATTAGCGACCGAGACCCCCGCTTTACCGGGAATTTTTGGAGGGAGTTGTTCGAGATACTTGGCATGGAACTTCACTTCTCCACAAGTTTCCACCCGTTGACCGACGGCAAGACCAAATGCGTCAACGCCCTAGAGTTCTATCTTTGGAACTATGTTAGTGAACATCAGAAAGATTTGGCCAGACTCCTAGATATAAAACAGTTTTCATACAATTTATAAAGGAGCGAGTCCACCGGGCGCATACCCTTTGAATTGGCGACAGGATAGCAGCCACAAACTTCGCATTCGTTAGCGGTTGCTTTCGAAGGAAAGTGTTTTGGAGCCTACCATCTTGCCAAGGGATGGGAGGAACAACTTCACACTGCCAAGTCCTACTTGGACAAGGCAGCCAAGAAGATGACGAAGTTCGCCGACCGCAAGCGTCGTCCCACTGATTATAAAGAAGGCGACATGGTCTTGGTGAAATTCAGCCCAAGACAGTTCAAAGCACTAAGGGGCGTCCATCAAAACTTAATGCGTAAATATGAGGTTTTTTTTTAAGACCGTTGCCAAGGTGGGAAAGATCTCGTACAAGTTGGAGTTACCTCAACACTTCAAGATCCATCCTATTTTTCATAAAAGCGTCCTCAAGCTATACCATGAGGATAAGGAGGATTCTAGCCTGACCGATCGCAACGGGTACCCATAATAGTCACCGCATCGCATGACCGAGAGATTGAGGCTATCATAGACTCAGGCCTAACAGAAGCGAGGTTAACAAGAAAGCGCCATATTCCTTGTGCATTGGAAGAGACAAACTCCGGAGGAAGCCACATGGGAGAAATACGAAGACTTGTGGCAGTTTTGAGACCAAGTACGAAAGCTTCTACAACAGCAGTGCGCCGCGGTTGTCGCATCATCAGGTGGAGGAGAGTGTCATGTCCCGCCACCATTCCAGTTAGATTTTGCATCTGGAGAGGCGTAGAGGACTCTAGAATTAAGGGGAGGCTTGTGGAGAATTCTAGAACACCTTAGATATTTCAAGAATGCCTTAGAATATCCTAAAATATGTAGAATTCTCTAAAAAGGGTACCAATGTGTAAATAATCTAGGGACTTGTAAAGTAAATATTAATTGCACTTTACTCCTTAGGTGGTAGTATAAATAGAGGTGCCACTCATTTGCAAGACATCACTCAACTTGTAAAGCATTCTCCAAAGCAATATACAAGCCTTCTTCAAAGTTCTCTTTTTTGTTCTTTCTAAGTCTTTTCCAAGCATTCTCTTAGTGATCTTAGTATTAAAGGATTCCTTGAGCTTACAAGACCTTGAAAGTTTAGTGAGTAAGTTGTTGAGGGCCGCACGGAGCTTTAAGAAATACTCTAAGTCCGTGTCGCAAGGCTTTATTCCAAACATCATGCTTTATTGCCTTCTCATAATTTTCTTTCTTAACACCGACAAAGTTGTGTCTTTGATAAATGTCACTCAACATTTTTGTTCCTTTTGGAAGTGGTTCTTTTTCATCTGAATATGAGATTTCTCCTCCTTGAGGGACTCTCATCCTCTTCTTGATTTGACACATCTAAAGATATGATAGAAATATTATCTACATTATTCTTAGTATGTATCTCAAAAAGGTCTTGCACCATGTCTTTTTGCTTGGAAAGCTTCAAACTATGAAAATTCAAGTGACAAATTTTTTCGTGCCAAATCCATGAATTATCTACAACTTCATTTTTAATGCATTGTAATGAAGTTGTAAAGGAAATTTTCTTTTTATCATCTCTACTTCAACAATGACTTAATTTGGCTGAATTTTATCATAAATATTGCAATAATTATCTCTAAAGACAAGAGAATAACCATTTTCTATGAATGGACCAATACTAAGCAAATTTTCTTCCAATTCAGGAACATAAAACACATCATGAATTTATTTACCGCTCTCTATGTTAATTGAAATGATACCTTTACCTTTTGCATCAACCAATGCTCCATTTCTAATTCTCACTTTAGTAGTGATGCTACTATTAATTTAGAGGAAAACTTTTTCATCTCCAGTCAGGTGATTGCTACAACCACTATCAATATACCATTCATTGCTTTTTGCTGAAATATCATATTGAAAAGCAAAGAAAAGATTTTCTTCCATTTCTTCCTCCTGTTCTTCAGAGAAAATTGTTTGCTCTTGTTGCTTGTACTAACAATCATTTTCGATGTGGCCAAATTTTTTACCAAAGTTACATTGAGGTTTGCCTTTGTGCCAAAAATTTTCTGCATTGTGGTTAGTCCTTTTGCAAATTTTACAAAAAAGACTAGTACTTTTCTCACCTCTTTCTTCAACCTTCTTAGAAGAATCATCACGATCCTGCTTTTTTGGATTGTAATTCTTCTTTATTTGATTTTTTAGAAATTTTGAGAATTCTCATTGTTCTGGACTGGAAAGCCGTCTCTTTAGGTTGATCTTCATGAAAAACTCTTTGTTTCTTGTGTGCACGAAAAGATCCAACTAGCTCTTTGATGGAAAGCTTTGAAAGATCTTTCGTCTCCTCAGTGATAGTAACAATATACTCCTTTTTTTTCCTGTAACACTAACTAGAATCTTTTCCACAACTTGTTGGTCAGAAATCGTATCACCATGATTTCTCATTTCACTTACAATATTTATGACTCTTGTGCAATATTCATCTATTTCTTTTCAGATTCTATCATCATCAAATTTTGAAACTCTCTTCTAAGAGTTTAAAAATTTAAAGTGCGTACATTTTCGTCACCATACACCTCAGTTTCCAAAGAATCTCAAGCTTCCTTTGCAGTCTAACAAGTAGCAATTTTCGCAAAATATGCTTTTGAGACTCCCATTTGGATTTTGCTCAAAACTTTTGCATCTTGACGATACATAGCCTAAAGATTTCTCATCTCTGATGCTGTAAGTTCACCATCATTTTATGTCTCTTCAAAGCCATTTGCAAAAATAGTCCACAAACCTTCAGCTTTCAAATGTGTTCTCATTCTTATCTTCCAGTATTAAAAATCAGTTCTATACAAAAATGAAGTAAGAACAATTGATGAATCATCACTTTCATTTGTTTTGGATGACATATTTTTCTTCACCTAACCCCAGATTAAGAACGAAACCTTCTTTGATACCGATTTGTACGAAATATAGAAGGAGAATACTATCTTTTAGAGAATGATCAAGTTTTATATAGGCTACTTAAGTCCACTTGAGATGATTACAATAATCAACTACATCACTATTTATAGTACTCAAAATCAAAAATAAAAAGTCTTGCACAATTAACTAGATACATGTATTACGAAATCCTAAAAGTCTTCTTGAGAAACTAAGAGACAATATTGAAATACTAAACATCAAGGTGTGAATGCATTAATTGCAACAAGAATTACCATCCTAGAAACTTTCCTCACAAGATAGGTGTTGCCTTCACCACAAAATAAGCACTTTACAACACCAACTCTTGTTTATTGGTCCACCCATTAACAACAACACTATTCTCCTCCAATCCTTGGGTTCTCTTCCTCTTCAAGACTGCCTTTTTCTTTTCCACACCTCCATTAACTTCATCCTCCCCACATCCCGCTACTTCAGATGATGGTACAAGTCTCTCTATGCTACCACATAATGTACATCTAGAAACATGAGCTTTTCCACTTCTAGTAATAACCCCATTTATTTTCTCAACAAAATCTTCAATGGAGACACAAACTCGAGCAGAACCACGAGTAACCCTTATCTCTATATTCTTAACCTCACCATTGTTATGTGGAGTTTCGATGCTCAATCTTGAAGATCTTCGTAACCTGGTAATCGATTTTATGGGCCTTTTTGAAACTTCAATTCATTTCTTGAGGACTTCGTTAGCAGTAGCAGCAAGCCGCAGAGATCTTCGGAGAGTGGATGTTGGTTTTTCTTGATCTTTCGAGCTTCTTTGAGTAATTTTCACAACCAGATGGTAAAATTGAATAAAAGGTGTCAACTAAGTCTTGGTTTTGTTTTTGGGGACACATTGACCAAGAAAGTGTCAAACTCAGTTAAAAATGTAATCAATAATCTGGAATCAAATTAATATTTTCAAAACTTTCTAATCTTTTATAAAACACAAAAAATAAATACTACATTTTCAACTACTTTAATTCTATCCAAACCTTTAGAAAATGGAAAAGTAATTAGAATTTTTTCTTTTCTTCTTCTATCCAACGTTCTGCTCTTCTTCTTCTTCCTTGAAAAATTCGACTATCAACAAATATTCTCCCTATTATCTTTCTCTCATCTTTGGCCGTCACTCTCTCTTTCTAAAACTGAAGGTCGTGTTCGACTAAAACAAGTAAGTCATTTTTTGAAGATTTTACAATTTTCGAACAACACATTCTTGATACTAAGTTTTTTTCTTTAGTTAATGAACAAGAAATTGTTCAATAGATGTGAAAATTGAATGTTGGTGTAATGGTACCTATTATTTATTATTTTTAAAGAAAATCGACAAACCCAAAAAATATATTGTTGTTGTTCAGTGAAAAGTCATTTTAGTTTCTTTTTTTCTTCTTTTTGTGACAATTTGTTCATATGATTGTAGAAATATAGTCTTGTTGAACTGCGCAACATATATTTCATTTGTTGAAAGATGTGTCATATGTTGCAACATATTAGTGATATGTTGATACATATTTCAACATAGTTGTCATATGTTGGAACATGTCACCTATGTATTAGAGCAACATAATGGTAATTTTTAGTAACATTTTAACCATATATTGAAATAGAAGATTCATCTATGGCAACAAACAATTCATCTGTGTCAACCAAAGGTACATGTGTGGCAACAAAATGTTCATCTATGTCAACATAAATCAAAATTACTACCCCTTATTATTTATAATCAATTGTAGACTCTCAACCTTTTTATATTTACCTTATAAATAAACTGTCACAAGAAGGTTCATCTGTGTCAACAACTCAGTCTTTTGTTGGTTCTGCTTCCTCTTCTAACATCAAATGCTCTTCTTGTCGATAAAAAGGATGTGAGGAGCAACATGATTATTTTATTAGTCTTGTGAAAGAACTCACTAACATTTTTTAAGAAAATGACTTGTAATATTGATGTTCATACATCAAAGAAGATTTCACAGCCTTTGAAGCGTCGGAGGTTGAAAAATCAATTTCCCGATCATTAGCTATAATTAGTAAAAGAAAAAAAATCAATAATTACTACTCCAGTATCTTCCTCAACCGCAAAAGGCAAGGAGAAAGAGAAAGAAAAATATCTTCCACAACCGCAAAGGGAAAAGAGAAAGAGAAATATACAAAGGTGAAATAGAAAGAGAAGAAAGTCTTCAATTGTGATGTGAAGCAACAATATCCATTTGAAGGTTTTAACATTGTCGGTGAGGGTTCAACTGAACTAATGCCATCCTTATCTAAATGGAAAAACGAGGGTCTTTACAAGCATCAAGAAAAAAAGTAAAGTCATTCAATTATTATTAGTATATTTCTTCTTAATGTCTACTAAATAATTATTTTTAATTTTTACACAATTACAAAAGAGAGTAAGATGATCACTACTTAGTAAATTGCTCGAATCTTCGATTCAAATAACTTGATTTTGTAGTTTTATTTCCAAAGAAGAAGGATTGGTTCTATGTAATATCTCAACCCAATAGGTGTTAGCCTGATGAGGTAAATTCATACCCACTTATGTTTTGATCAAGACATATTACATACAAATAATTGATACAGAAATACATTTGAAATGCATCTATGACACATGTAGATGTCATTTTGTACTATTTGTGGGAGAAGTCTGTAACACCTAGTATCCAAAAACAAACAAGATTTAAGCTTTTCAAAAATTGCAGGTGCAACCTACGGTCGCCATCCATGGACCGTAGTCTGATCTACATCCCGTGTTGTAGCTCCGTGGTTCACCACTACAACCCCTCCCCAAACCCATCTCAGAAAATCGGCTAAGTCTCGACCCACGGTTCGTGGTTTATGGACGTATATCGAGGCCCAGCCCATGACACAAACCACGATCGACCAGTATGGCCCGTAGATGGACCTATGGACCGTATATCTGACCGTTGGTGAATGTCAACCGTCAGTTAGGAGGAAATTTCTGATTGGGTCAAATTCAAATGGGCATAACTCTTAGCACAAAAGGAATTAAGTGTCCCATGACCTATGATATGATAGATAAGTGAATCGTTTTTCCAATATCACCGAGTTTTCTAAAATCCGACCTCTGAGTAGAATGTATGCTCGTTTTAGTAAAGCCTTGTCGTGCAGACTTGACCTACGACCCCAATTTACGGACCGTAGATTGACCTACGGCCCATAGGTCCCATCTGTCAGTCACTCCGACAATAATTAAGTCAGGTGTCTTTTGGTCTTTTACTATTTTTTTTAACCCTTATGCTACGTTGTTTAGACCGTATATTATGAGGTTTTAGTCAGTTTAATCTAGAAACATAACTAGAACTTTCCTAAGTCAAATCATTAATCAAACTTAGAAAAATTAGAGCTAGATAGGAGAAAGGTTGTCAAGAACCCTAGTTCAAGAACGCAACATGTTTTCATCAGTTCCAGCCCTGAAACTAAAATATTTCTCCGAGAAATTTGTCACCAGGTATGCGGAATTTCAATAGTGGGTTCCGTTTGCCCATCAGGTCCCTAAAATTCAGTTAGATTCTTGATTCCCTCATTATGAATAGACCTAGGATTTCTAGAATTTTAGCAGATCATCGTGAATTAGTTGTTTAGATGTTACAGATCAAATTATCAAGTTAGTACTCCGTTTATTGCATAAATTTCAGATTCCTAGCTATGTATTTATTTAGTTCTTGAATTACACATGTTAGGTCGCATATATCAGTCATTCCGTTATACATGCCACAATTATTAATGCATCATTATCAAATTAATCGTTACATTCTTAGTTTTTCATGTTCAATTTTGAGCTATCCAATATTACATAAACTCAAACATAATGCATTAAATACTTAATTCATTAGGAGTTGCATAATACCGAGTTGGACTAGGGTTCAATGTACCCCAATAGTCCCAGAACTACTAGCCACATAGGTTGTAAGTCCCCTACGTGGGCATCATTTTTGTGATCACGACAACATGCCTCTACACCTTTGATCGGGTGTATTGGGTCCTCTCGACGGGGCGTATACATCGGACTCAATATCTAGCTCATGTGGTTTTATTATCGGTTATTAATAGCTCCCAAAGTTCAATCAGAATCTATTGCATACACATATTGATAATTCAGTCAGTATTCTGTTAGTATGTTATAAATGTGGTCCTTGCATCCAGTTAGATCAACATTTTGTATATATATCATGTTCAAAATATTATAGTTTCTTTTGTGCATGTTCAGTTATGCATTACTTCAGCTTTATTCTATCCTTCATGCTAAATACCTTACAAGTACTGACGCATACTATGCGCTACATCTTTTCATGACGTAGGTCCAGGTTCTCAATATCGAGATCACGCTTAGATCGGTTCCTGATCTCCAGTTCAGCAAAATCAGTTGTGAGTCCTCATTATCCGAGGACAATAGTCATGAGTTTCTTTTCAGTATTTTTAATCCTTTAGTTTTAGTTTTTCTAGACATAGATGGGCCTTATCCCAACGTTTCTAGGCAGTTATAGGCTATTTTCAGACATAGTTAGATTCAACTTAGTTTTGAGTTAATATCTTCCTTGTATTAAACTCATCAGTTTAATTTTTCTCAGTTATAGTATATGGGTATTTCCCCATCCTTTCATTTTATTTATGAATTAGATTCCGAATGAGTTTATTATTCATAGCATGCTCAGTTTATGCAAGCAGGGTTAGCTAAAGTCACTCGTGAGCGTCCAGGGGGTAACCTCAGGGCGTGACAAAGTCGAAGCAACATAGTCATTCTAAATATCAATATACTACTACTATTTATTATTTTAAGACACACATAGACAATGCCAGTGTTGTTCTTAAAAATGAGAATAAAATCGTTGATACTATCAAAGGGTTTAGTATACCTGGTGGACTTCCTTGGCTCCTCACAAATGAGGTTTATGTCCCTGTAAATTGTAATGGGGAGTTTCACTGGGTCTTGGTTGTCTTTGTATTGAAGGAACCGTGCATAAAGGTGTATGATTTGAAGTCTTCATCTAGGACTAAAATAAAATTGGCCACCGAGATTCAAAAGTTGTCTAGAATGTTTCTAAAGTACCTTGAATCCAATAAATTTTTTGAGCAAAAAGACTAATCCAACGGTTCAGTTCTTGAATCTAACCAGGGTAAGAACAAATCTCACCCATTTGAAGTCATACATGTTATTGGTATTGTCCAACAAGAAAGCACTAGTCTATAAGTATCACATTATTATTTTTTCTTACCACTGTCAAATGTAATGATATTAGTTTATCATATTTTCTAATTAATTATATACCATGCAGAGATTGTGGACTTTTTATTGCTGCATATGTTGAGTTTTTGAGTGATGGACTACAAGTAACATCTTATGAAATTATTTCTCGATCCCTTCGAGTGAGATATGCTTCACTCCTATGGAATTATGAGATTTTAAAGGCTCGGAATGACTATGTTAGTAACAATGAAGACTCATAGAGGCCTACACCTAAAAAAGCTTTATATTTCCAAATGAAAATGCTATGGTCACCACCATTGATTATATTTAGTTTTGATGGTTATGTATACCATTTTGAATCATCCTTTTGTTGATAAGCTGTAAAAAAAAATTGGTGAAGTGTTCATTTTTGCTTATGTATTAATGATCATTATTATATTTATTTATTTTGAAACAAACAATTATATTGGAAAGGAGGAAATGTTGTATCTGTGGCAACATATATAGCCTTTATTTGTTGTAAAAAAATCACACAATTATTTGCATGTGCCACAACAGAAAGGTGATATGTGGAAACATATATAACCTCTATTGTAATAAAACACAGCATTATATGTACGTGCCCCAACAGAAAGTAGATATGTGGCAACATATTTCACTTTGAATTGTCAACATTATATTGTCAAAATTCAAATAAAATTTAAAAGGTTGAAAACAACTGTCATTTACCCTCTCTCCTCTATAAAATTATCGTTTCATATTCCAAATATAATTTACTTTTATTAATTTCCATTTTATTCCTTCTTTCTTCTCATCTCTCTTGTTTCTCCATTATTCTTCTTCACAGATCCAGTTGTTGCGATACTTTCTACAACATAAGTGTAATCTTTATGGATATATTCTACAATAATAGTTCTAGTGAGTGGGCGTTGCCCTCATCATTCCTATTTTATCGTCGATATCTTCTTAGGAAAGTTTTGAAATATTTTACTAGTATTAAATCAAGACATTTTAGTGGTTTATCACTTATTTATTTGTAGGATGGTTGGTTTGTTTAATTGTTATTCCTTTTGAAATATTATTTAGTTTCAAAAGGCTTAAATTTGTAGTTGGTTGGTAAGGGTTTAGGGAGGGGTTTGTGATTTGTTGGTTGGTTCATGTGTGGTATTGAATCGTATTTAGAAATTTTCTTAGGGATCACGTGTTGTTGTTTATGTTGCTGTGTTTGGTTGTTGTTATTTTTTTTACGAAATGTCTGATTTTGTAGTTGCAGATACAAATATCATGCATCCTGTCAAAAGAAAAATTATAGTAATGTCAACTGAAACAACTAACACAAAGATCAAGAAGAGGACGAGGACAAAAACGGGTAGAATGAAGAATGAAAATTCCAATTCCCCTCTTTTTGAACAACTTGCATCTTAAGCTGTTTCTTATTATCAAGTAGAATCAGGAGTTTGTTGTTCTCAAAGTAAATCAGGAATTTCTCAAAAAGATCTTGAAATTCTCCATGAAGTTGTTGTAGAGGAAAAAAGACAAGAAAAATATGAGAATATTGACGATGATAGAAAATATAAAAAGAAGTTGATGATGATAAAGAAAGAGAAGAAGAAAAAAATGAAGTTGATGATGATGAAGAAAGAGAAGAAGAAAAAACTAAAAAGAAAGAGAAGAAGAAAACAATGAAGATGAGGAAGAAGAAAAAACGGAAGTTCATGATGATGAAGAAAGAGAAGAAGAAAAAAATGAAGATGAGGATGAAGAATGTCACACCCCGAGGATACCCCTTGACATAACACGGTACCTAGGATCACAAGTGACCTAAGTTAACCCTGAAGCTGACATATCATAAGCATACCGAAAGATATCTAAATGAAGTCATGATCTAATGCGGAAGCTAAATCAATTGATAACTGAAAGTGGGGAATACCCAAACTGATCTGAATATATTAACATACTAGGAGTTTAGTGATACTGAATAATCACTCAAAACTAAAGTTGAATCTAATACCATGTCTGAAAAGCCTCTAACTGACTAGAGTTGGTGGGACATGCCCCATCTAACTCTAGAAAAACTGAAATTGAAATAAAAGATTGAATATGAAAAACATGTCTATTGTCCGCGAAGTATGAAGACTCACCACTAAAGCTACTGAATACAGAATCTATGTGTGATCTGGATATTGAGTACCTGAACCTACATCATGACGTAGATTATGCGTCAATACTTGGAATATACTGAGCATGCTCGATATAGATAACTAGGTAAAGTCCGCGCTTCAAGAGGTGTGTAATTTATTGGTTTTTAGTATAATATTGAGTGTTGATGTATTTTTTTTCCTGTTTGTATGTTTTTTAACTGATGTGTTAGCTTTGTAGGCATCATATGGTAGTAATGGAATTAATATAGAATGCTGAATTGTATGATTTTTTTTTTGGGAAAGAGTTACTTGTTTTATTGCCTTGTCATCTGCATTATAGTAGTATCTAGTCGGACTTATCATGTAATTAACCATTCATATATAATAATAAACATGTTGTAGACAGATGGCATTGTAATTGTCCATAAATTTCCGCAGAAAATTCAAGTTATGTGTTTCAAATAAGTCATACATTAGCTATGTAAAGTACAACTTTTACGCCTGATGTTACATGTTTGTGTTGGCTGCTCCGATAGCACCATGGAAGTGATTACATGAAAATGGTGTCTCCTATTTTGAAACGTTTGCGGTCTTTCTAATTCAGCATACCTGGTTAAGTTTGTGTTTCTTTAAGCCTAATTTTGTTGTTTTCCCGCAGTTTCTGTAGCGTCCTTGTTTGGCTTCCATCTCCATCACGATTCATTGGTTGTATCTCTACTTATCTGCATGTACGACAGTGTGAAATGGTTGTTATGAATTGTATATTTGCTTGGTACTCTTTTATAGCCGGGCAAAAATGCAACAGAATACCTATTCTCTTTCTACCACTCTAGGCCATACATTCTGGAAGACTTCTTTGTAAACAATGTTTTGAATGAATGTTCTGTCTTCTGTGTTGCCATCCACATTTAGCACAGTTAATCCTTCTCTTGTTGTTACTCGGGATACGCCTACATACAGTTGTCCATGTGTGAATACCTGTTTTGGCAGATACAGGCCTACCTGATTTAGTGTTTGTCCTTGACTTTTATTGATTGTCATAGCGTAACATGTGGCTAATGAAAGTTGGCGCCTTTTTAAGACTATTTCTTCCCTGTTCATATTAGATTACAGAAGAAATTATTTTTAGACTATGGCATATTAAGTTTGGCCGAAGATGTCTGCCACAAATATGAAGAAGCATTAAGCGTACAATACATCACACACTTTTCATTTATTGATTTGTTCATAGACCCTCGCAAAAGCAGGTAGATGCTTAGACATGCTCGCCTCTGTTGAGCAATCAGACTGTATGCGGGCTGAAATTTACAATGTCAAACTGTGAAATTTGAGTTTTTGAGTCAGAGCATTATTTGATTATAGTCTATTCTGTTCTGAAGCTTGATTTCTTGAGCCTTGATAATAAACATTTTATAAATGGGAATGAACTAACTTAAAGTTGGAGTTGGCGGGGCATCATATGTTATGCATACAATGTTGTATATAAAGTTGTTGAAAGTGTTACAATGCGGTAAGATATGGTCTTTTAGGCGAACAAACAGGGACTTTCAGAGGCAGACGTAAAGCTAAACATTATACGTCAGAAGTTTTGCTAGAATTCGAGAGTGGTAGCTATCTGTAATGCTGTATCCTAAACAAATTTTATTGAAAATTAACATTGTAATTGGAAATAAATAACAATTTCTTAAAAAATTGGCATAACCTATTCTGATAAAATTACAAGGGATACAAGTTTGTTACATAACAGCCTTAACAGTTGTTGTAGTTTCCTGAGGACCTTCAGTGAAACACGATTATTCGTGTTCCTCCGTATAACGTTTGAGTGTATGTAGCGTGGGTATGACCATTTATGCAGCATGTACCGTTAAAATGATGTTAATGAAGATATATAAGAACTACTGAAGGATATCTACCATTATAAGTCGAGTAGAAACATAGTACAAAATTAATATGATGAGATGTTTGAAATAATCTGTCATTTTCACAATACTGTCAATGTTAAGCAATCTAGGGGGTTCGAGCTACAAATTGAAAGTTTAAAAGTAGCAAACTGATGAGGTAAATGTGACAGAACTTATTTAAAGTCGGAGTTGCATATGGAACCTATTATAGACTTATAATTTAGTAGTTGGAGTTGTACAAACTATTTCAATGTCGTAACAAACTGTTATTATTCTAATTTGTTAATCTGATTACTATATCTTTTGGTGTTTAGTGTGTCATGTTGGAGTAGTATTCACCAAAAAGGTTATGTCTTAAAGAAGGAACACAAGTTTGGTACCTTATTAAAAGAAGCATATTAAACAGCCATGGGAGTTCCGTAAGTTCAATAAGAACAATGAAATGAATCATAATAGTTCTTTTGCGTCTGTATAAGGTTAGGCTGTATACACAGTGGCTAATAACCTTTGAGGCAGCTTGTTCTGGTAAAATGATGTTAGTGATGGAATAGAAGATCGACTAAAGGATATATATCATTAAAACTCGAGTTTAAACATAATACAAATATAATAGGAGGTGAGTTGTTCAAAATAAAATTTCAGTGACCACACTGTAAATGTTTCGTCCATAATTCAGGAATGAATGAAAGCCCTCAAGTGGTCGTGTTGTCTCCGCATGTAGTCGTTTCGTTTCTCATAGGTGAGCATACACCCAGACGACGGGATCGGGAGGTAGTTCTGTTAGTGAAGCAAGATAAGAAGGGAATATTAATTGTGAGCAAAAATATTGAAGCAGAAGTTATAATGTGGGTGTTACCTGGAAAATCTCTAGGAGGGGGGTTAGGCTCGAGGAAGTGGATGTGGTTCTTTCATCATTCGATAAATTCCTGTGCGTTTAGAGTTTTGAGTAATAAATTAATGACATAAGGGTTGAATGAAATTTCAGGGGTAGGGTGCAAGTGTGAGACAACAAATAAATGGGGAAAGGTTAAGTTTATGAATGTATACCTGGTTTCAGTGGTTTTTGTATCATGTTTCGTTGGGTCCATAATAGCAGGTAGTTTAGTTGCGTCCATTGAAGGAGTCCTGGTCGGAGACAAAGCAGAATAACAAAATTGTTAATAAGGGGGAGAAAATTGGGGATGAGAATATGAACCGTATAAGGAGGTAATGTTGTCCAGATTAAAGTTAGTGTGGGCATAATGGGTGAATGATAATTTTATGCAGTATGTTTACCAGTATTGAGAGGGTAGTTTTTTAAGTCCCATTGGGTCCATATGGTCCATAGCAGCAAAAAGATGATTCACGTCCACAGCAGGCGGCCTGATCGGCGACATAGAGGAACACAGATCTAGTAGAAAATAGCTGCCAGAAAACAGGGAATGGAAATATTGCAACTAATGAGGAGGCAACATTGTAAAGAGTAGCGTTCACGCGGGACGTAACTGTTTGTTGATTGAAAGGTATAAGAATGTATACCTGCATTGAGCGGGGGTTTGTTTGAATTCCTTTGGATCCATACAAGCATTAAGTACATTTGCGTCCATATAAACATTCCTGGCAGGCGACAAAGAAGAATAGGACAACAGTTAGTGCGCTTATATTCATAGTTATAATCCTAGTAGGTGTTATGAAGGAATAGTGTTCTTGGTGGAAAAGGGTAAAGAAACAGGGGATTTGAACCAAAAAGGAGGCAGAGGTGAAATTAAAAATGATAGGTGGAGTATAAAGGGTGAATGGAATTTAAGGTGGAGGATATCAGCTTGAGACAAAAAATAGACGATATAATGCTCAAATACAGATACCTGGTTTGGGGAGGAGATCTGTAAGAACATATGCATCTTGGGGGTCCATAGCAGGGATTACTGCATGTCTTCCGAGGTGTTCGTATGAGGATCTGAAAGAATTGTTGGAACGTGCAGTCGTATTGAACTGTGCAAGATGAATTAGGGGAGAGATATAGCAAAAGTGAAGAACAGAGGAGGGAATTTGAGGATGATTTGGTCGGGGTGTAATTTGTAAGAGCGTGGCGATGGTAGGGAAGCGATGTGTTGGTTAGGGAGTAGGGTCTTCGTTTGGGTATGGATGCGTCTGTTTGGAGGGGAAGGGTATTGTTGGAACTAAAATAATTAAAAGGAGAATTCTGGTCTGTGGTAGCGCCACGTAGGCGAGACTAGGATTCTCCTTTATATATATATATATATATATATATATATATATATATATATATATATATATGATAGTTGAACAAAGTATAACTGAGAAAGGACATAATCTGAACAGAATAATAATACTGAAATATACTAAAAAGAACTGAACTGAATGCAATGACCACGTACTGATTATTAACATAATATGTTGAGATTGAATATTGAAGTATAACTGAAAACCTAATCAAATGCACTAGAGTTTGATTGCGGGAGCTACTATTAACCGACATAAAACAACGTGACCTAAATGCGAAGTCTGATGTATACGCCCCATGAAGAGGACCCAATATACCTTGCAAGGGCTATAAAGGCATGACTGGCATGATCACCATATTTAATGCCAACATAGGGGACTTATAAACCTTTGGGGGCACATAGTTCTGGGACTATACGAGTACGTCGAACCCTGGTCCAACTCAGTGTTAAGTCTACTCCCAACTGAATATGTATTTGACACATTATGACTGAAATACTGAAATGTCGAATAACTCAAAATACTTACATGCAAAATAAGAGAATGTAACAACTTAATACTAGTTATGTGACATTCGAAAACTGAAGCATGATTATATGTTTTATTGACCTAGCAAGTGTAATTCATGAACTAAGAGAATCTACACAACTAGGGTTTTGAGTTTCAAACATGGAATTTAAAAACGATTCCAAGAAAACATGATAATTCAATTAGAAACACTATAACATCTAAATCAAAACAAATATATATCTAAGGTTTCTAGAAACCATGGTTCTAAATAAGATATAAGGAATTAAGAGTCACACTGAATTCTAGGGACCTAGTGAACAAAAGGAATCCACTAGTGAAATCTCACATACCTGGTGATGAAATCTATAAAAAAAAATCATTCGATTTTTAGAGCTGGAACTTGAAGGAAACCTTCTGGTTGTTTTTAGGAAAAATGGTCCCTCTTCCTTCTCTTTTTGCACTAATTTTGACGAATTTTTGAGCATAAAGGTTCTGGTATGTCTGACTAAGTTATTAGGCTTAAAATGAGTAAAATGATGTTTTTTAGGCATTAAAAGACATAGTTTAAGGTCCTCGACGCATAGGAAAAAGTCCTAAATGACCCTAACTTAAAATCCGACGAAAGTCATTCACAGAGGGACCTACGGACCATCAGACCTACTAACTGTCGGCAGGGGTCGTCGGTCAAGCTCTTCCCAACAGGGCTTCACTAAAATGAGCATACCTTTATACTTCGAGATAGGATTTTAGCAAAATTGGTAATGTTGGAATATTCAATTATCTTTCATTTGATAAGTCATGGGCCAAATAATTCATTTTCTGCTAAAAGATATGACCATTTGAAGTTGACCCAACAACCAATTCCCTCCAATTAGTTGTTAATCCTCACCTACGGTTAGACCTATGGTCCGTAAGTCCAACAACGGACTGTCCTGATCGGCTTAGGGTTCCCAATAAGGAAATCCACCTATAGAACGTGTGTCAGACCACATACCGTCGGTGGTTTCCGTGATTCTTGCACCAGGTCTGGAAAACTGCATTTTTTCTATTTTCTCAAATCCGAGGTGTTACAAAGAAGGAAAAAAATTGAGGAAGAAGAAGGAAAAAAAGAAGTTGAGGAACAAGAAGAAAAAAATAAAGAGGTTGAGGAAGAATACCAATAAAAAAAGAAGTTGAGAAAGAAGAAGAAAAAAAAATGAAGTTGAAGATGATGAGATCAAAAGTGTCAATGCACACATTTTCCGTGTGCATTTTCATAGCATGATAAGGTCAGGCATGGGAAAATCGTTCGATTCTTTTAGGAACATACTCCGGGAGAATGATTTGAAAGATTTTTTAGGAATAATTATTTTGGGCAATATCTTGATTTGCCTGTGAATAATAATGTACGTTTTAAAATGAGCATTGTATATGAACTTCTGAAAGAAGGTTCATTTTTTATAATAATGAAAAGAAGGATGAGGTATTGATTAATTATTGTGGCATGTCACTCTTCTTTGGCAAAAAAGTGTTTTCCATAGTTAGAGGTTGAAAATGTCATTTTCCTTCTGAGCCAATCTGTGTTCTTACAACCAAAAAACAACCACGAAGATGAAAGGAAGGAGAGGCACAAACAAGTAAGGAACAGTCAACTGAGGAGCAGGACTTGGTGTTCCTTGTTGGCCCAAGCTTCAAAAATCCAAATTGATATCTTTATTGAATGACAAGGATGCATCAAAGAAGTCATTGTGCCTACTTTGGTTTGTATATAATTTACTTATGTCCAATGATTTCAACAACAACATACCCCTTAATTGGGTGAAGTTATCCGAGGATATTGAGACTTTCAACAACTATCCTTGAGGTCATGAAAATTACGAATTAATTATCAAATATTGTTTGGCTCCTTATTATCCAAATACCAATTACTTATTTGGATCTCCATGGGCTTTCATGGTAAACATAAATTTCTTAATATTTTTATAATTTATTGAATAATTCAACATTTAATTTGTGACATGCTTACGTTTTTCATAGGCTTGAACAATTGAGTCAATCCTCATTTGAGGCATTAAGTAACTGCAAAAAAAAGAGGTTTCATCTCAAAGGATATTGAGATGGTTGACAACAAAAAATGTCAAAAATCCTCCAGATCTTTTTAACCCTCCTGCAGTAAGTTATTATATTAAGATTTTTCAAATTATGTCATATGTGTCAAAAGTTGTTACAAATGAGGCATATGTTGCACTCATCTGATATTGCATATGTCCCATATGTTGCAACATATCACCCATCTGTAGCAATATGTGACCCATCTTTAACAACACGTGACCCAAATGTTCCTATAGATGACTCCTATATTGTTACAAATGATGAATCTTTTGCAACATGTGACACAAATGTTGCTAAGATGACCTGTGTGTTGCTACTTATGAGTCATATGTTGTTACATATGATGCATCAGTTGCAACATGTGACCCCAATATTGCTACATATGATGTATTTGTTGCAACATGTAACCCAAATCTTGAACCATATACCTATATGCTGCAACATATCACCTATTTGTAGAAAATATGACCCATCTGTTACACATGTGATCCAAATATTTCTACATCTAACTCATTTTTATAATTTCAGGTTGTGCATCCATTATTTGTCCCAACAGAAAAGGAATGACAAATGTTATTTCTGATTACTCTAGGGTGGGTTGAAATCTTATTTGATCCTGTAGTGGATAGAGTTAAAAGGGAATTTGTTGGAGCAACAACCATCAAAAGTGCAAGAGTTGATGATAAATTAGTTGTTTTTAATGAGGATATGGTTGATGCAACTGTAAGAGATGATGTTAATATATGTGTTCGTGCCAGTGTTGATGTTGGTGGTGGTATTTGTGCTGGTGTTGGTGTTGGTGGACAAGTGTTGGGGATACCTCTTATAAAGATGCTCTGGCTTTCTATGTGATAAATGAAAGAAACATGATGACGATTCTATCATGCATCTCCAAGCATTGAGTGCGGCTGTGAATGAATTTAAATACAAAAAGGGGCTCAGAGTCTTCCCATAAACAAGGTTCGGGATCGATATACTCCACAAGCCAAGAGGAGAAAAAAATTCCTTCATCAAGGAAAAACAAAATTTGAATAAAATAATATTTGGAGAATTTCCAATGGTCATAGTTTGATGGATGTGCACCTCTATCTAAAATAATGGAGACTGCTGCTGCTGCAGCAGCAACAACAACAACAACAACAACAATAATAATAACAACAACAATAATAATAATAATAACAACAACAACAATAAGAATAAATAATAATAATAATAATAATAATAATAATAATAATAATAATAATAATAATAATAATAATAATAATACTACTAACAACAATAATAATAAAAACAACAACAACAATAATAATAATAATAATAACAATGATAATAATAATAATAATAATAATAATAATAATAATAATAATAATAATACCAACAACAATAAGAATAACAATAACAACAATAACAACAATAATAATAAAGAATAATAATAATAATAATAACAATAACAACAACAACAACAATAACAATAACAATAACAATAACAATAACAATAATAATAATAATAATAATAATAATAATAATTAGCAGTCTTATGATCGTCATGCTTTTTAAGAATTTCTAATAAGGCCACCTTTAAAACTTTTTATTGTTGTTACCTTATTTTATATTTCGTATTTATTCAAATAGTTATAAGTCAAAATTTCATACCTTAATTTATCCTAAACCACTAGTGAAAAGTTATTTTATTTTATTTTCTATACAATTATATAATGCCCTATTTATTAAGTTAGAAGCTTAAAAAATTAATTTAAATATTTTACATTCCAAATTAGCCCAAATAAGATAATTCATCCCAAAGACCCCAACGATCAACCCATATAATTTCTAAATGATTTCATATACCCCTAATTCTCTAAGCCCTAAATTTAATACCTACAGGCGCAACATCATCTCCTTCCTTTCCTATTTGAGAAAAATTGAAAGCTTCCTTTTACCATGGCAAGATATTGTCATGTCATTTTAGTGGAAGATTTATCTTTTTTGTCATCTCTTTTCATCAGTAACGTAAGAGATCAAAATACTTTTGAAATATCAGAGATATGATCAACTTTTCAAAGATTTTATTTTTCTTTCAAGCGGCTCTTTTAACTTTCATTTTTGGATCCAAGATCATCAAATCCAAAAATGAAAAATTAAGAACCCTAGTTTTCTACTCCTTTAAGCATTTGGAATCCATTTTGGGTACATTTTTCAACCGCCTTCTTCAAGCAAAAGCTTGATTACACTTTCTAATTTCTTTTAGCAATGTTCTTCTCTGTTGGCACTTACACAACAAGTACTTTGCATTTTAATTCACTTGAGCCAAACTCGTTTTCATTTGAAAAAAGATATCGATTGGAGGATCCAAGAAGCCCTCATTCAGTACCGAGAAAAGGTTATTTTCGCCTCCTTTTTCTATGTTTCGTCTCTATGATAAAAACGCTATGTCTGCTTTATGAAATTAATATATTGAAAATAATTTTTCAATTATATTTGTGCTCTAAGAAATTTATTTGTCGGCAGTGATTATTGCATAATTTAGCAATACTGAAAGTAATGTTTAAAAAAATGTCTTTGTTGATTTTTGAAGATCTAATTTAAATTTCCGCATTGTTTGGACAGTATGAATTAATGAGCGGTTATGTTTTAGTTCATATAAATCAGTTTATTCTCCAAGTTGATGTTTATTTTGTAATTGTATCTATTCCTATGTAGAAAATGTGTTTAAATCATATAGTGTTTTTTTGTTAAGTTTGCAAATTATAGATCATGTGTTCTTCTAAAATTTAATGCCACAACTCAATATAAATCTAGCTTCCCTCGATATTTCTACACTCACAAAATTTGAAGTATTTAGCTTCTTTCCTGTTTCGTTAGCACATATATGTGATGTTTTTCTTACTTGACCATTATATTTTCTTTAAATATGGATGAAAGTAATTACAAGTTATTACATATCCTATTTTAACTATCCTAAGTTAGATCGATAATTGTTCTTAACATATCTTAAAGGATGTTTAATACCTTCCCAATATTTACAACATAACTAGTTCTATTAAAATAACAATAGAAAAGTTAATAGCGTGACATGGAAATTTTGATTTTATCGTAAAGGTTAAAACTACTTTTCTTTTTTATCAACATAAAAAAATGTACCACAAACTTTGTGCACCACCAACAAAAATATCTTGTTAACTTAGAAAAATATATGACCATGGTAAAAATGTACAAATATATAGAAACATCATTCAACTACTAATCCAAATCATCTAATGTAAAAATGTACAAAATATAGAAAAATATCTAATCTACATTTACACATCTTTCCCCACAAGAAGTTTAAGGATCAGTGACATCCTCTTCTTTAAGTATTTTATGTCTACAAAGCATTAGAACATTCAAATTAAAATTGACTAACTTAGCCAAGATTAGTAAAAATGAGAAATAATTCAACTCCAAATCAAGATATTATTAAGGCAAAAGTTTCTTCTCTCTTCTTTCTGGTAATTTATTGGAATTCACATTAAGAGATCGGAAGCTTCAATCTTGGAAGCCAAAAATATTTAAACGAAATGATGAAGAAGTAGGACACAATATTTTCTTATGAATGAAACTGAAACATATCTCTCCATAATTTTAAGAAACTATTTTTCTTGTTCTCCCTCTTATCTAGAACAAATAAAAGGATGGACATAAGCATAATAATAAAATTGTTATTTTTGACTAACAGAAAATTCTTCCTTTAATGCTTTGACAAGATAATTATAAAATTGAGTTCACATATCTTCTTTTACTCATTTTCTTGCCATGAAAATTATATGCCATGAAATCCTTGGAAGATCATGGAATACTGTACACTACTTAAAAAATATTTGATCTTCTATATACCCAAACTAAGTTTTTTGACCATGACTATAATAAATAGTCTATCCATTTAGCATTAAAAATTGTAAACAATAGAAGAATTATTATGAAGTCTAAGAAACAAGTGAAAGAAAATAAGCTTAAGTTTAAGGATTATCATAAGAATGAATGAAGTTAACTAAGAAGCAAGTGTATGAAAATAGCTGAAGTTTAAGGGTGAAGGCAGTTAACTGATAAGGAAATAATTACCAGAACAAGCAACAAAAGGATTGAAGATCACTTTCGCCCTAAAAACTCATTTTGAGTAATATGAACAAATGGTCTTACTCCTTCTATAAGTTGGACCTTCAATAAAGAAAAGGAATCTATTCACCTCATTACTCTATATGAATAGGCATATTTTAATTAAATATCTCTTATAAAGCAAAGGGGTTGCATTTGTTTTACTGGCTCCATAAATATTATTATAAAGAGCGATTCTTACAAATATGCGACTGGCAATAAGCGAATAATAAATCATATAACTAATTATTTACATAAATCATGTCATTGATGTATGTACCCATATTTTAATAGAGTCACTATAACAAATGCAACCCCTTTGTTTTATAAGTGATTTTCCATTACAATATGCCTATATTTATCAACTAATAAGGTTAATTGATTCCTTTTTCTTTATTAAAGGTCCAACTAGTAGAAGGAGTAACATCACTTGTTCATACTACTCAAAATGAGTTTTTAGGGTGAAAGTGAACTTCAATCCTTTCCTTGCTTCTCTTTGATCACGATTTCCTTACCAGTTAACTGAATTCTTTCTTATGATAATCCTTAATCTTTAGATTATTTTAATACACTTGCTGGTTAGTCTATTGCATTCTTTGTATGATAATCCTTAAAATTTAGCTTATTTTCATACAATAGCTTCTTAGACTTCTTAATTATTGTGCTATCATTTACAATTTTTAGTGCCGAATACACATGGTCAACAAGTTAGTTTCGGTGGCGATGAAGACATTAAATCCGAACTGGGAGAATGCCTCGCAAGGGAGAGTAAATCAACTTCATGAGTTGGAGGCATTTCGGTTGAGAGCGTATGAAAGTTCAATATTATATAAGGTGAAAATAAAGAAGTTGGCATGACGCCAAAATCCTTCGGTGTGAATTCCGACTAAGTGATTTTGTCTTGCTATACAATTCTCGTTTGAGACTTTTCTCAGGTAAACTCAATCAGATTGGTCTGGCCCATTCAAATTATCTCCAGCGTTCACAAATGGGGCAGTTGAAGTGAAAGGTAAAGACGGACCAACTTTCAAGGTTAATGGAAACTGTCTGAAGCTCTACTTTGACAAATTCATGAAATATTAGTAATTGAAGTGGTGTATTTTGAAGATGGTTGAAAGCATTTCCACGTCGTGCACGACGTAAAATAAGGCGCTTCATTGGAGGCAACCCAAGCTTTAGTTGTTTTCAAACAATGTGTACTGGATGTGCAAGGACTAGTGATTGTGCAATGCTAAAACCATTTTGGTGGTCCGTTGAGTCATTTGGTGGTCGTGATTTGGTTCGCCTTTTGCACATAACTGGAGGACCATCATTATGGTAAATTCCGCGAAGCTGCTTGTCTGTTCGGCGGTGTGCTGATGGGGTTTGGTGAGCCCAATTTCAATCGCTTTTTGGTCACACCTGCAGCTCATTGTTTTTGAATTTTGGCGAGCCACATGCAGTTCGGCGGTACTCTGAATGGTTTGGCGGTCTCTAGCAAGCTTCACCGATTGGCCACATAGTGAAGATTTCGCCTGACCCTTTTCCTTTCATTCAATGCTCTTTCCTTTTTAATTATGTCTTTATTTTTCATTCTTGCATTGAGGACAATGTTATGTGTATTTGGTGGATTAGGGGTTTGATACCACCTCTTGATGTTTTTAAATGTTACTGTTCTCTTGCAATTCTCAGTGTCACTTATGATCAATACTAATGACTAGAATATTGCTTTCGATTGAAGGACATGTTTTTATGGCTCTAATGAGGCAAATTGAGTTGCATAAGTCATATGTGAACTCCTAGAATCTCTTTGTGACTAGTCGGTTGTTTAGTTGATCTCTTTTGATTATTGTTGCATGCAAGCTGAAAATTGTATAGTGTTGTTTGGTGATTGTGTTGCATGCTGTGTGTGGCGAGATTTTATAAAATATGAGCTTGATAATACCTTTAACTTTTCCTGTTAGATCAATGATCTCAGGCAATATTTGTGAAGAGTGAACCAAAATTGATATCACGTCTCTTTGTGACCACCTTGTGAGAGTGTGAACCTAGCTTGACACCATTTGAGCCTATCATTCTTTTTTGGATGAAACATGAATAACAGTGACCTCTTTGTCTGTCACGACCCTAAAGCACCCCCTAAAAGTTAGGGAAAACCTTCGAATCATGACCGGGCATACTTGACCCCTTTGGGGTCTCGTACAAGCCCTCTAACTAGCATTCATAACATAAAGCATGAAAAGTAGTGCGGAATTAAAACTTTTCACGATAATAATAATAAAAGGAGTCTTTTCATAAATACTAGGAAATCTTATCGTCACAAGCCAACTTAAAGACACAACTTGGAATCTTAGGGACACGGCCCTTTACAATAAAAGTAAATATATTTTTAAGTCTTAATTAAGAAACTAAGAAACATAAAACTATGTCCTCGAATATATGAGGACATACCCAATTCTTGAGAGATAGAATTCCCAAGCTTCAACTTCGATCCTCCAAAACGTCTTCCAACCTATACTCATAAGGTATATAAAAGTATGGGATTAGTACAACAATGTACTAAGTATGGCATATGCAAAAACATACAAAAAGGGACATTTTAGTAAAAATAACTTTTCATGCAATTAAAGCAATATTCATGAATCTAGAAACAAACCAACATAAGAATCGACAATCAACACTTTATGGCAACTTTACCAAAACTTAGAGTAATCAAAAGTAACATTTCAATGAACTTACTAAACTTACAATGAAAATTGAATAAAGCATCACAGTGAATATATTGGATTCTTACAATGGAGACCTTACAGTGAATGGCACGGTCCAAGTCATATGAACTATTTTCCTTTGAAGTTGCCCTAACCCAAGGTTATCCTAAGACTCCCTAAAGTGAGCTAAGAAGGGATTTTCATTACACCTCCCTTCAAAGCACACCAAAGCGACCCTTAAAACTACCAAATCTTAGGCTTACTTCGTTGGAAATCAAATCCACGCCCTTGGCTAACATATGCAAAACACTCATGGAAATATAGGTCATACCAAGTGCAATGTGAGAGTAGCATCCCATACTACCACTCCCACTTAGTACTCCTAATGGATTCCATTTACTCAAGTACTCCACAATAATCCTCCATAACACTACACCATAGTACTTATTCACACGGACTTCATGAAGGTACTCTTCTCCCATAGTAGGTATAGGTCACACCAAGTGCAATGTGAGAATAGCATCCCATACTACTACTCCCACTCAATGCTCCTACTCGGTAACTAATGTGGATTGAGAACTTCACGACATACATACACAAATTCAACAATATACAAGATAATTAGTTTCAAATCAATTCTTTGTGGGAGTTAGCTTAACCGACAAAGACCATGAGAGCTAGACATGGAATCCCGATATTAACCCCTATCGGATGAAGGGATCCTTAATTGCCTAGTGTAAGGTCATGCTTCTTAGCGTTTACATGGCTTTTCCAATAGCTACACCTATGCGGGCACATAGTTAAGGGATAAGGAGATTGCTACTAAGTAACTCACTCTCTACTAATGAGGAGTACTCATCTCAAGAGGTACTTTGGATTACAACATCTCAATTCACGAAGTGCAATCCACCTCCCCTTCATATCCTCTCGGTGCTAGGCATAACTCCCCACGGATTTCTCAACATAATAGTCTATCTTAGAAAGCTCACTAGGAATGGAGAGGTTGCTACTAGACACTACATCTCAACTCACGAAGTGTGTCCACCTCAAGATTCCCCTTTTTGCTCAACTTGGCATAATACAAATCTTAAAAGAGTGTGTGTGTGTACATGTGCACACCTTGCATATAAGCATCGCTTCATTATCATCAAGTTCTACACATACTTTAACCTTAATTCATCAAGTTACACACTCTACATGCTTCTCATAATCATACACTTCATTTAGACATAAACTAGGTCAAACATGCAATTCAAGCTACATCAAACACAATACAAGACCCATTTCCCATATATCTTCATTTCACATATTAGACCTTAAAGATCCTATACTCAAAACATACTAATTAACATCAAGTTCATCAATTAGCACCGCCACCCATAAGGTGGACCATACCACTCAAATAGCAATTCATAATAAGAACTATACAATGATAGCAACTCATCAACAAATCAAACCATCATCACCCATAATCAATTTATCAATATTTCACCATATTAAATCCCTTAGGGCAGTAGCTACACCAACATGACAATTACAAGAAGA
Organism: Solanum lycopersicoides; assembly: GCA_022817965.1. NCBI lineage: Eukaryota > Viridiplantae > Streptophyta > Magnoliopsida > Solanales > Solanaceae > Solanum > Solanum lycopersicoides. The sequence continues at coordinate 22,649,813 of CM040624.1, read as the reverse complement.
CCCAAGTTCATACCCCACTCAAATCATGCTCACATAACCCATTTTCAAGCCAAAGGTTGAAGTATGCATATACAAGAGTTTCATGGAGTTTTTAACATCAAAATCATCAATTCAAACCAAGATAAATACATTTAAACCATTAGAACTTAAATACAAGAAGACCCATACTAGAAATCAAAGTTAGAAGAAGTTTGAGTTTAGAAACCCTTTTGAAAACCATTTTGGAAATTGACTTCTTGAATGAAAAGATATTCAAGAATGGATACCATACCTCACTAAGCAAGCCAAATCCAAGAGTTTTTGATGAAGAGACACGTCCAACCAGCCCTCCTATCCTTCCTTGACTTCTAGCTTCCAATGGAGTCTTGAGAGGGTTTTCTTTTGAGAGAGAGAGAGTTGAATTTAGAAGTGAGGGGGTCTTGTCTAGGTCTAGGGTTTAAAACTCATTTAATATAACCTAAAAATCTGCACACAGGGACAAGGCTTGCGACGACCTGCTTGTGACGGGGCGTCACGGGTGCAACGGCCCGTCCTGACCATCCGTTGCAAACTTCAGAGGCTTGACAAGGGTCCCCTCTACACCCTTGAACAAGTCCCCCACGACGGAACCTTGTGACGGGGCGTCACATCCATGACTGGCCGTCGACTGCTCCGTCGCCAAGGCTGCCTGGGACAGCCTGCTTACCAGGTTTTGGGTCCTTCCTCAAGGACCCTTCGATGGTCCTTGGGGATAATTTCCCGGCCGTTTCCAACACAAATATGATCATCTATAAGTTTAACACCTCTCACATGAATTTCATCCAAAACGAACACATAAAACTCGACGAAACTCGTCTAGACGTACAAGGTCGACTCAAGGCATATCTTTCGAATGCCTTGGACGTTCTTGGTCGTTTGACCTCCAAACTTCACGAAACTTTGCACACTGCCTAAGGACACTACACTAACTCCGTTTAACTTAAAGTCGACTCAAGAAACAATCATGAGGCTCTAGTTCACCTTAGTTCATTTTGGGGCGTTATATTGTCCCATCACCTATAACTTTCCTGAGGATTGTTTTTTTTTTGGAATAGTAAACTTATGTATGAATCTTAAGTTGGGTTGTGGTAAAAAAGCAAGATAGTCAACAAGTGTGAAAAATTTTCCCTAAAATGTGAAAGAATAAAAAGAATGTAAAAGAAAAGAGTTGTGGAAATAATGTTTGTGAAATGGACAATAGAAATGAGGTGTCCAATGAATCATGCTTAAAAGATCATAGGATATAATGTGGAGATTAAAAAAAAGTATAAGAAAAGGAGAAGTAGAGAAGTGCAGGTCATACATCATGAAGGTAGAAGTCACCGAACTAAAATGATCATACCATTAACTTCATGAAAGACCTTTGTGATCTTGAGTATCTTAAATTAATGTCGATAGGAAAATAAGGGCAAGCCTATGGGTAGACTCATGCATGTGTTCATCTTTTGGAGCGTGAGAGTTTCTTTTGATTCCCAAAATTCTATAAAGTTAATGAGTTTTGTTTGAGCATGGAATCATTCTTTGTGTGAGGGCATTCAAATGCATTTTAACATTCAACTTTGAAGAACTTGGTAAGACAACAAAATTTAAGAACATTTACACAACTAGAAAATTAAAACTAGTAGAGAAACTAGAATCTGAAACAGATTAGAAAAAAAAATATGAAATATTTTTCTTAAAGAAGAATTGTTGTTAATCTGTGTTTAAAGAATCTTACTGATTCCAACAAACTTTACAGAAACACGAAGTTACTAAAGTTTAATTAATCGGTGAAGAACAGAAGAACATAAATTAATTCACAAATCTAAAATTTGTAACACATATCAGAATTTGGAAAAATAGGAAGAAGATCAAGCCCACTGAATGCACAGTGTCCCCTTAAGGAAATTATTCCCCTCTAGTATCCGACGTTTGATTTGGAATATATCCTCCCAGGATAGAATGATCTCAATCACCAATGTATTGATACCCAAAACGCTGGTGTCAGCGAGCCACTGAACAACAGTAAAGTACACTTAGAATATTAGATTTAGAAGTAGAAGAAGAACTCCATAAATTCTATATTTAAAATGATAGGAAATTCCTCAATTTGTAGAAAACAAAGGGTAGTGCGAAAATATACTTATTGTGCCTTACTGGAAAGTTCACAAACCTTTGGAAAAGTCACAATCTTTCGGAAAGGTCGTCACCTTTCATAAAAGACACAACTTTTCATAAAAGTCGCAACTTTTCATAAAAGTCGCAACTTTTCATAAAAGTCGCAAGTTTTCATAAAAGTCGCAATCTTTCATAAAATTCACAACTCTTCATAAAAGTCGCAAACTCTTCATTTCCCATTCACACCTTTTAAAACCCAACAATACCCCGCATGAATGGGAATAACTCCAAGACAAAGAAACGGACAATTGTGTGTACTTTACAAGCAAGAATTAATTGCATCTGGATAAGTAGGTTTCCCCTTGGACTTTCAGTAGTGAACAAATGTCGGATATACTCGGTCAATCGTTAAATGCTATATATCTTTGAACCGTCGAGCTTTGGTGTATATCTAGACAACCATATGTCACACAATTAACCTTTTACCTTTTATGGTTCTTACGATTGTGTTCGTTTTAGCCATGAACACCTCCTGGTTTCATGAGTATATAGAGATATGGTCTTTTGACAATCATCTTCTTTGAAGCGGCTTACACTTCACACTCACATAGGTGATTCCTAACCGTGTTATCGTGTAGATACACTATTTGGTCGACTCTGCCAAACTTAGCAAATCATTAAAATCATTAAGCTTTATTAACTCATTAACAAGCCTTAATGTTGTATCCTTGTCCCTGAGCATTGTCTTCATCATGATAATGGATTGAGTTTGTTGACAATGCCTAGCCGTCATTCACAACTTTGGTTTTCTCCTTGAATCTAGCTCTTGGGATTTCTAGTCTGCTAGATAGAGTTACAGCCATGATGACTTGTCCTAAGCTATAAATCATTCCCTTAGATGATCGTTCAACTTTCTCTCTAGTTAGGCCTTTTTGTAAGTGGATCCGACACATTATCCTTTGATTTTACATAGTCAATTCTGATAATTCCACTAGAGAGTATTTTTTTAACTGTATCATGTCTATGTTATATACGATGAGACTTTTCATTATACGTCATGCTCCATGCCTTACCTATTGCATCTTGACTATCAAAGTGTATGCATACTAATGCCAATGGTTCGGGCCAAAATAGAATATCTATCAACAAATTCCGGAGTCTTTCAACTTATTCACCGACCTTATCTAGAGCACCTAGCTCAGAGATCATTGTAGATCTAGCGATACATGTCTCTTTTGAAATATTGAGACCGCTTCTCTACCAAGATTAAATACATATTCACTCGTGGATTTTACTTTATTTGTCCGATGATCCAATTTGCATCACTATATCCATTCAGTACTGCTGGATATTGTTATAATACAAGGCATAGTTTTAAGTATTATTTTAAATACTCCAAAACTCTATTTATTTCCATCTAATGTATTTATTTGGGATCACTTGTGAACCGACTCAGTTTACAATAGCAAATGCTATATCTGATCGCACATACTTCATGATATACATCATACTTTCCAATACTCTAGCACAATCCAATTGTGAGTCACTTTTGCTTTCACTCTTTTGAAATGCAAAGCTCACATTTATTGTAGACTTGACAATATTGACATCCAAATATTTAAACTAGTCAAGTACGTTTTTGAGACAGTGAAAATGCTAAACATTATGGAGTTCTAAGGATTCTTATATCTAAGATCGCATCAACAACTTCAATATTTTTCATTCCAAACTTACTTTCTAGCATACGTTTAGTAGCATTTATGTCATTAGTGTCTCTATTGATGATCAACATATCACCAATATAAAAACAAACAATGAGCTTATGATTTTAATGTGAAAACATTTATCATTTCCATCTTTCTTAAATCCATTTGCCAACATGGTTTTGGGTCAAATTTCTTATGTCATTGTTTGGGTGATTGCTTTAGTCCATAATGTGACTAAACAAGTTTGCACACTTTCTTTTATTTACCAGGAACCACAAAATCCTCGGGTTGTTCCATATAAATTTCTTCCTCCAATTCTACATTTAAGAAAGTTCTTTTCACATTCATTTGATGAATTTGGAGGTCATATACCACAACTAATAATTTTAGCATCTGAGTGGATGTAATTCTAGTTACTAACGAGTATATCTATCGACAACATTAAAACTTTATTTTTGTCTAAAGCCTTTGACACAAAGTCTTGCTCTATATTTGTCAACAGTTCTATCCACTTTCATTTTCCTTTTGAGGATCCACTTTGAACCCAAAAGTTTATTTCCTGGAGGAAGATCAACCAACTTCCAATAGGATTGCTCAAGATTGAACCAATCTCACTATTGACATCATTTTTCCAAAAGGACGAGTCTACATAAGACACACAAAATGTTACAAAATCATATTTGAAGGAAGTAGATGTGCCATGAAATTTACTACGCCTCTAAATCTCTTTATTAAGTACATTCTCCTTTTGTTCTTTCCAAGGTCGTTTAGACCTTTCACTAGACTACTCAAGTCTAATTTACAGTCCACAATCTTAGGTCCTATTTCAATCCTTTTAGGAATAGGAACTTGGACTTTGGCTAGACACCCCCACACTTTGAAATATTTCAAGTTGGATTTCCTTCCTTTCCATTTCTCATATGGAATAATTGTGTCCTGAACAAATAAAATTGCTTTCTTTATCAAAAGACAACTATTTTTGTTGTTCCCTATTACAGTAAGGATAGTTTCTCCACAAAAGTTTTGTGGTAAACCCGAACTTATAAATAATGCATCAATTATTTCTTTCAACGTTTGGTTTTTCATTAAATTGAGGTGAATAGGGCAGTAGTTTGATGGATAATTCCATTTTCCAAACATATTTCTGCACAATGAGATTTATACTCCTCATTATTATCACCTCTTATCTTTTTTCAAATTGATTTTCAACTTTGATATTACATTGTTTAGACATTTCTATTGCTTCATCCTTACCATTCAGCAAATAGACATTGTCATTTCTAATGCAATTGTCTATAAAAGTAACAAGATACTTTTTCCCATCATGAGATGGTGTTAACTTTATATCACAAATGTCAGTGTAAATCAATTCTAAAAGATTAGAATTCCTTTCAACAAATTTATAAGAATGATCAACAAACTTAGATTCCACAAAAACTTCACATTTTTTATTTATTGCACTCAAAGTTAGACAAAACTTCTAAGTTGATCAGTTTTCCTTACAAGGTTTTGTAATTGACATGCCCCAAGTGTTCATGTCACAAACATTGACTCAAGCAAGTAAGAATAAATAAAAATATTGAGTTCGAAAAGCTCTTCGCGAGGTAACTTTTTCCTCACTAATATTTTGTTCTTATTTTTTTACAATTTTGTGTGATACAAATATTGTTTAGATTCATCACCTTGTCAAATGTCCTTTTCATAAGGACCTTTCCATAACTTTCAATTTGATTGTTATAGAACTACCCATGAACAAAGTTTCATATGATTCAATAAAGGCAATATAGTCCAAATGTTGCTTTTAAAAAAACATAACAAATGAATATTCACCAATATTCATGTCTATGCAAATACTTTTATTATAATAGACATATCTTTTCATGAAAAATCACAATATTTTAAGTGACTTTTTTTTCCATAAAAGAACACAATTATTTTGGACGAGTATATATATAATTTGGTTGTTTCATACTAGTCACACTATATACTAGTAATAGAAAAACTCAACAACCACAATACCAAATATACTCCAAGAATTTTGTGGGTCTAACATAATACAAAAGTATCATTGAATTTCATATCTTTTTCTCAAAAGTTAAATTAGACACCAAGTATAATCATAAGCAAAGAATCCCCCACATTTTAAATGTGATCTCAAAAATATTTTTCAAGTATTTGAAAATATTTTTCCACATACTTTCCTAGACTTTCAAAATATCATTGACAATATGAAACCTCTTTTGGAAATATTATTCTACAAAAGAATTATACTCCTTCAATTCTCTTTGACAATGTTTACACAATGTCAAAGTTCATTCCATAGAGGCATAAAATCACAAACTCTAAGTCACTGGTATTTTTTCTCTATCACAAATAGACATACGACTTAGTATTCTAAATACTAACAATAAGGACAAAAAGAAATTGTACAATTTATTTCTATATAACATTGAAGTTTATAGAAAATCAAAAGTACAACACTGACTTATTATGTGAAGTTTTCATATTCTTCAAACCAATTGCATAGTCAAATTTATCCAGAGTAGAAAACCACAAAAGCTTTTAGTCTACAAATATCAGACACACTAACATTTCACATGGAGTACAAAACTACAAAAGTCTTTTTTTTTTCTTCTCCAAACAGAATAAAACATATTCTTAGACCATCACATAGAAATGTTTTTCTTTTCAAATAGTCTTCCAACTATAACATTTAAAACATACTATTTATTAAAAAAAATATGCAAATCTCATTCTACAAACTAGTAAATTTTAAAGGCAACACTATTTGCCAAAACAAAATTCATTTAAAAAATATACGATTTCAAGAACTTTTTCCAAATACACATGATAAATATCAAAATTGTTAACCGTTAGAAACTATTTTCCTCCTTAGATAAACAATAAGAAGGTTACCGGGTGTAATCTTTGATCAGAATACCACAAATTTTTTCTGGTACATTCTCACTTCGATCTTGCTAAACATAGCAACAGATTATGGAAAAGTAATGCATTTATATTCTCTTTCCATGATCAAATTCTCTCAATCAGTAGAATACAAGAAATACTAACAGTATAATAATTTCATTAAGATTGTTATTCATCTTGTATTCCTAACATACTTAGAACAAAACTTTGAAGAACTTGGTAAGACAACAAAATTTAAGAACATTTTCACAACTAGAAAATTAAAACTAGTAGAGAAACTAGAATCAGAAACAGATTAAAAAAAATATATGAAATATTTTTCTTAAAGAAGAATTGTTGTTAATCTGTGTTTAAAGAATATTACTGATTCCAACAAACTTTGCAGAAACACGAAGTTACCAAAGTTTAATGAACCGGTGAAGAATAGAAGAACATAAATTAATTCACAAATCTAAAATTTGTAACATATACCAGAATTTGGAAAAACAGGAAGAAGATCAAGCCCACTGAATGCACAGTGTCCCTTAAGGAAATTATTTCCTTCTAGTATCCGAGGTTTGATTTGGAATATATCCTCCCAGGATAGAATGATCTCAATCACCAGTGTATTGATACTCAAAACGCTGGTGTCAGCGAGCCACTGAACAACAGTGAAGTACACTTAGAATACTAGATTTAGTATTAGAAGAAGAAGTCCATAAATTCTATATTTAAAATGAGAGGAAATCCCTCAATTTGTAGAAAACAAAGGGTAGTGTGAAAAGGTTCTTATTGTGCCTTACCGGAAAGTTCACAAACCTTTGGAAAGGTCACAATCTTTCGGAAAGATCGCTCACCTTTCATAAAAGTCACAACTTTTCATAAAAGTCACAACCTTTCATAAAAGTCACAACTCTTCATAAAAGTCGCAACTCTTCATTTTCCATTCACACCTTTTAAAACCCAACATTGTGAGCTTGAATTCAATTTGATAATGGTTAGTCATAGTTTGAAAATTAGAGTGCACAATTGATCATTACATGAGTAGTTTGAACCTCTTGTGTGCATTCGTGTTGAATCTTGAATAGCACTGTTTGTAGACATCCTTATTGAACTGATTAATCTTGTGTTTTACTTGAGGACGAGCAAAATTTAAGTTGGGGGTGTTCATGAGTCTAGGATTTTGACTCATTCAGGGCTTGTTATTCATAGTATTAGCATTTTAAATGCCTATCTTATGATCTAAACTGATGCTTATGCGTTTATTTGTAGCTAAAAAGACAAAATAGCAAGGCAAGGACATTAACGGGAAAAAGAGAGAAGAAAAGCAAGGTTGAGGATCGCCTAGGCTAATTGAAGATTCGCCGAGTGTCCCTTAAGCTCACCTAATGTTACATTGTGCCATCAATTGGACAAGAATAACTAGGCGAGGGAACGTACCCTTCAGTGACACGCCGATTGGATTGGCGAAGGAGTCTCAGCCCGCCTAGTTTCATAGAACAATCAGTCATGATGCAAGCAAATCAGAAAGGACAAGTGGCATATCACCGACCAGGTCTAAAATCCTGACCTTGATCGCGTAATATCACATCATCAACAGGGTGATGACTGTTAGGATCTAGATCTCAACACAAGAACTTTTCTGATGAAGAAGATGAGAGATCTAGAGAGAAAATAGAGAGAGAATTTCGTGGAGAGAGAATTTCGTGTCGTGGTAAAACCCGTGAGTAAACTTCCACGGCGGTGAGGTATATATATATTAATAAATCAGAGTATTTTTGTTACAGAGAATAAATGGAGAATAAATAGTACAGCCTAAAAAATCAGGTTGAACCGCGTAAACATTAATATATATGACAGTACATCAAATATTAATCAGGCTCCACAACCTAACAATGACTCAAGCAAAATAGGCAATGGAGAGGATCGTTTCGCGCGTCGCCGACCTGGTCGGCAACACTCTGCTTATACTGCCGAATGACCCCGAAGGACAAAATCTAGAAACATATAATTGATTTTCAAAAAGAGATATATGGATACCAACATTGGTTTTTTTATGGAAAGACTATTTTTATGAGTTTTTAAGTAGATTTTCTATTTGGGTTTCAATCGTCAGCTAATTTGGAGCATTGTAAAGCCTTGGATTTCACTGCCCAACTTATGGAGGACGTAGTTGATAATATATTCATACTTTTTATAATATTCGGCTAAAAGCCCCATTCTTGGGGGTTTGATTATGTGATTATGTGTCTTAATTAGCTGATGGGTAATAGTAATTAATGATTTGATTGTTATTTTGATGTGAGTTTGATTGGTATTTGAGTTCTAATTCATGAATTGTAAGAATCCATACAGTTCTAGTCTGGTATTGTTTGCTTGCTTGAGAAATAGGTTCAAGAATTAATATTATAAATTAATGATTGTAGAGATTGGTTTGTTGTGGGTTCAGCTCAAGAGAGTGAATGCCAATTTTATCATACCAATCTAGCTCGAGAGAGTACATTAATTGAGGTTTGTGGAACGTTTATAATCGTTTTGCTTGTCAAGGTTCGGGAGAACTCGCTTCAGTCGCGATAGTTGATTGCAAAATGGCTATTGCATCTAAAGCCTAGCCTTCCCGCTAAGAATCACCGATTTTCAATAATAAGTAATCACCCATATAGTTAAATTGGCATTTAATTGATCACATCCCCGAGGATCCCGCTCTACTTGATTATTCCCCTGTTTATATAGTTTTTGATTGACAAACCTCCCCCCCCCCCCAAATTTATACTTGTGTAAACCCCTACAATTTACTCTACTTGTTCCGATAAATCCTATTCCAACAATCGTTTAGAACACGACTTTTACTTCGTAACTAAATTCTTTGCCTTATCACTCCCTATGGTATCGATCCTAACTCTTCGTTGTGTTTACACCAATTGTGATCGCCTACTCATAGTATTGATGAAGTGTAGTTGAGTGTTATCACTGTTATTATTGGTTGGTGTTATAGCAACAAAGTTAGTAGTAGATCCTTGATCAGCGAAAATATCTTCCATATTTTTTTAAACATTTGGTAATTGTTGTGAAGTCATCATGGAAGACAACCTTATGCACATTCTAATAAGCTTCAATTAAAATATATATTTGTCCTTGAGCTCAGCACAAATCATATTAAATTGTAGTAGTGGTCTACATATGCATTTATAACCATCTTTATTTTTGATAACTTATGAAGCTCAAAGGACATGTACATAACTTCATTGAATGCTGATTATTTCATTGATGGTACTTAAAAGGGATATTTTGTAAGATTCATTAACTAGTCATGGTAATTGTTGGAATATCAGTTGTTGAGATGATGAAAACTGAATAAGATACATATCGTGTTGAGTCCGTTAATGTCTATTGATATTACTAACACTGTGTGTTCCTTAATTTCCCAGCCTACCAAATTGTGAAGTGAAACAGGGAAATTGACAGTGTTATCGGAAACAAGGATAGGAATATTTACAAAGCGCTACAAAAGGAATCCCAATTACAAACAAAAAAATCCGTTGGTAAATTGATTAAATCGGTTGGGACATTGAGTTACCAACTAAATGCCAATTTATAATTCGTTGCTAAAAAGCTTGTCAGTAAATATTATCAATTAATTTTAATTTGTTGGTGAACTTATCAACCAAAAATCAGTTAGTAACCACCCAAAAATGTTGTTACAAAATTTTGAAACATGACCCTGAAATTTCCGTTGGTAAATTCACCAACTAATTTCTAGTTAGTATATTATTAGTACCTTTACTAAAGAATTGAAAAGAAGTTAGTAAAAATTTTTCTTCATTATTCGAATATGTTGGTTGACAATTTTAGTAACAAAAAATTTATGTTGGTAATTTACCAATAAATTTTAAATACATTTCTTTTAGTTTCCCATCAAATGTCCGAAACCCACATTGGAGACCGAGTATATTCGAATATACGTCGGGTTGTTCATTTGGAGTAAAGCAAAGCGCTCCCTAACAAACGCAACTCCGTACCCAAGGGGAATTGAACCCGGGACTTCTTGATTAAGGATGAAGAGTACTTACCAATCCACCACAACCCTTGTTGGTAATAAATTTTAAATACGTTAGTATGATTATTTATTTTTGTAATAAATTTACTGATTGATTGTTAGTTTGTTAGTAATATATCATTCAATTTCAATGTCAGGTTAGTAATTTATTGACAATATGTTCAAAATATTATTGACTAAATGATTATTCAATAGTAAAATATTAATTAATTTATTGTATTTAAAAATCTAAGAGAATAGATATAAATCCAATAATATTAATATCAATTTTAGAAATCATATTTGAATGAAACAATGAAAAATCTATGATACAAGTTAAGTTAATCTCAATATGACACATATCATTATATCAAAAATTTAATTTGAGCACGTTTATAAAAAATATTGACCAAATCTAATGTTTGACCAAAACTTAAAAGTTAAAACGCCTAACAACACAACTGAAAATGGAAGTCTCACCAACCATCCTATTAGATGTAAAAATGACCTTCCAAAAGCTTATTGCGCTAACAAAATTCTCATCAGAGCACATTCACAAAAAATGTTAAGCAAACTTAAATTTTGGTCAAAAGTTAAAAGTTAAAACGCGTAAGGTATAAACTGAATATGAAAACCTCAAAATCCAAATCAACTATCCTATAAGATGAAAAATAACCTTCTAGAGCTAACTGCGCTGTCGGAATTCAAATTTGAACATGTTTCTAAAAAAAATTGACGTAATTCAAATTTTAGCCAAAAGTTAAAAGTTAAAACGCTTAACGATACAAACAGAAAATAAGAGTCTTAACGCTTAACGTTTATCAAATATATTGACCGAAATTAAATTTTGGCCAAAATTTATAAGTTAAAACACATAACGGCACACACTAAAAAGGAAAGCCTCAATATCCGAACCAACCATCCTATTAGATAAAAATGACTTTTGAAGTTAATTACGCTAACAAAATTTCATCTGAGCACGTTCACAAAAATATTGGCCAAAGTCAAATTTTGGCCAAAACATAAGATTTAAAACACCCAACGACACTAACAAAAAATGCAAGCCTCAAAACTTGAACAAACCTTCCTGTTAGATAAAAACTGACCTTTAGAAACTAATGACACTGACATAGTTCTAATCTGAGCACGTTTACAAAAAATATTGACCAAAGTCAAGTTTTGACTAAGATTTAAAAGTTAAAACTCCTAACGACACAAATTGAATACGAAAACCTCAACACCAGACGCTGATTTATCAAAAATATAACTTCAATTGATAAATTTATCAACTATTAAAATATAAGTTAGTAATTAATAATTTACCAATAAATTCTATCACATTTGGTAATAGTTACTATTCAACTAAACATTCATATGTCATATTACCAACTAATAGTTAATATGTTGATAAATTTTACCAATGAATTACTGATCGATTGGTATATTACCAACTATTTTAATGATGTTAGTAATTTACTAACTACAAACTTTATTCTTCGGCAAAATTTTCAACTAATTGGATATTGGTTGGCAAGTTTAACAACAAATTATATTTTCTTACTAATTTTACCAACATATTAATATTTGGTTGGTAAATTTAGCAACACAATACATTCGTTGGTAAATGTTTGGTTAGTAATTCATTGGTAATATGTTAATAAATTATATAAATAAATTTTCTGTCATATTTACCAACCGATATATACTTCGTTGGTAATATTACCAACAAAAGGCGTGTGTTAATAATATTTCAGTTGGTAATTCATAGATAGAATGTTGCTAAATTTGGCGCCATTTTTCCCGCCGTATTTACCAACTAAAATACTTAGTTAGTAAGAATTTGGTTGGTAATCTGTTAGAATTTCGTTGTTAAGTTTTAAAATATAAGTCAGTTTGAAATATGTTGATAATTTATTAGTAGAATACTAACCAACTTAAGTTGTTAGTAAAATCTGTTGGCAATTTGGGGTTTCTTTTGTAGTGATTTGTTTGAATGGAGCTGTCATATAACTATAATTTTTAGTTGTATCGAGGTGGAACTGTTCGTTTTCTTTGTGGAGCTGCAAACTGTTCTATTTTTCTGGTGCCAAGTCTCAAGGATTCAAGGTAACTTATGTTTCTTGTGAATTTTTATACCTAGAATGACATTACCTCTTGCCTCATAGTCAATGCGACACAACAAATCAATTAATCATTCCTCCATCCACCTAATAGAGACCCCTCAGTAATTACCAAGATTTTTCTTTTTTCAACTTTGAAAGCATTCAGTCCCCTTCAAAAATAGCAAAGGTTAGGCTTCATCCACCACCTAGCCCAATGAAACGATGAACCCACCTTTTTGAGTGAAATAGTTGATTTTATGTTGTTGGTAAAGACATTTTATAAAATAGTACTTTACAAGTTTTTAGATTAATTTTAAGTATGAAAAAGTAGTTATAGTAATGCATTACTATAGAAACACAAGTTACTAACATGATGGATTGATGGAGAATTTTTCCATTCAAGGAAACCTATTTTTAGATGGATAAAAAAGAAAAATAGGTAAATATTATTAGTGTAAGATGTGAAATTTAATAGCGTAACTTTGCATTGTTCAGCAATAAATGGGCATATTTATGATATTTTGTAAATTATTATTACCATACTAGAACAACCATTTGTAAATGGAACAATTTACTTTAGACACTTAGGGCCGGATTTGTTGCTCCCAATTGCACACGCAAGTGTACGCGATCGCGCAAGTAATATAGGGGCTCTTAAAAGAACCAGATTATCGAATCTAAAGGACTTGTCAATTAACTATTTATACTAAATTATATTGGTCTAATTATTTAATTAAGAGTGCTAAAAGAAAAGAATGCAGGAATAAAATAATAAATTTAATTACAATGGTTGAAAAATCCCAGGGCTGCAACATGTATTGAATCTCATGTACCATATTATTGGCTTAGAACTAATTTTACTTGTCAAGTTACTGGTTTATAGGGTTGATGGTATGATCCGGGTTATACGCCTCCCGTCGCCTACCCCAGTTAGTTGTCTAACTACATCGTTGAGCATGGATAAATAGACTAACTGGCGAGCATTTATAATTCATCCTATATCGTAACCAAGCAGGATGTTCATCTGGGCGTCACTCCTAAACACTAATCACCTCAATCTAATGGGTGGACCGAGCTCTCTATATTCTCTAATCTATCTAACCTCTCCTCTCCCGATTTTAAGATATTATCTCTAGATGACCAGTCAAGAAATACTAAAATAAGAATATAATAATAATTTATAATGACAACCAATAATTCATTCAAAAAACCTTTAATGATCAACAATCCGTTCGTAGCTACAACCCCAGAACAAGGGTGGTTAGCTACTAATCTCTAAGAAAATAACAAGAAGAAAAGAACCCTAAAAAGTAATGACGACTTTCTCTTCGAAAGTACCTCCTCTACCTTGATGCCCCCTAATAATTATTTATATGGACTATTTATAGATGTAGAAAATCCTAAATAAAATAATTGAGTCCAAAGCAAATTGGGAAACCAAAACCAACCGAATCTTGACTTCCGTGTGAAACACAGTTGCTTCCGTCACTGAGGGACACGTGGCAGGATTTTACTTGGCTGAATCATCATTAGCAATTTGCAATTTGAAACCTTTGCATTTCATATATTATATATTATTATATTAAATTTAATCGATTAAGCTTCCTGCTTGATTTCCATATTCAACTTTCCATCTTCAATATTTTTTAGCTTCAAACTACTTCAACTTTACACCAAGTTACTCCTACAAATAAAATACAGTATTTAGCACAATCCATAAAATTCATGCTATAAAAATACATATATAAATAATAAATATGAGGCAAATAATGATTAAAATATGTATGTTTGATCTCACATCAACACCCCACACTTAGACTTTTGCTCGTCCTCGAGCAACATTAAAGTTCATCTCAAATAAATCAAAATATGAATGTCATCACTTTGGTTAATACCAAAAATTAGATCATATACCAATATCTAAACATCAAGTACAATTCTCAATCATTATGCCAGACATCCAAATAAACAACAAAACTCTAACCTCCTAACCTCAAGGAAAGACTTTAAACTCATCAAATTTAAACTTGCTTACCTACTCTCTTCAAAGAAAGCTATTAATTTAATCACCTATCCATCATGAAACAAGAGCCCTCACAAGAGGAAATAGTCCACACACTCAAATCAAAAGATTGAATACAAATTAAGGACTTAGCATCAAAGAACAAGGCTCACACTCACAAATAAAATTCATATGTATGCACAAAGAACCATAAGTTTGCCCATTATGTAAATGTCCACCGATTTAGCATGCTTGAATAGAATCAAATAGAACTTTAACGGGTTGTAATGTATGCTAGGGGACGGGTAAGAAAACTATATAATAGTGACTTACACTTCCTTAAGCACTTTGCAATTTTAGATCACCTATTATTTTCTTCTCTTTATTTTTAGCCACATCTTCAACAATTATTTCACAATTAATTCTCATAATCTCAAGAATGTTTCAATTTTTATATTTTCTAAGTTTTCCTTCATAATAGCCACCACCCACTCATCTATTTTACATGTGTTAAGGTGCACAATGTCCTTGGAAGGACCAGAGCTATCATCAAGGTAACCTTTTTTTTCATCTAATTTTTATCATATTCTTTCAAAGAGGGCTTTTAAGCACTTTGTAGCTGTCATTGATTACCTTTTCACTCAACCATCCCTTTTCTCAGAATTGATAATTAGAATAAGTTTATCCTATAATGCTCAAGGAAGCAAGGTGCAAAAACTAGGGATTCAACAAATAGTCAAGGGAAAAATATGGCTACCAACAAAGGGCTATAGCCTCAAAAAGTCTAACAAGTGATATAATATCTAAAAAGGCTAAAATTTACCAGACAAATCAAAGAAAGCCTATTATCATCTCCTAAAAAAAATACTTTTTATTTCGCTTCAATAACAGGCAGGACAAGTTCTAGACTAAGATGCAAAGCATGGAATAACCAAAATCTCACTACACATGACACAAGTATCAATGAAGATGGATCAATTCCACTTATAAGAGAGAAGAGTGACACGATCATAACAAACTCAAAAAAATAAAATAAGTTATATACAACGTCACAACCATAAGCTTAGGTGTAACAACCCTTAAAATGAAATAGGAATAACTAGAGTCTCATGTGTGTTTTAAGAGTTAGTAACATGTTAATAAGGTAAGAAACAACTTGTAATAGTTGGTTTGAAGAGATTTTGAGATCAAACGTCTATGGACGACCAAGACATCCGGAAACTAGTCGTTTGTGTGCTAGTGTGCCTTTGTATGTTTGCCTTGTGTTGAAGTGTTGTTTGGAGTCTAAAATGATATGAGGGTACCCTAGGGGTCCTTGAGGAGTACCCAAAAGTTTGGCAAGAGGCTGCCAAAATAGTGTCTTGGACGACTGTGGGTGACACCCCTTAGACCAAACGACGCCCCGTCAAAAGGGGGTGTGGCTCCACACTTAGTCGTGGGAGCTTAGCCCCCAAATGAGGAGCCTCAGTCACAAACGACGAACAGCAGCACGGCCCCGTCAACCCATCCACGGTCCGTGGATGGGGCTGTCGTTTGAACCTGCAACTCTCTATTAAGACACGGCCAAGTGAGGGGTGAATCGGGAAATTCACCCCACGTTCCAATTAGAGGGTGGACGGTTATTTTACCTATTATGGGGGTATTTCAAGTTATTTAAAACAATGAAACCCCAAATTAAAATTCATTCTTCAAATTAAACCTTTTCCCTCTCATATAAGATTCTCTCTAGAACTCCATTGGAGACCAAGCTCAAGATCAATCTAGGGGATGGATTTTCAAGTTCTTTCTTCCCCATATTCGTGGGATTTTCTTGTATTAAGGTATGGTAACTCTTGATCCTTGTATAACCTTTAATCTAAGGAGTTCTATCAAAGATTTTCCAAAGTGTTTCTTTGATCAAAATTCCCAATTTCCAATCTAAACATGGGTTAATTATCAAATGGTTTTCAAATTCATTCTAATGATGAATTGATGTTTAAAAAATGTTTTTACGATGATTTTTGATGTAAGTCCTTAAAGAACCCATGATCTTCCTAATCTCTCAATTTAGCCTATGAAGTGGGTCTTGCTCTTATTTGGATGTTAATGGAATTGTGCTTAGATTGTGATGTATCGTTGAATACTATTCCTATCTTTAGCTATTGATTATGAATTGTTGAGGATTGATCTATGATTGATCATGGCTTGTAAAATTTGTAAGTTGACCTAACATCTAGTCTATAGTATGAGAATTAATGTTGTGTGGTATGGTCCACTTATGGTGGCAGTGTTTACTTATTGTCTATCTCTACATGTTGTGATCATGGTCTTGAGGGAAATAGATGTAATGTGAGTTGTGGTTATGATGAGTATGAGTATGAAGGTGTTCCATGAAGGTTATGTATGTAGTCCTCAATGTTAATATCATGATTAAGGTGTATTGATAATGTGAAGTATAATGTGAATGATGATGTTAGGGTAAGGTAGGGTCTAAATACTAAATTGTGATAAGTACTATTGTAGAATGACCCCTACCTATATAACCCTATATGAATGTGTGATTTTATGCATGTTAGGGGTTGTCTATTCACATGTTAAATGTGCTCTTGTCTCCTATGATGAAATGTGTGTGTGTGGTCTATAGTCCCTAAATGCTCTATATGTGAGTTGTTCATGGCTTGAGGGATATTGTAAATGTGTTGTGATCCTTTGAAGGGAGGTTTCTTCAATAACAATGTTGTTGTTATTATGTGATCATGAGGACCAATACACACACACTCCATGCATAACTATGAGTATGATATGCTTATGTATTAATTGAAAGGATAATTCTCATACGCACCCTTATATCCTATTATACATGAAAAGTGTATGACTAATGAAGAATGAACATGTGTTGTCTAAAGGTGTATATGTGAAAGTCTTTCTCACATATGTATACACACACATGAATGTATGAACGAATAAGGTTATGATAATCTAGTGAAAGTGAGTCCTTTGAAAGGTTTCCACAATTGTACTCTAAGTTAGACTATGTTATGAATGTTATGATTATATGAAAGAACATTCTTACATAACGTAGGTTCTATGATGAAAGGTCATTCTCATCTTAGAAACCTTTGAGCTATATGATTTATGAGGGAGTAAGTACCTAAAGCCTACTTTATGAACTAACGATAAGTATAGGCTTAAAGATATTAAAGAGGGAGTTAAACTTAGCACTGAGTAGATATGTACAATGAGGAAAAGACCCCTCCTCTAATGCAATAGGTTGGTCATCTAAGTGATTCTCATGAGATGGAAGCCTCTCCGCTAATGCAATAGGTCGGGTTTCTAGAAGCAATCTCACTATCCCTTAACTACGTGCCCCCATAGATTCTAGCTAGTGGATCCACCTAGATAGATAGTATGTAGGTTCTACCTTGGCAATTAGAACACCTTCTTTCGGCGTGGGGTTAATGACACCGGATTCCATGTAGCTCACATGGTCTATGTAGGTTATGGCTATGTTTCCCAAAAGTTAAGAAATCAACGAAGATAAGAATATGAACACTAGTCATGATTTCTAGAATACTTACTTAGTAGGTAGGACTATGGACCCTACTTATGCATTGCACATGTGGACTTTAAGGGAGGTTATGATTAGGTTACTTTATGAAATAAGGATTATGTTCATGGATGTGGATATGAATGCATGTTAAGGTTGACTTTACTTATGTCAAGACATGAAGTATGATTATGCATGTGAATTACACTTTTGTCTTCTAAATGGGTTTGTTTAGTAGATGTGGAGGTATGGGACTCCATCTCTATATTGCACAAGCAAGCTTGTGAAGGGGTTGAGGGGGGTTTGCCTATGATATGAATTAAATGAGTTATGACTATGATGTAATGAATGAAAGAGTTCTTATGTAAACATTAATGAAGTATGTTGGTCTAATGTCTAAAGTTAAGTGCATGTGTCATATCTTATTTGAATGTGATGTGCCTAGTATAGGGTGACTTAATAGTAACACTTGGTGTTAGTATTATTATGAAATGCTACTTGCACATTGCACTAGTGTGACTTGGGGTTGTCTTATATAATGGTTCTTATGTGAAGGTTGTGTTTATGATGTGCTTATGTCCCTATGAATGTAAATGGTTGAATTGGTGAAGGTTGTATGAATGTTCACCTTTGGTGACCTTAAAGTGATACTTTGGTATGGATGGTGGAACGGGACACTATTCATGCATATCACTAAGTATTACTCAAGGGTTATTGTAGGTAAAAGAGTTAAGGTAAAAGGGAATGGTAAGGTATTGAAGATATTGAATGTGTCTTAATGTGATAATTGACTTTATGTGTTGTTGTGAATGGTAATCTTGTCTATTATGATGTATGGGAACTATGTGGTGCTTTTTGTATCAAATGCTTATGAATTTTCTCTAAAAGACATGATGCATGGTTTCTTACTAAATGTACTCTTTAAAACATGTTTTTGCATGGTTATCATACTTAGTGCATTCTTGTACTAATATCATTCTTCTTCATATTTTAACACAGAGTATAGGTGGTGATGACTTATGGACCTTTTCTAGAGTGAAGTGCTTGGATTACTATTCCCATGTTTGGGTGTGTCCTTAAAGATTCAAGGACCATACGCCAAGAGTTTCCTTTAAGTTCATGTACTAGATAGTAGTTGCTTTTGTATTTTAAGGGTCGTGTCCCTATTGTGTTGTATTCGTGCTGTAAGATGACTACATGGAGACTTAGTACTCCCTTTGTATTTTATAAAGGTTTTAAATGAGATGACTTTTAGTCTTATGTTATGGTATGAAATTTTCTTAAATTTTCCGCTGTTTTATGTTATGCGATGAAAGATGATTAAGGGTTTGTATAAGACCTCCGAGAGGTCAAGTACGCCATGTTACGTCTAGGAGATACTCCCGGGTAGTAACATTAGGTGTCAAAGAGTATGCAATTTTTTTTCAAGCATTCACAAGAAAGTACTACTAAAAAATTAGGCCTAAATAACAAGTATCACACCACTCAAAGGGGTATTCTCTTTTCTCTAAAAAGTAAATAAATTAAAAGTAAATTTATTCCTAAAAAAATAAAAGACATTCGGTTCAAAGAGACTATACTCAGGAAAAGAACCAAAAATAAAAGCCAAAGAACCCATCCTAAAAAAATAAAAGACTGAATAAAACAATAAAAATTAGGAATTCATTGCTCCACCCCACACTTAAAAAGATGTTATGTCCCCAAAGCATCAAATAAAATTTAAAACAAGGGTTAGGAAAACTCCCTGAGGCCTTTAGGCCTAGCTAGTAGCATGTTCTCTTTATTTTCATCATGGGTCGTACGCACCCCACACTTAAGTTCAAACGTGCTCCTTCGATCCAAATTTCGGATACTCAGAAATCTCAAAAAACTGTAAAAACAACGCAAAAAATGACACTAAAAGAAAAATTACACTATAAATTGGGTTGTCCCCCAATAAGCGCCTAATTTAAAGTCGCAACATGACACAAGTTCACCACTTTTCTTTCCACTTTGAACTTATGAATTGTACCCTTAACTTTGCATAAACTTTTCTACTCCTCTTAAGGGGTGGTGGTATAAAGATAAAGGAACCAAGTAATATATGTCGCATCTTGCACTTCTTGGCCCTTAGGTGAGGAATGTCATTTTGCCTACGTGGACTAAAAAACTTTAGAATGCAAGTGCCTTGTACCTCATATATACACTCATCCATTAGCTAAGATATTACAGAGAAGTGTTTTGAATGAGATTCAAGTTGCCTCAACTTAAAGTAACATTATTTACAATATTCTCACTTTTGTACTCTTTATCAACATCGATATTAAGGAATTCAGTATAGTTGAATGGTTGAAATCCCTCTTTTTTCTCCACCAGTTTGTCATCATCCAAGAAAATTGGTAATTGGTCTTCAAACGCCTCAATCTTTTTGTTCAAGTGAGCCTCTAAGTCATGAATATCTGAGCCAAATTGATATATTTCTTGTGTGAGCTTAACTCTTCCTTCAATCAGTTGGGTTGTCATATATGTAAGACCATCACAGATAGACTCTTGAAACTTTAGAAGTTGAGTTTGTTCTTGTAGCAAAAAGAAGATTGGCTCACTATCTCTGCTTCTTCATAACTTTCTCTTTGTTGGGATGCAATCTCTAGGCCAGTAATTTCTAATTGAATAGCGTCAAGCGCATCTTCCAGTTTCGTGATTAATTTTTCCCTTCCACACATTTAAACATTTGTTAAACGATTTTTGAATTAACTTTGTCCAGCATGTCCGTACAATCCATAAGTGAATTCATATTGCGCACCTCTTGTTTTGCATTCTCCACTTCATCGCCCCTACCAACATCACAAATAATAGAAGAATCATAATAGGGGTTCGGGGGAAGGGAATAAGTTTTAGGACAACCATTCCAACGAATATACTAATGGCACATATATTACATAAAGGACTTTCATCACCCAACCACGATTTATCCCAATTATCCATATCAATAACAGTACCAAATTATTCGAAGAAAGAAAAAATAATAAATATTGAAAAAAAAACTAATTAAAATAAATAAATCAATAAATATAAAGAAGAAGTATATCCTATAAGAATAATTAATTTCTAAGTCCTCGATAGCGGCGCCAAAAACTTGTTGCTCTCACTTGCACACACAAGTATACGTGGTCGCGAAGTAATATAGTGACTCTTAAAAGAACCACATTATCGAACCCAAAGGACTTGTCAATTAACTATTTCTACTAAATTATACTAGTCTAATTAATTATTTAAGAGTGCCAAAAGAAAAGAATGCAGGAATAAAATAATAAATTAAATCAATGGTTGAAAAATTCCAGGGATGCTGCATGTATTAAATCTCATGTATCATATTATTGGCTTAGAACAAATTTTAGTTGTCAAATTACTGGTTTATAGGGTTGATGGTATGAAACGGTTTATACGCCTCTCGTTGCCTACCCCAGTTATCTATCTAACTACATCGTTGAGCGGGGATAAATAGACTAACTGGAGAGTATTTCTATTTCATCTTATTTCGTAACCAAGCAAGGTGTACGTCTGGGCCTCACTCCTTAACACTAATCACCTTAATCTAATGTGTGGACCTAGCTCTCTATATTCTCTGATCTATCTAACCTCTCTTCTTCCGATTTTAAGATTAGACAATATATTTATCTCTAGATGGCCAATCAAAAAATACTAAAACAAGAATATAAAAATAACTTATAATAACAACCAAGAATTAATTAAAAAATACTTCAATAATGAACAATCCATTCGTAGCTACAGCCCCAGAACAAGGGCGTTTAGCTACTAATCTCTAAGAAAATATAAAAAAAAGACCCCTAAAAAGTATTGATGACTTTCTCTTTGAAAGCACCTCATCTACCTTGATGCCCCATAATAATTATTTCTATGGACTATTTATAGATGTAGAAAATAAAAAATAAAATAATTGAGTCCAAAGCAAATTGGAAAACCAACACCAAGCGGAACTTGACTTTCGTGTGAAATACGGTTGCTTTCGTCGCCGAGTGACACATGGCAAAATTTTAGTTTGTTGAATCGCCATTAGAAATTTGCAGTTTGAAACCTTTGCACGACATATGTTATGTATAATTATATTAAATTTAATCCATTAAGTTGTCTGCTTGATCTCCTTCTTCAACCTTCCATCTTTAATTTGTTTTAGCTCCAAACTACTTCAACTTTACGCCAATTTACTCCTACAAATAAAATATACTATTTAGCGCAATCGATAAAATTCATGCTAAAAAGAACATATATAAATAATAAATATGAGATAAATAATGACTAAAATATGTATTTTTGATCTCACATCAGGATTGATTGTGAATATTAAGAGTAATTGAAAAGAGTTTTTTTCTCAAAGTGAAAAAAATGATACTTCCTCTATCACAATTTACATAACTCACATTTCGTTTTAGTCCATCCCACAAAAAACAACACATTATTTATTTAGTCACAAATTAACTTTAAATTCCCAATTTACCCTTAATGAAATTATTTATACCCACACTAATGATTATGACATATTTTAGATCACAAGTTGGAAAAGTAATCCTTTCTCTCTTAAATTTCTTGTCAACTCAAACTAAGTCATATAAATTGGGGCTAGGGAGTATAATTACTATTTCTGGTATTTTTATTATCGTATTACTTTGTGGTAGTGACTGTTACTTTTTTTTTTATTCAACATTTTCTCTTGGTTTCTTCACTCCAAATTTTATTCGATCTTATTTGTAATGTTTTTACTTGAGTAGAGGGTCTATTGGAAACAATAATTCTACCTTATTGGGGTAGAATTTTCATACACAATACCCTCCTTAGACCTCACTTGTGAGATTACACTGGTATGCAGTTTTGAACGTTGGATCTCATGGATATCAACCCACTTCATTGACCATTAGGTAGCACCTTCGATGAAGAATTAAGAATATTTCAAACTAACAATTTGTGTGATTGATCCTATAAAATTATGACTAATCTAGACATGTTCTTACTATCACAATCAAGTTAAACGTATGCTCGACTCTTACCATGTAAATACCTAATTCTAGGATTCTTTGCTAACATAAAAACAATTAGATGCCCCATGATTCCACTAAGTGGGGTCTAGTGAGGTATAATGTATGCAAACCTTACCACTACTTGTGGAGATAGAAAGGCTATTTCCGAAGACTCTCAACTCAAATGTAATTCTTTGCTAACATAGAGACCTTAAGTAACTCGAAACGTTAGAAAACATGAAAAAATTGACTTCACATGTTAAATAATGTGATGTTATGCATTGCCAACAATAGATGTGCAACATGGCAGATCTGAATGATGTCATGCAATTTTAGACTTTTTTTAGCTCATTAGAAACATTGTAAGGAAGAGACATTTTATGTTGTCCAGATAGGAATAGAACAAAAATAGTATATATATCCTACTTAGAATAGGAATAAAAATAGTACACAGAATCCTATTGGGCAAAGGATTGTATTTTAGCATTTCTAACTATATTTGTTATTTTTACTTTAAAACAAGTGCTTTATATCTCATCTTTTAATTTTACGTAAACACTCTAAAAGTACTTAAAAGCTATTTTAGTTTACAAGAAACTAAAATAACTCAAGCGGGATCTACATAGGTTCTTGTGTAATATTAGAAATGTACAATTCAATAATATTTTTACACTATATTTCTCACATGGTATTAGAGCATTGATGAGCAACTTCAAGGGAAGAAAACTCAATTAGACAGGTCACGTAAGTAAATTTACAGCTACTGTTGGTACTGCTGTGTGAAATCTTCTATTTAGTGGGTGTTCTGACCATGCATCACGAGGCTCAAAAAGATCGAGCAACCAACCCCATAAAGTTGAAGAAAAAGTAATCACTTTACACACTCTCACATGGTGATATTTTCTTATAAGATCCTTGTCATATGCGTGAGAGTTGTTTCAATCATTTTTTGAGCATATTTTTTAATTGAAGCCGTTTAGTCATTTTGAGTGAACCCTATAGTTTTTTCAAGATCTAATCTCTCAAATTATGGTTCCAACAATTTCACCGTTGTTTCAAGTGAATTCTTGACGAGATCTGTTTCTTGTTGTTCACAAATCAAATTTTACCAATGCCTTTTAGGGGTGATATTTTTGGTTCCGAAAATAATGGTATTTAAAATTCAAGCACTATGGTCACTTCAAAAACCATTCATGAGAAGTTTAAACTAGTTAAATAGGGGTTACTCGATTGAGTTGTGGTGCAAGGATCAAGGTGCCTAAGATCACTTAATGAATAATGTCTGTGTATCAGATTAAAAGGAAAAGGACAATGAGGAAGATGCAAAAGCCAAAACACGATTGAAAAAAATTAATGCTCAATTATGTAGTCTCCAGTGGCACTCTATTGCTTCCAAGTTGATGCCCTAGTTTTTCCCATTTGATAGATGTTATTCAGTTTGATATCAGGCTCTTGCTCTATAAGTTAATGACCTATCTCGATTAAATGATGTGATATCCCGTATGAACAATTTAATGAAACAATTACTCTGAACGTTGTAAAACAATAAGAGCACATGAAAAAATAATTTCTACTTCTCATACTTACTTGGCTTCCTACTAACCATGGTTTAGTGCATGATAGAGCTTTAGCTAGTACTATAGCTCCTAAAACATGTAAATTGTTCTTTTTTCTACTTTTTCTTATTCCACCTCCAAGTCACAGAGTAGTTTCATCATCAACCGTTGACTCCTCTGTTCTCGCATCTCAAATCATAGTAAACAACATATCAATTTATGGAGAGTCGACGAGGGGCGGAATTTTCAAAAACCTCGACCCAAGTATAGTTATTTTCAAAAGCTTGGATACACTCGTGGAATATGGTATATTTCACATGGTTCACCACCAAATTATGATCCTATTGTTCTAAAGAATATAAGGATCTCCTTCAAATCGTGCTTGTAAGTAGACATGTAAGTAATATGTTATAAGTAGACATGTAAGTAATATGTTATGACATAAAATTCGTATGTTGCCTCACATAAATTACATGTTTCAACATGTGTAAGTTATATATTGCAACATATAGTTATTATGTTGCGACATTTAATTCATAGGTTGCTACATATAACTACTCTATTGCGATACATAACTCATATATTGCAACATGTGTAAGTTATATGTTGCAACATATGACTATTCTGTTGCGATTGATAAATCATATATTGCAAAATATGGCTATTCTGTTACAATATCTACAAGAGGGAATTCATATATTGCAACATCTGACTAGTTTGTTGCATTATGTAGACCATATGTTGCAACATATAACCTTTCTGTTGCAACATAAGACTATCATATTCGAATATTTGACTTATTCAACAAATGTCAATTGTTGCAACAAATATGAACTTCTGTTGGAAACGTGGATGTAAATTATTGAAAAAATTGGAGGTATACCTAAATGATGATGAATGATCGAAACAATTATTCATTTTACTTACTTAAAAATTGGTGTGTGATCTCAATCACTTATGAAATAATGACAATTGAGGAGGATGAAAAGGAGGAGGAGGAAGAAGAAGAAGAGGAGGAGGTAGAGGTAGAGGAGGTTGAGGACGAAGAGGAGGAGGAGGAAGAAGAAGAAGAAGAAGAAGAAGAAGAAGAAGAAGAAGAAGAAGAAGAAGAAGAAGAAGAGGAGTAGAAAGTACTAACGCATACTCTGCTCCACATCTTCTCGTGATATAGGTTCAGATCCTCAGAACTTAGATCACGCATAGATCAGTTCCCGATCTCCAGTTTAGCATTACAGGTGGTGAGACCTCATTCTTAGAGGACAAATAACATGTTTTCTATTCAGTCTTTCCTTTTTAGTTAAAGTTTTGCTAGAGTCAGTTGGGAGCATGTATCAATATCTCTAGTTAGTTAGAGGCTTTTATTCAAACATAGTTGGAATCAACTCTAGTGGTTTAAGTAATAATCTTGTATTATAAACTGTTATTCAATTTCTATTTTCAGATAGTATTGGGTATTCCCTATTTTTGTTTACATCATGTTTACGCTTCTGCACATTATTTTTAATTTTAGTTAATTTTCGTATGCTTATGATATACCAGCAGGGTTAGCTTGGGGTCACTCATGATCGTAAGTCCCTTGTTTATGTCTTTGGGGTAGCCTCAAATCGTGAAAGTAACATAAAAGAAAAACATATATTGTAGGAATTTTAAGAGGAATCAATAACAAGATGTGTACCTCGTAATTCAAAGCGGAAGTCGTCGATCTGCTTCTTTGACAGGTTGGTACTCAAGTCCATCTTTTAATCACTAGAAAACAAAGATTTTATTCACAAACTAAAAGTCTGTTTTTTTGTGTTGATGAATTTGCCTGAGAAACTCAATACTTTTGTTTCTAGACTGAACACTTGGTTTTTGATTTTCTGTTTTACAGGTTTTCCTCTCTCTTTTCACGTAACGTTCCACATCTCACGTCTCACGTTTTATGATTTTTTGGAAACTGCTCCCACTAGGAGTCTTTTAAAGAGGATTTGAACAGTTACAAATAACTGTTCAGTCTTATACTTTAAAGGATTATCCTAATTAATTAATTAATTAATTAATTAATTAATTGGATAAGACATTAAAACAGATTGGGTCGGGTCGGTCCACATGGGCGACCCATGACCCAAAACTTACATCTCTCACTTCCACATGGTGGACAAGACCCAAGTCAAAAATATATCAATCAGGCATAAAATTCATACGATAAATAGTTAGTGCGACCTGTGAGCATGAAGAACTTATCTTTAAGTTTTTCAAGCCCTGTATATGAATTCAATCACATGTGGAAAAAATTCAATAATATTAAAAAATACTATTACTCACAATACCCCATACGTTATTCACTACTTCAATAGTTACTTATTCGAACCCTCAACCTCTTAAAGAGGTAAACTCGAGTATATGTTTAACTTATGTTTACAAGTTGAATTGTTCATCTGCTTTCCTAGACATGTAATGCATTGTTGTATCGCTCATGGCTATTAGTAACATGCTAAAGTAGCAACACCGATTGAAACTTCAAGAAACAACAAAAGGTCAAAGAGTATTTCATTGAAAAGTTTATTTAACTTTTTTGGGTCTCACACAATGAAGAAGCAGGGAATATTCTTTCATTGACCCATTGATCGCTAGACACACGTGGTATGAAACAGGTGCTACGATATTTACACCTTAAATTGGTGTATGTGTCTCATTCTATTGATTACTCAACATCGTACAGACCTTGGTCTAAACATCTCCAGATGTTTAACCCTAGTTTCTCTCTTCAGTGATCTTTAAGCTCATTTTTTGGAGAAACTTTTGTCTGGATCATAAAACAAGTCATAAAATGGTGGTGAAATTAATCTCTTCATGTTCTCCGACGTAAAAGGTGATTGCTCGCGTGAGAGAGCCAATCTCGCGACTTGTTCGACACATTATATATCTTACATATTATCACATGCATACTACATTTGAAAATAAATTCAATAGTTTTATTTAAAAGAGAATATCATAACAATCAAGTCTCTTTAAAATACTGAAATATCATCATACTTTACGTAAATTTAGAGCCTTAACATGTTTTTCAAACAAGTCTCTAGAGATGGCCTTCCAAAAAACATCAACTATCATGTCACATGTATGAATGTATTGTAAAATTATTTCTCCACTTGCCACTATGTCTCTCACAAAGTTATGCTTGATGTTAATGAGATTGGTTCTTCTGTGATACTTAGGATCCTTTATGTACATGATAGTTGCTTGACTATCATAATGTAGAATTATTGGACCATTATAATTCTTTGTAATATTCAAATGTTCAGAGAATCTTTATGACCAAATAACTTTTGTAATGCACACACATGCCACAAATTTAGATTCCATGGTTGAAAGAGTTGTGCAAGTTTGCTTCTTACTTTTCCATGAAATAGTACCACCATTCAGTAAGAAAGCAAAACAGGATGTTTATTTTCTATCATCCCGGTCACCAGCCCAATCAATATATGTATAACCTTTCATGAATAAATCAGATCCACTATAACACAGTATATGATCTGCATTTCTCTTCAGATATCAAAATATTCTCTTTACTGCTTTCCA
The DNA here is from genome assembly GCA_022817965.1 of Solanum lycopersicoides. Lineage (NCBI taxonomy): Eukaryota > Viridiplantae > Streptophyta > Magnoliopsida > Solanales > Solanaceae > Solanum > Solanum lycopersicoides. The sequence goes on along the minus strand of CM040624.1, from coordinate 22,621,290 downwards.
GTGATCATTTCTAATTTATAGGATTGATATTTGCTAACTAGACTCATGGCACAACAAATGTCTGGGCGAGTACACATCATAGCATACATCAATCTCATAATTACATTAGAATAAGGAACTCGAGATATGTCTTTCTTTTTGACCCATTGAATTTACGTTTAACTTTAAGAATTCATTTAATCCCAATAGCTTAACGTTCCTTAGGAAGGTCAACTACATTCACGACTTTGTTGGTTTTTCATCGGTTTCAACCATTCATCCCTTTTAGGGCTTGATAAAGCCTCTGTTACAGAATTAGGTTCATCTAATTCTGTAGGAGATACCAAGAAAATATAGTCCTCAATCTCATAAGATCTTTTAGGTACACCTTTTCTTGTACTTCTTCAGATTCCTCTATAGGATTTTGGGATTCATAACTCCCACTTGGACCAGAAATTATTTCTTGATCCATTGAATTATCAAGTTTGTTTGACAACATTATCTGATCTTCTGAATTCAATATTTCGTACAGAGGTTGGGATTCATAACTCCCACTTGGTCCAGGAATCATTTCTTGATCAATTGAATTATCAAGTATGTTTGACAACATTATCTGATCTTCTGTATTCAACATTTCATATAGAGGTTCAACTTCATTCATATATCTTTTAAAGAACTCAAGTGATTTAATGAAGTATGAAGCACTAGACCTTGTCTTTACATTCATTGGACCACAAATATTAATTGAAATGGAAATTCAGCTCTCTGAGCCTCTCAAATGGTTTACGTGTAATCTTTCCAGCAAGACAATTATCATAGCTTGGCATTTCTATTTTGGTGAAAGAACCTAAATGTCCTTCTTTTGCCAACTATTTCATTCAGTCTTGCCCTATGTGACCTATTATAGCATACCATGTCTGTAATTGACATATAATTAGGCAAGAATTTTAATAAGTATGCATGTGACATACACATTAAAACAAATCAATTTTCATAAATGTTTCATATTTAAATGTAAAATCGAAAAGACACTTAAGCATCCATTCATCATTTACGAATTAAATATTTAACCAATATTTGAAATTAACTTCTTAATGTGTACGCTAATTTATTTTAGACTATAATCACACAGATTTGCATATAACTATTAGACACCATATAGTATTGTGCAATAAAAGAATCATTTACTTATTCAAAATAAAAGAGAATAAACTCAAAAAAATCATATTAAAGCACAATTTAAGATGTTCACTTCAAAGTTTAGTAAAAAAAATTACAATAAAAAAAATATTCTGATAAAAAATGGAATACGTGGATACACTGTGGGTAAGTTTTACGACTTAACTTCTAGTTTTACATAGTATTTCCATAATTCTTCATTATCCCCAATTTCAATTCTAACTTGATTTAGTTCATTCTTCCAGTATTCTGGCACGGAATGATGCAAAAAATCAGACCCTTCTCTCTCTGAAACTTGAATTTCTTTTTCATTAAGTTTTTCAATTTTTTTGACAAAGATCTGGAGGAATCCTATTAAAAACCAAGGGAATCCATCTTCAAAGATTTAAACTCTCTTAGATCTTCTTCTCTTTTTCTTTGAATGCTCAAAGACTCAAACTCTCTTAGATCTTTTTCCTTTTTTCTTCGAATGGTATTTTCATTCCTTAGCATACTTTGTGTCTCTATTGGGACACCAATTTGTACGACTCTCGCCCTCAGAAATATCTTACGGCGGGTTGCTCTTCGACCTCGTCCTTTTGTTCTACTTTGAGAACTCCCACTTGGAGTAATTTGACCATGTTCCTTTTCAGCCACATCTGAAATTGGAACAAAAGAAATATGGTTAAACCATTTAATATGACAACATATGTCACAAATTTCTCATAAAAGGCAAGCAACTGTTTAAGGAACATTAGGACTAAACGAAAACACAAGAGCAATAAGATACTAAAGAGCACACACATAAAAATGATTCTGAATAGGACTCTAATCTCAATCCAATAAAAATTTTATAAAAAAACATTTTTTTAGCCCAACTTAAAAAACTCATATCTTACTCATTTTAAGTTTGTTTCTCTATTATAATATATTGTCGGAAAGCTTAAAATAAGCAGATCGAAAAAAAATTAAGTTTCCACCCAAAAACTTCACAACAAATTTTCAGATTGCTCCAGAAAGATGCAGTTGTTTTGGAAAACTGTAAAAAAAAAAACAGCCAATTTTTCAACAATTCGTATCTAACTCGTTTTAATTTCTTTTTTTATTATAATATTTTTTCGGAAAGATATGCACAACCAAGTTATGATGAGATAATTTCGAGCAAAAATAACTTCCAATCATTTTTCAAATTGCTATTAAACAGAAGCAGATTTTTTTGAAAAAAAATAAAAAAATTGCAAAGTTATTTTCATAATAGGACAAATAATCCTATCTCTTTCATGATTCACAATCAAATAGGGTTTATAATCTATTTTCCATATTATTTATCTACAATTAAACGTCAACTAAAATTTAACTTTTCTTAAACTTTTTCTTCTTCTTTCTATTCACTAAATTTTAAAAGAACTATACTCAATTTATTTTATTATAAACATACAAAGTGAATAACCAAGAAAGTAACGTATAATAAGATTAATAACATTGGATCTGATACCATTGTAGGAATTTTGAGAGGAATCAATAACAAGATGTGTACCTTGTAATTCAAAGCGGAAGTCGTCGATCTGCTTCTTTGACAGGTTGGTGCTCAAGTCCATCTTTGAATCACTAGGAAACAAAGATTTTGTTCACAAACTAGAAGTCTATTTTTGTGTGTTGATGAATCTGCCTGAGAAACTCAATACTTTTGTTTCTAGACTGAACACTTGGTTTTTGATTTTCTGTTTATAAGTTTTCCTCTCTCTTTTAACGTTTAACGTTCCACTTCTCACGTCTCACGTTTTATGTTTTTTTGGAATCTGCTCCCACAGATTGGGTCAGGTCGGTCCACATGGGCGACCCATGACCCAAAACTTACATATATAAACAACGTAATGTACTCAATCTCAAAGAACTCAAATTCCAAAATAGCTTGGTTTGAAGGCATGAGTCCTCATGTGTGATCTTGATATTGTTTACTGGTTACGTACTTACATTAGTGTTGTAGTCACTTGTTCATGTTGGTTGTTGATTGCTACCTGCTAAATATCATAGATCATAGTTAATTTTATACTGTTATTCATTGCATATTAGTTTTTAAGTAGAGGTGGCCGATGATACCTATTGTATTGACCCCTACTTGTGTTTTCCTCATTTTCTTTTATGGAGTGCAACAAGTATACCATCGACTTTGACTCTCCCTCTACTCTAGCCTGTCTCCAGAACATCAGATTTCAGGGTGAATTATTCCTTCTAGCTCGTGTTGTATTCTCTCAGTCATGAAATGACGTCCTTAAATTTTGGCCATAGACCATCTTATTTACTTGTTATTGTTACCAATCTGTGTTTAAAAAAAACAGAATTAATGAGTCTGATAAAACTTTACAGAAACACGAAGTAACTAAAGTTTTTAGAATCAGTACAAAAGATGAACAGAAATCAATTAAGTAATAAAAATCTGTAAAAACACGTACCAAAATCTGGAAATTTTGAATAGGAAAAAGATCAAGTCCACTGAACTCACAGTGTCCCCTTAAGGAAATTATTCCCCTCTAGTATTCGAGGTTTGATTTGGAATATGACCTCCCAGGGTAAAATGATCTCAATCACCAGAGTATAGATACCAAAAACTCTGGTGTCAACGAACCAATCAACAGTAGTAAAATACACGAAGTAATTTGTTGTGCAGAAGAAGAAGAAGAAGAAGAGATCAGAAAATTCGTAAGTAAAATTCTGAAGAGGGAAAGGTATTTATAAGCAAGAGGAACAAGTTTCGAAAGGTTGCAACCCTTTCAGAATCTTCACAACCCTTTCAGAATCCTCACAACCATTAATGAAAGTTTGCAACCTTTCAAATGGTAATGATTGTTCCTGAAAGTTGCAACCTTTCAGAACAATCATGGCGGGAATTTTAAATAAAATGGGAAAATTGTTAAATTCAAATGGGTCACGCGCGGATCCGAGTCGGGTCGGGTTAATTTACTAAAAAATTGAAATATTTCGGTTAATTTCAACTAAATAACTGAAAACGTTTTCAACTAATTAATTGAAAATATATTGGCCATTTAATTTAATTAATTAATTAAATAAATAATTAATTATATAATTAAAACAAACTTTGTCCAAAAATAATCTCTCGATCGATCATTTGCCAAAGCCGAAGCCGAGCCAAGCGAGCGACGACGATGACGGCGCGAGGGGGTCCCTCTTTCCAACCCTTTTAACAGTTCATAGGAGTGTTTCTATATTTAAACTCTCCTATTTTCCTTTCCACCACCGATGAGGGACAAATGCCTTTTCATTAAAGCATAAGAGGACTTTCCAAGTTAACAACTCTTCAAGTTCTCAACTTTTCAAATTCCTCTTTTTCCCTCTATTTCCCATCAATTCTTGTTACATACCCAACAGTTATGGTGTCTTTAATAATCTTAGACTTGGTATTTTGAAAACAAATGTCCTTGATGTGATGAAATTCAGGTCTAATAGAATTTAGAGGTTTATTTGATTGGTTACTTTAATATGTTTTGATCTTTCGCATTATTGTTGTTATTCATTGTTGAATAATAAGTTTCATTTGGGGTTGAATTATTCCTTCTAGCTCGTGTTGGATTCTCTCAGTCATGACATGACGTCCTTAAATTTTGGCCATAGACCATCTTATTTACTTGTTATTGTTACCAATCTGTGTTTAAAAAAAACAGAATTACTGATTCTGATAAAACTTTACAGAAACACGAAGTAACTAAAGTTTTCAGAATCAGTACAAAAGATGAACAGAAATCAATTAAGTAATAAAAATCTGTAAAAACACGTACCAAAATCTGGAAATTTTGAATAGGAAAAAGATCAAGTCCACTGAACTCATAGTGTCCCCTTAATGAAATTATTCCCCTCTAGTATCCGAGGTTTGATTTGGATTATGACCTCCTAGGATAAAATGATCTCAATCACCAGAGTATAGATATCAAAAACTCTGGTGTCAGCGAACCAATCAACAGCAGTAAAATACACGAAGTAATTTATTGTGCAGAAGAAGAAGAAGAAGAGATCAGAAAATTCGTAAGTAAAATTCTGAAGAGGGAAAGGTATTTATAAGCAAGAGGAACAAGTTCCGAAAGGTTGCAACCCTTTCAGAATCCTCACAATCATTAATGAAAGTTTGCAACCTTTCAAATGGTACTGACTGTTCCTGAAAGTTGTAACCTTTCAGAACAATCATTGCGGGAATTTTAAATAAAACGGGAAAGTTTTTAAATTCAAACGGGTCACGCGCGGATCCGAGTCGGGTCTGGTTAATCAACTAAAAAATTGAAACATTTCGGCTAATTTCAACTAAATAACTGAACATTTTCAACTAATTAATTGAAAATATATTGGCCATTTAATTTAATTAATTAATTAATTAATTAAATAAATAATTATATAATTAAAATAAACTTTGTCCAAAAATAATCTCTCGATCGATCATTTGCCAAAGCCAAAGCGAAAGTCGAGCCGAGCGACGACGACGGCGCGAGGGGGGTCCCTCTTTCCAACCCTTTTAACAGTTAATAGGAGTGTTTCTATATTTAAACTCTCCTATTTTCCTTTCCACCACCGATGAGGGACAAATTCCTTTTTATTAAAGCATAAGAGGACTTTCCAAGTTCCCAACTCTTCAAGTTCTCAACTTTTCAAATTTCTGTCTTTCCCTCTATTTCCCATCAATTCTTGCTACATACCCAACATTCCGCCACATTGATGGAGAATGGTTATAACATAGGAATGCACAAACAAGTGTGTACTTTAAAGGCAAGGATTAATTGCATCTGGATAAGTAGGTTTCCCCTTGGACTTTCCGTAGTGAACATATGTCGGATATACTCGGTCAATCGGTAGATGTGATATCTTTGAATCGTCGAGCTTTAATGTATACCTAGACAACCATATGTCACATAATTAACCCTTTACTGTGTATGGTTCTTACGGTTGTGTTCGTTTTAGCCATGAACACCTCCTGGTTTCATGAGTGTATAGAGAATAGGCTTTTGACATAAAATTCTCTGAAGCGGCTTCCACTTCACACTCACATATGTGATTTCTAACCGTGTCATCTCGTAGATACACTATTTGGCCAAATCTACCAAACTTAGCAAATCATTAAAAACTTTAGCTTTTATTACCTTATGAGCAAGCCTTAAAGTCTTAAACTTGTTCCTGAACATTGTCTTCATCATGAGAATGGATTGAGTTAATTGACAATGTCGAACCGTCATCTACAACTTTGTTTTTCTCTTTGAATCTAGCTCTTGGTATCTCCATTCTGCTAGATAGAGTTACCGTCATACTGACTTGTCCTAAGCCGTAAACCCATTTCCTTAGATGATCTTTCCACTGCCTCTCTTATTAGGCCTTTCGTTAGTGGATCTGATACATTATCGCTTGAATTTACATAGTCAATTGTGATAATTCCACTAGAGAGCAGTTGTCTTACGGTGTTATGTCTCCGTCGTATATGACGAGACTTCCCGTTGTACATGACACTCCCTGACCTACCTATTGTTGCTTGACTATCGCAATGTATGCAAATAGGTTCAACAGGTTTGGGCCAGAATGGAATATCCTCTAAGAAATTTCGGAGCCATTCAGCTTCTTCACCAGCCTTATCCAGAGCAATGAATTCAGATTTCATTGTGGAGCGAGCAATACATGTCTGTTTGGACGATTTCCAAGAGACTGCTCCTCCACCAAGTATGAACACATAACCACTTGTGGATTTTACTTCATTTGACCCGGTGATCCAATTTGCATCACTATATCCTTCAATCACAGCTGAATATTTATTATAATGCAAGCATAGTGTTGTGTATATTTTAGATATCCCAACACACGTTTCATTGCCATCCAATGAGTTTGATTTGGATTACTAGTGAACTGACTCAGTTTGCTAATAGCACATGTTATATCTGGTCGAGTACAATTCATAATATACATCAAACTTCCCAATACTCTGGCATATTTCAATTGAGAGTCACTTTGACCTTCATTCTTTTGAAATGTACAACTTAAATCAATTAGAGTTTTGACAATATTGAAATTCAAGTACTTGAACTTATCCAATAATTTTTCAATATAATGAGATTGAGATAATGCTAGTCCCTGAGGAGTTTTGATAATCCTGACCCCTAAGATCAAATCAGCAACTCCTAAGTCCTTCATATCGAATTTGCTAGACATCATGCACTTAGTAGCATTTATATCTTCAATGTCTTTACTCATTATTAACATGTCATCAACATACAAACAAACAATGACTTCATGATTCATAACATTTTTAATGTAAACACATTTATCACATTCGTTAATCTTGAATCCATTTGCCAACATTGTTTGGTCAAATTTAGCATGCCAGGGTGCTTTCTTGAGTCCATAAAGTGACTTTACAAGTCTGCACACTTTCTTTTCTTTACCAGGAACTACAAACCCTTCGGGTTGTTCCATGTAAATTTCTTCCTCCAACTCTCCATTTAACAAGGATGTCTTTACATCCATTTGGTGGATTTTAAGATCATGCACTGCTGCTAGTGCTATTAACATCCTAATTGATGTTATCCTTGTTACTGGAGAGTATGTGTCAAAGTAGTCCAGACCTTCCTTTTGTCTGTACCCTTTGACTACCAGTCTAGCCTTATATTTGTCAATAGTGCCATCAGGTTTCATTTTCCTTTTAAAGATCCATTTTGATCCTAAAGGTTTATTTCCTGAAGGAAGATCAGCCAATTCTCAAGTGTGATTACTTAAAATTGATTCAATCTCACTATTGACTGCTTCTTTCCAATAAGTTGACTCAGACGAAGACATAGCTGCTTTAAATGTTTGAGGCTCATTTTCAAGCAATAGTGCTACAAAATCTGGTCCGAAAGAAGCAGGTTTCCGTTGGCGAGTACTACGCCTAGGATCCTCACTAGTTAGAATATTTTCCGTTGATTCTTCTCATGGTCGTTTAGGTCTTTCACTTGTCGACTCACATTCAGTTTTATACGGATAAATGTTTTCAAAAAAACTCTGCATTATCTGACTAAATTATCGTATTAACATGAATCTCATGATTATCAGATTTGTGAACCAAAAACCAACAGTCCTTACTGTTTACAGCATACCCAATAAATACACAGTCTACTGTTTTGGGTCCAATTTAATCCTCTTTGGTAAATGAATCTCTACCTTGGATAAACACCCCCACACTTTTGAAATATTTCAATTTGAGTTTCCTTTCTTTCCACAACTCATATGCAATTGATTGTGTTTTTCGATGGGGTACTCTATTGAGTATCTTATTAGCCATAAGGATGGCTTTTCCCCAAAGGTTTCGCGGTGAACCAGAATTGATCATTAAGGCATTCATCATTTCCCTTAATGTTCTGTTCTTCCGTTCCGCCAAACCATTTGATTGTGGTGTATAAGGTGCAGTAGTTTGATGAATAATACCATATTCCAAACATATCTCTGCAAAAGGAGATTCATATTCTCCACCCCTATCACTCCGAATAATTTTTATCTTTAGATTCAATTGGTTCTCCACTTCATTTTTGTATTGCTTAAATGCATCAATTGCTTCATCCTTACTATTAAGCAAATATACATAACAAAATCGAGTGCAATCATCATTAAAAGTTATAAAATATTTTTTTCCACCACGAGATGGTGTCGACTTCATATCGCATATATCCGTGTGAATTAAGTCTAAAATTTTGGAATTTCTTTCAACAGACTTATAAGGATGTTTAATAAACTTACTTTCCACAAAAATTTTGCATTTCGATTTATCGCATTTAAAATCAGGCAATACTTCTAGAGTAATCAATTTCCGCAAGGCTTTGTAATTTACATGTCCCAAACGGGCATGCCATAAATCATTTGACTCCAATAAGTAAACAGAAGCAGAATTTTTATTAATATTGTCAACAACCATTACATTCAGTTTGAAAAGACCCTCATTGAGGTAGACCTTTCCTATGAACATTTCATTCTTACTTATTACAGCTTTATCACTAACTAGGACACACTTAAACCCGTTCTTAACGAGTAGTGCAGCAGAAACTAAATTCTTCCTAATAGTAGGGACATGCAGAACACTGTTCAAAGTCAACACCTTGACGGATGTCATTTTCAACATTACTTTTCCAGTTCTTGCAATCCTTGTTGTTGCTGTGTTTCCCATGAACAAATCTTCATCGTACTCAGCAGGAGTGTACGTTGCAAAGGTTTCTTTCGCAGAGCAAATATGTCGAGTGGCACCTGAGTCGAGAAACCACTCCTTGGGATTTCCAACTAAGTTACACTCTGAGATCATTACACACAAGTCATCTGCATCTTCCATCTCTTCCACGATATTTTCTTGACTTTTGCCTTTGCCTTTGTCTTTGTCCTTTCTTGGAGCACGACAATCAGAAGACCTATGACCAGCTTTGCCACAGTTGTAGCAATTGCCTTTGAATTTCTTCTTGGCCTGTTCTAACTTCTGCACGTTGGACTTCTTTCTCTTTTTGTCTTTGGTAGGAGCTTCTTCAACAATATTAACTCCAATGATTGTTGAACTCTTACAAGACTTATTTTCAGCGTTTTTGTTATCTTCCTCAATCTTGAGCCGAATCACAAGATCTTCAAGCTTCATTTCTTTACGCTTGTGCTTTAAATAATTCTTGAAATCGTTCCATGAAGGAGGCAACTTCTCAATCATTGCAGCCACTTGAAAAGCTTCATTTACTATCATATCTTCAGCAATCAGATCATGGTGAATAAGTTGAAGTTCCTGCACTTGTGATCCAATAATTTTACTATCTACATTTTATAGTCCAAAAACTTTGCGACCACAAACTTTTTCAAGCGTGTATCTTCTGTCTTATATTTCTTCTCAAGTGCATCCCACAACTCTTTTGAAGTTGTTATTGCACTATATACATTATATAAGTCATCCTCTAAAGCACTCAGAATGTAGCCTTTACATAGAAGTCTGCATGTTTCCATGCTTCAATTATCATGAATATTTCTCTGTCTGGCATATCAGCAGCAGGCACTGGAGTTTATTCACTTGTAAATTTCTGTAGACTAAGAGTGGTAAGCAGAAAATTACCCGTTGCTGCCATCCTTTGAAATTCACACCTGTGAATTTACCCGATATCTCTGTTTGTGGTACAACAGTTCGGGTTGGTGCAGCAACAACCACTGTAACACCATTGTTTGTCATTTCTGATAAACAAAAATCGATATAGTCTTAGTATGCAATAAATATAATTGCAGACTTAAAGGAGTATAAAATCACGAAGATTTTTGTCTCCACCAGAAACACAGATTAAAAAATATAATTTCCTTAAGATTGTTACCAATCTGTGTTTAAAAAAAAAATAGAATTACTGATTCTGATAAAACTTTACAGAAATATGAAGTAACTAAAGTTTTCAGAATCAATACAAAATATGAACAGAAATCAATTAAGTAAAAATTAAAATATGTAAAAACACGTACCAGAATCTGGAAATTTTGAATAGGAAAAAGATCAAGTCCACTGAACTCACAGTGTCCCCTTAAGGAAATTATTCCCCTCTAGTATTCGAGGTTTGATTTGGAATATGACTTCCCAGGGTAAAATGATCTCAATCACCAGAGTATAGATACCAAAAACTCTGGTGTCAGCGAACCAATCAACAGTAGTAAAATACACGAAGTAATTTGTTGTGCAGAAGAAGAAGAAGAAGAAGAGATCAGAAAATTCGTAAGTAAAATTCTGAAGAGGGAAAGGTGTTTATAAGCAAGAGGAACAAGTTTCGAAAGGTTGCAACCCTTTCAGAATCTTCACAACCCTTTCAGAATCCTCACAACCCTTTCAGAATCCTCACAACCATTAATGAAAGTTTGCAACCTTTCAAATGGTAATGATTGTTCCTGAAAGTTGCAACCTTTCAGAACAATCATGGCGGGAATTTTAAATAAAATGGGAAAATTGTTAAATTCAAATGGGTCACGCGCGGATCCGAGTCGGGTCGGGTTAATTAACTAAAAAATTGAAATATTTCGGTTAATTTCAACTAAATAACTGAAAACGTTTTCAACTAATTAATTGAAAATATATTGGCCATTTAATTTAATTAATTAATTAAATAAATAATTAATTATATAATTAAAACAAACTTTGTCCAAAAATAATCTCTCGATCGATCATTTGCCAAAGCCGAAGCCGAGCCAAGCGAGCGACGACGATGACGGCGCGAGGGGGTCCCTCTTTCCAACCCTTTTAACAGTTCATAGGAGTGTTTCTATATTTAAACTCTCCTATTTTCCTTTCCACCACCGATGAGGGACAAATGCCTTTTCATTAAAGCATAAGAGGACTTTCCAAGTTAACAACTCTTCAAGTTCTCAACTTTTCAAATTCCTTTTGTTCCCTCTATTTCCCATCAATTCTTGTTACATACCCAACAGTTATGGTGTCTTTAATAATCTTAGACTTGGTATTTTGAAAACAAATGTCCTTGATGTGATGAAATTCAGGTCTAATAGAATTTAGAGGTTTATTTGATTGGTTACTTTAATATGTTTTGAGCTTTCGCATTATTGTTGTTATTCATTGTTGAATAATAAGTTTCATTTGGGGTTGAATTTGTTACTTCGCTCACTTAAGAAAATAAGTAAGTGAGGGTTTCACTCATGACTAGTTTTGGTTCATGACAGTAGTCCACACTATCTGTTCTAGCTCTCTTGTTATACCTAGAACTCTCCTTGTACTTTTCTCCTAAAATCTATTGAGCATGAATCATCAAGCGGGAGGTTTTCATCTCCTTGATCAATACCGCAGTCCTACACTATTTCACCACTATCTCATGAACACCGAAGATAAACTAACTCATATGGGCCATAGAGTCGGACATCATATTCGAAGCATACATTGTAAGTTGAGTGAAATTCAAGGAATATATATTCCTACACTCTCATGTTACCCTATCATAAATTTATGAACACTTGGACCTTAGCATGTCTCATCTCAAGCTAGAAATTCCTTTCTATAAAGACACTATTCAACTTTTCCCAATCAAACAGTCCTGCATAAAAATTCCTTTCCACCACCACTACCACATCCACCACAACCACATCCTCCTCCTCCTCCACCACCATCACCACCACCACCACCACCACCACCACCACCACAACAACAACAACAACAACAACAACAACAACAACAACAACAACAACAACAACAACAACAACAATAATAATAATAATAATAATAATAATAATAATAATAATTAATAGTCTTATGGTCATCATGTTTTTTAAAAATTTCTAATAAGCCCAGCTTTAAAACTTTTTATTGTTGTTACCTTATTTTATATTTCGTACTTATTCAAGTAGTTATAAGTCAAAATTTTGTTTCTTAATTTATGTTAAACCACTAGCGAAAAGATATTATTAGTAATGTATTTATACATAATTATATAATGCCCTATTTATTAAGTTAGAAGCTCAAAAAAATTAATTTAAATAAGAAAAAGACTATAAACCAGTATAGGCTATATCTTGCATCCAATTAAATTTCTTAACCCATCAGCATCCCATATTTTACATTCCAAATCAGCCCAAATAAGATAATTCATCCCAAAGACCCCAACCATCAACCCATATAATATCTAAATGATCTCATACACCCCTAATTCTGTATGCCCTAATTTTAATACCTACAGGCGCAACATCATCTCCTTCCTTTCCAATTTGAGAAAAAATGAAAGCTTCCTTTTACCATGGCAAGATATTTTCATGTCATTTTAGTGGAATATTATGACATCCTTAAAAAAGCAAGTGTATGAAAATAATCTGAAGTTTAAGGATTAACAAAAGAGTGAAGGCAGTTTAATGACAAGGAAATAATTACCAGAACAAGCAAAGAAAGGATTGAAGATCACTTTCGCCCTAAAAACTCATTTTGAGTAATATGAACAAATGGTCTTACTCCTTCTATAAGTTGGACCTTCAATAAAGAAAATGTATCTATTCACCTCATTACTCTATATTAATAGGCATATTTTAATGAAATATCTCTTATAAAGCAAAGGGGTTGCATTTGTTATACTGACTTTATAAATATTATTATAAAGTGCGATCCTTACAAATATGCGACTGAGAATAAGCAAATAATAAATCATATAACTAATTACTTACATAAATCATGTCACTGATGTATGTACCCATATCTTAATGGAGTCACTATAACAAATGCAAATCTCCCATAGAGAGAATCCATTGGTATCTTGTAGACGTAGTCTATCGCTACATTCCCATCTTTCTTAGCCTTTATCCTGTCCTTTGCTTTATAAGTGATTTTCCATTACAATATGCCTATATTTATCGAGTAATAAGGTTAATTGGTCCAACTAGTAGAAGGAGTAACTTCATTTGTTCATATTATTCAAAATGAGTTTTTAGGGTGAGAGTGAACTTCAATCCTTTCCTTGCTTCTCATTGATCACGATTTCCTTACCAACTGAATTCTTTCTTATGATAATCCTTAATGTTTAGCTTATTTTAATACACTTGCTGGTTAATCTATTGCATTCTTTGTATGATAATCCTTAAACTTTAGCTTATTTTCATACAATAGTTTCTTAGTCTTCGTAATTATTGTGCTACCATTTACAATTTTTAGTGCCAAATAGATATAATAATGATTATACACATGGTCAACAAGTTAGTTTTGTTAACTTGGCATATTTTGAATAATCACAGGAAAACCACGAAGTCTCTCAGACGCAGACAAATCGAGTAAATCAAGGAGAAATCACAGTGCAACAAATTCGGGAGTATGTTGTCACTATGGACACTGAATTAATCACATATTCTTTCACGAGAAATCAAAAAGGAAAATCAAAGTATCAACAGAAAGGAAAATCAACAGTGGTCAACTCACTGATCATGGAAATTCAATCTCACTATTGGAAGGAAAATCGCACCAACAAAGGAAGTGAAATTATACACTGGAAAAGAAATAAACGACCACGAAAGATCAGCAGGCGACAACTGGTAACTGGCCAACTCATGGGAGAAATCAACTTGGCATGGTATATCAAATCAAAGATGAAATCTTTATCAATCAAGGTATCATTACAAAAGAGTTGATTGAAGGAAACTCCCTTGGGTTTTCCAATAGAACTAAAATACGCCTCAACACTCAGCCAATGAAGACTTCAGAAGACCAAGAAGATTACACAATTTCACTTGAGCTTATCAAACAACTTCCTTTTATTTTTCAGAAAGCTTTGTAAACACATGAGTGATACAATTGAAAAGAAAAGAAAAAGAAAGAATCTGAGTGTAGGTATACAAGTCGAGGCAGTGTCAAGATAGAAATCTTATTTGCATATCAGACAGGATCAAGTTTTGAATTGTTGTAACACAAAGATCTCCCAAAAGCTCCTAAGGAAAACCCTTGAAACCCAAGGGGACTGGACTAGGCACCACATTGGTGATCCAAACCAGTATAAAACCTTTTGTGTCTTTTATTTACTATAAATTATCATTAAATTATTTTCTCAATACTAACTTGGAGGAAAGTCGACTAACAATCACAAATAGTTGACTAAAAGAATTTTAATTCATCCCTCTCTAAATATCAATTGGTATCAGAGCAGGTCTCACAGATTCAGTGTTTAACCTACGTGAGTAAAGATCAAATGGCACACTACCAAATCCCTGGTGCACTACTTCAAGACGGACATTCTTCACATCGACCACCTTACTTCAACGGGCAACATTATTCTCACTGGAAAGATAGATTCAGAATCTTTATTTCCTCAAATGACCATCAAGCTTGGATAGTGATCAATAAAGGACCAAAGACAATTCATGGGCTAACTGAAAAGGATGGAACTGAAAAACCTTTTGATCCTGAATCATTCAATATTACCAAGGAACAACAAGAGGTAATTCAAACTAACGCTAGAGCTACAAGTTTGTTATATTTTGCAGTAAGAGGAGTGGAATATGATAAAATATCAACTTCTGAAACTGCGAAAGAGATGTGGACAAACTTGAAGTAACCTATGAAGGAATGACTAAAGTCAAGGAAGCTTGAATCAGCTCCCTTGTAAATGAATAGGAATCGTTAAAAATGACCGATGATGAGAATGTTGAATCCATGTTCTCAAGGTTTAGCAAAATTGTTTGTGAACTAAAATCTCTTGGAATGGTGTATTCAAACTCATTGCAAGTCAGCAAAATTTTTAGAAGTCTTCCCAAGGCTTGGGAAACAAAAGTTGTTAATCTTGAAGACGAAGATCTACAGAACATGACATTAATGAGCTTCGAGGTAACTAAATGGCCTATGAACAAAATCATATTAACAGGTACCACAAGGATGAAAAAAGGAAGATTGTGGCTTTTACGTCTAAGACATCTGAACTTGGAGAGGAAGAGATGAAAATCAAGACGAAAGAATGGCTCTCATCAATCGTAGAGTAAGACAAATACTCAGACAAAGAAAACAACGACCTCAAGAGGATTTTAAGAAAAATGAGTTTAAAAGAAATGACGATTGGTGCTACTTCTGTGGATAACCTGGATACATGAAACAATACTGTCAAAAACGAAGGAGAGAAACAATTGTAGAAATGAAGTCCATAAAGTCTCAGAGCTTGGGAACAAGGAGAAACAACTGACGATGATTATGATGAAATGGCTAACCTATGTTTCATTGCGCTTAGCGAAACCAGTGAGGTAAGATCTTATAACTGCCCTAACTGTAATGACTTACAAAATTCCTTGGATATGGTTACTGATGAATTACAAAATATTATTGATGAGTATGATAAAATTTCTTGAGAAAAGAAAGACTGTTTGATTCTTCTCGATTGAAGTCGACTTACTAACAAAAGATGATAAAATTTCTTGAGAAAAGAAAGACTGTTTGATTCTTCTCGATTGAAGTCGACTTACTAACAAAAGAGTTGGAAGAAGTAAAAATGCAATTGAACAGCATAAGAAAATCTTCAAGTCACGGTTCTGTACGATCTAACAAAACTTTCCACAGAAGGAACTCTCCAAATTATAGCTCCTACAGATCGAATAGATATACATCAAACTCTCACTCTTTTGAAACTAGTATTAAATTTACTTGCATACTTGTGGTGACATTTGTCATAAATCTTTTAACTGTAGAAAATATTCCTCTAGAAAATGGATCTGGCGACCAAAATTTCGTAATCATCAAGGACCCAAAAACACTTGGGTACCTAAAACAAACTAATTTCATTGTTTTGCAGGAGCAATCTAACAAAACCTACAGGAAAGGAATGTGGGTACTTGACAGTGGATTTTCTATACATATGCGCGGAAAGAAAGAAATTTTCAAAACTATAAAAAGAATTGATGGATGATACGTTCGATTCGGAGACAATGCTAAAGAAGAATTAACCGGAGTTAGGATTATCACTCTCAGTTAATCATGTGATCTAGTCTAAGTGTATATGGTTAAAGGACCAAACACAATCTTCTAATCATTAGCAAACTATGTGATGCCGGATTTCAAGTTACTTTCAATACAACTAGTTGCATCATCAAACATCCTGAGAAAAAGCTCACCCTTGTCGGAGATCGAGTAAATAACATATATGTGTTAAATAATGTTGATTTTCCCTCTCTTACATGTCTTACTGCAGTTAATAGTGATTCTTGGCTATGGCATCAGAAACTTGGACATGCTAGTATGTATGCCTTTGAAAAACTACCGAGACTTGAGTTAGTAATTGGATTAGCAAAACTAAAGTTTGAGAAAGATCATGTCAGTGATGTATGCCAACTTGGTAAGCAGACTCGCTCATCGTTCAAAGGAAAGGATATTGTAAGTACCTGTAAACCTCTTCAACTTCTTCATATGAAACTTTTTGGTCCTACTAGAACTGCCAGCATTGGAGGTTTTTTATGCATTTGTAATAGTCAATGATTTCTCAAGGTTTACGTGGGTAATATTTCTAACTTACAAAAATGAAGCTTTTCCTAATTTTGAAGCATTTTGTAAAAGGGTTCAAAGAGAAGCAAGATACTATATAACGACCATTCACAGTGATCATGGCGACGAATTTGAGAACAAAGCTTTTGAAGAATTCAGTTCTCAAAATGGTTTCACTCAAAAAATTTCTTCACCCAGATCACCGCAATAAAATGGAGTAGTAGAAAGAAAGAATCGCTCTCCACAAGATACAATAAGAACCATGTTGCTCGACCATAGTCTACCAGATCATTTATGGGCAGAAGTGGTAAGTACTGCCTGTCACATTCTAAATAGGTGTGTGATAAGACCTATACTAAAGAAGACTCCGTATGAACTTTGGAGAGGAAAGAAACCAAACATCATCTACTTCCATCCCTTCGGATGCAAGTGCGACATTCTCAACAATGGTAAGAATAATCTCGGTAAGTTCACCTAAAGAGCGACGAAGGTATCTTCTTAGGTTATGCCCCTCTTAGTAGAGCCTTTCGTGTTTTTGATAAAAGAACTTTGTCGAAGAATCTGTTCATGTGGTAATTGATGACACTAATCCGAGAATGCAGGAAAGTGAGGTTGGTGACAATGAAACCAGTCAAATTAAAATAACAGAAGAGGTCTCAAAATGCCCCAGGAAATGATGACTGTTGAGTCAGCTAGTGCATAGGTAGAGTCGACTAATCTAGTAGAAAAAGGGAACATTCCTAGGGAATAGAGGCACAACGCTAGCTATCCTGAAAATTTAAATTTGGGAATCCTGATGATAACATTCAGACAAGATCATCTCTTCGAAAACAAGGTTGTCTAGCTCTTATATCACAAATGGAACCTAAATGAATAAATGAAGCGTTGGAAGATGAATCTTGGATATAGGCCATCAAAGAAAAACTTGAACAGTTTGAACGAAATCAAGTCTGGACTCTCATTGAAAGACCTAAAGACTACTCAGTCATTGGAACCAAATGGGTGTTTCGCAACAAAGTCAATGAAGATGGAAAAGTCATTTGAGATAAAGCCAGGTTAGTAGCTCAAGGTTACTCCCAATAGGAAGGGATTGACTACAATGAAATGTTTGCTCCCGTAGCAAGTTTAGAATCCATTCGAATTCTATTAGCGTATGCTTCTTTCAATAAAATTCAAATTTTTTCAAATGGATGTTAAAAGCGCCTTTTTAAATGGTTTTATTAAAGAGGAAGTTTTTTTCAAACAACCTCCTGGGTTTGAAAATCCATCTTGTCCCAATTATGTTTTTAAACTTTCCAAAGCTCTATATGGTCTTAAGCAAGCCCCCAAAGCTTGGTATGAATGTTTGAGCACCTTTCTTATTAAAAATGATTTTCAGCGAGGTAAGATTGACACAACTCCTTTTACAAAGAGCTCTAATTCCAGTATTCTTATTGTTCAAATTTTTGTTGATGATATTATTTTTGGTAGCTCTGACCCTTTTCTCTGTGAGAACTTCGAAAATCTTATGAAAGGAGAATTTGAAATGAGTCTCATGGGAGAGCTTTCTTTTTTCTTGGCCTATAAATTAAGCAATCAGAAAAGGGTATTTTCATCAATCAACAAAAATATGCAAAGGAACTCATTAAGAAATTTGGTCTTGAAAAAGGCAAGGCATTTGGAACTCCTATGAGTCCCTCCACATGCTTAGACACTGAATTACCAGGAAAAGAATATGATGAAAAATTATACCGAGGAATGATAGGCTCACTACTCTATCTTACCGCCAGCCGGCCAGATATCATGTTCAGCGTCTGCAAGTGCGCTATATTTCAATCAGCTTCGAAAGAATCCCATCTCACGGCAGTTAAACGTATCATAAGATATCTGATTGGAACCTCCGCTATGGGGTTATGGTATCCTTTCTCTGAAAATTTTGATCTCACTGGATACTCAGATGCTGATTTTTCAGGCGATAAAAAGGACATGAAGAGCACTAGTGGAACATGTCAATTTTTAGGAAAGTCTCTTATTTCCTGGCATAGTAAGAAACAAACATCCTGGCACTATCTACTACCGAATCTGAATACCTGGTTGTAGGAAGTTGTGGTACTCAGCTTTTATGGATGATGCATCAATTACTGGATTACAATTTATCCTTTTAAGGGGTACCTATTTTTTGCGATAATACCAGTGTTATTAGTCTGTCTAATTATATTGTGCATCATTAAAGAGCTAAACATATTGACATTAAGCATCATTTTATTCGCGATTATGTTGAAAATGGTGATTTCTTTCTTGAATTTGTTGATTAAGAAAATCAATTAGCTGACATCTTTACAAAACCCCTTTTTGAAGAAAGATTTTATTTTCATAGAAATTGTCTTGACATCACCGTGTTCAGTATCTAATTGCACCATATTTAATGCTTATTGTTATTTACTGTCCTTAATTACTAATTGTTGTATATTTGTCTTAATCGTTATATATTATTT
>CM040624.1:21860603-22001705 GCA_022817965.1 Solanum lycopersicoides | reverse complement strand
TACTGCAAAATTTTGTGTAACAATTTGATTAGTACAAATCAGAAAAATATCCTCAATTATCAAGTTCCCATTCATTATTAGCAAGAGATAATTCAGAAAATGGGGAACCATCTATAAAAAGTCTAGAACTAAATCATCGATAATTATATCGAGAATTTGTTCTTTAAGTATACATTAAAAGGTAAAACCCTTAAAATTGTAATAAGAACTTCATCACTAGAAAATATGATAGTGAGACATAATAACAAAATTTAGGAAGACAAAAATTCTCTTGATAAGAAATCAGGAAGTGAATTATCAGTCTTTTTTATACTGTATTTCAAAGTCGAACAGAGCTAATTTGCTTGCCACCTGGCAACATTAAACTTTGAAATATCATTTAAATCTTTATCAAACATATATTTAACTGATTGAGCATCAGTTCTAATAATAAATTTTTGATTATATAAATTATCTTGAAATTTTAAAACACATTAACAATGCATAACATTTCATGAGCAACAGTCGCATATTTGCGCTGAGATTCAGACCATTTGCCTGAATGAAATCTAATAAGATATTCAACTTTGTCATGGGGATTAACTTGCTTTAAGATTCCACCATAACCAATATTAGAAGCATCAGTCTCAAAATCTTAATCCAATATGGATTAGCTAAAGTAAGACAAGGCAAATATTTAACTCTTTGCTTGATAGATTTAACTAATTCAGTAAGGTAAAATAAACTGATCCATAAGCAACCGTAGATTCAATCGATCCCATTAGAGATTGTCTAAAATTAAGATTTCTAGCATCTCGTAGAGCTGCTAAAAATGTCTCAGGTAACCCTTTAAGAGTTAATGGTTTGAACACAATCTGAACCATGCCAATATGCATCCAATTATATCTAGCTTTATAAAATTCAATATCTCTTTTGTTCAATAATTGAACAACCTGTTCGTCAGAATTAAGAGATAAGATTGCTCAGTTGTTTTCATAACCTGCTTAGTAGACAGTTTATCAAACCATCCATAATCATAAATTAATTTAGTATCTATTTTAGGAATTGTCCATTTGTTTAACAAATCAAGATCAAGAGGTATATCTACCTCTTCAAGTCTAGTACTTTTAATACTACTTTCTCTAATATTTATAATTTTGATAAAACTTCATATCCATGCTTCGCTTACATTAGATCTGTTACATGTTTGCTAGGAGTTTCTCTAAGAGAGATTTGAAAAATATTAAATGTTACAAGTGTGGACGTTTCGGTCATCTGGCAGCAAATTGTAAGGCAGATAAGTTTAAAGCTTTGGAGTTGAATGAATCGACTCAAGATAAACTTTATGAGTTATTATATGAATCAGATTCAGATTCAAATTCTTTTGGTTATTCTTCAGGTTATAGTACTGATAGTAATGTTGATAATAGTAATAAAAAATGTGTTAATTGTCCAGGTGATAATTGTACTTGTGGACAAGATAAATTTTATAAATTGCAATCTCAGATGGAAGATTCTCATTTTGATAAATTACAACAAAGTTTTGAAGAATTAACTTTTAAAATGATTTCTTCTGAAAATGTTATTGAACTTTTAAAAGATGTTTCTGATGAAAATCTTCGAAATAAGATTTTAGAAATGGCTTCTTCAAGATCATCTTCTTCCAAAGGTTTTGAAAAAATGAAGAAGAATGAAGATAAAGTTTTTGAAAATTTTAATTACAATGCTAGTCCTTATTCTTTGCAAGAAGTATTTTCTCGACTTGAAAAGAAAGGGCAAGATATTGTAAAAACTAGAGATACGTCTCTTGATGATTTAAAATATGAGGTTGAAAACCTTAAAAGAGAAATTAAATCTTTGAAACAAAATCAGTTGATTAATAACCATCGTATTTCTCAGTTAGAAAATGATAAAGATATTTCTTCATCTTCTTTAAATGATAAAGGTAAGTCTGTTGTAATTGATGAAGAGATTAATGAATCTCTTAGTCCTAAATTTCTGGGAATGATGCAAATTGTTACTGCTCATCGTTGATATATAAATTGTACCATTCTGATTAATAATGATTTTAAAATTACAAGTATTGCTATGATTGATAGTGGTGCTGATGTTAGTTGTATTCAGGAAGGATTAATTCCTTCAAGATTCTTTGAAAAAACAACTCACATTGTTAAATCTGCTTCTAATCATGCTTTAGATATAAAATATAAATTGTCTAATACTTGTATTTGCCAAAGTAAGGTTTGTATTCCTCACTTTTTCTTTCTAGTTAAAAATCAATTATAGCCGCCAATTATTCTTGGCACTCCTTTTATTAATGCTATTTATCCCTTTTCTAATTTAAATGCAAAAGGATTTACAGCAAATTATAATGGTAATACCATTAATTTTGAGTTCATAACTGAACCAGTTACTAGAGATATTAACTCTTTAATTCATTTGAAACAAAAACATATTGAATCTTTACAAATGGAAATTTATAGTATGAATATTTCAGAGTCTTTACAATCAACTAAAATACAAGAAAAAATTAAATTGATTTCTGGAAAAATGGCAGCTGATATTTGTGCAGATCATCCAAATGCTTTTTGGGACAGGAAAAAGCATATTGTGACTTTGCCTTATGAAGATTCTTTTTCTGAATCAAATATTCCTACAAAATCTCGCCCTGTCAAATGAATGCAGAATTAGTTGATTTCTGTAAAAAAGAAATTGATAGTCTATTACAAAAGGGACTTATAAAACCCTCTAAATCTCCATGGTCTTGTACTGCTTTTTATGTTAATAACGCTGCAGAACAAGAAAGAGGTGTTCCCAGGTTGGTAATAAATTATAAACCTTTGAACAAAGTTTTAAAATGGATTAGATATCCTATTCCGAATAAGAAAGATCTTCTTTCTCGATTATATGATGCTAATATATTTTCTAAATTTGATTTAGAATCAGGTTATTGGCAAATTCAGATTTTTAAGGAACATACTTATCGAACTGCTTTTAATGTTCCATTTGGTCAATACGAATGGAATGTTATGCCTTTTGGTTTAAAGAATGCTCCTTCTGAATTTCAAAAAATTATGAATGATATTTTTAATCCTTATCTGGATTTCATAATTGTTTATATTGATGATATTCTTGTTTTTTCTAAAACATTAGAATCTCATATTAAGCATCTTGATATTTTCAAAAATATTGTTATACAAAATGGTTTAGTTAGATCTAAAATCAAAATGAGTCTTTTTCAGACTGATGTGAGATTTTTGGGTCATCAAATTTGTCAAGGAAGAATTACTCCTATTCAGAGATCCATCGATTTTGCATCAAAATTTCCTGATGAAATTACTGATAAAACTATGTTGCAAAGATTTTTGGGAAGCTTAAATTATATTTCCCCATTTTATAAAAATTTATCTAAAGATCTTGCACCATTAACTGATAGATTGAAGAAAGGTAAGTTGTTACCTTGGAATAAAGACCTTACTGAATTAGTTAAATCTATCAAGCAAAGAGTTAAATATTTGCCTTGTCTTACTTTAGCTAATCCATATTGGATTAAGATTGTTGAGACTGATGCTTCTAATATTGATTATGGTGGAATCTTAAAGCAAGTTAATCCCCATGACAAAGTTGAATATCTTATTAGATTTCATTCAGGCAAATGATCTGAATCTCAGCGCAAATATGCGACTGTTGCTCATGAAATGTTATGCATTGTTAAATGTGTTTTAAAATTTCAAGATAATTTATATAATCAAAAATTTATTATTAGAACTGATGCTCAATCAGTTAAATATATGTTTGATAAAGATTTTAAACATGATATTTCAAAGTTAATGTTTGCCAGGTGGCAAGCACAATTAGCTCCGTTCGACTTTGAAATACAGTATAAAAAAGGAACTGATAATTCACTTCCTGATTTCTTATCAAGAGAATTTTTGTCTTCCTAAATTTTGTTATTATGTCTCACTATCAATATTTTCTAGGTGATGAAGTTCTTATTACAATTTTAAGGGTTTTACCTTTTAATGTAGACTTAAAAGAACAAATCCTCGATATAATTATCGATGATTTAGTTCTAGACTTTTTTTATAGATGGCTCCCCATTTTCTGAATTATCTCGTGCTAATAATGAATGGGAACTTGATATTTCAGGATATTTTTCAAATCCCTTTTAGAGAAATTCTTAGCAAACCTTGTTGCTTTCCTTTTAGCTTTCTTTTCTTCTTTCTTTTCTTTATATCGTTTTGAACGATGACGCCTTTTATACTTGCGTTGTTGACTATCTTCATTTTGAGATGTCTTTGGTTTGGAACTGAAAGGAGCGTCAATTCCAAACTGAGTACAAAAATCTCCCAATTGAGATCTTTCAGACATCTGGTTTCTTTTAATTTGTTGAGCTAACTTAAGCTCATTACACAGATTTAATCCTTCTTGAGTACATGTTCCAATTAACTTTCCATAAGTTAATTTTTCATAAGGAATTTCTGTATCATTTCCTCTTAGAACTTTCTTCACCCTTTCAGAAAACAATGGAGGAAGACCATCTATAAATCTATTTTTCCAATAACTTAATTTACTTTCTGTTAGATCCATAACTCTACTTAAGAAAGTGTCCTTGTACCATCGGAAATGCCCCAAATGATTACATTTAAGACCATTTAAAAAAGTTCTAATAGTCTCATTTTGATTGGAAAATCTTCCATTAAAATGTTCTAAGATCGTAAGAACAAGTGTATAAACTGCATCTTCAACTTTTTGAGTTGTAATCTTTTCTACTGATTTTCCATCTTCACCAGTAACTATTTCACGTTTGACATCCTCTTTATATGCATTAGTAATTGCATATCTTTCTTCAGGAGATAAGAAATTATCCCACCATCCTCGGAGCTGACCTGTAAATCCTGCAATAATCATCTTGCAGGTAGCATGATCAGTATTTTGATTTGTATGACGACAAATAGAGGAGTACATCGACATCCTATGAACCATAATAGAAACTTGCGTATCTGTTAAGGCATCCAAATTCCATTCATATACCTCATTTCCACTATATGATGTGTTAGTTTGATTCCAATCTCTTTCTTCAATTAACACATCTTGAGGTGTTGGACGAGGATAATAATAAGTCATCATTGAAGGGAGAGTTGCATAGCCCCCTTTTCCTATAATCCTCTGCTTGTTGTTATCACCAGCTTTGAATCTTCGGGCATTAACTTTCGAAACATCCTGATTTGGATCTTGAATACCAAGGAGCTGATTTTCAATCTTAGCAATATTTGACTCAGAAAAATCATTTGTAATAGGTTTTGAACTTAAACCCGATAATTTTTTATCAATAAGATTTTCTAAATCATTAAAAGATTTAACTTTGAAATCAGCAGTATCAATAGGACGCTGAATATGAGTTGGAACACTTAAAGGATTTTTAGAAGTAGAAGCTTTATCTTCTTTTGGACCCTTTTGAAATTCCTTTACCAAAATAATTAATTCATCTAATTTTTTATCTAAAGAACTAATATGTTCTCCCAGAACTTTAACATATAAACTCAAATAATTATTTTGAGAAATAAGATTATTAATCTCATGAATAGTAATCTGGGCTACATCTGTTTGAATAAACTTTTGAAAAGCTGAAAAAGTTAACCCAGTATTATTAGGCAAAATAAATGGAGCTTGAGGAGGATAAATGGCCTTAGTTATAGTGCCATCATTTGCTTTTAAAGTTCTTTCAATAACCTTTATATACAAAGGTAAATAAGTAGTTATACACCACGGAACAAAATAAATAATTTTGTTATGTAAAGCACAAGTTTCATAAAACTCTTGAGAAATATTATTTAAATCTTCTTGACTATAAGTCTCAAAAAACCAAGTTCTAAACTGGTTCCATTTTTTATTATAAAATTCTTTTTGAATATGTTTTCGAACCAGAGATCCTGGACTAAAATCCAATTGTTGACTCATCATCATCACATATCGTTAAGATCTGTTGATTTATCAACATTGAAATCCATTTCTGACTGAGTTGGATCTAAATCTGACAACTTATCTGTTGCTTGAACAATATTAGTTTTAGGGTCTATTCTTACCCTTTCAACTATTCCTTCACTCATCGTATCACTTAGAGTGTGAAGAGACAAAGGTCTTCTTCTCGCTGATCCACAACTAGGACCTTCTTGACTTACCGGAGAAATATGCTGAATTTTTGGTAACCTTCTATAACCAGAAAAAGATCGCCTATTATAAACAGGAGGAGAATTATCATGAAACTCAATGTAAACCTTACCATCAGGATTTTGAGTAATATGAGAATAATCACTTTTAGTGACTTCTTCAGCAACCTGTCTTTGAGATACATCATAATTTAATATCCATTTATCAGGAAAATTAATTTCATCCCATTTAATAGGTCTTCTAGTTGTAATTTTGGATTTAGCAAAATTAGTTTCAACTAGAATAGTCTCGTTTACCGAATCATATAATTTACAACGAGGATTCAAAGTAGTTAATAACTTAAAATAAATCCTGTAAGATAAACATATAAGTTGAGATCCAGGAGCATAATTATAACCATGAGTTTTAACATTTAATGTTAATGCATCAAGAATATTCATATCAGATAAAGATAATTGCAAATTAGGTTGCGTATTAAAATAAACTGGTCCATAAGCAACCGTAGATTCAATAGAACCCATCAAAGATTGTCTAAAATCTAAATTTCTAGCATCTCGTAGAGCTGCTAAAAATGTCTCAGGTAACCCTTTAAGAGTTAAAGGCTTAAAAGCAATTTGAACCATGCCAACATGCATCCAGTTATATCTAGATTTATAAATCTCAATATCTCTTTTATTCAATAATTGAACCACCTGTTCTTCACAATTTAGAGCTAAAGATTGTTCGGTAGTTTTAACCACCTGCTTTGTAGATAATTTATCAAACCAACCATAATCATAAATCAATTTTGTATCCACTTTAGGGATAGTCCATTTGTTTAACAAATCAAGATTCTGAGGTATATCTACCTCTTCTAATCTAGTACTCTTTATATTATTATCACAAAAATTCATAAATTTGATAAAATTTCATATCCATGTTAGCATACATCAGATCTGTTACATGTTCTTACAGAATATCTGGCTCTGAACCATAACAAGATCTACAAGGCTGGCGGTAGTCCGCACGGACATCTAGATCTAGCTTTGCACATGACCAAGTTATACTTGAAACGTATTATAGTTTTGTTAAATTTTTTATCCTAAGTTTCGGCTGTATGGTAAACTTTTACTCAAGCATGGAGCCTGTCTTAATAATATATATATTAATGTATAGCAGTTCTAACATGGGTTTCAAGTTGCCCCTTTCTTCAACAATTAACGGGGACTTACAATACCACATGCTTGCTACCATTAACAGTGTATTATCAGACTGTACCACCATCTCGAAACCAAGTCAAAACTTGTGATAAAAGTTTAAGAACTATAATAAGAATTCATTATAACTTGATTAGATCCAGATATTAAACAAGAACATCATACAGAAATTATGCAGCTAGCATAGATATGAAAATTATCTTAGCCAGCCATAAAGGCGGCAATAATAAAAGAAGATAATATTAAAATATCTTAAAAGAAAAATACCTTTAAACAGATCTTTAAACCAAAACGCTTCTTTATTGATTCACACAAGAGAGTTTTTTACAAGAGGAAGAGAGAGACAACTAGAGAGAAAACAAAATAAGACTTAAGAAGTCCTGCTCCTCTCATACGAGAACGGGGCTTCTTATATAGAAAAAGAAAAGTAAAATGGGTCCCTTATGTGGGCCCTAATATAGTGTTTTAAATAATTTTTTAATCAGTAATATACTGTTTTTGATAAGGAAGAATCAAATCTTATCCTTCCCTTTCAATTTCTTCATTATTGTGTCTTCTGGCTCTTTAATTGATGCGAGGAAATCTTCTACTTTCTGCAAATGTCTTTCTGTCAATTCAATATCTTGTTCAACAGACTGTGCATCAGCAGTATCACTATGTCCACTTTTCATTGAAGTGTCTGATTTATCAAATTCATTAATGTTTTGTAACAAATTCTTTTTGATTTCTTCCAAATAATCATTTATCATTTCTTCTTTGTTTCCATCTTGAATGAAAATTCTCCTGGCAATATGCTTGATTGAACTCCCAGTAGAAATTCCTTTTTGCGGAGAGTTCTGATATGCTTTAATGGTATTGGTGATTTGATCCAATAACTCTTGTCCATATAATTGACCAGTTGCTGGGTCTTGTATATTTAATTTTCCCCAAAAATTAGTAAAATATTTGCGATATAAACAAGGAATGTTTTCGTTTGGGGTATAACCCACCTCTGGAATCCATTTATGGATCCATGGAATAGAAAACTCGATAAAGAAATACATCTGATCAATTTTTTCAATATTTGAGATATGATCTTGCAAAAATAAATCAGTTAAAAATGGAGAAACTTTTACCCATTGCTTATATAAAGTATTAAAATTATAAGGTAAAATCTTTACCGTTGGGCCATGAATAGACCACCAGTTTATAAACCAATTGGGTAAACTTTTTGTAATTTTTCCTTTACTTCCTCCTTCTTGGAGTATTATTGGTTCTTCTATAGGCATTCTTTTTCCCATAGGTTTAACTTCTGTTATTGGAACATCTCCTTGTGTATATACTCTTCTACGTGGTATATTTCCTGTACTATTATCTGCAGTATAACCTTGTTCATTTGTTCTTTGAAATGGACTACTAGAACTTGCTGTTTCCATTAATTCTTTTTGGCTGAATATAGATTCTATCTCAGATATTTCACTATCATTTTCTTGTATTTCTGTCATTATTAGAGGAGGGGGTCTATTTCAATAGATATTTCAATAAATTTCGTTTAAATTTTATGTTGTAAAATCCTACTCAGTACTCCTTCACTCTAAAATGTTCTATTATGTAATTATCATTTTAGTTTCTAGTTTTTCTTCCCTTATACATATATATATATATATATATATATATATATATATATATATATATATATATATATATATATATATATATATTTGTTTTTTTTAATTATGGACTCTGTCCATTCATGAATCTATTATTACTGTTCATCTCTTTCCCTTAGCTTTTGTTCTTAAAAGTAGTCTTCTTTAACCACACCCCGGATTTGGTCATTCATCGTTCTTTTAAGAACATTCAAACTGACCTAACAATGTCCTAGGAATTTACAGGTTAATCCATCGATACTTTTAAGAGGCTAAGAGACTAACCATATACTAAGTAACATAGATTCATAATAAAATTCATAAATTTATAAACAAATAATAAACATATCATATGTAATTTACAAAACACACATAATTTACATATATGGGAAGTTTACTAGAAACATAAATATGAAAACTTACATTATTAGAACAGAGTGAAGTTTCCCTTTCGGGAAACCCGAACTACTTCCAAAAGAACTTTACAAAAGTTTTAAAGATAACTTAAAACAAAGAACTTAATATTATATAATTTTTTTTTTATATAAAGTAATTCTGAAGAGGAAGGATTTTTGGGAAAACTTGGGATTTGCTGGTTGTGGATTTTTTCGCTCTGCCTTCTTCTTCTGATAATGTCTTCTTTATATACACAATTATGGAATTCAAACTCCGGACTTCAAAATGAAAAAGAATCTTATCTTTTCCGTCGGGTGTGCATTGGGCCCCATCGCACGTGAAATGATTCCTTCCTTTGCATTATTATCCGTCCTTTGTCTGATTTATTACTGCACCATTATCACTCTATCCTACTCAAAAAGTCTAATGCTTATCCCTTACTTAGTGCCTATAAAATAAAGACGCGTCCCATCAGTTTTTCAACACATGTGTGGTAGTGAGTAAAGTGGGACTCACATTTTTTGACAAAAGAGGCATTCCTCTTGAAAGCAAAAACCACTATATTATTACACATATTTATTTATCTATCTATATATATGTATAATTTTTTTTTTTAAGTGTCTAAGTTGTGTAATGCAATCGAATCAAAACTCATGCCAGAGTCATCATCGTTTGGATCTTGAGCAAATTGTATTGAATCTGAAAAATTGTCTGAATTATTTGGACTTGAAACTGAATTTTGTCTTGGGCTTTGTATTGGGCTTGAGTTTATATGTTTGTCTTTTTCTTGTTGTTCTTTAAGTAATTTTTCTACAGTTTGGGCTATAATAGATTCTAGGTCTTTATTTTTTTGGGATTTTTTGGTTTTTTGTCTAAGAGTCTGGTTAAATGAAAGAGGTAACCGTCTTCTGGAGGATGAGCCTTTATCTTTTTCACTTTTTGGCAAAGTGACAGCCATTAACGGATTTGAGAAGTCTTTACCGGTTACCGTTTGAACCGGACTAGCTGTATCTTTATCCGATACAGTGGATTTATTTACATTCAGAGGGGAATGTACACCCATCTCATCCATTTTTCTTGGGGATGGAAAACCCTGTATGTTGTTCTGGGTGTCTTTAGTCTTCAAATCATTCTCTATTTTTGCCATTCTTTCTTTGATCTGGAGATTTTCTTGTAACAATACCTCATTCTTATAATTTAATCTCTTGAAGGCTTCGGTCATTGAAGAACAATGATCACAAAAAATAATTTTGTCTGTGTCTTTTTGAATATGGTATTGAGGAATTTTGTCTGGATTCTGTTTAAGAGAGGGAGAGATATAATAGTTTGGACCTAAGACTCCCCTAGCATAGTCTAATGCTTCAGTAAAATCATTAAATCCTTTAAAAAGTGGTTTAGAAATTCCTTTAATAGAGTCTAATACTTCTATCCAAGTTTGAAAAACTCCATTTATCTTACCATGTATTACAACATAATATTTAAACCTATTTTCTTTATTTTTAGTAGAAAAGTAATATCCTAAAGCATTTAATACAGCAATTATATATTTGGTGTCTTTTTTATTATGAGCTATCCAAATATTGCCTATTAAACATTTCTGTTGTTTGTCTAGTTGTTATATAGGCAAGTGTCTAAAAGTCAAATTGGATGATTCATATGCTATTAAATTATGTTGTCCAAATTGTAACCTTTGTATTCTATTATCATCCATTTTATTTAATGGTCGAAAATGTAAATTAGATAATACTGTCTGTTTATATAAGTCTGAAAAATTTGGGGTTGGAGGTTGAACTCCTTTGCCCTTATCTTGGAAGGATGGTCTCATTCTGTAAAATTTAAAATTTAAACTTTAATCAATAATCTACTTAATTGATCTGCAATACTATTATCATTTCCTTTAATATGCTCAAAAGTTATAGAATTATAAATTGATATAGTATCTAAAAAATTTAACCATCTTCTTCTACTACTAGTTTTATCATTAATTTTCTGGTGAAATTTTACTATAGCTTCACAATCTGTTCTTATTAATATTTCTGGTTTATTTAAAATATAAATTCTAAAGCTATTTAATTCGTATATTACAGCCAAAATTTCAACATCTATGCTAGCTTTATTACCTTTTTCTTTGAATTTTCCACTTTGATAAGCACATATTTTTTCTTCTTTTTTAGAACTATATTTATGTGGTCTTGATTTTAATACTGCACCCCATCCATCAAAACTCCCATCTGTTTCTATTATTAAATAATCTGATTCTAATGGCATATTAAGATCAGGAATATTTTTTCTTTTTTCTTTTATGTTTTGTACTAATTTTATATCTTCAATATTAAAATTTCTTTGTCCCTTAAATCCTGTCTTAGAGTATAATGGTCCTGCTAATTTTCCTAAATTCTTAATAAATGGTCTTGCATAATTAATTATTCCTAAGAATTTTTGTAAATCCTTTAAATTATTTAATTTATCTGGCATGTCTAGAGCTTTTTTAGCTATATGAGGTTGTAGTTTAACTTTTCCTTCTCCTAAAGTAATTCCTAGGAAATTTATATAGATTTTACATAATTCTATTTTCTTTTTACTAATTATTATTCCATTATTAACAAATAATCTAAAAAATGTTTGTAAATGTCCTAAGTGTTCTTTTATATCTTTACTAAATACTAAAATATCATCTACATATACTAAAACAAATCTTTTATATTCTCCAAATATTTGATCCATTTTTCTTTGAAAAATTGGAGGTGCTGTTTTTAATCCGAATGACATAACTAGCCATTCAAAATGTCCTTCAGGACAGGTAAAAGCTGTCCATTCTATACTATCTGGATGCATTTTTATTTGCCAATAGCCTGACTTACAATCAAATTTACTAAAGATTGTTTTACCTTGAATTCTATTTATTAACTATGTTTTGTCTGGTAATTTATATCCGTCTGTTCTAGTATTATCATTTAATCTTTTATAATTTATAACCATTCTAGCCTTTCCTCTAACTATTTCACTATGATTCTTTACCATGAATGCTGCTGATCTATGTTTTGAAGTAGATCTTCTTATAACTCCTAATTCTAATAGTTCTTTAATTTGTATTTTAAAATCTTCTAAATCTTGATTTGTAGCTTCTATCGAAGCTGTTTTTATTATGTATTCTGGATTTATTATATCTAACTTACATACTATTTGATTATTTTCCCAATGTTTTAAAGGTTTTTCTCCTATTATTTCTATTTGATCTAGAATATTCACTATATTATCTAGATCTTTTTGATTTCTTATTTGTCCTAGTGTTTGGATTCCTGTTTTAAAATTATATAATTCTGTTTCCATTTCTATTAAAACATAGTTTTTATTAACTATATCTTCTTCATCTAATTCAAGTCTATCTTCATATAATATATTACATCCTGTTTTAGTACATTGTATATTATTTTCACAATTCTCACAACATTTTTGTTTATGTCTTATTTGAGTATTAATTTTATTAGTTAAGACAGAAGTATAAGTAATGTTTTTCATGAAAAGTATTCCGTCATTTGTTATTAAAGTTCCTCCTTTATTATATAGTATAAAATCTAGTCCTAAAACAAAATCTACTCTTATATCTAAATCTCTTACCCATATTTTATCCATCTTATAGGTAGGTTTATAGAATTCTGAGCAAGTATTTAAAAAACTAACTTGTGCTTTATCTATGTAATATTTGTATATATTATGTGTTCCATCCATTTGCATGACTGCAAGTGGTTTCTCTAAAGTCTTTATTAATTCTGGTGGTACTATTTTCTTATTTAAAATACTTTTTGTACATCCTGAATCTATTAGTGCTAGAGTCTCTAGTTCATATTTTCCTATTTGAAGTCTTGCTAATACTTTAACTGTATTTATATTTTTATCTTGATGACATATTAGAGTATTAGATTCTTCATTCATTAATTCCTGATTATCTAATGGTAGTTCTTGTTCAATATTTTTTCCTTTTTCTAATCTTACTATTCTTTCTTCTAATTCTTTAACTTTTGCCTCTAATACTGATACTTTTAGATTTATTAAAGGTTCATTTGTATGTACTTCTTTCCTTTTTTGGGTTATTATTCCTAACTGTGTTTCTATACAACTTATACATCCTTCTATAAAACATTTATTACATTTAGCTCTTTTATATTTACTTGGATACCATTTACACCAGTTACATGGATTACTATCTAATCCTGTATCTTTTTCAAAATTATGTTCACATTCTATTATATTCATAAAATTAATTTGTAAATCGTCTATATTTAAATTTTCTATTCCTATTTCATTAATTAATTCTTCTCCTTCTGAATTAGAAGAATCTTCTTCTTTACTATTCTCGTCTATATCAATTCTTACTATACAGTAAATACTTTCATTATCCGACATATATTCATCTACATTTAATAATGTTTCGTTAAATTCTTCTACTAATTGAGCATTTCTAGTTTTTGCATTATATCTTTTATGACAAGTATTTGCTAAATGTTTTATGCTTCCACATGTAAAACATTCTAACTTATTCTTATAATTTCTGTCTGTTCTATATTTTCTAACATGTCTATCCCTATTTAAGTATGGTTTTCTAGCTGAAGATTTCCTAAGAAAATATCCTTTTTTATTATATCTCTTATTGTATTGTGGGTTGTATTTTTTATACCTTTTCTTTTTATATTGATTTTTATCATAATTTTGGGTTGTATATATTATATCTTTACAGAAATTCATTTCATTTTGTTTTAATTGTTTTTGTATTTGTGAATTAGTACATTTTTCTTGTAATATTTCCATTATATGTTGTATTCTATGCCCTATTGACCATTTGGCTTGAGGGTTTTGTGCTACCCCTTCTCTTTTAGTCCATCTATCTTCTATTTCTCTTCCTAAAGCTCTAGGTAATTTATTAAATAATTTTTTACCTAAATCCTGATCAAATGCATTTCCACTAATTGTACAATAATAGAAATAATCGTTTAAAAATTTCTTTATGTAATACCAATTACTTATACTTAATTGTTCTAGTTTTATTACTGCATTTCTTTGTAAAGCTACTAAGCCACTATTTGGGTCTTCTCCGGTGATTAATGTATGTATTTTATTTGTAAAATTATAAGGGTTTGGTCCTAAGGATACTAAATACTGAAATTATGATGGGAATTCTACTTTATAAGCTTCCCATAGAGCTTTGGTTGATTCTCCTAAAAATGTTTCTAAGTATTTATACATTGTTTCAGCATCAGTTTCTGTATAGTTTTTTATAAAATCTGCTACTACTATTCCTTTCCATAAGTTTATTACTGAATTCCATCTCTGTGGATCATGTGCAGCTATATTTAAAATTTGTCCTTTACTTTCTCCTTCTTGGAGTATTATTGGTTCTTCTATAGGCATTCTTTTTCCCATAGGTTTAACTTCTGTTATTGGAACATCTCCTTGTCTATATACTCTTCTACGTGGTATATTTCATGTACTATTATCTGCAGTATAACCTTGTTCATTTGTTCTTTGAAATGGACTACTAGAACTTGCTGTTTCCATTAATTCTTTTTGGCTGAATATAGATTCTATCTCAGATATTTCACTATCATTTTCTTGTATTTCTGTCATTATTTTATTAGCTTTTTCTAATTTCTCTTGTAAATTTGTTTCTAATCTATAACCTTTATTATCTGTTCTTTTTTCACATGTTTTAAAATGTAATGTTACCTGTTCTAAGTTTAAATCTTTTAATTTACATCCCTTGCATGTAAATAATCTATTTTTATTATTTTTACATATTTCTTTTGCTTTTTCTATAGCTAAATCTACTTCATAGTCTTCTTCTAATATTATTTCTATATTCATACCTTCTAAAGGTAATTCTTCTATAACACTTTCTTCTTCAATGTCTTTTTGAGCTTCATAATTATAGTCTGTAAATCTAATTGAAGGTTCTCCTTTAGAGTTTGTATATATTAAATGAGAGTCTGGTGTTAAAGCTTCTTTCTCTTTGAAATCACTTAATTTCCATTCTAATCCTGCATATTCTTCAGGGTTTATTTTTATAGGTTTTATTAATTTTATCCCTTTATTTCCCATTACTTCTACTACATCTTTTATTTGTAATTTAAATCTAGTATTACTACTATCTGTCATTTTTCCTAAAAATCCTACACACATTAATAAATTTTTTCCACTATGCATTTCCTGATATCCTTTAGTTTGTATTCCTATTCTAATGTGAGTTCCGAATTCATTTAGATTCATCATAAAGTCTGGACTTATATAGAAAATTCCTCCATTATTAGTCATATCTACTTCTGTTAATCCTATAATTGCCTTTTTTATATCTGACCATTTTTTATCATATATTGTAATTAATGTTTTTGTTCCTAAATTTTTTCTAGTTAATCCTTTAATTCCTATAACTATTAATCCCATATGCATTAGGTCTTTTTTAACATGTTTTATTTCTTTTACAGATTCGGAGTTTATGAATGGTAAAGATACAGAAGTTTTTCCTAATACTGACAATTGTTCTTCTCTATAATGTCTATATAGTTGAGATTTTGAATTTGTATTATATAAAACTTTTGGATTCAATAAGTTTAATTGATTTTGTTGAAAGATTTGTATATCTTTATCTGTATCTATTATTTCATCTAATTGTTGATTATTTTTTTCTTTTGTCTTTCTATTTAATATTCTTGACAAAAAATTATTACTTATGCTATTCTGGGTGTAACTTGGTCCTGGTCTTTCTTTTCTTTTATCTCTTGATCTAGTTGGAAAAATGTCCATTTCTGCTGTTTTTTAATTATTTTATCTTTTTGTGGAGTAATTTCTATTTTAGTTAATTTTTCTATTGATTCTTCCACTCCAGTTGTGTTTATAGTTTTACCTTCTGATTTTTCTTTAGAATTTTTATCTATTTTATGATGTAGTTGTAATAAAAGTGATATTATTATATTATTTTGTTTTATGATTATTTGATCGGATTCTGAAGGTGGATTAAATTCTTTATAATCTAATGGAAGGGTTATTCTTTTTTCTATTAATGTTATTGCTTCTTTATATGTTTCTGTTTCTATTAGATCTATCATGAAAGAACTATGTCTTTTATTGTTATTAATTCTGTCTTTATTTCTTGTAATTTTATAATTAAATTATTATTAACTTCTTCTCTTAATCTATTATTTAATTTTTTAGTTAATTCTATTCCTTGTTCTTTTAAATAGTCTAAATTTTCTTCTATCTTATTAAAAGTTTGTTTTTGCCTATTTTGGGTTTCTTCTTGTTCACTTAATATTTTTATAATTTTACTATTATGTTCTTTAATTTTTTCACTAAGGTTTATTATTAAATCTATTAAAGTATTATATTGAGGATCTTCTGTATGTAAACTATGGTCTCCACTATCGAAATTACACTTTATAATACTTTCTCCTTTTAATCTTTTAAATCTTTTTTCTATAGTTATTTGTAGATCTAAATATTCTAGACTTTTTAATGAAGCTTTTTTACTATTATTATTTTATCCTAAAGTAGTTGGTTTATAATATTCACTAAATTTTTTTATTCTTTTAGTATAATTATAAATACTTGTATTAATACCTTGTAATTCCCACTTTAGACCTTTTATATATTCGTCGTTATTTATATTATGTTCAAAATTTATTGGTTTGAAAAATTCGTTTTCATATATATATATATATATATGCTTCTATTTCTTTTTCTGCTTTCTGTAATTTTTCTTTTTCCTTTATATCTCTATATAATATCCAATAATTAAATCTTATATGTTTAGCAAAAGGAAGATTTCTCATATATATTTTTTAATTGAAATATTTCTAGATATAAGATGTCTTACTAATTTTGGTTCTAATATTTTGATCAAGAAAAATATATGATCTAATCTGTTACTTATTTCTTTTTTAGAATTTTTTATTTTTATTTCTTTTAATAATATATCTGCTTCTAGATATAAACCTAATAATTCTCTTTTAACTTTTTTATATTCTCTAGTATTTTTATAAGGTCTTCTCATATATTATCCTACAGAATTATAATAATAAGGGTTATTTTGATAGTTTTAATTCTTTCTACTATGTCTTTAATCTCAAGATTTACCTGATTTAATTCTTCTTGTATTTGTTTTTGAGATTGTCTAATAGTCTCCCTAAGAGTCTTTACAGAATATTTATATGTATAAGTTAAAGATAATCTTAAATTTAAAGTAAAAAGATGACTTTCTAAAGATTTTTTATATAAATTAACTATTTTTTAATGTTGTCTATTATAAAATAAAGTTCTATGATATGCAAATGTTCTTCTAGAATAATAATCTTTTTTCATATAATATTTTTTGTCTTTTCAAGATCACTGGCTCTGATACCAAATGAGAGGAGGGGGTCTATTTCAATAGATATTTCAATAAATTTCGTTTAAATTTTATGTTGTAAAATCCTACTCAGTACTCCTTCACTCTAAAATGTTCTATTATGTAATTATCATTTTAGTTTCTAGTTTATTCAATATCTTGTTCAACAGACTGTGCATCAGCAGTATCACTATGTCCACTTTTCATTGAAGTGTCTGATTTATCAAATTCAGAAATATTTTGTAGCAGATTCTTTTTAATTTCCTCCAAATAATCATTGATCATTTCTTCTTTGTTTCCATCTTGAATGGAAATTCTCCTAGCAATATGCTTGATTGAACTCCCAGTAGAAATTCCCTTTTGAGGAGAGTTCTGATATGCCTTAATGGTATTGGTAATTTGATCCAATAACTCTTGTCCATATAATTGTCCAGTTGCTGGGTCTTGTCTATTTAATTTTTCTCAGAAATTGGTAAAATATTTGCGATAAAAACGAGGAATGTTTTCGTTTGGGGTATAACCCACCTGTGGAATCCATTTATGGATCCATGGAATAGAGAACTCAATGAAGAAATACATCTGATCAATTTTTTCAATATTTCAGATATGATCTTGCAAAAATAAATCAGTTAAAAATGGAGAAAGTTTTACCCATTGTTTATGTAAAGCATTAAAATTATAAGGTAAAATCTTTACCGTTGGGCCATGAATAGACCACCAGTTTATAAACCAATTGGGTAAACTTTTTGTAAAAACTTGAGCCCAAACTTTTAAAAACCAAGTGTGTTTAAGTTTATCATTATTGTAATAAATTTTTTTATGAAAAGCCTGGATATAATCCCAGTAAGTAAAACTCATATTTATTTTATTAACAGAAACCTGTCTCTCCTGCATAGTGGATATTCCCCATTCTTCTGCAGATATAATCTGCTTAATAGTGATCTTCGAGAAGTTATAAACATTCTTGTCATATTCAGATGTGAAATGCTGAAATTCAGCACTTCCTGTATGATTCAAAATAGACTCATAGTATAACCGAGTCTTATATGCTTCTCCAGGGAAATATAATCCCTTTGTTAGATACCTTTGGAGTATCTTCCAAGGTTCATGACTTCTCTGAATATCAGAGTTTTCCAAAAGAAATATAATCTCTTTTGTATAGGCTTCTTCTGAGACTCTGACTAGGTCTTCTTTAGCTAAAGAGGCGTAGGTATCACCTTGCTCTTTTTTCTGCAAATATGCTTGAATTTGTTCATATAATGAACTGTCTTTAGGAATATCCTTTAAGTTAATGGAAGATGAAGCTGATGATGAAGCTTCTCCAATTTTTGAATTGATCAAAGTTTTACTTCCTAACTGTATCACAGGAAAGGAAGAGTCGTATGACGACCTTGTAGATTGTGAAGAGGACGATCTTCCTCTTCCTCGTTGATTTCTTCCCCCACGACCACGAACATGTGACCATGGTGGAGGATCAGTACCTCCCATACTGCAAAAATTTAATTAATATAAATCAGAAAAATATCCTGAAATGTCTAATTCTCAATCATTATTTGCAAGGGATAAATCAGAAAACGGTGAACCATTTATAAAAAAGTCTAGAACTAAATCATCGATAATTATATCGAGGATCTTCTCTTTTAAATCTTCATTAAAAGGTAAAATCTTTAAAATAGTAATAAGAGCTTTGTCACCTAAGAAATATTGGTAAGTAGACATATTAACTATTTTTTAAGAAGACAAGAATTCTCTTGATAGGAAATCAGGAAGTGAATTATCAGTTCCCTTTTTATACTGAATTTCAAAGTCGAAAGGAGCTAATTGTGCTTGCCACCTGGTAAACATTAGCTTTGAAATATCATGCTTAAAATCTTTATCAAACATATATTTAACTGACTGAGCATCAGTTCTAATAATAAATTTTTGATTATATAAATCATCTTGAAATTTTAATACACATTTAACAATGCATAGCATTTCATGAGCAACAGTCGCATATTTACGCTGAGAATCAGACCATTTTCCTGAATGAAATCGTATAAGATATTCAATCTTGTCATGGGGATTAACTTGTTTTAAAATTCCACCATAACCAATATTTGAAGCATCAGTTTCAATAATCTTAATCCAATTTGGATTAGCCAAAGTAAGACAAGGCAAATATTTAACTCTTTGCTTAATAGATTTAACTAAATTAGTAAGATCATCAGTCCAAATCAACAATTTACCTTTCGTTAGCCTATCAGTTAAAGGAGCAAGATCTTTAGATAGATTTTTATAAAATGGGGAAATATAATTTAAACTTCCCAAAAATCTTTGTAACATATTTTTATCAGAAATAACATCAGGGAATTTTGACGCAAAATCAATGGATCGTTGAATAGGAGTAATCTTTCCTTGACAAATTTGATGACCCAAATATCTTACATCAGTCTGGAAAAGACTCATTTTGGTTTTAGATATAACTAAACCATTTTGTATAACAATATTTTTGAAAATATCAAGATGCTTAATATGAGATTCTAATGTTTTAGAAAAAACAAGAATATCATCAATATAAACAATTATGAAATTCAGATAAGGATTAAAAATATCATTTATAATTTTTTGAAATTCAGAAGGAGCATTCTTCAAACCAAAAGGCATAACATGCCATTCGTATTGACCAAATGGAACATTAAAAGCAGTTCGATAAGTATGTTCCTTAAAGATCTGAATTTGCCAATAACCTGATTTTAAATCAAATTTGGAAAATATATTAGCATCATATAATCGAGAAAGAAGATCTTTCTTATTCGGAATATACTTATCGAACTGCTTTTAATGTTTCATTTGGTCAATCGAA
The DNA here is from genome assembly GCA_022817965.1 of Solanum lycopersicoides. Taxonomy (NCBI): domain Eukaryota; kingdom Viridiplantae; phylum Streptophyta; class Magnoliopsida; order Solanales; family Solanaceae; genus Solanum; species Solanum lycopersicoides. The sequence goes on along the minus strand of CM040624.1, from coordinate 21,981,116 downwards.
TGGAATGTTATGCCTTTTGGTTTAAAGAATGCTCCTTCTGAATTTCAAAAAATTATGAATGATATTTCTAATCCTTATCTGGATTTCATAATTGTTTATATTGATGATATTCTTGTTTTTTCTAAAACATTAGAATCTCATATTAAGCATCTTGATATTTTCAAAAATATTGTTATACAAAATGGTTTAGTTATATCTAAAACCAAAATGAGTCTTTTTCAGACTGATGTGAGATTTTTGGGTCATCATATTTGTCAAGGAAGAATTACTCCTATTCAGAGATCCATCGATTTTGCATCAAAATTTCCTGATGAAATTACTGATAAAACTATGTTGCAAAGCTTTTTGGGAAGCTTAAATTATATTTCCCCGTTTTATAAAAATTTATCTAAAGATCTTGCACCATTAACTGATAGATTGAAGAAAGGTAAGTTGTTACCTTGGAATAAAGACCTTACTGAATTAGTTAAATCTATCAAGCAAAGAGTTAAATATTTGGCTTGTCTTACTTTAGCTAATCCATATTGGATTAAGATTGTTGAGACTGATGCTTCTAATATTGGTTATGGTGGAATCTTAAAGCAAGTTAATCCCCATGACAAAGTTGAATATCTTATTAGATTTCATTCAGGCAAATGGTCTGAATCTCAGCGCAAATATGCGACTGTTGCTCATGAAATGATATGCATTGTTAAATGTGTTTTAAAATTTCAAGCTGATTTATATAATCAAAAATTTATTATTAGAACTGATGCTCAATCAGTTAAATATATGTTTGATAAAGATTTTAAACATGATATTTCAAAGTTAATGTTTGCCAGGTGGCAAGCACAATTAGCTCCGTTCGACTTTGAAATACAGTATAAAAAAGGAACTGATAATTCACTTCCTGATTTCTTATCAAGAGAATTTTTGTCTTCCTAAATTTTGTTATTATGTCTCACTATCAATATTTTCTAGGTGATGAAGTTCTTATTACAATTTTAAGGGTTTTACCTTTTAATGTAGACTTAAAAGAACAAATCCTCGATATAATTATCGAGGATTTAGTTCTAGACTTTTTTATAGATGGTTCCCTATTTTCTGAATTATCTCTTGCTAATAATGAATGGGAACTTGATATTTCAGGATATTTTTCTGATTTGTACTAATCAAATTGTTACACAAAATTTTGCAGTATGGGAGGTACTAATCCTCCACCATGGTCACACGTTCGTGGTCGTGGGGGTAAAAATCATCGAGGAAGGGGAAGATCATCCTCTTCACAGCAATATGCACAAATATCAGCTGCCATTTTTCCAGAAATCAATTTAATTTTTTCTTGTATTTTAGTTGATTGTAAAGACTCTGAAATATTCAGACTATAAATTTCCATTTGTAAAGAATCAATATGTTTTTGTTTCAAATGGATTAAAGAATTAATATCTCTAGTGACTGGCTCAGTTATGAACTCAAAATTTATGGTATTACCATTATAATTTGCAGTAAATCCTTTTGCATTTAAATTAAAAAAGGGATAAATAGCATTAATAAAAGGAGTACCAAGAATAATTGGTGGATATAATTGATTTTTAACCAAAAAGAAAAAGTGAGGGATACAAACCTTACTCTGGCAAATACAAGTATTAGACAATTTATATTTTATATCTAATGCATGATTAGAAGCAGATTTAACAATATGAGTTGTTTTTTCAAAAAGTCTTGAAGGAATTAATCCTTCCTGAATACAACTAACATTTAACTGATTGGAGAAGCTTCATCATCAGCTTCATCTTCCATTAACTTAAAGGATATTCCTAAAGACAGTTCATTATATGAACAAATTCAAGCATATTTGCAGAAAAAAGAGCAAGGTGATACCTACGCCTCTTTAGCTAAAGAAGATGACCTAGTCAGAGTCTCAGAAGAAGCCTCTACAAAAGAGATTATATTTCTTTTGGAAAACTCTGATATTCAGAGAAGTCATGAACCTTAGAAGATACTCCAAAGGTATCTAACAAAGGGATTATATTTCCCTGGAGAAGCATATAAGACTCGGTTATACTATGAGTCTATTTTGAGTCATACAGGAAGTGCTGAATTTCAGCATTTCACATCTGAATATGACAAGAATGTTTATAACTTCTCGAAGATCACTATTAAGCAGATTATATCTGCAGAAGAATGGGGAATATCCACAATGCAGGAGAGATCTGTTTCTGTTAACAAAATTAATGTGAATTTCACATACTGGGATTATATCCAAGCTTTTCATAAAACAATTTATTACAATAATGATAAACTCAAGCACATTTGGTTTTTAAAAATATGTGCTAAAGTTTTTACTCAAGTTATACCAAACTGGTTTATAAATTTGTGGACTTTCCATGGGCCATCTGTAAAGATTTTACCCTACAACTTTTTAACTTTATATAAACAATGGGTGAAGATTTCTCCCTTTTTAACTAATTTATATTTACAAGATCATATTTCAAATATAGAAAAAATTGATCAAATGTATTTTTTCATTGAGTTTTCTATACCTTAGATTCATAAATGGGTACCAGAAGTGGGTTATACCCCAAATGAAAATATTTCATGTTTATACAGAAAATATTTTTTTAATTTTTGGGATAAATTAAATAGACAAGATCCCGCAACTGGACAACTTTATGGCCAAGAATTACTTGATCAAATCACCAAGACCATTCAGGCATACCATGACTCTCCTCAAAAAGGAATATCTACGGAGGGTTCACTTAAGCATATTGCTTGACGAATTTCTATTCAAGATGGAAATAAAGAAGAGATGATTAATAATTATCTGGAAGAAGTCAAGAAAAATCTGTTGCAAAATATTTTAGACTTTGATAAATCAGACACTTCAATGAAAAGTGGACACAGTGGTAATACTGCTGATGCACAGTCTGTAGAACAAGATATTGAGCTGACAGAAAGCCAACTGCAGAAAGTGGAAAATTTCCTCGCATCAATTAAAGACCAAGAAGACACAATAAAAAAGAATTTGAAGGGAAAGGATAAGATTTGATTCTTCCTTATCAAGAATAGTATTTTACTGTTTAAAACACTGTAGAAGGGCCCATATAAGGGACCCATTTTCCTTTTTATTTTCTATATAAGAAGTTCCATTCTCAGATGTGAGGCAGAACTTCGTAAGTCTTATTTTGTTTTCTCTCTAGTTGTCTCTCTCTTCCTCTTGTAAAAAACTCTCTTGTGTGAATCAATAAAGAAGCGTTTTGGTTTAAAGATCTGTTTAAAGGTATTTTTCTTTTAAGATATTTTAATATTATCTTCTTTTATTATTGCCGCCTTTATGGCTGGCTAAGATAATTTTCATTGGTTTCGAGATGGTGGTACAGTCTGATAATACACTGTTAATGGTAGCGAGCATGTGGTATTGTAAGTCCCCGTTAACTGTTGAAGAAAGGGGCAGCTTGAAACCCATGTTAGAACTGCTATACATTAATATGTATATTATTAAGACAGGCTCCATGCTTGAGTAAAAGTTTACCATACAGCCGAAACTTAGGATAAAAAAATTAACAAAACTATAATACGTTTCAAGTATAACTTGGTCATGTGCAAAGCTAGATCTAGATGGCCGTGCGGACTACCGCCAGCCTCCTCGATCCTGCTATGGTATCAGAGCCAGATATTCTGTAAGAACATGTAACAGATCTGATGTATGCTAACATGGATATGAAATTTTATCAAATTGATGAATTTTTGTGATAATAATATAAAGAGTACAAGATTAGAAGAGGTAGATATACCTCAGAATCTTGATTTGTTAAACAAATGGACTATCCCTAAAGTGGATACAAAATTGATTTATGATTATGGTTGGTTTGATAAATTATCTCAAAGACAGGTTGCTGAAGAAGTCACTAAAAATGATTATTCTCATATTACTCAAAATCCTGATGGTAAGGTTTACTTTGAGTTTAATGATAATTCTCCTCCTGTTTATAATAGGAGATCTTTTTCTGGTTACAGAAGGTTACCAGAAATTCAGCATATATCTCCAGTAAGTTATGAAGGTCCTAGTTACGGGTCATCAAGAAGAAGACCTTTGTCTCTTCACACTCTAAGTGATACGATGAGGGAAGGAATAGTTGAAACGGTAAGAATAGACCCTAAAACTAATATTGTTCAAGCAACAGATAAGTTGTCAGATTTAGATCCAACTCAGTCAGAAATGGATTTCAATGTTGATAAATCAACAGATCTTAACGATATGTGATGATGATGAGTCAACAATTGGATTTTAGTCCAGGATCTCTGGTTCGAAAACATATTCAAAAAGAATTTTATAATAAAAAATGGAACCAGTATAGAACTTGGTTTTTTGAGACTTATAGTCAAAACGATTTAAATAATATTTCTCAAGAGTTTTATGAAACTTGTGCATTACATAATAAAATTATTTATTTTGTTCCTTGGTTTATAACTACTTATTTACCTTTGTATATAAAAGTTATAGAAAGAACTTTTAAAGAAAATGATGGCAGTATAACTAAGGCCATTTATCCTCCTCAAGCTCCATTTATTTTGCCTAATAATACTGGGTTAACTTTTTCAGCTTTTCAAAAGTTTATTCAAACAGATGTAGCCCATATTACTATTCATGAGATTAATAATCTTATTTCTCAAAATAATTATTTGAGTTTATATGTTAAAGTTCTGGGAGAACATATTAGTTCTTTAGATAAAAAATTAGATGAATTAATTATTTTGGTAAAGGAATTTCAAAAGGGTCCAAAAGAAGATAAAGCTTCTACTTCTAAAAATCCTTTAAGTGTTCCAACTCATATTCAGCGTCCTATTGATACTGCTGATTTCAAAGTTAAATCTTTTAATGATTTAGAAAATCTTATTGATAAAAAATTATCGGGTTTAAGTTCAAAACCTATTACAAATGATTTTTCTGAGTCAAATATTGCTAAGATTGAAAATCAGCTCCTTGGTATTCAAGATCCAAATCAGGATGTTTCGGAAGTTAATGCCCGAAGATTCAAAGCTGGTTATAACAACAAACAGAGGATTATAGGAAAAGGGGGCTATGCAACTCTCCCTTCAATGATGACTTATTATTATCCTCATCCTACTCCCCAAGATGTGTTAACTGAAGAAAGAGATTGGAATCAAACAAACACATCTTACAGTGGTAATGAGGTGTATGAATTGAATTTTTATGCCTTAACTGAAAGACAGGTTTCCATTATGGTACATCGAATGTTGATGTACTCATCAATCTGTCGTCATACGAATCAGAATACTGATCATGCTATATGTAAAATGATTATAGCGGGATTTACAGGTCAACTCAGAGGATGGTGGGATAATTTCTTATCATCTGAGGAAAAGTATGCAATAACAACTGCATACAAAGAAGAAGCTAAACGAGAGATAGTTACTGGTGATGATGGAAAACCTGTAGAAAAAATTACAACTCAAAAGGTTGAAGATGAAGTTTATACACTTGTTCTTACTATTTTAGAACATTTTAATGGAAGATATTCCAATCAAAATAAAACTATTCGAACTCTATTAAATGGTCTGAAATGTAACCATTTGGGATATTTCCGATGGTATAAGGATACTTTCATGAGTAGAATAATGGATCTACTTGAAAGTAAATCAAGTTATTGGAAAAACAGATTCATAGATGGTCTTCCTTCATTATTTTCTGAAAGAGTAAAGAAAGTTCTGAGAGGTGATGAACCAGAAATCCCTTATGATAGATTAACTTATGGAAAGTTAATAGGGATTTGTACTCAAGAAGGATTAAATCTTTGTAATGAGCTTAAGTTGGCTCAACAGATTAAAAAAACTCAAATGTCTGAAAAATCTCAATTGGGAGATTTTTGTACACAATTTGGAATAGAAGGACCGTCTAGTTCTAAACAAAAGACAGGTCAAACTGAAGAAAGACATTCGAGAAAGCATAAACGACGTCATCGTTCAAAACGATACAAAGAAAAGAAAGAAGAAAAGAAAGATCATAGGAAAGCAACAAGGTTTGCTAGGAGTTTCTCTAAGAGAGATTTGAAAAATATTAAATGTTACAAGTGTGGACGTTTCGGTCATCTGGCAGCAAATTGTAAGGCAGATAAGTTTAAAGCTTTGGAGTTGGATGAATCGACTCAAGATAAACTTTATGAGTTATTATATGAATCAGATTCAGATTCAAATTTTTCTGGTTATTCTTCAGGTTATAGTACTGATAGTAATGTTGATAATGGTATAAATCTATATCAAACATATATTTAACTAATTGAGCATCAGTTCTAATAATAAATTTTTGATTATATAAATCATCTTGAAATTTTAAAACACATTTAACAATGCATAACATTTCATGAGCAACAGTCGCATATTTGCGCTGAGATTCAGACCATTTGCCTGAATGAAATCGTATAAGATATTCAATCTTGTCATGGCGATTAACTTGTTTTAAAATTCCACCATAACCGATATTTGAAGCATCAGTTTCAATAATCTTAATCCAATTTGGATTAGCCAAAGTAAGACAAGACAAATATTTAACTCTTTGCTTAATAGATTTAACTAAATTAGTAAGATCATCAGTCCAAGGCAACAATTTACCTTTCTTTAGCCTATCAGTTAAAGGAGCAAGATCTTTAGATAGATTTTTATAAAACGGGGAAATATAATTTAAACTTCCCAAAAATCTTTGTAACATATTTTTATCAGAAATAACATCAGAGAATTTTGACGCAATATCAATGGATCGTTGAATAGGAGTAATCTTTCCTTGACAAATTTGATGACCCAAAAATCTTACATCAGTCTGGAAAAGACTCATTTTGGTTTTAGATATAACTAAACCATTATGTATAACAATATTTTTGAAAATATCAAGATGCTTAATATGAGATTCTAATGTTTTAGAAAAAACAAGAATATCATCAATATAAACAATTATGAAATCCAGATAAGAATTAAAAATATCATTCATAATTTTTTGAAATTCAGAAGGAGCATTCTTCAAACCAAAAGGCATAACATTCCATTCGTATTGACCAAATGGAACATTAAAAGCAGTTTGATAAGTATGTTCCTTAAAGATCCGAATTTGCCAATAACCTGATTTTAAATCAAATTTGGAAAATATATTAGCATCATATAATCGAGAAAGAAGATCTTTCTTATTCGGAATTGGATATCTAATTCATTTTAAAACTTTGTTCAAAGGTTTATAATTTATTACCAACCTGGGAACACCTCTTTCTTGTTCATTTCAAGATATTTTTCTGATTTGTACTAATCAAATTGTTACACAAAATTTTGCAGTATGGGAGGTACTGATCCTCCACCATGGTCACACGTTCGTGGTCGTGGGGGTAAAAATCATCGAGAAAGGGGAAGATCATCCTCTTCACAACAATCTGCAAGGTCTTTATACGACTCTTCCTTTCCTGTTATACTGTTAGGAAGTAAAACTTTGATCAATTCAAAGATTGGCGAAGCTTCTTCATCGGCTTCATCTTCTATAAATCTTAAGGATATTCCTAAAGATAGTTCATTATATGAACAAATTCAGGCATATATGCAGAAAAAAGAGCAAGGTAATACCTACGCCTCTTTAACTAAAGAAGCTGATCTAGTCAGAGTTTCAGAAGAAACGGCAACAAAAGAAATTATATTTCTTTTAGAAAATTCTGATATTCAGAGAAGTAATGAACCTTGGAAGATACTCCAAAGGTATTTGACAAAGGGATTATATTTCCCTGGCGAATCATATAAGACTCGAACTTATTATGAGTCTATTCTGAGTCATACAGGAAGTGCAGAATTTCAGCATTTCATTTCTGATTATGACAAGAATGTTTATAACTTCTCCAAAATTACTATTAAGCAGATTATATCTGTAGAAGACTGGGGAATCTCCACTATGCAGGAGAGACAGGTTTCTGTTAATAAAATAAACATGAGTTTTACTTACTGGGATTATATCCAGGCTTTTCGTAAGATATTTTATTATAATAATGATAAACTTAAGCACACTTGGTTTTTAAAGGTTTGTGCTCAAGTTTTTACAAAAAGTTTACCCAATTGGTTTATAAACTGGTGGTCTATTCATGGCCCAACGGTAAAGATTTTACCTTATAATTTCAATACTTTATATAAGCAATGGGTTAAAGTTTCTCCATTTTTAACTGATTTATTTTTGCAAGATCTTATCTCAAATATTGAAAAAATTGATCAGATGTATTTCTTTATCGAGTTTTCTATTCCATGGATCCATAAATGGATTCCAGAGGTGGGTTATACCCCAAACGAAAACATTCCTTGTTTATATCGCAAATATTTTACTAATTTTTGGGAAAAAATAAATAGACAAGACCCAGCAACTGATCAATTATATGGACAAGAGTTATTGGATCAAATCACCAATACCATTAAAGCATATCAGAACTCTCCGCAAAAAGGAATTTCTACTGGGAGTTCAATCAAGCATATTGCCAGGAGAATTTCCATTCAAGATGGAAACAAAGAAGAAATGATAAATGATTATTTGGAAGAAATCAAAAAGAATTTGTTACAAAACATTAATGAATTTTATAAATCAGACACTTCAATGAAAAGTGGACATAGTGATACTACTGATGCACAGTCTGTTGAACAAGATATTGAATTGACAGAAAGACATTTGCAGAAAGTAGAAGATTTCCTCGCATCAATTAAAGAGCCAGAAGACACAATAATGAAGAAATTGAAAGGGAAGGATAAGATTTGATTCTTCCTTACCAAAAATAGTATATTACTATTTAAAAAATTGTTTAAAACACTATATTAGGGCCCACATAAGGGACCATTTTACTTTTCTTTTTGTATATAAGAAGCCCCATTCTCGTATGAGAGGAGCAGGACTTCTTAAGTCTTATTTTGTTTTCTCTCTAGTTGTCTCTCTCTTCCTCTTGTAAAAAACTCTCTTGTGTGAATCAATAAAGAAGCGTTTTGGTTTAAAGATCTGTTTAAAGGTATTTTTCTTTAAGATATTTTAATATTATCTTCTTTTATTATTGCCGCCTTTATGGCTGGCTAAGATAATTTTCATATCTATGCTAGCTGCATAATTTCTGTATGATGTTCTTGTTTAATATCTGGATCTAATCAAGTTATAATGAATTCTTATTATAGTTCTTAAACTTTTATCCTAAGTTTCGGCTGTATGGTAAACTTTTACTGGACCGTCTAGTTCTAAACCAAAGACAGGTCAAACTGAAGAAAGACATTCGCGAAATCATAAAAGACATCATCGTTCAAAACGATACAAAGAAAAGAAAGAAGAAAAGAAAGCTCATAGGAAAGCAACAAGGTTTGCTAGGAGTTTCTCTAAGAGAGATTTGAAAAATATTAAATGTTACAAGTGTGGACGTTTCGGTCATCTGGCAGCAAATTGTAAGGCAGATAAGTTTAAAGCTTTGGAGTTGGATGAATCGACTCAAGATAAACTTTATGAGTTATTATATGAATCAGATTCAAATTCAAATTCTTCTGGTTATTCTTCAGGTTATAGTACTGATAGTAATGTTGATAATGGTAATCAAAAATATGTTAATTGTCCAGGTGATAGTTGTACTTGCGGACAAGATGAATTTTATAAATTGCAGTCTCAGATGGAAGATTCTCATTTAGATAAATTACAACAAAGTTTTGAAGAATTAACTTTTAAAATGATTTCTTCTGAAAATGTTATTGAACTTTTAAAAGATGTTTCTGATGAAAATCTTCGAAATAAGATTTTAGAAATTGCTTCTTCAAGATCATCTTCTTCCAAAGGTTTTGAAAAAACGAAGAAGAATGAAGATAAAGTTTTTGAAAATTTTAATTACAATGCTAGTCCTTATTCTTTGCAAGAAGTATTTTCTCGACTTGAAAAGAAAGGGCAAGATATTGTAAAAACTATAGATACGTCTTTTGATTATTTAAAATATGAGGTTGAAAACCTTAAAAGAGAAATTAAATCTTTGAAACAAAATCAGTTGATTAATAACCATCGTATTTCTCAGTTAGAAAATGATAAAGATATTTCTTCATCTTCTTTAAATGATAAAGGTTAGTCTGTTGTAATTGATGAAGAGATTAATGAATCTCTTAGTCCTAAATTTCTGGGAATGATGCAAATAGTTACTGCTCATCGTTGGTATATAAATTGTACCATTCTGATTAATAATGATTTTAAAATTACAAGTATTGCTATGATTGATAGTGGTGCTGATGTTAGTTGTATTCAGGAAGGATTAATTCCTTCAAGATTCTTTGAAAAAATAACTCACATTGTTAAATCTGCTTGTAATCATGCATTAGATATAAAATATAAATTGTCTAATACTTGTATTTGCCAGAGTAAGGTTTGTATCCCTCACTTTTTCTTTTTGGGTAAAAATCATCGAGGAAGGGGAAGATCATCCTCTTCACAGCAATCTGCAAAGTCGTCATGCGACTCTTCCTTTCCTGTTATACAGTTAGGAAGTAAAACTTTGTTATGGATCAGCGAGAAGAAGACCTTTGTCTATTCACACTCTAAGTGATACTATGAGTGAAGGATTGGTTGAAAGGGTAAGGATAGACCCTAAAACTAATATTGTTCAAGCAACAGATAAGTTGTCAGATTTAGATCCAACTCAGTCAGAAATGGATTTCAATGTTGATAAATCAACAGATCTTAACGATATGTGATGATGATGAGTCAACAATTGGATTTTAGTCCAGGATCTCTGGTTCGAAAACATATTCAAAAAGAATTTTATAATAAAAAATGGAACCAGTTTAGAACTTGGTTTCTCTTGCTAATAATGAATGGGAACTTGATATTTCAGGATATTTTTCTGATTTGTACTAATCAAATTGTTACACAAAATTTTGCAGTATGGGAGGTACTGATCCTCCACCATGGTCACACGTTCGTGGTCGTGGGGGTAAAAATCATCGAGGAAGGGGAAGATCATCCTCTTCACAGCAATCTGCACAAATATCAGCTGTCATTTTTCCAGAAATTAATTTAATTTTTTCTTGTATTTTAGTTGATTGTAAAGACTCTGAAATATTCAGACTATAAATTTCCATTTGTAAAGAATCAATATGTTTTTGTTTCAAATGGATTAAAGAATTAATATCTCTAGTGACTGGCTCAGTTATGAACTCAAAATTTATGGTATTACCATTATAATTTGCAGTAAATCCTTTTGCATTTAAATTAGAAAAGGGATAAAGAGCATTAATAAAAGGAGTACCAAGAATAATTGGTGGATATAATTGATTTTTAACCAAAAAGAAAAAGTGAGGGATACAAACCTTACTCTGGCAAATACAAGTATTTGACAATTTATATTTTATATCTAATGCATGATTAGAAGCAGATTTAACAATATGAGTTATTTTTTCAAAAAATCTTGAAGGAATTAATCCTTCCTGAATACAACTAACATATAACTGATTGGAGAAGCTTCATCATCAGCTTCATCTTCCATTAACTTAAAGGATATTCCTAAAGACAGTTCATTATATGAACAGATTCAAGCATATTTGCAGAAAAAAGAGCAAGGTGATACCTACGCCTCTTTAGCTAAAGAAGCTGACCTAGTCAGAGTCTCAGAAGAAGCCTCTACAAAAGAGATTATATTTCTTTTGGAAAACTCTGATATTCAGAGAAGTCATGAACCTTGGAAGATACTCCAAAGGTATCTAACAAAGGGATTATATTTCCCTGAAGAAGCATATAAGACTCGGTTATACTATGAGTCTATTTTGAGTCATACAGGAAGTGCTGAATTTCAGCATTTCACATCTGAATATGACAAGAATGTTTAAAATTTCTCGAAGATCACTATTAAGCAGATTATATCTGCAGAAGAATGGGGAATATCCACAATGCAGGAGAGATCTGTTTCTGTTAACAAAATTAATGTGAATTTCACATACTGGGATTATATCCAAGCTTTTCATAAAAAATTATTACAATAATGATAAACTCAAGCACACTTGGTTTTTAAAAATATGTGCTAAAGTTTTTACTCAAGTTATACCAAACTGGTTTATAAATTGGTGGACTTTCCATGGGCCATCTGTAAAGATTTTACCCTACAATTTTTTAACTTTATATAAACAATGGGTGAAGATTTCTCCCTTTTTAACTAATTTATATTTACAAGATCATATTTCAAATATAGAAAAAATTGATCAAATGTATTTTTTCATTGAGTTTTCTATACCTTGGATTCATAAATGGGTGCCAGAAGTGGGTTATACCCCAAATGAAAATATTCCATGTTTATACAGAAAATATTTTTTTAATTTTTGGGATAAATTAAATAGACAAGATCCCGCAACTGGACAACTTTATGGCCAAGAATTACTTGATCAAATCACCAAGACCATTCAGGCATACCATGACTCTCCTCAAAAAGGAATATCTACGGAGGGTTCACTTAAGCATATTGCTAGACGAATTTCTATTCAAGATGGAAATAAAGAAGAGATGATTAATAATTATCTGGAAGAAGTCAAGAAAAATCTGTTGCAAAATATTTTAGACTTTGATAAGTCAGACACTTCAATGAAAAGTGGACACAGTGGTAATACTGCTGATGCACAGTCTGTAGAACAAGATATTGAGCTGACAGAAAGCCAACTGCAGAAAGTGGAAAAATTCCTCGCATCAATTAAAGACCAAGAAGACACAATAAAAAAGAACTTGAAGGGAAAGGATAAGATTTGATTCTTCCTTATCAAGAATAGTATTTTACTGTTTAAAACACTGTAGAAGGGCTCATATAAGGGACCCATTTTCCTTTTTATTTTCTATATAAGAAGTTCCATTCTCAGATGTGAGGCAGGACTTCTTAAATCTTATTTTGTTTTCTCTCTAGTTGTCTCTCTCTTCCTCTTGTAAAAAACTCTCTTGTGTGAATCAATAAAGAAGCGTTTTGGTTTAAAGATCTGTTTAAAGGTATTTTGCTTTTAAGATATTTTAATATTATCTTCTTTTATTATTGCCGCCTTTATGGCTGGCTAAGATAATTTTCATATCTATGCTAGCTGCATAATTTCTGTATGATGTTCTTGTTTAATATCTGGATCTAATCAAGTTATAATGAATTCTTATTATAGTTCTTAAACTTTTATCACAAGTTTTGACTTGGTTTCGAGATGGTGGTACAGTCTGATAATACACTGTTAATGGTAGCGAGCATGTGGTATTGTAAGTCCCCGTTAATTGTTGAAGAAAGGGGCAGCTTGAAACCCATGTTAGAACTGCTATACATTAATATGTATATTATTAAGACAGGCTCCATGCTTGAGTAAAAGTTTACCATACAGCCGAAACTTAGGATAAAAAATTTAACAAAACTATAATACGTTTCAAGTATAACTTGGTCATGTGCAAAGCTAGATCTAGATGGCCGTGCGGACTACCGCCAGCCTCCTCGATCCTGTTATGGTATCAGAGCCAGATATTCTGTAAGAACATGTAACAGATCTGATGTATGCTAACATGGATATGAAATTTTATCAAATTGATGAATTTTGGTGATAATAATATAAAGAATACTAGATTAGAAGAGGTAAATATACCTCAGAATCTTGATTTGTTAAACAAATGGACTATCCCTAAAGTGGATACAAAATTAATTTATGATTATGGTTGGTTTGATAAATTATCTACAAAGCAGGTGGTTAAAACTACCGAACAATCTTTAGCTCTAAATTGTGATGAACAGGTGGTTCAATTATTGAATAAAAGAGATATTGAGATTTATAAATCAAGATATAACTGGATGCATGTTGGCATGGTTCAAATTGCTTTTAAACCTTTAACTCTTAAAGGGTTACCTGAGATATTTTTAGCAGCTCTACGAGATGCTAGAAATTTAGATTTTAGACAATCTTTGATGGGTTCTATTGAATCTACGGTTGCTTATGGACCAGTTTATTTTAATACGCAACCTAATTTGCAATTATCTTTATCTGATATGAATATTCTTGATGCATTAACATTAAATGTTAAAACTCATGGTTATAATTATGCTCCTGGATCTGAACTTATATGTTTATCTTACAGGATTTATTTTAAGTTATTAACTACTTTGAATCCTCGTTGTAAATTATATGATTCGGTAAATGAGACTATTCTAGTTGAAACTAATTTTGCTAAATCCAAAATTACAACTAGAAGACCTATTAAATGGGATGAAATTAATTTTCCTGATAAATGGATATTAAATGATGCTGTATCTCAAAGACAGGTTGCTGAAGAAGTCACTAAAAGTGATTATTCTCATATTACTCAAAATCCAGATGGTAAGGTTTACATTGAGTTTCATGATAATTCTCCTCCTGTTTATAATAGGCGATCTTTTTCTGGTTATAGAAGGTTACCAGAAATTCAGCATATTTCTCCGGTAAGTCAAGAAGGTCCTAGTTATGGATCAGCGAGAAGAAGACCTTTGTCTATTCACACTCTAAGTGATACTATGAGTGAAGGATTGGTTGAAAGGGTAAGGATAGACCCTAAAACTAATATTGTTCAAGCAATAGATAAGTTGTCAGATTTAGATCCAACTCAGTCAGAAATGGATTTCAAATGTTGATAAATCAACAGATCTTAACGATATGTGATTATGATGAGTCAACAATTGGATTGTAGTCCAGGATCTGTGGTTCGAAAACATATTCAAAAAGAATTATATAATAAAAAATGGAACCAGTTTAGAACTTGTTTTTTTGAGACTTATAGTCAAAACGATTTAAATAATATTTCTCAAGAGTTTTATGAAACTTGTGCTTTACATAATAAAATTATTTATTTTGTTCCTTGGTTTATAATTACTTATTTACCTTTGTATATAAAAGTTATAGAAAGAACTTTTAAAGCAAATGATGGCACTATAACTAAGGCCATTTATCCTCCTCAAGCTCCATTTATTTTGCCTAATAATACTGGGTTAACTTTTTCAGCTTTTCAAAAGTTTATTCAAACAGATGTAGCCCAGATTACTATTCATGAGATTAATTATCTTATTTCTCAAAATAATTATTTGAGTTTATATGTTAAAGTTCTGGGAGAACATATTAGTTCTTTAGATAAAAAATTAGATGAATTAATTATTTTGGTAAAGGAATTTCAAAAGGGTCCAAAAGAAGATAAAGCTTCTACTTCTAAAAATCCTTTAAGTGTTCCAACTCATATTCAGCGTCCTATTGATACTGCTGATTTCAAAGTTAAATCTTTTAATGACTTAGAAAATCTTATTGATAAAAAATTATCGGGTTTAAGTTCAAAACCTATTACAAATGATTTTTCTGAGTCAAATATTGTTAAAATTGAAAATCAACTTCTTGGTATTCAAGTTCCGAATCAGGATGTTTCGGAAGTAAATGCCCGAAGACTTAAAGCTGGTTATAATAACAAGCAGAGGATTATAGGAAAAGGGGGTTATGAAACTCTCCCTTCAATGATGACTTATTATTATCCTCGTCCTACTCCTCAAGATGTGTCAACTGAAGAAAGAGATTGGAATCAAACAAACACATCTTACAGTGGCAATAAGGTATATGAATGGAATTTGGACGCCTTAACTGAAAGACAGGTTTCCATTATTGTACATCGAATGTTGATGTACTCATCAATATGTCGTCATACAAATCAGAATACTGATCATGCTATATGTAAAATGATTATAGCAGGATTTACAGGTCAACTCAGAGGATGGTGGGATAATTTCTTATCATCTGAGGAAAAGTATGCAATAACAACTGCATACAAAGAAGAAGTTAAAAGATAAATCTTTACTGGTGAAGATGGAAAGCCAGTAGAAAAAATTACAACTCAAAAGGTTGAAGATGCAGTTTATACACTTGTTCTTACTATTTTAGAATATTTTAATGGAAGATTTTCCAATCAAAATGAAACCATTCGAACTCTATTAAATGGTCTGAAATGTAACCATTTGGGATATTTCCGATGGTATAAGGATACTTTCATGAGTAGAGTTATGGATCTACCTGAAAGTAAATCAAGTTATTGGAAAAACAGATTCATAGATGGTCTTCCTTCATTATTTTCTGAAAGAGTAAAGAAAGTTCTGAGAGGAGATCAACCAGAAATCCCTTATGATAGATTAACTTATGGAAAGTTAATAGGGATTTGTACTCAAGAAGGATTAAATCTTTGTAATGAGCTTAAGTTGGCTCAACAGATTAAAAGAACTCAAATGTCTGAAAAATCTCAATTGAGAGATTTTTGTACACAATTTGGAATAGAAGGACCGTCTAGTTCTAAACCAAAGACAGGTCAAACTGAAGAAAGACATTCGCGAAAGCATAAAAGACGTCATCGTTCAAAACGATACAAGGAAAAGAAAGAAGAAAAGAAAGCTCATAGGAAAGCAACAAGGTTTGCTAGAAGTTTCTCTAAAAGAGATTTGAAAAATATTAGATGCTACAAGTGTGGACGTTTTGGTCATCTTGCAGCAAATTGTAAGGCTGATAAGTTTAAAGCTTTGGAGTTGGATGAATCGACTCAAGATAAACTTTATGAGTTATTATATGAATCAGATTCAGATTCAAATTCTTCTGGTTATTCTTCAGGTTATAGTACTGATAGTAATGTTGATAATGGTAATTAAAAATGTGTTAATTGTCCAGGTGATAGTTGTACTTGCGGACAAGATGAATTTTATAAATTGCAGTCTCAAATGGAAGATTCTCATTTAGATAAATTATAACAAAGTTTTGAAGAATTAACTTTTAAAATGATTTCTTCTGAAAATGTTATTGAACTTTTAAAAGATGTTTCTGATGAAAATCTTCGAAATAAGATTTTAGAAATTGCTTCTTCAAGATCATCTTCTTCCAAAGGTTTTGAAAAAACGAAGAAGAGTGAAGATAAAGTTTTTGAAAATTTTAATTACAATGCTAGTCCTTATTCTTTGCAAGAAGTATTTTCTCGACTTGAAAAGAAAGGGCAAGATATTGTAAAAACTAGAGATACGTCTCTTGATGATTTAAAATATGAGGTTGAAAACCTTAAAAGAGAAATTAAATCTTTGAAACAAAATCAGTTGATTAATAACCATCGTATTTCTCAGTTAGAAAATGATAAAGATATTTCTTCATCTTCTTTAAATGATAAAGGTAAGTCTGTTGTAATTGATGAAGAGATTAATGAATCTCTTAGTCCTAATTTTCTGGGAATGATGCAAATTGTTACTGCTCATCGTTGGTATATTAATTGCACCATTCTAATTAATAATGATTTTAAAGTTACAAGTATTGCTATGATTGATAGTGGTGCTGATGTTAGTTGTATTCAGGAAGGATTAATTCCTTCAAGAGATTTTGAAAAAACAACTCATATTGTTAAATCTGCTTCTAATCATGCATTAGATATAAAATATAAATTGTCTAATACTTGTATTTGGCAGAGTAAGGTTTGTATCCCTCACTTTTTCTTTTTGGTTAAAAATCAATTATATCCACCAATTATTCTTGGTACTCCTTTTATTAATGCTATTTATCCCTTTTCTAATTTAAATGCAAAAGGATTTACTGCAAATTATAATGGTAATACGATAAATTTTGAGTTCATAACTGAGCCAGTCACTAGAGATATTAATTCTTTAATCCATTTGAAACAAACACATATTGATTCTTTACAAATGGAAATTTATAGTCTGAATATTTCAGAGTCTTTACAATCAGTAAAATACAAGAAAAAATTAAATTGATTTCTGAAAAAATGGCAGCTGATATTTGTGCAGATCATCCAAATGCTTTTTGGGACAGGAAAAAGCATATTGTGACTTTGCCTTATGAAGATTCTTTTTCTGAATCAAATATTCCTACAAAATCTCGCCCCTGTCAAATGAATGCAGAATTAGTTGATTTCTGTAAAAAAGAAATTGATAGTCTATTACAAAAGGGACTTATAAAACCCTCTAAATCTCCATGGTCTTGTACTGCTTTTTATGTTAATAACGCTGCAGAACAAGAAAGAGGTGTTCCCAGGTTGGTAATAAATTATAAACCTTTGAACAAAGTTTTAAAATGGATTAGATATCCTATTCCGAATAAGAAAGATCTTCTTTCTCGATTATATGATGCTAATATATTTTCTAAATTTGATTTAAAATCAGGTTATTGGCAAATTCAGATTTTTAAGGAACATACTTATCGAACTGCTTTTAATGTTCCATTTGGTCAATACGAATGGAATGTTATGCCTTTTGGTTTGAAGAATGCTCCTTCTGAATTTCAAAAAATTATGAATGATATTTTTAATCCTTATCTGGATTTCATAATTGTTTATATTGATGATATTCTTGTTTTTTCTAAAACATTAGAATCTCATATTAAGCATCTTGATATTTTCAAAAATATTGTTATACAAAATGGTTTAGTTATATCTAAAACCAAAATGAGTCTTTTTCAGACTGATGTGAGATTTTTGGGACATCAAATTTATCAAGGAAGAATTACTCCTATTCAGAGATCCATCGATTTTGCATCAAAATTTCCTGATGAAATTACTGATAAAACTATGTTGCAAAGATTTTTGGGAAGCTTAAATTATATTTCCCCGTTTTATAAAAATTTATCTAAAGATCTTGCTCCTTTAACTGATAGGCTAAAGAAAGGTAAATTGTTGCCTTGGACTGATGATCTTACTAGTTTAGTTAAATCTATTAAGCAAAGAGTTAAATATTTGCCTTGTCTTACTTTGGCTAATCCAAATTGGATTAAGATTATTGAAACTGATGATTCAAATATTGGTTATGGTGGAATTTTAAAACAAGTTAATCCCCATGACAAGATTGAATATCTTATACGATTTCATTCAGGAAAATAGTCTGATTCTCAGCGTAAATATGTGACTATTGCTCATGAAATGCTATGCATTGTTAAATGTGTATTAAAATTTCAAGATGATTTATATAATCAAAAATTTATTATTAGAACTGATGCTCAGTCAGTTAAATATATGTTTGATAAAGATTTTAAGCATGATATTTCAAAGTTAATGTTTGCCAGGTGGCAAGCACAATTAGCTCCTTTCGACTTTGAAATTCAGTATAAAAAGGGAACTGATAATTCACTTGAGTCTCAGAAGAAGCCTCTACAAAAGAAATATAATCTCTTTTGTAGAGGCTTCTTCTGAGACTCTGACTAGGTCAGCTTCTTTAGCTAAAGTGGCGTAGGTATCACCTTGCTCTTTTTTCTGCAAATATGCTTGAATTTGTTCATATAATGAACTGTCTTTAGGAATATCCTTTAAGTTAATGGAAGATGAAGCTGATGATGAAGCTTCTCCAATTTTTGAATTGATCAAAGTTTTACTTCCTAACTGTATCACAGGAAAGGAAGAGTCGTATGACGACCTTGTAGATTGTGAAGAGGACGATCTTCCTCTTCCTCGTTGATTTCTTCCCCCACGACCACGAACATGTGACCATGGTGGAGGATCAGTACCTCCCATACTGCAAAAATTTAATTAATATAAATCAGAAAAATATCCTAAAATGTCTAATTCCCAATCATTATTTGCAAGGGATAAATCAGAAAACGGTGAACCATTTATAAAAAAGTCTAGAACTAAATCATCGATAATTATATCGAGGATCTTCTCTTTTAAATCTTTATTAAAAGGTAAAATCTTTAAAATAGTAATAAGAGCTTTGTCACCTAAGAAATATTGGTAAGTAGACATATTAACTATTTTTTAAGAAGACAAGAATTCTCTTGATAGGAAATCAGGAAGTGAATTATCAGTTCCCTTTTTATACTGAATTTCAAAGTCAAAAGGAGCTAACAGGATCGAGGAGGCTGGCGGTAGTCCGCACGGCCATCTAGATCTAGCTTTGCACATGACCAAGTTATACTTGAAACGTATTATAGTTTTGTTAAATTTTTTATCCTAAGTTTCGGCTGTATGGTAAACTTTTACTCAAGCATGGAGCCTGTCTTAATAATATACATATTAATTTATAGCAGTTCTAACATGGGTTTCAAGCTGCCCCTTTCTTCAACAATTAACGGGGACTTACAATACCACATGCTCGCTACCATCAACAGTGTATTATCAGACTGTACCACCATCTCGAAACCAAGTCAAAACTTGTGATAAAAGTTTAAGAACTATAATAAGAATTCATTATAACTTGATTAGATCCAGATATTAAACAAGAACATCATACAGAAATTATGCAGCTAGCATAGATATGAAAATTATCTTAGCCAGCCATAAAGGCGGCAATAATAAAAGAAGATAATATTAAAATATCTTAAAAGAGAAATACCTTTAAACATATCTTTAAACCAAAACGCTTCTTTATTGATTCACACAAGAGAGTTTTTTACAAGAGGAAGAGAGAGACAACTAGAGAGAAAACAAAATAAGACTTTGCTTGAGAAGTCCTGCCTCACATCTGTGAATGGAACTTCTTATATAGAAAATAAAAAGGAAAATGGGTCCCTTATATGGGCCCTTCTACAGTGTTTTAAACAGTAAAATACTATTCTTGATAAGGAAGAATCAAATCTTATCCTTTCCCTTCAAGTTCTTTTTTATTGTGTCTTCTTGGTCTTTAATTGATGCGAGGAAATTTTCCACTTTCTGCAGTTGGCTTTCTGTCAGCTCAATATCTTGTTCTACAGACTGTCCATCAGCAGTATTACCACTGTGTCCACTTTTCATTGAAGTGTCTGATTTATCAAAGTCTAAAATATTTTGCAACAGATTTTTCTTGACTTCTTCCAGATAATTATTAATCATCTCTTCTTTATTTCCATCTTGAATAGAAATTCGTCTAGCAATATGCTTAAGTGAACCCTCCGTAGATATTCCTTTTTGAGGAGAGTCATGGTATGCCTGAATGGTCTTGGTGATTTGATCAAGTAATTTT
Organism: Solanum lycopersicoides; assembly: GCA_022817965.1. NCBI lineage: Eukaryota > Viridiplantae > Streptophyta > Magnoliopsida > Solanales > Solanaceae > Solanum > Solanum lycopersicoides. The sequence goes on along the minus strand of CM040624.1, from coordinate 21,960,183 downwards.
TGGCCATAAAGTTGTCCAGTTGCGGGATCTTGTCTATTTAATTTATCCCAAAAATTAAAAAAATATTTTCTGTATAAACATGGAATATTTTCATTTGGGGTATAACCCACTTCTGGTACCCATTTATGAATCCAATGTATAGAAACTCAATGAAAAAATACATTTGATCAATTTTTTCTATATTTGAAATATGATCTTGTAAATATAAATTAGTTAAAAAGGGAGAAATCTTCACCCATTGTTTATATAAAGTTAAAAAATTGTAGGGTAAAATCTTTACAGATGGCCCATGGAAAGTCCACCAATTTATAAACAAGTTTGGTATAACTTGAGTAAAAACTTTAGCACATATTTTTAAAAACCAAGTGTTCTTGAGTTTATCATTATTGTAATAAAATTTTTTATGAAAAGCTTGGATATAATCCCAGTATGTGAAATTCACATTAATTTTGTTAACAGAAACAGATCTCTCCTGCATTGTGGATATTCCCCATTCTTCTGCAGATATAATCTGCTTAATAGTGATCTTCGAGAAGTTATAAACATTCTTGTCATATTCAGATGTGAAATGCTGAAATTCAGCACTTTCTGTATGACTCAAAATAGACTCATAGTATAACCGAGTCTTATATGCTTCTCCAGGGAAATATAATCCCTTTGTTAGATACCTTTGGAGTATCTTCCAAGGTTCATGACTTCTCTGAATATCAGAGTTTTCCAAAAGAAATATAATCTCTTTTGTATAGGCTTCTTCTGAGACTCTGACTAGGTCAGCTTCTTTAGCTAAAGAGGCGTAGGTATCACCTTGCTCTTTTTTCTGCAAATATGCTTGAATTTGTTCATATAATGAACTGTCTTTAGGAATATCCTTTAAGTTAATGGAAGATGAAGCTGATGATGAAGCTTCTCCAATTTTTGAATTGATCAAAGTTTTACTTCCTAACTATGTCACAGGAAAGGAAGAGTCGTATGACGACCTTGTAGATTGTGAAGAGGACGATCTTCCTCTTCCTCGTTGATTTCTTCCCCCACGACCACGAACATGTGACCATGGTGGAGGATCAGTACCTCCCATACTGCAAAAATTTAATTAATATAAATCAGAAAAATATCCTGAAATGTCTAATTCCCAATCATTATTTGCAAGGGATAAATCAGAAAACGGTGAACCATTTATAAAAAAGTCTAGAACTAAATCATCGATAATTATATCGAGGATCTTCTCTTTTAAATCTTCATTAAAAGGTAAAATCTTTAAAATAGTAATAAGAGCTTTGTCACCTAAGAAATATTGGTAAGTAGACATATTAACTATTTTTTAAGAAGACAAGAATTCTCTTGATAGGAAATCAGGAAGTGAATTATCAGTTCCCTTTTTATACTGAATTTCAAAGTCGAAAGGAGCTAATTGTGCTTGCCACCTAGCAAACATTAACTTTGAAATATCATGCTTAAAATCTTTATCAAACATATATTTAACTGACTGAGCATCAATTCTAATAATAAATTTTTGATTATATAAATCATCTTGAAATTTTAATACACATTTAACAATGCATAGCATTTCATGAGCAATAGTCGCATATTTACGCTGAGAATCAGACCATTTTCCTGAATGAAATCGTATAAGATATTCAATCTTGTCATGGGGATTAACTTGTTTTAAAATTCCACCATAACCAATATTTGAAGCATCAGTTTCAATAATCTTAATCCAATTTGGATTAGCCAAAGTAAGACAAGGCAAATATTTAACTCTTTGCTTAATAGATTTAACTAAATTAGTAAGATCATCAGTCCAAGGCAACAATTTACCTTTCTTTAGCCTATCAGTTAAAGGAGCAAGATCTTTAGATAGATTTTTATAAAATGGGGAAATATAATTTAAACTTCCTAAAAATCTTTGTAACATATTTTTATCAGAAATAACATCAGGGAATTTTGACGCAAAATCAATGGATCGTTGAATAGGAGTAATCTTTCCTTGACAAATTTGATGACCCAAAAATCTTACATCAGTATGGAAAAGACTCATTTTGGTTTTAGATATAACTAAACCATTTTGTATAACAATATTTTTGAAAATATCAAGATGCTTAATATGAGATTCTAATATTTTAGAAAAAACAAGAATATCATCAATATAAACAATTATGAAATCCAGATAAGGATTAAAAATATCATTCATAATTTTTTGAAATTCAGAAGGAGCATTCTTCAAACCAAAAGGCATAACATTCCATTCGTATTGACCAAATGGAACATTAAAAGCAGTTCGATAAGTATGTTCCTTAAAGATCTGAATTTGCCAATAACCTGATTTTAAATAAAATTTGGAAAATATATTAGCATCATATAATCGAGAAAGAAGATCTTTCTTATTCGGAATATGATATCTAATCCATTTTAAAACTTTGTTTAAGGGTTTATAATTTATTACCAACCTGGGAACACCTCTTTCTTGTTCTGCAGCGTTATTAACATAAAAAGCAGTACAAGACCATGGAGATTTAGAGGGTTTTATAAATCTCTTTTGTAATAAACTATCAATTTCCTTTTTACAGAAATCAACTAATTTTGCATTCATTTGCATTCATTTGATAGGGGCGAGATTTTGTAGGAATATTTGATTCAGAAAAAGAATCTTCATAAGGCAAAGTCACAATATGCTTTTTCCTGTCCCAAAAAGCATTTGGATGATCTGCACAAATATTAGCTGCTATTTTTTCAGAAATCAATTTAATTTTTTCTTGTATTTTAGTTGATTGTAAAGACTTTGAAATATTCAGACTATAAATTTCCATTTGTAAAGATTCAATATGTTTTTGTTTCAAATGAATTAAATAGTTAATATCTCTAGTAACTGGTTCAGTTATGAACTCAAAATTAATGGTATTACCATTATAATTTGCTGTAAATCCTTTTGCATGTAAATTAGAAAAGGGATAAATAGCATTAATAAAAGGAGTACCAAGAATAATTGGTGGATATAATTGATTTTTAACCAAAAAGAGAAAGTGAGGGATACAAACCTTACTCTGCCAAATTCAAGTATTAGACAATTTATATTTTATATCTAATGCATGATTAGAAGCAGATTTAACAATATGAGTTGTTTTTTCAAAAATCTTGAAGGAATTAATCCTTCCTGAATACAACTAACATGAGCACCACTATCAATCATAGCAATACTTGTAACTTTAAAATCATTATTAATTAGAATGGTGCAATTAATATACCAACGATGAGCAGTAACAATTTGCATCATGCCCAAAAATTTTGGACTAAGAGATTCATTAATCTCTTCATCAATTACAACAGACTTACCTTTATCATTTAAAGAAGATGAAGAAATATCTTTATCATTTTCTAACTGAGAAATTCGATGATAATTAATCAGCTGATTTTGTTTCAAAGATTTAATCTCCTTTTTAAGGTTTTGAACCTCGTATTTTAAATCATCAAGAGACGTATCTCTAGTTTTTACAATATCTTGTCCTTTCTTTTCAAGTCGAGAAAATACTTCTTGCAAAGAATAAGGACTAGCATTGTAATTAAAATTTTCAAAAGTTTTATCTTCATTCTGCTTGGTTTTTTCAAAACCTTTTGAAGAAGATGATCTTGAAGAAGCCATTTCTAAAATCTTATTTCGAAGATTTTCATCAGAAACATCTTTTAAAAGTTCAATAACATTTTCAGAAGAAATCATTTTAAAAGTTAATTCTTCAAAACTTTATTGTAAAGTATCTAAATAAGAATCTTCCATCTGAGATTGCAATTTGTAAAATTCATCTTGTTCACAAGTACAATTATCACCTGGAAAATTAACACATTTTTGATTACCATTATCAACATTACTATCAGTACTATAACCTGAAGAATAACCAGAAGAATTTGAATCGGAATCTGATTCATATAATAACTCATAAAGTTTATCTTGAGTCGATTCATCCAACTCCAAAGCTTTAAACTTATCAGCCTTACAATTTGCTGCAAGATGACCAAAACGTCCACACTTGTAGCATTTAATATTTTTCAAATCTCTTTTAGAGAAACTTCTAGCAAACCTTGTTGCTTTCCTATGAGCTTTCTTTTCTTCTTTGTTTTCCTTGTATCGTTTTGAACGATGACGTCTTTTATGCTTTCGGGAATGTCTTTCTTTAGTGTGACCTGTCTTTGGTTTAGAACTAGACGGTCCTTCTATTCCAAATTGTGTACAAAAATCTCCCAATTGAGATTTTTCATACATTTGAGTTCTTTTAATCTGTTGAGCCAACTTAAGCTCATTACAAAGATTTAATCCTTCTTGAGTACAAATCCCTATTAACTTTCCATAAGTTAATCTATCATAAGGGATTTCTGGTTGATGTCCTCTCGGAACTTTCTTTACTCTTTCAGAAAATAATGAAGGAAGACCATCTATGAATCTATTTTTCTAATAACTTGATTTACTTTCAGATAGATCCATAACTCTACTCATGAAAGTATCCTTATACCATCTAAAATATCCCAAATGGTTACATTTAAGACCATTTAATAAAGTTCGAATGGTTTCATTTTGATTGGAAAATCTTCCATTAAAATGTTCTAAAATAGTAAGAACAAGTGTATAAACTGCATCTTCAACTTTTTGAGTTGTAACCTTTTCTACTGGCTTTCCATCTTCACCAGTAAAGATTTCTCTTTTAACTTCTTCTTTGTATGCAGTTGTTATTGCATACTTTTCCTCAGATGATAAGAAATTATCCCACCATCCTCTGAGTTGACCTGTAAATCCTGCTATAATCATTTTACATATAGCATGATCAGTATTCTGATTTGTATGACGACATATTGATAAGTACATCAACATTTGATGTACCATAATGGAAACCTGTCTTTCAGTTAAGGCGTCCAAATTCCATTCATATACCTCATTACCACTGTAAGCTGTGTTTGTTTGATTCCAATCTCTTTCTTCAGTTAACACATCTTGGGGAGTAGGACGAGGATAATAATAAGTCATCATTGAAGGGAGAGTTGCATAGCCCCCTTTTCCTATAATCCTCTACTTATTGTTATAACCAGCTTTGAATCTTCGGGCATTAACTTCCGAAACATCCTGATTCGGAACTTGAATACCAAGAAGTTGATTTTCAATCTTAGCAATATTTGACTCAGAAAAATCATTTGTAATAGGTTTTGAACTTAAACCCGATAATATTTTATCAATAAGATTTTCTAAATCATTAAAAGATTTAACTTTGAAATCAGCAGTATCAATAGGACGCTGAATATGAGTTGGAACACTTAAAGGATTTTTAGAAGTAGAAGCTTTATCTTCTTTTGGACCCTTTTGAAATTCCTTTACCAAAATAATTAATTCATCTAATTTTTTATCTAAAGAACTAATATGTTCTCCCAGAACTTTAACATATAAACTCAAATAATTATTTTGAGAAACAAGATTATTAATCTCATGAATAGTAATCTGGGCTACATCTGTTTGAATAAACTTTTGAAAAGCTGAAAAAGTTAACCCAGTATTATTAGGCAAAATAAATGGAGCTTGAGGAGGATAAATGGCCTTAGTTATAGTGCCATCATTTGCTTTAAAAGTTCTTTCTATAACTTTTATATACAAAGGTAAATAAGTAGTTATAAACCAAGGAACAAAATAAATAATTTTATTATGTAAAGCACAAGTTTCATAAAACTCTTCAGAAATATTATTTAAATCGTTTTGACTATAAGTCTCAAAAAACCAAGTTCTAAACTGATTCCATTTTTTATTATAAAATTCTTTTTGAATATGTTTTCGAACCAGAGATCCTGGACTAAAATCCAATTGTTGACTCATCATCATCACATATCGTTAAGATCTGTTGATTTATCAACATTGAATCCATTTCTGACTGAGTTGGATCTAAATCTGACAACTTATCTGTTGCTTGAACAATATTAGTTTTAGGGTCTATTCTTACCCTTTCAACTATTCCTTCACTCATCTTATCACTTAGAGTGTGAAGAGACACTCTAAGTGATACGATGAGTGAAGGAATATTTGAAAGGGTAAGAATAGACCCTAAAATTAATATTGTTCAAGCAATAGATAAGTTGTCAGGTTTAGATCCAACTCAGTCAGAAATGGATTTCAATGTTGATAAATCAACAGATCTTAACGATATGTGATGATGATGAGTCAACAATTGGATTTTAGTCCAGGATCTCTGGTTCGAAAACATATTCAAAAAGAATTTTATAATAAAAAATGGAACCAGTTTAGAACTTGGTTTTTTGAGACTTATAGTCAAGAAGATTTAAATAATATTTCTCAAGAGTTTTATGAAACTTGTGCTTTACATAACAAAATTATTTATTTTATTCCGTGGTTTATAACTACTTATTTACCTTTGTATATTAAGGTTATTGAAAGAACTTTTAAAGCAAATGATGGCACTATAACTAAGGCCATTTATCCTCCTCAAGCTCCGTTTATTTTACCAAATAATACTGGGTTAACTTTTTCAGCTTTTCAAAAGTTTATTCAAACAGATGTAGCCCAGATTACTATTCATGAGATTAATAATCTTATTTCTCAAAATAATTATTTGAGTTTATATGTTAAAGTTCTGGGAGAACATATTAGTTCTTTAAATAAAAAATTAGATGAATTAATTATTTTGGTAAAGGAATTTCAAAAGGGTCCAAAAGAAGATAAAGCTTCTGCTTCAAAAACTTCCTTTAGTGTTCCTACACATATTCAGCGTCCTATTGATACTACTGATTTTAAAGTTAAATCTTTCAACGATTTAGAAAATCTTATTGATAAAAAATTGTCTGGTTTAAGTTCCAAAGCAATTACAAATGACTTTTCTGAATCTAATATTACTAAGCTAGAAGATCAATTTTTGGGTATTCCGGATATTAACCAAGACATTTCTGAGGTTAATTCTAGACGTTTCAAATCTGGTTACCAGAATAAGCAAAAGATTATAGGAAAAGGTGGTTATGCTACTTTGCATTCTATGATGACTTATTATTATCCTCGTCCAACACCTCAAGATGTGTTAATTGAAGAAAGAGATTGGAATCAAACTAACACATCATATAGTGGAAATGAGGTATATGAATGGAATTTGAATGCCTTAACAGATAGGCAAGTTTCTATTATGGTTCATAGGATGTTGATGTACTCCTCTATTTGTCGTCATACAAATCAAAATACTGATCATGCTACCTGCAAGATGATTATTGCAGGATTTACAGGTCAGCTCCGAGGATGGTGGGATAATTTCTTATCTCCTGAAGAAAGATATGCAATTACTAATGCATATAAAGAGGATGTGAAAAGAGAGATAGTTACTGGTGATGATGGAAAACCGGTAGAAAAAATTACAACTCAAAAGGTTAAAGATGCAGTTTATACACTTGTTCTTACTATTTTAGAACATTTTAATGGAAGATTTTCCAATCAAAATGAAACCATTCGAACTCTATTAAATGGTCTGAAATTTAACCATTTGGGATATTTCCGATGGTATAAGGATACTTTCATGAGTAGAATAATGGATCTACCTGAAAGTAAATCAAGTTATTGGAAAAACAGATTCATAGATGGTCTTCCTTCATTATTTTCTGAAAGAGTAAAGAAAGTTCTGAGAGGTGATGAACCAGAAATCCCTTATGATAGATTAAATTATGGAAAGTTAATAGGAATTTGTACTCAAGAAGGATTAAATCTTTGTAATGAGCTTAAGTTGGCTCAACAGATTAAAAGAACTCAAATGTCTGAAAAATCTCAATTGGGAGATTTTTGTACACAATTTGGAATAGAAGGACCGTCTAGTTCTAAACCAAAGAGAGGTCAAACTGAAGAAAGACATTCGCGAAAGCATAAAAGACGTCATCGTTCAAAACGATACAAGGAAAAGAAAGAAGAAAAGAAAGCTCATAGGAAAGCAACAAGGTTTGCTAGGAGTTTCTCTAAGAGAGATTTGAAAAATATTAAATGTTACAAGTGTGGACGTTTCGGTCATGTGGCAGCAAATTGTAAGGCAGATAAGTTTAAAGCTTTGGAGTTGGATGAATCGACTCAAGATAAACTTTATGAGTTATTATATGAATCATATTCAGATTCAAATTCTTCTGGTTATTCTTCAGGTTATAGTACTGATAGTAATGTTGATAATGGTAATAAAAAATGTGTTAATTGTCCAGGTGATAATTGTACTTGTGGACAAGATGAATTTTATAAATTGCAATCTCAGATGGAAGATTCTCATTTAGATAAATTACAACAAAGTTTTGAAGAATTAACTTTTAAAATGATTTCTTCTGAAAATGTTGTTGAACTTTTAAAAGATGTTTCTGATGAAAATCTTCAAAATAAGATTTTAGAAATGGATTCTTCAAGATCATCTTCTTCCAAAGGTTTTGAAGAAACGAAGAAGAATGAAGATAAAGTTTTTGAAAATTTTAATTACAATGCTAGTCCTTATTCTTTGCAAGAAGTATTTTCTCGACTTGAAAAGAAAGGGCAAGATATTGTAAAAACTAGAGATACGTCCCTTGATGATTTAAAATATGAGGTTGAAAACCTTAAAAGAGAAATTAAATCTTTGAAACAAAATCAGTTGATTAATAACCATCGTATTTCTCAGTTAGAAAATGATAAAGATATTTTTTCATCTTCTTTAAATGATAAAGGTAAGTCTGTTGTAATTGATGGAGAGATTAATGAATCTCTTAGTCCTAAATTTCTGGGAATGATGCAAATAGTTACTGCTCATCGTTGGTATATAAATTGTACCATTCTGATTAATAATGATTTTAAAATTACAAGTATTGCTATGATTGATAGTGGTGCTGATGTTAGTTGTATTCAAGAAGGATTAATTCCTTCAAGATTTTTTGAAAAAACAACTCATATTGTTAAATCTGCTTCTAATCATGCATTAGATATAAAATATAAATTGTCTAATACTTGTATTTGCCAGAGTAAGGTTTGTATCCCTCACTTTTTCTTTTTGGTTAAAAATCAATTATATCCACCAATTATTCTTGGTACTCCTTTTATTAATTCTATTTATCCCTTTTCTAATTTAAATGCAAAAGGATTTACTGCAAATTATAATGGTAATACCATAAATTTTGAGTTCATAACTGAGCCAGTCACTAGAGATATTAATTCTTTAATCCATTTGAAACAAAAACATATTTATTCTTTACAAATGGAAATTTATAGTCTGAATATTTCAGAGTCTTTACAATCAACTAAAATACAAGAAAAAATTAAATTGATTTATGGAAAAATGGCAGCTGATATTTGTGCAGATCATCCAAATGCTTTTTGGGACAGGAAAAAGCATATTGTGACTTTGCCTTATGAAGATTCTTTTTCTGAATCAAATATTCCTACAAAATCTCGCCCCTGTCAAATGAATGCAGAATTAGTTGATTTCTGTAAAAAAGAAATTGATAGTCTATTACAAAAGGGACTTATAAAACCCTCTAAATCTCCATGGTCTTGTACTGCTTTTTATGTTAATAACGCTGCAGAACAAGAAAGAGGTGTTCTCAGGTTGGTAATAAATTATAAACCTTTGAACAAAGTTTTAAAATGGATTAGATATCCTATTCCGAATAAGAAAGATCTTCTTTCTCGATTATATGATGCTAATATATTTTCTAAATTTGATTTAAAATCAGGTTATTGGCAAATTCAGATTTTTAAGGAACATACTTATCGAACTGCTTTTAATGTTCCATCTGGTCAATACGAATGGAATGTTATGCCTTTTGGTTTAAAGAATGCTCCTTCTGAATTTCAAAAAATTATGAATGATATTTTTAATCCTTATCTGGATTTCATAATTGTTTATATTGATGATATTCTTGTTTTATCTAAAACATTAGAATCTCATATTAAGCATCTTGAAATTTTCAAAAATATTGTTATACAAGATGGTTTAGTTATATCTAAAACCAAAATGAGTCTTTTCCAGACTGATGTAAGATTTTTGGTTCATCAAATTTGTCAAGGAAAGATTACTCCTATTCAGCGATCCATTGATTTTCCGTCAAAATTCCCTGATGTTATTTCTGATAAGAATATGTTACAAAGATTTTTGGGAAGTTTAAATTATATTTCCCCATTTTATAAAAATCTATCTAAAGATCTTGCTCCTTTAACTGATAGGCTAAAGAAAGGTAAATTGTTGCCTTGGACTGATGATCTTACTAATTTAGTTAAATCTATTAAGCAAAGAGTTAAATATTTGCCTTGTCTTACTTTGGCTAATCAAAATTGGATTAAGATTATTGAAACTGATGCTTCAAATATTGGTTATGGTGGAATTTTAAAACAAGTTAATCCCCATGACAAGATTGAATATCTTATACGATTTCATTCAGGAAAATGGTCTGATTCTCAGCGTAAATATGCGACTATTGCTCATGAAATGCTATGCATTGTTAAATGTGTATTAAAATTTCAAGATGATTTATATAATCAAAAATTTATTATTAGAACTGATGCTCAGTCAGTTAAATATATGTTTGATAAAGATTTTAAGCATGATATTTCAAAGTTAATGTTTGCCAGGTGGCAAGCACAATTAGCTCCTTTCGACTTTGAAATTCAGTATAAAAAGGGAACTGATAATTCACTTCCTGATTTCCTATCAAGAGAATTCTTGTCTTCTTAAAAAATAGTTAATATGTCTACTTACCAATATTTCTTAGGTGACAAAGCTCTTATTACTATTTTAAAGATTTTACCTTTTAATGAAGATTTAAAAGAGAAGATCCTCGATATAATTATCGATGATTTAGTTCTAGACTTTTTTATAAATGGTTCACCATTTTCTGATTTATCCCTTGCAAATAATGATTGGGAATTAAACATTTTAGGATATTTTTCTGATTTATATTAATTAAATTTTTGCAGTATGGGAGGTACTGATCCTCCTCCATGGTCACATGTTCGTGGTCGTGGGGGAAGAAATCAACGAGGAAGAGGAAGATTGTCCTCTTCACAATCTACAAGGTCGTCATACGACTCTTCCTTTCCTGTGATACAGTTAGAAAGTAAAACTTTGATCAATTCAAAAATTGGAGAAGCTTCATCATCAGCTTCATCTTCCATTAACTTAAAGGATATTCCTAAAGACAGTTCATTATATGAACAAATTCAAGCATATTTGCAGAAAAAAGAGCAAGGTGATACCTACGCCTCTTTAGCTAAAGAAGCTGACCTAGTCAGAGTCTCAGAAGAAGCCTCTACAAAAGAGATTATATTTCTTTTGGAAAACTCTGATATTCAGAGAAGTCATGAACCTTGGAAGATACTCCAAAGGTATCTAACAAAGGGATTATATTTCCCTGGAGAAGCATATAAGACTCGGTTATACTATGAGTCTATTTTGAGTCATACAGGAAGTGCTGAATTTCAGCATTTCACATCTGATTATGACAAGAATGTTTATAACTTCTCGAAGATCACTATTAAGCAGATTATATCTGCAGAAGAATGGGGAATATCCACAATGCAGGAGAGATCTGTTTCTGTTAACAAAATTAATGTGAATTTCACATACTGGGATTATATCCAAGCTTTTCATAAAAAATTTTATTACAATAATGATAAACTCAAGAACACTTGGTTTTTAAAAATATGTGCTAAAGTTTTTACTCAAGTTATACCAAACTGGTTTATAAATTGGTGGACTTTCCATGGGCCATCTGTAAAGATTTTACCCTACAATTTTGAACTTTATATAAACAATGGGTGAAGATTTCTCCCTTTTTAACTAATTTATATTTACAAGATCATATTTCAAATATAGAAAAAATTGATCAAATGTATTTTTTCATTGAGTTTTCTATACCTTGGATTCATAAATGGGTATCAGAAGTGGGTTATACCCCAAATGAAAATATTCCATGTTTATACAGAAAATATTTTTTTAATTTTTGGGATAAATTAAATAGACAAGATCCCGCAACTGGACAACTTTATGGCCAAGAATTACTTGATCAAATCACCAAGACCATTCAGGCATACCATGACTCTCCTCAAAAAGGAATATCTACGGAGGGTTCACTTAAGCATATTGCTAGACGAATTTCTATTCAAGATGGAAATAAAGAAGAGATGATTAATAATTATCTGGAAGAAGTCAAGAAAAATCTGTTGCAAAATATTTTAGACTTTGATAAATCAGACACTTCAATGAAAAGTGGACACAGTGGTAATACTGCTGATGCACAGTCTGTAGAACAAGATATTGAGCTGACAGAAAGCCAACTGCAGAAAGTGGAAACTTTCCTCGCATCAATTAAACACCAAGAAGACACAATAAAAAAGAACTTGAAGGGAAAGGATAAGATTTGATTCTTCCTTATCAAGAATATTATTTTACTGTTTAAAACACTGTAGAAGGGCCCATATAAGGGACCCATTTTCCTTTTTATTTTCTATATAAGAAGTTCCATTCTCATATGTGAGGCAGGACTTCTTAAGTCTTATTTTGTTTTCTCTCTAGTTGTCTCTCCCTCTCTCTTGTAAACAAATTTCTTGTGTGTAATAATAAAGAAGCTTTTAGTTTGACGAAATCTTGAAGAAATCTCCAAGGTATTTATTCTTTTAGTTATTTTAATATTATATTCTCTTATTGTTGCCGCCTTTATGGCCGGCTAAGATAATTTTCATATCTATGCTAGCTACATAATTTCTGTATGATGTTCTTGTTTAATATCTGGATCTAATCAAGTTATAATGAATTCTTATTATAGTTTTTAAATCTTTTATCACAAGTTTTGACTTGGTTTCGAGATGGTGGTACAGTCTGATAATACAATGTTAATGGTAGTGAGCATGTGGTATTGTAAGTCCCCGTTAATTGTTGAAGAAAGGGGCAGCTTGAAACCCTTGTTAGAACTGCTATACATTAATATGTATATTATTAAGACAGACTCCATGCTTGAGTAAAAGTTCACCATACAGCCGAAACTTAGGATAAAAAATTTAACAAAACTATAATACGTTTCAAGTATAACTTGGTCATGTGCAAAGCTAGATCTAGATGTGCAAGAAGTATTTTCTCGACTTGAAAAGAAAGGGCAAGATATTGTAAAAACTAGAGATACGTCTCTTGATGATTTAAAATATGAGGTTGAAAACCTTAAAAGAGAAATTAAATCTTTGAAACAAAATCATATTGATTCTTTACAAATGGAAATTTATAGTCTGAATATTTCAGAGTCTTTACAATCAACTAAAATACAAGAAAAAATTAAATTGATTTCTGGAAAAATGGCAGATGATATTTGTGCAGATCATCCAAATGCTTTTTGGGACAGGAAAAAGCATATTGTGACTTTGCCTTATGAAGATTCTTTTTCTGAATCAAATATTCCTACGAAATCTCGCCCCTGTCAAATGAATGCAGAATTAGTTGATTTCTGTAAAAAGGAAATTGATAGTTTATTACAAAAGAGACTTATAAAACCCTCTAAATCTCCATGGTCTTGTAAAAAACTCTCTTGTGTGAATCAATAAAGAAGATTTTTGGTTTAAAGATCTGTTTAAAGGTATTTTTCTTTTAAGATATTTTAATATTATCTTCTTTTATTATTGCCGCCTTTATGGCTGGCTAAGATAATTTTCATATCTATGCTAGCTGCATAATTTCTGTATCATGTTCTTGTTTAATATCTGGATGTAATCAAGTTATAATGAATTCTTATTATAGTTCTTAAATCTTTTATCACAAGTTTTGACTTGGTTTCGAGATGGTGGTACAGTCTGATAATACACTGTTAATGGTAGCGAGCATGTGGTGTTGTAAGTCCCCGTTAATTGTTGAAGAAAGGGGCAGCTTGAAACCCATGTTAGAACTGCTATACATTAATATGTATATTATTAAGACAGGCTCCATGCTTGAGTAAAAGTTTACCATACTGCCGAAACTTAGGATAAAAAATTTAACAAAACTATAATACGTTTCAAGTATAAGTTGGTCATGTGCAAAGCTAGATCTAGATGGCCGTGCGGACTACCGCTAGCCTTGTAGATCATGTTATGGTATCAGAGCCAGATATTCTGTAAGAACATGTAACAGATCTAATGTAAGCGAAGCATGGATATGAAATTTTATCAAATTTATGAATTTTGGTGATAATAATATAAAGAGTACTAGATTAGAAGAGGTAGATATACCTCAGAATCTTGATTTGTTAAACAAATGGACTATCCCTAAAGTGGGTACAAAATTGAATTATGATTATGGTTGGTTTGATAAATTATCTCAAAGACAGGTTGCTGAAGAAGTCACTAAAAGTGATTATTCTCATATTACTCAAAATCCAGATGGTAAGGTTTACATTGAGTTTCATGATAATTCTCCTCCTGTTTATAATAGGCGATCTTTTTCTGGTTATAGAAGGTTACCAGAAATTCAGCATATATCTCCAGTAAGTTATGAAGGTCCTAGTTACGGGTCAGCAAGAAGAAGACATTTGTCTCTTCACACTCTAAGTGATACGATGAGTGAAGGAATAGTTGAAAGGGTAAGAATAGACCCTAAAACTAATATTGTTCAAGCAACAGATAAGTTGTCAGATTTAGATCCAACTCAGTCAGAAATTGATTTCAATGTTGATAAATCAACAGATCTTAACGATATGTGATGATGATGAGTCAACAATTGGATTTTAGTCCAGGATCTCTGGTTCGAAAACATATTCAAAAAGAATTTTATAATAAAAAATGGAACCAGTTTAGAACTTGGTTTTTTGAGACTTATAGTCAAGAAGATTTAAATAATATTTCTCAAGAGTTTTATGAAACTTGTGCTTTACATAACAAAATTATTTATTTTGTTCCGTGGTTTATAACTACTTATTTACCTTTGTACATAAAGGTTATTGAAAGAACTTTTAAAGCAAATGATGGCACTATAACTAAGGCCATTTATCCTCCTCAAGCTCCGTTTATTTTACCAAATAATACTGGGTTAACTTTTTCAGCTTTTCAAAAGTTTATTCAAACAGATGTAGCCCAGATTACTATTCATGAGATTAATAATCTTATTTCTCAAAATAATTATTTGAGTTTATATGTTAAAGTTCTGGGAGAACATATTAGTTCTTTAGATAAAAAATTAGATGAATTAATTATTTTGGTAAAGGAATTTCAAAGGGTCCAAAAGAAGATAAAGCTTCTACTTCAAAAACTTCCTTTAGTGTTCCTACACATATTCAGCGTCCTATTGATACTACTGATTTTAAAGTTAAATCTTTCAATGATTTAGAAAATCTTATTGATAAAAAATTGTCTGGTTTAAGTTCCAAATCAATTACAAATGACTTTTCTGAATCTAATATTGCTAAGCTAGAAGATCAATTTTTGGGTATTCCGGATATTAACCAAGACATTTCTGAGGTTAATTCTAGACGTTTCAAATCTGGTTACCAGAATAAGCAAAAGATTATAGGAAAAGGTGGTTATGCTACTCTGCCTTCTATGATGACTTATTATTATCCTCGTCCAACACCTCAAGATGTGTTAATTGAAGAAAGAGATTGGAATCAAACTAACACATCATATAGTGGAAATGAGGTATATGAATGGAATTTGGCTGCCTTAACAGATAGGCAAGTTTCTATTATGGTTCATAGGACGTTGATGTATTCCTCTATTTGTCGTCATACAAATCAAAATACTGATCATGCTACCTGCAAGATGATTATTGCAGGATTTACAGGTCAGCTCCGAGGATGGTGGGATAATTTCTTATCTCCTGAAGAAAGATATGCAATTACTAATGCATATAAAGAGGATGTGAAACGTGAAATAGTTACTGGTGAAGATGGAAAACCAGTAGAAAAGATTACAACTCAAAAAGTTGAAGATGCAGTTTATACACTTGTTCTTACGATCTTAGAACATTTTAATGGAAGATTTTCCAATCAAAATGAGACTATTAGAACTTTGTTAAATGGTCTTAAATGTAATCATTTGGGATTTCCGATGGTATAAGGATGTAGAGTTATGGATCTACCGAAAGTAAATCAAGTTATTGGAAAAATAGATTTATAGATGGTCTTCCTTCATTATTTTCTGAAAGAGTAAGAAAGTTCTAGAGGAAATGATACCAGAAATCCTTATGATAGATTAACTTATGGAAAGTTAATAGGATGTACTCAAGAAGGATTAAATCTTGTAATGAGCTTAAGTTGGCTCAACAATTAAAAGAACCAAATCTGAAAATCAATTGGGAGATTTTTGTACACAGTTTGGAATAGAAGCTCTAGTTCTAAACCAAAGACGTCAAACTGAAGAAGTCAACAACGCAAGTATAAAAGGCGTCATCGTTCAAAACGATACAAAAAGAAAAGAAAGAAGAAAAGAAAGCTAAGGAAAGCAACAAGGTTTGCTAAGTTTCTCTAAAAGAGATTTGAAAAATATTAATGTTACAAGTGTGGACGATTTGGTCATCTTGCAATTGTAAGGCTGATAAGTTTAAAGCTTTGGAGTTGATGAATCGACTCAAGATAAATTTACGATGTTATAATGAATCAGATTCAGATTCAAATTCTTCTGGTTATTCTAGGATAATAATAATCTTGATAATGATAAATGTGTTAATTGTCCAGGTGAAAATTGTACTTGTGGACAAGATGAATTTTATAAATTGCAATCTCAGATGGAAGATTCTTATTTAGATAAATTACAAAAATTTGAAGAATTAACTTTTAAAATGATTTCTTCTGAAATGTTATTGAACTTTTAAAAGATGTTTCTGATGAAAATCTTCGAAATAAGATTTTAGAAATGGCTTCTTCAAATCATCTTCTTCAAATTTTGAAAAAACGAAGAAGAATGAAAATGAAAGTTTTGAATTACAATGCTAGTCCTTATTCTTTGCAAGAAGTATTTTCTCGACTTGAAAAGAAAGGACAAGATATTGTTAAAACTAGAGATACGTCTCTCGATGATTTAAAATATGAGGTTGAAAACCTTAAAAGAGAAATTAAATCTTTGAAACAAAATCAGTTGATTAATAATCATCGTATTTCTCAGTTCGAAAATGATAAAGATGTTTCTTCATATTCTTTAAATGATAAAGGTAAGTCTGTTGTAATTGATGAAGAGATTAATGAATCTCTTAGTCCTAAATTTTTGGGCATGATGCAAATTGTTACTGCTCATCGTTGGTATATTAATTGCACCATTCTAATTAATAATGATTTTAAAGTTACAAGTATTGCTATGATTGATAGTGGTGCTGATGTTAGTTGTATTCAGGAAGGATTAATTCCTTCAAGATTCTTTGAAAAAACAACTCACATTGTTAAATCTGCTTCTAATCATGCTTTAGATATAAAATATAAATTGTCTAATACTTGTATTTGCCAGAGTAAGGTTTGTATTCCTCACTTTTTCTTTCTGGTTAAAAATCAATTATATCCGCCAATTATTCTTGGCTCCTTTTATTAATGCTATTTATCCCTTTTCTAATTTAAATGCAAAAGGATTTACAGCAAATTATAATGGTAATACCATTTTTGAGTTCATAACTGAACCAGTTACTAGAGATATTAATCTTTAATTCATTTGAAACAAAAATATTGATTCTTTACAAATGGAAATTTATAGTCTGAATATTTCAGAGTCTTTACAATCAACTAAAATACAAGAAAAAATTAAATTGATTTCTGGAAAAATCGCAGCTGATATTTGTGCAGATCATCCAAATGCTTTTTGGGACAGGAAAAAACATATTGTGATTTTGCCTTATGAAGATTCTTTTTCTGAATCAATATTCCTACAAAATCTCGCCCCTGTCAAATGAATGCAGAATTAGTTGATTTCTGTAAAAAGAAATTGATAGTTATTACAAAAGGGACTTATAAAACCCTCTAAATCTCCATGGTCTTGTACTGCTTTTTATGTTAATAACGCTGCAGAACAAGAAAGAGGTGTTCCCAGGTTGGTAATAAATTATAAACCTTTGAACAAAGTTTTAAAATGGATTAGATATCCTATTCCGAATAAGAAAGATCTTCTTTCTCGATTATATGATGCTAATATATTTTCTAAATTTGATTTAAAATCAGGTTATTGGCAAATTCAGATTTTTAAGGAACATACTTATCGAACTGCTTTTAATGTTCCATTTGGTCAATACGAATGGAATGTTATGCCTTTTGGTTTAAAGAATGCTCCTTCTGAATTTCAAAAAATTATGAATGATATTTTTAATCCTTATCTGGATTTAATATTGTTTATATTGATGATATTCTTGTTTTTTCTAAAACATTAGAATCTCATATTAAGCATCTTGATATTTTCAAAAGTATTGTTATACAAAATGGTTTAGTTATATCTAAAACCAAAATGAGTCTTTTTCAGACTGATGTGAGATTTTTGGGTCATCAAATTTGTCAAGGAAGAATTACTCCTATTCAGAGATCCATCGATTTTGCATCAAAATTTCCTAATGAAATTACTGATAAAACTATGTTGCAAAGATTTTTGGGAAGCTTAAATTATATTTCCCCGTTTTATAAAAATTTATCTAAAGATCTTGCACCATTAACTGATAGATTGAAGAAAGGTAAGTTGTTACCTTGGAATAAAGACCTTACTGAATTAGTTAAATCTATCAAGCAAAGAGTTAAATATTTGCCTTGTCTTACTTTAGCTAATCCATATTGGATTAAGATTGTTGAGACTGATGCTTCTAATATTGGTTATGGTGGAATCTTAAAGCAAGTTAATCCCCATGACAAAGTTGAATATCTTATTAGATTTCATTCAGGCAAATGGTCTGAATCTCAGCGCAAATATGCGACTGTTGCTCATGAAATGTTATGCATTGTTAAATGTGTTTTAAAATTTCAAGATGATTTATATAATCAAAAATTTATTATTAGAACTGATGCTCAATCAGTTAAATATATGTTTGATAAAGATTTTAAACATGATATTTCAAAGTTAATGTTTGCCAGGTGGCAAGCACAATTAGCTCCGTTCGACTTGGAAATACAGTATAAAAAAGGAACTGATAATTCACTTCCTGATTTCTTATCAAGAGAATTTTTGTCTTCCTAAATTTTGTTATTATGTCTCACCATCAATTTTTTCTAGGTGATGAAGTTCTTATTACAATTTTAAGGGTTTTACCTTTTAATGTAGACTTAAAAGAACAAATCCTCGATATAATTATCGATGATTTAGTTCTAGACTTTTTATAGATGGTTCCCCATTTTCTGAATTATCTCTTGCTAATAATGATGGGAACTTGATATTTCAGGATATTTTTCTGATTTGTACTAATCAAATTGTTACACAAAATTTTGCAGTATGGGAGGTACTGATCCCCCACCATGGTCACACGTTCGTGGTCGTGGGGGTAAAAATCATCGAGGAAGGGGAAGATCATCCTCTTCACAGCAATCTGCAAGGTCGTCATACGACTCTTCCTTTCCTGTTATACAGTTAGGAAGTAAAACTTTGATCAACTCAAAGATTGGCGAAGCTTCTTCATCGGCTTCATCTTCTATAAATCTTAAGGATATTCCTAAAGATAGTTCATTATATGAACAAATTCAGGCATATCTGCAGAAAAAAGAGCAAGGTAATACCTACGCCTCTTTAACTAAAGAAGCTGATCTAGTCAGAGTTTCAGAAGAAACGGCAACAAAAGAAATTATATTTCTTTTAGAAAATTCTGATATTCAGAGAAGTAATGAACCTTGGAAGATACTCCAAAGGTATTTGACAAAGGGATTATATTTCCCTGGCGAATCATATAAGACTCGAACTTATTATGAGTCTATTCTGAGTCATACAGGAAGTGCAGAATTTTAGCATTTCATTTCTGATTATGACAAGAATGTTTATAACTTCTCCAAAATTACTATTAAGCAGATTATATCTGTAGAAGACTGGGGAATCTCCACTATGCAGGAGAGACAAGTTTCTGTTAATAAAATAAACATGAGTTTTACTTACTGGGATTATATCCAGGCTTTTCATAAGATATTTTATTATAATAATAATAAACTTAAGCACACTTGGTTTTTAAAGGTTTGTGCTCAAGTTTTTACAAAAAGTTTACCCAATTGATTTATAAACTGGTGGTCTATTCATGGCCCAACAGTAAAGATTTTACCTTATAATTTCAATACTTTATATAAGCAATGGGTAAAAGTTTCTCCATTTTTAACTGATTTATTTTTGAAAGATCATATCTCAAATATTGAAAAAATTGATCAGATGTATTTCTTTATCGAGTTTTCTATTCCATGGATCCATAAATGGATTCCAGAGGTGGGTTATACCCCAAACGAAAACATTCCTTGTTTATATCGCAAATATTTTACCAATTTTGGGAAAAATTAAATAGACAAGACCCAGCAACTGGACAATTATATGGACAAGAGTTATTGGATCAAATTACCAATACCATTAAGGCATATCAGAACTCTCCTCAAAAAGGAATTTCTACTGGGAGTTCAATCAAGCATATTGCTAGGAGAATTTCCATTCAAGATGGAAACAAAGAAGAAATGATCAATGATTATTTGGAAGAAATTAAAAAGAATTGTACAAAACATTTCTGAATTTGATAAATCAGACACTTCAATGAAAAGTGGACATAGTGATACTGCTGATGCACAGTCTGTTGAACAAGATATTGAATTACAGAAAGACAATTGCAGAAAGGTGGAAGATTTCCTCGCATCAATTAAAGAGCAGAAGACACAATAATGAAGAAATTGAAAGGAAGGATAAGATTTGATTCTTCCTTATCAAAAACAGTATATTACTGTTTAAAATTGTTTAAAACACTATTTAGGGCCCACATAAGGGACCCATTTTACTTTTCTTTTTCTATATAAGAAGCCCATTCTCGTATGAGAGGAGCAGGACTTCTTAAGTCTTATTTTTTTCTCTCTAGTTGTCTCTCTCTTCCTCTTGTAAAAACTCTCTTGTGTGAATCAATAAAGAAGCGTTTTGGTTTAAAGATCTGTTTAAAGGTATTTTTCTTTTAAGTATTTTAATATTATCTTCTTTTATTATTGCCGCCTTTATGGCTGGCTAAGATAATTTCATATCTATGCTAGCTGCATAATTTCTGTATGATGTTCTTGTTTAATATCTGGATCTAATCAAGTTATAATGAATTCTTATTATAGTTCTTAAATCTTTTATCACAAGTTTTGACTTGGTTTCGAGATGGTGGTACAGTCTGATAATACACTGTTAATGGTAGCGAGCATGTGGTATTGTAAGTCCCCGTTAATTGTTGAAGAAAGGGGCAGCTTGAAACCCATGTTAGAACTGCTATACATTAATATGTATATTAATAAGACAGGCTCCATGCTTGAGTAAAAGTTTACCATACAGCCGAAACTTAGGATAAAAAATTTAACAAAACTATAATATGTTTCAAGTATAACTTGGTCATGTTTTTGCATCAAAATTTCCTGATGAAATTACTGATAAAACTATGTTGCAAAGATTTTTGGGAAGCTTAAATTATATTTCCCCGTTTTATCAAAATTTATCTAAAGATCTTGCACCATTAACTGATAGATTGAAGAAAGGTAAGTTGTTACCTTGGAATAAAGACCTTACTGAATTAGTTAAATCTATCAAGCAAAGAGTTAAATATTTGCCTTGTCTTACTTTAGCTAATCCATATTGGATTAAGATTGTTGAGACTAATGCTTCTAATATTGGTTATGGTGGAATCGTAAAGCAAGTTAATCCCCATGACAAAGTTGAATATCTTATTAGATTTCATTCAGGCAAATGGTCTGAATCTCAGCGCAAATATGCGACTGTTGCTCATGAAATGTTATGCATTGTTAAATGTGTTTTAAAATTTCAAGATGATTTATATATAAATCAAAATTTATTATTCGAACTGATGCTCAATCAGTTAAATATATGTTTGATAAAGATTTTAAACATGATATTTCAAAGTTAATGTTTGCCAGGTGGCAAGCACAATTAGCTCCGTTCGACTTGGAAATACAGTATAAAAAAGGAACTGATAATTCACTTCCTGATTTCTTATCAAGAGAATTTTTGTCTTTCTAAATTTTGTTATTATGTCTCACTATCAATATTTTCTAGGTGATGAATGTTATGCCGTAATTTTTACTATCTTTAGAAAAATCACTTTTTTTGAAATGTTTCTAAGTATAAAACAATTTGAGAAAAATACTTAGAAAAGAGTCGCCACTTAATTTTTTATAGAAATTAAGAAAACTTAACTTAAAAAGACTCTAACAGATTAAGCCTTAATAAATTTAGAGAAAATGGGTAAGAGGTTCTTATTTACGCTTCAAGAAGGTTTTTAAGGAATTTGAAGCGCCCGCTAACATGCGGTTATCCTATGACTTAGGTCAATTATTATTTTTTACTATTCTTAGAAATGTGATATAATATACGAATAATGATTAACGTCATTCGTTCAACTTTAAAAAAAAATATTTAAACAAAGATTAACTTTTTTTATTTTTTATTTTTTATTTTAAGAAAATGGAAACTTAATTAGAATTTTTGAAATTATAAGTGAATAGAACTGAATTAGATTATTATTGTTTTTAATCATTTTAAAAGATAATAACGTCAAACCACAATTCATTAATTTAAGCATGAAAAACCATTTTTAATTAACAAAATTTTTGACTAAATGTATTCCATGAAAATTATGAGAGTGATAAAAAATATATTGAAATAAACTAACATAAAGAAAATAGTTCATCTTTTGGAGATTTTAATTAGGCTAGTCAAAGTTAAGGTTAAATAAATTAAAAAAAAATATCACAATTGAATAATTTATGAGTAAGAGATAAAAGAAGAGTTGGGCCTGCTGCAACCAATTTGGGCTTATTACTGCCCAGAAACATTGGGCCAAAGTTGCTGATTTTTTTATTTTTAAATCAATTCCCGTTTTTGTATACACAAGTTGTATATCTATGTATACAACGCGTATATCTGCCTCATTTCCTGTATCTTGGTCTGTATATCGAATATATGCAGATCACTTCAACCTCTAGCACCTGTATATTTGTTTTTGGACATGTACATCAATATTCACCATGTATACCAGTGTATACTGCTGTATATAACATGTACGTTTTTGAACTTTCCGAGGCCTGTTTCAGCTTTCGGCATCGTCGGATATTGACGGGGATAACTCAAATATAGGTGTTATTGAATTTGATTCAACGAAATAATGCAAGGAAGACAGAGCAGCAGACTCATCTCGAAATAGAGTTCATGCAAAGGGAAAAGACAACAAGGATTAGGAAAAGAGCTTATTCATTAAATAAACAATTAAACAATAGGCATGACTAACTACACAATCAGTTTGACTAAAGAAACACATAAGATAGTTAAAGGGAATACGAATCATGGCCAACCAAACTTATCATAACTAATGAATTATAAAGCAACTGGCACTTAACAAATTAAAGATGACTATCAAATTGATAGATTACATGACAAAGAGCTACATTTAAGTCAATGGTAGGAGACCAATCTCTTAGGATGGCAACACTAGTTTACAACAAATCAAAACAAACTAGGCACCCAAATTATCATGGTAAACAAAACACTTGTAAAACTCAAAAATTTATGTAAAAAAAAATAAATATAACATCATCAAACCCAACACTAGTTTACAACAAATCAAAACAAACTAGGCACCCAAATTATCATGGTAAACAAAACACTTGTAAAACTCAAAATTTAGGTAAAAAAAAATATAACATCATCAAACCCAACACTAGTTTACAACAAATCAAAACAAACTAGGCACCCAAATTATCATGGTAAACAAAACACTTGTAAAACTCAAAAATTTAGGTAAAAAAAAATATAACATCATCAAACCCAACACTAGTTTACAACAAATCAAAACAAACTAGGCACCCAAATTATCATGGTAAACAAAACACTTGTAAAACTCAAAAATTTAGGTAAAAAAAATATAACATCATCAAACCCAACACTAGTTTACAACAAATCAAAACAAACTAGGCACCCAAATTATCATGGTAAACAAAACACTTGTAAAACTCAAAAATTTAGGTAAAAAAAAATAACATCATCAAACCCAACACTAGTTTACAACAAATCAAAACAAACTAGGCACCCAAATTATCATGGTAAACAAAACACTTGTAAAACTCAAAAATTTAGGTAAAAAAAATATAACATCATCAAACCAAGGAACTTGATTATCACAATAACACTATCATAATTTTTAACCATTTATGAAAAAACAAGAAAAGTATGTAAGGATCTGGAAAAAAAAATATAATCAAACAATTGGATTTTTTTTTTTTTTATTCATGCTAGAGATTGAAACATATGGAATACAAAATGGAATGAATATTACCTTTATCGGGGCAGCGTTCCGGGATGAACGAGCTTGGAGGAGAACCCACCACCACACGAGAAATTTTGACGAAACTTCAAGTTTCAAAACAACAAACCCAAAATTCTAGAATACTATTATTCTATAAAATCCAATCTAGACTATTTTTTCGTATATGACCTCAAAATCTAATTTTCTTTTTTTTAAAAAAAAAAATAAATATCCGATCTCCTCTAACTTTAGTTTTCTCACCACAATTCTTCTCTACCTCCTAACACTAAAGAAGATGGAGGTTTATATAGAGGGATTCGGGGTCGATTTGGGAGTGATTTTTCAAATTTAAATCTTGAAGAGATAAGATTCAAAGTTGTCCATGGTACCAAATTTTCAACGGAAAAGAAAGAAAGAGGGGAAGAGGACGTGATTTGCTGCGGGATTCTCGTGATTTGCAGGGATTTTCGTTGATTTTTTTTTTCCTGATTTTCTGGGTTTCACACAAGGAAGAAGAAGAAAAATTGGGGGTGGGGTCGGTTTTGTATATTGTGTATGTATGCTGTAAGTATTGTTTCTGCATAAGAGAGTTATAAGCTAGATTCTTGTTGGGCTTGGGAATATAATGTGCTGGAAAAATAGAATTGAGGAAGTTGGGTTGATGGGCTGATTGTGTAGTAAAGGGTTGGAGATATTGGGCTGGAATTGGAATGGGCTGCTGGCAATTCAGAGAAAGAGGGCCCAAGACTTGGTCTTTTGAAGGGTTTAAGAAGTGACCCAAAATTATTTATAAATTAATAAGGAGTTTCTTAATCTTAACGAAATAAAATAATTAATTCTATTATAAGATAATTAACTCAAAATATAAACTATAAATTAGCTAAACTAATTAATCAAATATTAAGTTAAACTAAAATCTTTTGAGATAATTTTTTAAGCATTTATATAATAAATGTATGCAAAATTATATAGAATATAAAAAAAATATTTTTAACATTTTAAAATTTATAATAATGACGAAATTACTTAAAATAACTCGAAAAATATTTAAAATTTTATAAAGTTAATTATTTTAAATCGTTTGAAATTTAAGAGGTTCGATGACTAATTTATATTGTGGAAGGCCTAAATTGGGTGTCAACAATGAAGTTCTTATTACAATTTTAAGGGTTTTACCTTTTAATGTAGACTTAAAAGAACAAATCCTCGATATAATTATCGATGCTTTAGTTCTAGACTTTTTTATAGATGGTTCCCCATTTTTTGAATTATCTCTTGCTAATAATGAATGGGAACTTGATATTTCAGGATATTTTTCTGATTTGTACTAATCAAATTGTTACACAAAATTTTGCAGTATGGGAGGTACTGATCCTCCACCATGGTCACACGTTCGTGGTCGTGGGGGTAAAAATCATCGAGGAAGGGGAAGATCATCCTCTTCACACCAATCTGCAAGGTCGTCATACGACTCTTCCTTTCCTGTTATACCGTTAGGAAGTAAAACTTTGATCAATTCAAAGAATGGCGAAGCTTCATCATCGGCTTCATCTTCTATAAATCTTAAGAATATTCCTAAAGATAGTTCATTATATGAACAAATTCAGGCATATCTGCAGAAAAAAGAGCAAGGTAATACCTACGCCTCTTTTTTGTTCAAAGGTTTATAATTTATTATCAACCTGGGAACACCTCTTTCTTGTTCTGCAGCGTTATTAACATAAAAAGCAGTACAAGACCATGGAGATTTAGAGGGTTTTATAAGTCCCTTTTGTAATAGACTATCAATCTCTTTTTTACAGAAATCAACTAATTCTGCATTCATTTGACAGGGGCGAGATTTCGTAGGAATAGCTGATTCAGAAAAAGAATCTTCATAAGGCAAAGTCACAATATGCTTTTTCCTGTCCCAAAAAGCATTTGGATGATCAGCACAAATTTCAGCTGCCATTTTTCCAGAAATCAATTTAATTTTTTCTTGTACTTTAGTAGATTGTAAAGACTCTGAAATATTCAGACTATAAATTTTCATTTGTAAAGATTCAATATGTTTTTGTTTCAAATGAATTAAAGAGTTAATATCTCTAGTAACTGGTTCAGTTATGAACTAAAAATTAATGGTATTACCATTATAATTTGCTGTAAATCCTTTTGCATTTATATTATAAAAGGGATAAATAGCATTAATAAAAGGAGTGCCAAGAATAATTGGCGGATATAATTGATTTTTAACCAGAGAAAAAAAGTGAGGAATACAAACCTTACTCTGGCAAATACAAGTATTAGACAATTTATATTTTATATCTAAAGCATGATTAGAAGCAGATTTAACAATGTGAGTTGTTTTTTCAAAGAATCTTGAAGGAATTAATCCTTCTTGAATAAAACTAACATCAGCACCACTATCAATCATAGTAATACTTGTAATTTTAAAATCATTATTAATCAGAATGGTACAATTTATATACCAACGATGAGAAGTAACTATTTGCATCATTCCCAGAAATTTAGGACTAAGAGATTCATTAATCTCTTCATCAATTACAACAGACTTACCTTTATCATTTAAAGAAGATGAAGAAACATCTTTATCATTTTCTAACTGAGAAATACGATGATTATTAATCAACTGATTTTGTTTCAAAGATTTAATTTCTCTTTTAAGGTTTTCAACCTCATATTTTAAATCATCGAGAGACGTATCTCTAGTTTTAACAATATCTTGTCCTTTCTTTTCAAGTCGAGAAAATACTTCTTGCAAAGAATAAGGACTAGAATTGTAATTCAAAACTTCATTTTCATTCTTCTTCGGTTTTTCAAAAGATTTAGAAGAAGAAGCTTTAGAAGAAGCCATTTCTAAAATCTTATTTCTAAGATTTTCATCAGAAACATCTTTTAAAAGTTCAATCACATTATCAGAAGAAATCATTTTAAAAGCTAATTCTTCAAATTGATTTTGTAATTTATCTAGATAAGATTCTTCCATCTGGGATTGAAGTTTATAAAACTCATCTTGTCCACAAGTACAATTTTCACCTGGACAATTAACACATTTATCAGAATTATCAAGATTATTATTATCAGTAGTATAACCTGAAGAATAACCTGAAGAATTTGAGTCGGAATCAGATTCATATAACATTTCGTAAATCTTATCTTGAGTAGATTCATCTAATTCCAAAGCTTTAAACTTATCAGCCTTACAATTAGAGGCAAGATGTCCAAATCTTCCACATTTATAACATCTAATATTTTTCAAATCCCTTTTAGAGAAATTCTTAGCAAACCTTGTTGCTTTCCTTTTAGCTTTCTTTTCTTCTTTCTTTTCTTTATATCGTTTTGAACGATGACGCTTTTTATACTTGCGTTGTTGACTATCTTCATTTTGAGACGTCTTTGGTTTGGAACTGGAAGGAGCGTCAATTCCAAACTGAGTACAAAAATCTCCCAATTGAGATCTTTCAGACATCTGGTTTCTTTTAATTTGTTGAGCTAACTTAAGCTCATTACACAGATTTAATACTTCTTGAGTACATGTTCCAATTAACTTTCCATAAGTTAATTTTTCATAAGGAATTTCTGTATCATTTCCTCTTAGAACTTTCTTCACCCTTTCAAAAAACAATGGAGGAAGACCATCTATAAATCTATTTTTCCAATAACTTAATTTACTTTCTGGTAGATCCATAACTCTACTTAAGAAAGTGTCCTTGTACCATCGGAAATGCCCCAAATGATTACATTTAAGACCATTTAACAAAGTTCTAATAGTCTCATTTTGATTGAAAAATCTTCCATTAAAATGTTCTAAGATCGTAAGAACAAGTGTATAAACTGCATCTTCAACTTTTTGAGTTGTAATCTTTTCTACTAGTTTTCCATCTTCACCAGTAACTATTTTACGTTTCACATCCTCTTTATATGCATTAGTAATTGCATATCTTTCTTCAGGAGATAAGAAATTATCCCACCATCTTCGGAGCTGAGCTGTAAATCCTGCAATAATCATCTTGCAGGTAGCATGATCAGTATTTTGATTTGTATGACGACAAATAGAGGAGTACATCAACATCCTATGAACCATAATAGAAACTTGCCTATCTGTTAAGGCATCCAAATTCCATTCATATACCTCATTTCCACTATATGATGTGTTAGTTTGATTCCAATCTCTTTCTTCAATTAACACATCTTGAGGTGTTGGACGAGGATAATAATAAGTCATCATAGAAGGCAGAGTAGCATAACCACCTTTTCCTATAATCTTTTGCTTATTCTGGTAACCAGATTTGAAACGTCTAGAATTAACCTCAGAAATGTCTTGGTTAATATCCGGAATACCCAAAAATTGATCTTCTAGCTTAGCAATATTAGATTCAGAAAAGTCATTTGTAATTGGTTTGGAACTTAAACCAGACAATTTTTTATCAATAAGATTTTCTAAATCGTTGAAAGATTTAACTTTAAAATCAGTAGTATCAATAGGACGCTGAATATGTGTAGGAACACTAAAGGAAGTTTTTGAAGTAGAAGGTTTATCTTCTTTTGGATATCTTTGAAATTCCTTTACCAAAATAATTAATTCATCTAATTTTTTATCTAAAGAACTAATATGTTCTCCAAGAACTTTTACATATAAACTCAAATAATTATTTTGAGAAATAAGGTTATTAATCTCATGAATAGTAATCTGGGCAACATCTGTTTGAATAAACTTTTGAAAAGCTGAAAAAGTTAACCCAGTTTTATTTGGTAAAATAAACGGAGCTTGAGGAGGATAAATGGCCTTAGTTATAGTGCCATCATTTGCTTTAAAAGTTCTTTCTATAACTTTTATATACAAAGGTAAATAAGTAGTTATAAACCACGGAACAAAATAAATAATTTTGTTATGCAAAGCACAAGTTTCATAAAACTCTTGAGAAATATTATTTAAATCTTCTTGATTATAAGTCTCAAAAAACCAAGTTCTAAACTGGTTCCATTTTTTATTATAAAATTCTTTTTGAATATACTTTCTAACCAGAGATCCTGGACTAAAATCCAATTGTTGACTCATCATCATTACATTTCGTTAAGATCGGTTGATTTATCAACGTTGAAATCCATTTCTGACTGAGTTGGATCCAAATCTGACAACTTATCTGTTGCTTGAACAATATTAGTTTTAGGGTCTATCCTTACCCTTTCAACCAATCCTTCACTCATAGTATCACTTAGAGTGTGAATAAACAAAGGTCTTCTTCTCGCTGACCCGTAACTAGGACCTTCATAACTTACTGGAGATATATGCTGAATTTCTGGTAACCTTCTATAACCAGAAAAAGATCGCCTATTATAAACATGAGGAGAATTATCATGAAACTCAATGTAAACCTTACCATCTGGATTTTGAGTAATATGAGAATAATCACTTTTAGTGACTTCTTCAGCAACCTGTCTTTGAGATACAGCATCATTTAATATCCATTTATCAGGAAAATTAATTTCATCCCATTTAATAGGTCTTCTAGTTGTAATTTTGGATTTAGCAAAATTAGTTTCAACTAGAATAGTCTCGTCTACCGAATCATATAATTTACAACGAGGATTCAAAGTAGTTAATAACTTAAAATAAATCCTGTAAGATAAACATATAAGTTCAGATCCAGGAGCATAATTATAACCATGAGTTTTAACATTTAATGTTAATGCATCAAGAATATTCATATCAGATAAAGATAATTGCAAATTAGGTTGCGTATTAAAATAAACTGGTCCATAAGCAACCGTAGATTCAATAGAACCCATCAAAGATTGTCTAAAATCTAAATTTCTAGCATCTCGTAGAGCTGCTAAAAATGTCTCAGGTAACCCTTTAAGAGTTAATGGTTTGAACGCAATCTGAACCATGCCAATATGCATCCAATTATATCTAGCTTTATAAAATTCAATATCTCTTTTGTTCAATAATTGAACAACCTGTTCGTCAGAATTAAGAGATAAAGATTGCTCAGTTGTTTTCATAACCTGCTTAGTAGACAATTTATCAAACCATCCATAATCATAAATTAATTTAGTATCTATTTTAGGAATTGTCCATTTGTTTAACAAATCAAGATCAAGAGGTATATCTACCTCTTCAAGTCTAGTACTTTTAATACTACTTTCTCTAATATTCATAATTTTGATAAAACTTCATATCCATGCTTCGCCTACATTAGATCTGTTACATGTTCTTACAGAATATCTGGCTCTAATACCATAACAGGATCTACAAGGCTGGCGGTAGTCCGCACGGCCATCTAGATCTAGCTTTGCACATGACCAAGTTATACTTGAAACGTATTATAGTTTTGTTAAATTTTTTATCCTAAGTTTCGGCTGTATGGTAAACTTTTACTCAAGCATGGAGCCTGTCTTAATAATATACATATTAATGTATAGCAGTTCTAACATGGGTTTCAAGCTGCCCCTTTCTTCAACAATTAATGGGGACTTACAATACCACATGCTCGCTACCATTAACAGTGTACTATCAGACTGTACCACCATCTCGAAACCAAGTGAAAACTTGTGATAAAAGATTTAAGAACTATAATAAGAATTCATTATAACTTGATTAGATCCAGATATTAAACAAGAACATCATACAGAAATAATGTAGCTAGCATAGATATGAAAATTATCTTAGCCGGCCATAAAGGCGGCAACAATAAGAGAAAATAATATTAAAATAACTAAAAGAATAAATACCTTGGAGATTTCTTCAAGATTTCGTCAAACTAAAAGCTTCTTTATTATTACACACAAGAAATTTGTTTACAAGAGAGAGGGAGAGACAACTAGAGAGAAAACAAAATAAGACTTAAGAAGTCCTGCTCCTCTCATACGAGAATGGGGCTTCTTATATAGAAAAAGAAAAGTAAAATGGGTCCCTTATGTGGGCCCTAATATAGTGTTTTAAACAATTTTTTTAAACAGTAATATACTGTTTTTGATAAGGAAGAATCAAATCTTATCCTTCCCTTTCAATTTCTTCATTATTGTGTCTTCTGGCTCTTTAATTGATGCGAGGAAATCTTCCACCTTCTGCAATTGTCTTTCTGTCAATTCAATATCTTGTTCAACAGACTGTGCATCAGCAGTATCACTATGTCCACTTTTCATTGAAGTGTCTGATTTATCAAATTCAGAAATATTTTGTAGCAGATTCTTTTTAATTTCCTCCAAATAATCATTGATCATTTCTTCTTTGTTTCCATCTTGAATGGAAATTCTCCTAGCAATATGCTTGATTGAACTCCCAGTAGAAATTCCCTTTTGAGGAGAGTTCTGATATGCCTTAATGGTATTGGTAATTTGATCCAATAACTCTTGTCCATAAAATTATCCAGTTGCTGGGTCTTGTCTATTTAATTTTTCCCAGAAATTGGTAAAATATTTGCGATATAAACTAGGAATGTTTTCATTTGGGGTATAACCCACCTCTGGAATCCATTTATGGATCCATGGAATAGAGAACTCAATGAAGAAATACATCTGATCAATTTTTTCAATATTTGAGATATGATCTTGCAAAAATAAATCAGTTAAAAATAGAGAAACTTTTACCCATTGTTTATATAAAGTATTGAAATTATAAGGTAAAATCTTTACCGTTGGGCCATGAATAGACCACCAGTTTATAAACCAATTGGGTAAACTTTTTGTAAAAACTTGAGCACAAACTTTTAAAAACCAAGTGTGTTTAAGTTTATCATTATTATAATAAAATATTTTATGAAAAGCCTGGATATAATCCCAGTAAGTAAAACTCATGTTTATTTTATTAACAGAATTTAGGAAGACAAAAATTCTCTTGATAAGAAATCAGGAAGTAAATTATCAGTTCCTTTTTTATACTGTATTTCAAAGTCGAACGGAGCTAATTGTGCTTGCCACCTGGCAAACATTAACTTTGAAATATCATGTTTAAAATCTTTATCAAACATATATTTAACTGATTGAGCATCAGTTCTAATAATAAATTTTTTATTATATAAATAATCTTGAAATTTTAAAACACATTTAACAATGCATATCATTTCATGAGCAACAGTCGCATATTTGCGCTGAGATTCAGACTATTTGCCTGAATGAAATCTAATAAGATATTCAACTTTGTCATGGGGATTAACTTGCTTTAAGATTCCACCATAACCAATATTAGAAGCATCAGTCTCAACAATCTTAATCCAATATGGATTAGCTAAAGTAAGACAAGGCAAATATTTAACTCTTTGCTTGATAGATTTAACTAATTCAGTAAGGTCTTTATTCCAAGGTAACAACTTACCTTTCTTCAATCTATCAGTTAATGGTGCAAGATCTTTAGATAAATTTTTATAAAACGGGGAAATATAATTTAAGCTTCCCAAAAAGCTTTGCAACATAGTTTTATCAGTAATTTCATCAGGAAATTTTGATGCAAAATCGATGGATCTCTGAATAGGAATAATTCTTCCTTGACAAATTTGATGACCCAAAAATCTCATATCAGTCTGAAAAAGACTCATTTTGGTTTTAGATATAACTAAACCATTTTGTATAACAATATTTTTGAAAATATCAAGATGCTTAATATGAGATTCTAATGTTTTAGAAAAAACAAGAATATCATCAATATAAACAATTATGAAATCCAGATAAGGATTAAAAATATCATTCATAATTTTTTGAAATTCAGAAGGAGCATTCTTTAAACTAAAAGGCATAACATTCCATTCGTATTGACCAAATGGAACATTAAAAGCAGTTCGATAAGTATGTTCCTTAAAAATCTGAATTTGCCAATAACCTGATTTTAAATCAAATTTAGAAAATATATTAGCATCATATAATCGAGAAAGAAGATCTTTCTTATTCGGAATAGGATATCTAATCCATTTTAAAACTTTGTTCAAAGGTTTATAATTTATTACCAACTTGGGAACACCTCTTTCTTGTTCTGCAGCGTTATTAACATAAAAAGCAGTACAAGACCATGGAGATTTAGAGGGTTTTATAAGTCCCTTTTGTAATAGACAATCAATTTCTTTTTTACAAAAATCAACTAATTCTGCGTTCATTTGACCTTTCTTGTTCTGCAGCGTTATTAACATAAAAAGCAGTACAAGACCATGGAGATTTAGAGGGTTTTGTCCCTTTTGTAATAGCACAATTTCTTTTTCAAAATCAACTAATTCTGCGTTCATTTGACAGGGGCGAGATTTCGTAGGAATAGCTGATTCAGAAAAAGAATCTTCATAAGGCAAAGTCACAATATGCTTTTTTCTGTCCCAAAAAGCATTTGGATGATCAGCACAATTTCAGCTGCCAATTTTTCAGAAATCAATTTAAGTTTTTCTTGTACTTTATGAGATTGTAAAGACTATGAAATATCCAGACTATAAATTTCAATTTGTAAAGATTCAATATGTTTTTGTTTCAAATGAATTAAAGAGTTAATATCTCTAGTAACTGGTTCAGTTATGAACTCAAAATTAATGGTATTACCATTATAATTTGCTGTAAATCCTTTTGCATTTATATTATAAAAGGGATAAATAGCATTAATAAAAGGAGTGCCAAGAATAATTGGCGGATATAATTGATTTTTAACCAGAAAGAAAAAGTGAGGAATACAAACCTTACTCTGGCAAATACAAGTATTAGACAATTTATATTTTATATCTAAAGCATGATTAGAAGCAGATTTAACAATGTGAGTTGTTTTTTCAAAGAATCTTGAAGGAATTAATCCTTCTTGAATAAAACTAACATCAGCACCACTATCAATCATAGCAATACTTGTAATTTTAAAATCATTATTAATCAGAATGGTACAATTTATATACCAACGATGAGCAGTAACTATTTGCATCATTCCCAGAAATTTAGGACTAAGAGATTCATTAATATCTTCATCAATTACAGCAGACTTACCTTTATCATTTAAAGAAGATGAAGAAACATCTTTATCATTTTCTAACTGAGAAATACGATGATTATTAATCAACTGATTTTGTTTCAAAGATTTCATTTCTCTTTTAGGGTTTTCAACCTCATATTTTAAATCATCGAGAGACGTATCTCTAGTTTTAACAATATCTTGTCCTTTCTTTTCAAGTCGAGAAAATACTTCTTGCAAAGAATAAGGACTAGAATTGTAATTCAAAACTTCATTTTCATTCTTCTTCGGTTTTTCAAAAGATTTAGAAGAAGAAGCTTTAGAAGAAGCCATTTCTAAAATCTTATTTCTAAGATTTTCATCAGAAACATCTTTAAAAAGTTCAATCACATTATCAGAAGAAATCATTTTAAAAGCTAATTCTTCAAATTGATTTTGTAATTTATCTAGATAAGATTCTTCCATCTGGGATTGAAGTTTATAAAACTCATCTTGTCCACAAGTACAATTTTCACCTGGAAAATTAACACATTTATCAGAATTATCAAGATTATTATTATCAGTAGTATAACCTGAA
The DNA here is from genome assembly GCA_022817965.1 of Solanum lycopersicoides. Classification (NCBI taxonomy): domain Eukaryota; kingdom Viridiplantae; phylum Streptophyta; class Magnoliopsida; order Solanales; family Solanaceae; genus Solanum; species Solanum lycopersicoides. Next base: position 21,925,313 of record CM040624.1, on the reverse strand, counting down.
GAATTTGAGTCGGAATCAGATTCATATAACATTTCGTAAATCTTATCTTGAGTAGATTCATCTAATTCCAAAGCTTTAAACTTATCAGCCTTACAATTAGAGGCAAGATGTCCAAATCTTCCACATTTATAACATCTAATATTTTTCAAATCCCTTTTAGAGAAATTCTTAGCAAACCTTGTTGCTTTCCTTTTAGCTTTCTTTTCTTCTTTCTTTTCTTTATATCATTTTGAACGATGACGCCTTTTATACTTGCGTTGTTGACTATCTTCATTTTGAGACGTCTTTGGTTTGGAACTGGAAGGAGCGTCAATTCCAAACTGAGTACAAAAATCTTCCAATTGAGATCTTTCAGACATCTGATTTCTTTTAATTTGTTGAGCTAACTTAAGCTCATTACACAGATTTAATACTTCTTGAGTACATGTTCCAATTAACTTTCCATAAGTTAATTTTTCATAAGGAATTTCTGTATCATTTCCTCTTAGAACTTTCTTCACCCTTTCAGAAAACAATAGAGGAAGACCATCTATAAATCTATTTTTCCAATAACTTAATTTACTTTCTGGTAGATCCATAACTCTACTTAAGAAAGTGTCCTTGTACCATCGGAAATGCCCCAAATGATTACATTTAAGACCATTTAACAAAGTTTTAATAGTCTCATTTTGATTGAAAAATCTTCCATTAAAATGTTCTAAGATCGTAAGAACAAGTGTATAAACTGCATCTTCAACCTTTTGAGTTGTAATTTTTTCTACCGGTTTTCCATCATCACCAGTAACTATCTCTCTTTTAGCTTCTTCTTTGTATGCAGTTGTTATTGCATACTTTTCCTCAGATGATAAGAAATTATCCCACCATCCTCTGAGTTGACCTGTAAATCCCGCTATAATCATTTTACATATAGCATGATCAGTATTCTGATTCGTATGACGACAGATTGATGAGTACATCAACATTCGATGTACCATAATGGAAACCTGTCTTTCAGTTAAGGCATCCAAATTCCATTCATACACCTCATTACCACCGTAAAATGTGTTTGTTTGATTCCAATCTCTTTCTTCAGTTAACACATCTTGGGTAGTAGGACGAGGATAATAATAAGTCATCATTGAAGGGAGAGTTGCATAGCCCCCTTTTCCTATAATCCTCTGCTTGTTGTTATAACCAGCTTTGAATCTTCGGGCATTAACTTCCGAAACATCCTGATTTGGATCTTGAATACCAAGGAGCTGATTTTCAATCTTAGCAATATTTGACTCAGAAAAATCATTTGTAATAGATTTTGAACTTAAACCCGATAATTTTTTATCAATAATATTTTCTAAATCATTAAAAGATTTAACTTTGAAATCAGCAGTATCAATAGGACGCTGAATATGAGTTGGAACACTTAAAGGATTTTTAGAAGTAGAAGCTTTATCTTCTTTTGGACCCTTTTGAAATTCCTTTACCAAAATAATTAATTCATCTAATTTTTTATCTAAAGAACTAATATGTTCTCCCAGAACTTTAACATATAAACTCAAATAATTATTTTGAGAAATAAGATTATTAATCTCATGAATAGTAATCTGGGCTACATCTGTTTGAATAAACTTTTGAAAAGCTGAAAAATTTAACCCAGTATTATTAGGCAAAATAAATGGAGCTTGAGGAGGATAAATGGCCTTAGTTATAGTGCCATCATTTGCTTTAAAAGTTCTTTCTATAACTTTTATATACAAAGGTAAATAAGTAGTTATAAACCAAGGAACAAAATAAATAATTTTATTATGTAAAGCACAAGTTTCATAAAACTCTTGAGAAATATTATTTAAATCGTTTTGACTATAAGTCTCAAAAAACCAAGTTCTAAACTGGTTCCATTTTTTATTATAAAATTCTTTTTGAATATGTTTTCAAACCAGAGATCCTGGACTAAAATCCAATTGTTGACTCATCATCATCACATATCGTTAAGATCTGTTAATTTATCAACATTGAATTCCATTTCTGACTGAGTTGGATCTAAATCTTACAACTTATCTGTTGCTTGAACAATATTAGTTTTAGGGTCTATTTTTACCCTTTCAACTATTCCTTCACTCATCGTATCACTTAGAGTGTGAAGAGACAAAGGTCTTCTTCTCGCTGATCCATAACTAGGACCTTCTTGACTTACCGGAGAAATATGCTGAATTTCTGGTAACCTTCTATAACCAGAAAAAGATCGCCTATTATAAACTGGAGGAGAATTATCATGAAACTCAATATAAACCTTACGATCAGGATTTTGAGTAATATGAGAATAATCGCTTTTAGTGACTTCTTCAGCAACCTGTCTTTGAGATACAGCATAATTTAATATCCATTTATCAGGAAAATTAATATCATCCCATTTAATAGGTCTTCTAGTAGTAATTTTAGACTTAGCAAAATTAGTTTCAACTAGAATAGTCTCGTTTACCGAATCATATAATTTGCAACGAGGATTCAAAGTAGTTAATAACTTAAAATAAATCCTGTAAGATAAACATATTAGTTCAGATCCAGGAACATAATTATAACCATGAGTTTTAACATTTAATGTTAATACATCAAGAATATTCATATCAGATAAAGATAATTGCAAATTAGGTTGCGTAAAATAAACTGGTCCATAAGCAACCGTAGATTCAATAGAACCCATCAAAGATTGTCTAAAATCTAAATTTCTAGCATCTCGTAGAGCTGCTAAAAGTGTCTCAGGTAACCCTTTAAGAGTTAAAGGTTTAAAAGCAATTTGAACCATGCCAACATGCATCCAGTTATATCTAGATTTATAAATCTCAATATCTCTTTTATTCAATAATTGAACCACCTGTTCATCACAATTTAGAGCTAAAGATTGTTCGGTAGTTTTAACCACCTGCTTTGTAGATAATTTATCAAACCAACCATAATCATAAATCAATTTTCTATCCACTTTAGGGATAGTCCATTTGTTTAACAAATCAAGATTCTGAGGTATATCTACCTCTTCTAATCTAGTACTCTTTATATTATTATCACCAAAATTCATAAATTTGATAAAATTTTATATCCATGTTAGCATACATCAGATTTGTTACATGTTCTTACAGAATATCTGGCTCTGATACCATAACAGGATAAGATTTGATTCTTCCTTATAAAAAACAGTATATTACTGTTTAAAAAATTGTTTAAAACACTATATTAGGGCCCACATAAGGGACCCATTTTACTTTTCTTTTTCTATATAAGAACCCCCATTCTCGTATGAGAGGAGCAGGACTTCTTAAGTCTTATTTTGTTTTCTCTCTAGTTGTCTCTCTCTTCCTCTTGTAAAAAACTCTCTTGTGTGAATCAATAAAGAAGCGTTTTGGTTTAAAGATTTGTTTAAAGGTATTTTTCTTTTAAGATATTTTAATATTATCTTCTTTTATTATTGCCGCCTTTATGGCTGGCTAAGATAATTTTCATATCTATGCTAGCTGCATGATTTCTGTATGATGTTATTGTTTAATATCTGGATCTAATCAAGTTATAATGAATTCTTATTATAGTTCTTAAACTTTTATCACAAGTTTTGACTTGGTTTCGAGATGGTGGTACAGTCTGATAATACACTGTTAATGGTAGCGAGTATGTGGTATTGTAAGTTCCCGTTAATTGTTGAAGAAAGGGGCAGCTTGAAACCCATGTTAGAACTGCTATACATTAATATGTATATTATTAAGACAGGCTCCATGCTTGAGTAAAAGTTTACCATACAGCCGAAACTTAGGATAAAAAATTTAACAAAACTATAATACGTTTCAAGTATAACTTGGTCATGTGCAAAGCTAGATCTAGATGGCTTCTTCATCGGCTTCATCTTCTATAAATCTTAAGGATATTCCTAAAGATAGTTCATTATATGAACAAATTCAGGCATATCTGCAGAAAAAAGAGCAAGGTAATACCTACGCCTCTTTAACTAAAGAAGTTGATCTATTCAGAGTTTCAGAAGAAACGGCAACAAAAGAAATTATATTTCTTTTAAAAAATTCTGATATTCAGAGAAGTAATGAACCTTGGAAGATACTCCAACGGTATTTGACAAAGCGAAAGGGTTACCTGAGACATTTTTAGCAGCTCTACGAGATGCTAGAAATTTAAATTTTAGACAATCTTTGATGGGTTCTATTGAATCTACGGTTGCTTATGGACCAATTTATTTTAATACGCAACCTAATTTGCAATTATCTTTATCTATTATGAATATTCTTGATGCATTAACATTAAATGTTAAAACTCATGGTTATAATTATGCTCTTGGATCTGAACTTATATGTTTATCTTACAGGATATTTTTTAAATTATTAACTACTTTGAATCCTCGTTGTAAATTATATGATTCGGTAAATGAGACTATTCTAGTTGAAACTAATTTTGCTAAATCCAAAATTACAACTAGAAGACCTATTAAATGGGATGAAATTAATTTTCCTGATAAATGGATATTAAATGATGTTGTATCTCAAAGACAGGTTGCTGAAGAAGTCACTAAAAGTGATTATTCTCATATTACTCAAAATCCAGATGGTAAGGTTTACATTGAGTTTCATGATAATTCTCCTCATGTTTATAATAGGCGATCTTTTTCTGGTTATACCAGAAATTCAGCATATTTCTCCGGTAAGTCAAGAAGGTCCTAGTTATGGATCAGCGAGAAGAAGACCTTTGTCTATTCACACTCTAAGTGATACTATGAGTGAAGGATTGGTTGAAAGGGTAAGGATAGACCCTAAAACTAATATTGTTCAAGCAACAGATAAGTTGTCAGATTTAGATCCAACTCAGTCAGAAATGGATTTCAATGTTGATAAATCAACAGATCTTAACGTTATGTGATGATGATGAGTCAAAAATTGGATTTTAGTCTAGGATCTCTGGTTCGAAAACATATTCAAAAAGAATTTTATAATAAAAAACGGAACCAGTTTAGAACTTGTTTTTTTGAGACTTATAGTCAAGAAGATTTAAAAAATATTTCTCAAAAGTTTTATGAAACTTGTGCTTTACATAACAAAATTATTTATTTTGTTCCGTGGTTTATAACTACTTATTTACCTTTGTATATAAAGGTTATTGAAAGAACTTTTAAAGCAAATTATGGCACTATAACTAAGGCCATTTATCCTCCTCAAGCTCCGTTTATTTTACCAAATAAAACTGGGTTAACTTTTTCAGCTTTTCAAAAGTTTATTCAAACAGATGTTGCCCAGATTACTATTCATGAGATTAATAACCTTATTTCTCAAAATAATCATTTGAGTTTATATGTTAAAGTTCTGGGAGAACATATTAGTTCTTTAGATAAAAAATTAGATGAATTAATTATTTTGGTAAAGGAATTTCAAAAGGGTCCAAAAGAAGATAAAGCTTCTACTTCAAAAACTTCCTTTAGTGTTCCTACACATATTCAACGTCCTATTGATACTACTGATTTTAAAGTTAAATCTTTCAACGATTTAGAAAATCTTATTGATAAAAAATTGTCTGGTTTAAGTTCCAAACCAATTACAAATGACTTTTCTGAATCTAATATTGCTAAGCTAGAAGATCAATTTTTGGGTATTCCGGATATTAACCAAGACATTTCTGAGGTTAATTCTAGACGTTTCAAATCTGGTTACCAGAATAAGCAAAAGATTATAGGAAAAGGTGGTTATGCTACTCTGCCTTCTATGATGACTTATTATTATCCTCGTCCAACACCTCAAGATGTGTTAATTGAAGAAAGAGATTGGAATCAAACTAACACATCATATAGTGGAAATGAGGTATATGAATGGAATTTGGATGCCTTAACAGATAGGGAAGTTTCTATTATGGTTCATAGGATGTTGATGTACTCCTCTATTTGTCGTCGTACAAATCAAAATACTGATCATGCAATATGTAAAATGATTATAGCAGGATTTACAGGTCAACTCAGAGGATGGTGGGATAATTTCTTATCATCTGAGGAAAAGTACGCAATAACAACTGCATACAAAGAAGAAGTTAAAAGAGAAATCTTTACTGGTGAAGATGGAAAGCCAGTAGAAAAGGTTACAACTCAAAAAGTTGAAGATGCAGTTTATACACTTGTTCTTACTATTTTAGAACATTTTAATGGAAGATTTTCCAATCAAAATGAAACCATTCGAACTTTATTAAATGGTCTTAAATGTAACCATTTGGAATATTTTAGATGGTATAAGGATACTTTCATGAGTAGAGTTATGGATCTACCTGAAAGTAAATCAAGTTATTGGAAAAATAGATTCATAGATGGTCTTCCTTCATTATTTTCTGAAAGAGTAAAGAAAGTTCTGAGAGGAGATCAACCAGAAATCCCTTATGATAGATTAACTTATGGAAAGTTAATAGGGATTTGTACTCAAGAAGGATTAAATCTTTGTAATGAGCTTAAGTTGGCTCAACAGATTAAAAGAACTCAAATGTCTGAAAAATCTCAATTGGGAGATTTTTGTACACAATTTGGAATAGAAGGACCATCTAGTTCTAAACCAAAGACAGGTCAAACTGAAGAAAGACATTCGAGAAAGCATAAACGACGTCATCGTTCAAAACGATACAAAGAAAAGAAAGAAGAAAAGAAAGCTCATAGGAAAGCAACAAGGTTTGCTGGGAGTTTCTCTAAGAGAGATTTGAAAAATATTAAATGTTACAAGTGTGGACGTTTCGGTCATCTGGCAGCAAATTGTAAGGCAGATAAGTTTAAAGCTTTGGAGTTGGATGAATCGACTCAAGATAAACTTTATGAGTTATTATATGAATCAGATTCAGATTCAAATTCTTCTGGTTATTCTTCAGGTTATAGTACTGATAGTAATGTTGATAATGGTAATAAAAAATGTGTTAATTGTCCAGGTGATAATTGTACTTGTGGACAAGATGAATTTTATAAATTGCAATCTCAGATGGAAGATTCTTATTTAGATACTTTACAACAAAGTTTTGAAGAATTAACTTTTAAAATGATTTCTTCTGAAAATGTTATTGAACTTTTAAAAGATGTTTCTGATGAAAATCTTCGAAATAAGATTTTAGAAATGGCTTCTTCAAGATCATCTTCTTCAAAAGGTTTTGAAAAAACGAAGAAGAATGAAGATAAAGCTTTTAAAATTTTTAATTACAATGCTAGTCCTTATTCTTTGCAAGAAGTATTTTCTCGACTTGAAAAGAAAGGACAAGATATTGTAAAAACTAGAGATACGTCTCTTGATGATTTAAAATACGAGGTTGAAAACCTTAAAAAGGAGATTAAATCTTTGAAACAAAATCAGCTGATTAATAATCATCGAATTTCTCAGTTAGAAAATGATAAAGATATTTCTTCATCTTCTTTAAATGATAAAGGTAAGTCTGTTGTAATTGATGAAGAGATTAATGAATCTCTTAGTCCTAAATTTCTGGGAATGATGCAAATAGTTACTGCTCATCGTTGGTATATAAATTGTACCATTCTGATTAATAATGATTTTAAAATTACAAGTATTGCTATGATTGATAGTGGTGCTGATGTTAGTTGTATTCAGGAAGGATTAATTCCTTCAAGATTTTTTGAAAAAACAACTCATATTGTTAAATCTGCTTTTAATCATGCTTTAGATATAAAATATGAATTGTCTAATACTTGTATTTGCCAGAGTAAGGTTTGTATTCCTCACTTTTTCTTTTTGGTTAAAAATCAATTATATCCGCCAATTATTCCTTGCACTCCTTTTATTAATGCTATTTATCCTTTTTCTAATTTAAATGCAAAAGGTTTTACAGCAAATTATAATGGTAATACCATTAATTTTGAGTTCATAACTGAACCAGTTACTAGAGATATTAACTCTTTAATTCATTTGAAACAAAAACATATTGAATATTTATAAATGGAAATTTATAGTCTGAATATTTCAGAGTCTTTACAATCTCCTAAAGTACAAGAAAAAATTAAATTGATTTCTGGAAAAATGGCAGCTGAAATTTGTGCTGATCATCCAAATGCTTTTTGGGATAGGAAAAAGCATATTGTGACTTTGCCTTATGAAGATTCTTTTTCTGAATCAGCTATTCCTACGAAATCTCGCCCCTGTCAAATGAATGCAGAATTAGTTGATTTCTGTAAAAAAGAAATTGATATTCTATTACAAAAGGGACTTATAAAACCCTCTAAATCTACATGGTCTTGTACTGCTTTTTATGTTAATAACGCTGCAGAACAAGAAAGAGGTGTTCCCAGGTTGGTAATAAATTATAAACCTTTGAACAAAGTTTTAAAATGGATTAGATATCCTATTCCGAATAAGAAAGATCTTCTTTCTCGATTATATGATGCTAATGTATTTTCTAAATTTGATTTAAAATCAGGTTATTGGCAAATTCAGATTTTTAAGGAACATACTTATCGAACTGCTTTTAATGTTCCATTTGGTCAATACGAATGGAATGTTATGACTTTTGGTTTAAAGAATGCTCCTTCTGAATTTCAAAAAATTATGAATGATATTTTTAATCCTTATCTGGATTTCATAATTGTTTATATTGATGATATTCTTGTTTTTTCTAAAACATTAGAATCTCATATTAAGCATATTGATATTTTTAAAAATATTGTTATACAAAATGGTTTAGTTATATCTAAAACCAAAATGAATCTTTTCCAGACTGATGTAAGATTTTTGGGTCATCAAATTTGTCAAGGAAAGATTACTCCTATTCAACGATCCATTGATTTTGCGTCAAAATTCCCTGATGTTATTTCTGATAAAAATATGTTACAAAGATTTTTGGGAAGTTTAAATTATATTTCCCCATTTTATAAAAATCTATCTAAAGATCTTGCTCCTTTAACTGATAGGCTAAAGAAAGGTAAATTGTTGCCTTGGACTGATGATCTTACTAATTTAGTTAAATCTATTAAGCAAAGAGTTAAATATTTGCCTTGTCTTACTTTGGCTAATCCAAATTGGATTAAGATTATTGAAACTGATGCTTCAAATATTGGTTATGGTGGAATTTTAAAACAAGTTAATCCCCATGACAAGATTGAATATCTTATACGATTTCATTCAAGAAAATGGTCTGATTCTCAGCGTAAATATGCGACTATTGCTCATGAAATGCTATGCATTGTTAAATGTGTATTAAAATTTTAAGATGATTTATATAATCAAAAATTTATTATTAGAACTGATGCTCAGTCAGTTAAATATATGTTTGATAAAGATTTTAAGCATGATATTTCAAAGTTAATGTTTGCCAGGTGGCAAGCACAATTAGCTCCGTTCGACTTTGAAATTCAGTATAAAAAGGGGAACTGATAATTCACTTCCTGATTTCCTATCAAGAGAATTCTTGTCTTCTTAAAAAATAGTTAATATGTCTACTTACCAATATTTCTTAGGTGACAAAGCTCTTATTACTATTTTAAAGATTTTACCTTTTAATGAAGATTTAAAAGAGAAGATCCTCGATATAATTATCGATGATTTAGTTCTAGACTTTTTTATAAATGGTTCACCGTTTTCTGATTTATCCCTTGCAAATAATGATTGGAAATTAGAAATTTCAGGATATTTTTCTGATTTATATTAATTAAATTTTTGCAGTATGGGAGGTACTGATCCTCCACCATGGTCACATGTTCGTGGTCGTGGGGGAAAAAATCAACGAGGAAGAGGAAGATCGTCCTCTTCACAATCTACAAGGTCGTCATACGACTCTTCCTTTCCTGTGATACAGTTAGGAAGTAAAACTTTGATCAATTCAAAAATTGGAAAAGCTTCATCATCAGCTTCATCTTCCATTAACTTAAAGGATATTCCTAAAGACAGTTCATTATATGAACAAATTCAAGCATATTTGCAGAAAAAAGAGCAAGGTGATACCTACGCCTCTTTAGCTAAAGAAGCTGACCTAGTCAGAGTCTCAGAAGAAGCCTCTACAAAAGAGATTATATTTCTTTTGGAAAACTCTGATATTCAGAGAAGTCATGAACCTTGGAAGATACTCCAAAGGTATCTAACAAAGGGATTATATTTCCCTGGAGAAGCATATAAGACTCGGTTATACTATGAGTCTATTTTGAGTCATACAGGAAGTGCTGAATTTCAGCATTTCACATCAGAATATGACAAGAATGTTTATAACTTCTCGAAGATCACTATTAAGCAGATTATATCTGCAGAAGAATGGGGAATATCCACAATGCAGGAGAGATCTGTTTCTGTTAACAAAATTAATGTGAATTTCACATACTGGGATTATATCCAAGCTTTTCATAAAAAATTTTATTACAATAATGATAAACTCAAGCACACTTGGTTTTTAAAAATATGTGCTAAAGTTTTTACTCAAGTTATACCAAACTGGTTTATAAATTGGTGGACTTTCCATGGGCCATCTGTAAAGATTTTACCCTACAATTTTTTAACTTTATATAAACAATGGGTGAAGATTTCTCCCTTTTTAACTAATTTATATTTACAAGATCATATTTCAAATATAGAAAAAATTGATCAAATGTATTTTTTCATTGAGTTTTCTATACCTTGAATTCATAAATGGGTACCAGAAGTGGGTTATATCCCAAATGAAAATATTCCATGTTTATACAGAAAATATTTTTTTAATTTTGGGATAAATTAAATAGACAAGATCCCGCAACTGGACAACTTTATGGCCAAGAATTACTTGATCAAATCACCAAGACCATTCAGGCATACCATGACTCTCCTCAAAAAGGAATATCTACGGAGGGTTCACTTAAGCATATTGCTAGACGAATTTCTATTCAAGATGGAAATGAAGAAGAGATGATTAATAATTATCTTGAAGAAGTCAAGAAAAATCTGTTTCAAAATATTTTAGACTTTGATAAATCAGACACTTCAATGAAAAGTGGACACAGTGGTAATACTGCTGATGCACAGTCTGTAGAACAAGATATTGAGCTGACAGAAAGCCAACTGCAGAAAGTGGAAAATTTCCTCGCATCAATTAAAGACCAAGAAGACACAATAAAAAAGAACTTGAAGGGAAAGGATAAGATTTGATTCTTCCTTATCAAGAATAGTATTTTACTGTTTAAAACACTGTAGAAGGGCCAATATAAGGGACCCATTTTCATTTTTATTTTCTATATAAGAAGTTCCATTCTCAGATGTGAGGCAGGACTTCTCAAGCAAAGTCTTATTTTGTTTTCTCTCTAGTTGTCTCTCTCTTCCTCTTGTAAAAAACTCTCTTGTGTGAATCAATAAAGAAGCGTTTTGGTTTAAAGATCTGTTTAAAGGTATTTCTGTTTTAAGATATTTTAATATTATCTTCTTTTATTATTGCCGCCTTTATGGCTGGCTAAGATAATTTTCATATCTATGCTAGCTGCATAATTTCTGTATGATGTTCTTTTTTAATATCTAGATCTAATCAAGTTATAATGAATTCTTATTATAGTTCTTAAATCTTTTATCACAAGTTTTGACTTGTTTCGAGATGGTGGTACAGTCTGATAATACACTGTTAATGGTAGCGAGCATGTGGTATTGTAAGTCCCCGTTAATTGTTGAAGAAAAGGGGCAGCTTGAAACCCATGTTAGAACTGCTATACATTAATATGTATATTATTAAGACCGGCTCCATGCTTGAGTAAAAGTTTACCATACAGCCGAAACTTAGGATAAAAAATTTAACAAATGCTTTTTGGGATAGGAAAAAGCATATTGTGACTTTGCCTTATGAAGATTCTTTTTCTGAATCAGCTATTCCTACGAAATCTCGCCCCTGTCAAATGAATGCAGAATTAGTTGATTTCTGTAAAAAAGAAATTGATAGTCTATTACAAAAGGGACTTATAAAACCCTCTAAATCTACATGGTCTTGTACTGCTTTTTATGTTAATAACGCTGCAGAACAAGAAAGAGGTGTTCCCAGGTTGGTAATAAATTATAAACCTTTGAACAAAGTTTTAAAATGGATTAGATATCCTATTCCGAATAAGAAAGATCTTCTTTCTCGATTATATGATGCTAATGTATTTTCTAAATTTGATTTAAAATCAGGTTATTGGCAAATTCAGATTTTTAAGGAACATACTTATCGAACTGCTTTTAATGTTCCATTTTGGTCAATACGAATGGAATGTTATGCCTTTTGGTTTAAAGAATGCTCCTTCTGAATTTCAAAAAATTATGAATGATATTTTTAATCCTTATCTGGATTTCATAATTGTTTATATTGATGATATTCTTGTTTTTTCTAAAACATTAGAATCTCATATTAAGCATATTGATATTTTCAAAAATATTGTTATACAAAATGGTTTAGTTATATCTAAAACCAAAATGAGTCTTTTTCAGACTAATGTGAGATTTTTGGGTCATCAAATTTGTCAAGGAAGAATTACTCCTATTCTGAGATCCATCGATTTTGCATCAAAATTTCCTGATGAAATTACTGATAAAACTATGTTGCAAAGATTTTTGGTAAGCTTAAATTATATTTCCCCGTTTTATAAAAATTTATCTAAAGATCTTGCTCCATTAACTGATAGATTGAAGAAAGGTAAGTTGTTACCTTGGAATAAAGACCTTACTGAATTAGTTAAATCTATCAAGCAAAGAGTTAAATATTTGCCTTGTCTTACTTTAGCTAATCCATATTGGATTAAGATTGTTGAGACTGATGCTTCTAATATTGGTTATGGTGGAATCTTAAAGCAAGATAATCACCATGACAAAGTTGAATATCTTATTAGATTTCATTCAGGCAAATGGTCTGAATCTCAGCGCAAATATGCGACTGTTGCTCATGAAATGTTATGCATTGTTAAATGTGTTTTAAAATTTCAAGATGATTTATATAATCAAAAATTTATTATTAGGACTGATGCTCAATCAGTTAAATATATGTTTGATAAAGATTTTAAACATGATATTTCAAAGTTAATGTTTGCCAGGTGGCAAGCACAATTAGCTCCGTTCGACTTTGAAATACAGTATAAAAAAGGAACTGATAATTCACTTCCTGATTTCTTATCAAGAGAATTTTTGTCTTCCTAAATTTTGTTATTATGTCTCACTATCAATATTTTCTAGGTGATGAAGTTCTTATTACAATTTTAAGGGTTTTACCTTTTAATGTAGACTTAAAAGAACAAATCCTCGATATAATTATCGATGATTTAGTTCTAGACTTTTTTATAGATGGTTCCCCATTTTCTGAATTATCTCTTGCTAATAATGAATGGGAACTTGATATTTCAGGATATTTTTCTGATTTGTACTAATCAAATTGTTACACAAAATTTTGCAGTATGGGAGGTACTGATCCTCCACCATGGTCACACGTTCGTGGTCGTGGGGGTAAAAATCATCGAGGAAGGGGAAGATCATCCTCTTCACAGCAATCTGCAAGGTCGTCATACGACTCTTCCTTTCCTGTTATACAGTTAGGAAGTAAAACTTTGATTAATTCAAAGATTGGCGAAGCTTCTTCATCGGCTTCATCTTCTATAAATCTTAAGGATATTCCTAAAGATAGTTCATTATATGAACAAATTCAGGCATATCTGCAGAAAAAAGAGCAAGGTAATACCTACGCCTCTTTAACTAAAGAAGCTGATCTAGTCAGAGTTTCAGAAGAAACGGCAACAAAAGAAATTATATTTCTTTTAGAAAATTCTGATATTCAGAGAAGTAATGAACCTTGGAAGATACTCCAAAGGTATTTGACAAAGGGATTATATTTCCCTGGCGAATCATATAAGACTCGAACTTATTATGAGTCTATTTTGAGTCATACATGAAGTGCAGAATTTCAGCATTTCATTTCTGATTATGACAAGAATGTTTATAACTTCTCCAAAATTACTATTAAGCAGATTATATCTGTAGAAGACTGGGGAATCTCCACTATGCAGGAGAGACAGGTTTCTGTTAATAAAATAAACATGAGTTTTACTTACTGGGATTATATCCAGGCTTTTCATAAAATATTTTATTATAATAATGATAAATTTAAACACACTTGGTTTTTAAAAGTTTGTGCTCAAGTTTTTACAAAAAGTTTACCCAATTGGTTTATAAACTGGTGGTCTATTCATGGCCCAACGGTAAAGATTTTACCTTATAATTTCAATACTTTATATAAACAATGGGTAAAAGTTTCTCCATTTTTAACTGATTTATTTTTGCAAGATCATATCTCAAATATTGAAAAAATTGATCAGATGTATTTCTTCATTGAGTTCTCTATTCCATGGATCCATAAATGGATTCCAGAGGTGGGTGATACCCCAAACGAAAACATTCCTTGTTTATATCGCAAATATTTTACCAATTTCTGGGAAAAATTAAATAGACAAGACCCAGCAACTGGACAATTATATGGACAAGAGTTATTGGATCAAATTACCAATACCATTAAGGCATATCAGAACTCTCCTCAAAAGGGAATTTCTACTGGGAGTTCAATCAAGCATATTGCTAGGAGAATTTCCATTCAAGATGGAAACAAAGAAGAAATGATCAATGATTATTTGGAGGAAATTAAAAAGAATCTGCTAAAAAATATTTCTGAATTTGATAAATCAGACACTTCAATGAAAAGTGGACATAGTGATCCTGCTGATGCACAGTCTGTTGAACAAGATATTGAATTGACAGAAAGACAATTGCAGAAGGTGGAAGATTTCCTCGCATCAATTAAAGAGCCAGAAGACACAATAATGAAGAAATTGAAAGGGAAGGATAAGATTTGATTCTTCCTTATCAAAAACAGTATATTACTGTTTAAAAAATTGTTTAAAACACTATATTAGGGCCCACATAAGGGACCCATTTTACTTTTCTTTTTCTATATAAGAAGCCCCATTCTCGTATGAGAGGAGCAGGACTTCTTAAGTTTTATTTTGTTTTCTCTCTAGTTGTCTCTCTCTTCCTCGTGTAAAAAACTCTCTTGTGTGAATCAATAGAGAAGCATTTTGGTTTAAAGATCTGTTTAAAGGTATTTTTCTTTTAAGATATTTTAATATTATCTTCTTTTATTATTGCCGCCTTATGGCTGGCTAAGATAATTTTCATATCTATGCTAGATGCATAATTTCTGTATGATGTTCTTGTTTAATATCTGGATCTAATCAAGTTATAATGAATTCTTATTATAGTTCTTAAACTTTTATCACAAGTTTTGACTTGGTTTCGAGATGGTGGTACAGTCTGATAATACACTGTTAATGGTAGCGAGCATGTGGTATTGTAAGTCCCCGTTAATTGTTGAAGAAAGGGGCAGCTTGAAACCCATGTTAGAACTGCTATACATTAATATGTATATTATTAAGACCGGCTCCATGCTTGAGTAAAAGTTTACCATACAGCCGAAACTTAGGATAAAAAATTTAACAAAACTATAATACGTTTCAAGTATAACTTGGTCATGTGCAAAGCTAGATCTAGATGGCCGTGCGGACTACCGCCAGCCTTGTAGATCCTGTTATGGTATCAGAGCCATAACAGGATCTAGCTTTGCACATGACCAAGTTATACTTGAAACGTATTATAGTTTTGTTAAATTTTTTATCCTAAGTTTCGGCTGTATGGTAAACTTTTACTCAAGCATGGAGCCTGTCTTAATAATATACATATTAATGTATAGCAGTTCTAACATGGGTTTCAAGCTGCCCCTTTCTTCAACAATTAACGGGGACTTACAATACCACATGCTCGCTACCATTAACAGTGTATTATCAGACTGTACCACCATCTCGAAACCAAGTCAAAACTTGTCATAAAAGATTTAAGAACTTTAATAAGAATTCATTATAACTTTATTAGATCCAGATATTAAACAAGAACATCATAGAGAAATTATGCAGCTAGCATAGATATGAAAATTATCTTAGCCAGCTATAAAGGCGGCAATAATAAAAGAAGATAATATTAAAATATCTTAAAAGAAAAATACCTTTAAACAGATCTTTAAACCAAAACGCTTCTTTATTGATTTACACAAGAGAGTTTTTTACAAGAGGAAGAGAGAGACAACTTAGAGAGAAAACAAAATAAGACTTAAGAAGTCCTGCTCCTCTCATACGAGAATGGGGCTTCTTATATAGAAAAAGAAAAGTAAAATGGGTCCCTTATGTGGGCCCTAATATAGTGTTTTAAACAATTTTTTAAACAGTAATATACTGTTTTTGATAAGGAAGAATCAAATTTTATCCTTCCCTTTCAATTTCTTCATTATTGTGTCTTCTGGCTCTTTAATTGATGCGAGGAAATCTTCCACCTTCTGCAATTATCTTTCTATCAATTCAATATCTTGTTCAACGACTGTGCATCAGCAGTATCACTATGTCCACTTTTCATTGAAGTGTCAGATTTATCAAATTCAGAAATATTTTGTAGCAGATTCTTTTTAATTTCCTCTAAATAATCATTGATCATTTCTTCTTTGTTTCCATCTTGAATGGAAATTCTCCTAGCAATATGCTTGATTGAACTCCCAGTAGAAATTCCCTTTTGAGGAGAGTTATGATATGCCTTAATGGTATTGGTAATTTGATCCAATAACTCTTGTCCATATAATTGTCCAGTTGCTGGGTCTTGTCTATTTAATTTTTCCCAGAAATTGGTAAAATATTTGCGATATAAACAAGGAATGTTTTCGTTTGGGGTATAACCCACCTCTGGAATCCATTTATGGATCCATGGAATAGAAAACTCAATGAAGAAATACATCTGATCAATTTTTTCAATATTTGAGATATGATCTTGCAAAAATAAATCAGTTAAAAATGGAGAAACTTTTACCCATTGTTTATATAAAGTATTGAAATTATAAGGTAAAATCTTTACCGTTGGGCCATGAATAGACCACCAGTTTATAAACCAATTGGGTAAACTTTTTTTAAAAACTTGAGCACAAACCTTTAAAAACCAAGTGTGCTTAAGTTTATCATTATTATAATAAAATATCTTATGAAAAGCCTGGATATAATCCCAGTAAGTAAAACTCATGTTTATTTTATTAACAGAAACATGTCTTTCCTGCATAGTGGAGATTCCCCAGTCTTCTACAGATATAATCTGCTTAATAGTAATTTTGGAGAAGTTATAAACATTCTTGTCATAATCAGAATGAAATGCTGAAATTCTGCACTTCCTGTATGACTCAGAATATACTCATAATAAGTTCGAGTCTTATATGATTCGCCAGGGAAATATAATCCCTTTGTCAAATTCCTTTGGAATATCTTCCAAGGTTCATTACTTCTCTGAATATCAGAATTTTCTAAAAGAAATATAATTTCTTTTGTTGCCGTTTCTTCTGAAACTCTGACTAGATCATCTTCTTTAGTTAAAGAGGCGTAGGTATTACCTTGCTCTTTTTTCTGCAGATATGCCTGAATTTGTTCATATAATGAACTATCTTTAGGAATATCCTTAAGATTTATAGAAGATGAAGCCGATGATGAAGCTTCGCCAATCTTTGAATTGATCAAAGTTTTACTTCCTAACTGTATAACAGGAAAGGAAGAGTCGTATGACGACCTTGCAGATTGCTGTGAAGAGGATGATCTTCCCCTTCCTCGATGATTTTTACCCCCACGACCACGAACGTGTGACCATGGTGGAGGATCAGTACCTCCCATACTGCAAAATTTTGTGTAACAATTTGATTAGTACAAATCAGAAAAATATCCTGAAATATCAAGTTCCCATTCATTATTAGCAAGAGATAATTCAGAAAATGGGGAACCATCTATAAAAAGTCTAGAACTAAATCATCGATAATTATATCGAGGATTTGTTCTTTTAAGTCTACATTAAAAGGTAAAACCCTTGAAATTGTAATAAGAACTTCATCACCTAGAAAATATTGATAGTGAGACATAATAACAAAATTTAGGAAGACAAAAATTCTCTTGATAAGAAATCAGGAAGTGAATTATCAGTTCCTTTTTTATACTGTATTTTAAAGTCGAACGGAGCTAATTGTGCTTGCCACCTGGCAAACATTAACTTTGAAATATCATGTTTAAAATCTTTATCAAACATATATTTAACTGATTGAGCATCAGTTCTAATAATAAATTTTTGATTATATAAATCATCTTGAAATTTTAAAACACATTAAACAATGCATAACATTTCATGAGCAACAGTCGCATATTTGCGCTGAGATTCAGACCATTTGCCTGAATGAAATCTAATAAGATATTCACTTTGTCATGGGGATTAACTTGCTTTAAGATTCCACCATAACCAATATCAGAAGCATCAGTCTCAACAATCTTAATCCAATATGGATTAGCTAAAGTAAGACAAGGCAAATATTTAACTCTTTGCTTGATAGATTTAACTAATTAAGTAAGGTCTTTATTCCAAGGTAACAACTTACCTTTCTTCAATCTATCAGTTAATGGAGCAAGATCTTTAGATAAATTTTTATAAAATGGGGAAATATAATTTAAGCTTCCCAAAAATCTTTGCAACATAGTTTTATCAGTAATTTCATCAGGAAATTTTGATGCAAAATCGATGGATCTCTGAATAGGAGTAATTCTTCCTTGACAAATTTGATGACCCAAAAATCTCACATCAGTCTGAAAAAGACTCATTTTGATTTTAGATATAACTAAACCATTTTGTATAACAATATTTTTGAAAATATCAAGATGCTTAATATGAGATTCTAATGTTTTAGAAAAAACAAGAATATCATCAATATAAAAAATTATGAAATCAAGATAAGGATTAAAAATATCATTCATAATTTTTTGAAATTCAGAAGGAGCATTCTTCAAACCAAAAGGAATAACATTCCATTCGTATTGACCAAATGGAACATTAAAAGCAGTTCGATAAGTATGTTCCTTAAAGATCTGAATTTGCCAATAACCTGATTTTAAATCAAATTTGGAAAATATATTAGCATCATATAATCGAGAAAGAAGATCTTTCTTATTCGGAATAGGATATCTAATCCATTTTAAAACTTTGTTCAAAGGTTTATAATTTATTACCAACCTGGGAACACCTCTTTCTTGTTCTGCAGCGTTATTAACATAAAAAGCAGTACAAGACCATGGAGATTTAGAGGGTTTTATAAGTCTCTTTTGTAATAAACTATCAATTTCCTTTTTACAGAAATCAACTAATTCTGCATTCATTTGACAGGGGCGAGATTTTGTAGGAATATTTGATTCAGAAAAAGAATCTTCATAAGGCAAAGTCACAATATGCTTTTTCCTGTCCCAAAAAGCATTTGGATGATCTGCACAAATATCAGCTGCCATTTTTCCAGAAATCAATTTAATTTTTCTTGTATTTTAGTTGATTGTAAAGACTCTGAAATATTCAGACTATAAATTTCCATTTGTAAAGAATCAACATGTTTTTGTTTCAAATGAATTAAAATATTAATATCTCTAGTGACTGGCTCAGTTATGAACTCAAAATTTATGGTATTACCATTATAATTTGCAGTAAATCCTTTTGCATTTAAATTAGAAAAGGGATATATAGCATTAATAAAAGGAGTACCAAGAATAATTGGTGGATATAATTGATTTTTAACCAAAAAGAAAAAGTGAGGGATACAAACCTTACTCTGGCAAATACAAGTATTAGACAATTTATATTTTATATGTAATGCATGATTAGAAGCAGATTTAACAATATAAGTTGTTTTTTCAAAAAATCTTGAAGGAATTAATCCTTCCTGAATACAACTAACATCAGCACCACTATCAATCATAACAATACTTGTAACTTTAAAATCATTATTAATTAGAATGGTGCAATTACTATACCAACGATGAGCAGTAACAATTTGCATCATGCCCAAAAATTTTGGACTAAGAGATTCATTAATCTCTTCATCAATTACAACAGACTTACCTTTATCATTTAAAGAAGATGAAGAAATATCTTTATCATTTTCTAACTAGAAATTCGATGATTATTAATCAGCTGATTTTGTTTCAAAGATTTAATCTCCTTTTTAAGGTTTTCAACCTCGTATTTTAAATCATCAAGAGACGTATCTCTAGTTTTTACAATATCTTGTCCTTTCTTTTCAAGTCGAGAAAATACTTCTTGCAAAGAATAAGGACTAGCATTGTAATTAAAATTTTCAAAAGCTTTATCTTCATTCTTCTTCGTTTTTTCAAAACCTTTTGAAGAAGATGATCTTGAAGAAGCCATTTCTAAAATCTTATTTCGAAGATTTTCATCAGAAACATCTTTTAAAAGTTCAATAACATTTTCAGAAGAAATCATTTTAAAAGTTAATTCTTCAAAACTTTGTTGTAAAGTATCTAAATAAGAATCTTCCATCTGAGATTGCAATTTATAAAATTCATCTTGTCCACAAGTATAATTATCACCTGGACAATTAACACATTTTTTATTACCATTATCAACATTACTATCAGTATTATTACCTGAAGAATAACCAGAAGAATTTGAATCTGAATCTGATTCATATAATAACTCATAAAGTTTATCTTGAGTCGATTCATCCAACTCCAAAGCTTTAAACTTATCAGCCTTACAATTTGCTGCAAGATGACCAAAACGTCCACACTTGTAGCATTTAATATTTTTCAAATCTCTTTTAGAGAAACTTGTAACAAATCTTGTTGCTTTCCTATAAGCTTTCTTTTCTTCTTTCTTTTCCTTGTATCGTTTTGAACGATGACGTCTTTTATGCTTTCGCGAATGTCTTTCTTCAGTTTGACCTGTCTTTGGTTTAGAACTAGACGGTCCTTCTATTCCAAATTGTGTACAAAAATCTCCCAATTGAGATTTTTCAGACATTTGAGTTCTTTTAATCTGTTGAGCCAACTTAAGCTCATTACAAAGATTTAATCCTTCTTGATTACAAATCCCTATTAACTTTCCATAAGTTAATCTATCATAAGGGATTTCTGGTTGATCTCCTCTCAGAACTTTCTTTACTCTTTCAGAAAATAATGAAGGAAGACCATCTATGAATCTATTTTTCCAATAACTTGATTTACTTTCAGGTAGATCCATTATTCTACTCATGAAAGTATCCTTATACCATCGGAAATATCCCAAATGGTTACATTTCAGACCATTTAATAGAGTTCGGATGGTTTCATTTTGATTGGAAAATCTTCCATTAAAATGTTTTAAAATAGTAAGAACAAGTGTATAAACTGCATCTTCAACCTTTTGAGTTGTAATTTTTTTTACCGGTTTTCCATCATCACCAGTAACTATCTCTCTTTTAGCTTCTTCTTTGTATGCAGTTGTTATTGCATATTTTTCCTCAGATGATAAGAAATTATCCCACCATCCTCTGAGTTGACCTGTAAATCCCGCTATAATCATTTTACATATAGCATGATCAGTATTCTGATTCGTATGACGACAGATTGATGAGTACATCAACATTCGATGTACCATAATGGAAACCTATCTTTCAGTTAAGGCATCCAAATTCCATTCATACACCTCATTACCAGTGTAAGATGTGTTTGTTTGATTCCAATCTCTTTCTTCAGTTAACACATCTTGGGGAGTAGGACGAGGATAATAATAAGTCATAATTGAAGGGAGAGTTGCATAGCCCCCTTTTCCTATAATCCTCTGCTTCTTGTTATAACCAGCTTTGAATCTTCGGGCATTAACTTCCGAAACATCCTGATTTGGATCTTGAATACCAAGGAACTGATTTTCAATCTTAGCAATATTTGACTCAGAAAAATCATTTGTAATAGGTTTTGAACTTAAACCCGATAATTTTTTATCAATAAGATTTTCTAAATCATTAAAAGATTTAACTTTGAAATCAGCAGTATCAATAGGACGCTGAATATGTGTAGGAACACTAAAGGAAGTTTTTGAAGTAGAAGCTTTATCTTCTTTTGGACCCTTTTGAAATTCCTTTACCAAAATAATTAATTCATCTAATTTTTTTATCTAAAGAACTAATATGTTCTCCCAGAACTTTAACATATAAACTCAAATAATTATTTTGAGAAATAAGATTATTAATCTCATGAATAGTAATCTGGGCTACATCTGTTTGAATAAACTTTTGAAAAGCTGAAAAAGTTAACCCAGTATTATTAGGCAAAATAAATGGAGTTATAGTGCCATCATTTGCTTTAAAAGTTCTTTCTATAACTTTTATATACAAAGGTAAATAAGTAGTTATAAACCAAGGAACAAAATAAATAATTTTATTATGTAAAGCACAAGTTTCATAAAACTCTTGAGAAATATTATTTAAATCGTTTTGACTATAAGTCTCAAAAAACCAAGTTCTAAACTGGTTCCATTTTTTATTATAAAATTCTTTTTGAATATGTTTTCGAACCAGAGATCCTGGACTAAAATCCAATTGTTGACTCATCATCATCACATATCGTTAAGATTTGTTGATTTATCAACATTGAAATCCATTTCTGACTGAGTTGGATCTAAATCTGACAACTTATCTGTTGCTTGAACAATATTAGTTTTAGGGTCTATTCTTACCCTTTCAACTATTCCTTCACTCATCGTATCACTTAGAGTGTGAAGAGACAAAGGTCTTCTTCTCGTTGATCCATAACTAGGACCTTCTTGACTTACCGGAGAAATATGCTGAATTTCTGGTAACCTTCTATAACCAGAAAAAGATCGCCTATTATAAACAGGAGGAGAATTATCATGAAACTCAATGTAAACCTTACCATCTGGATTTTGAGTAATATGAGAATAATCACTTTTAGTGACTTCTTCAGCAACCTGTCTTTGAGATACAGCATCATTTAATATCCATTTATCAGGAAAATTAATTTCATCCCATTTAATAGGTCTTCTAGTTGTAATTTTGGATTTAGCAAAATTAGTTTCAACTAGAATAGTCTCATTTACCGAATCATATAATTTACAACGAGGATTCAAAGTAGTTAATAACTTAAAATAAATCCTGTAAGATAAACATATAAGTTCAGATCCAGGAGCATAATTATAACCATGAGTTTTAACATTTAATGTTAATGCATCAAGAATATTCATATCAGATAATTGCAAATTAGGTTGCGTATTAAAATAAACTGGTCCATAAGCAACCGTAGATTCAATCGATCCCATTAGAGATTGTCTAAAATTAAGATTTCTAGCATCTCGTAGAGCTGTTAAAAATGTCTCAGGTAGTCCGCACGGCCATCTAGATCTAGCTTTGTACATGACCAAGTTATACTTGAAACGTATTATAGTTTTGTCAAATTCTTTATCCTAAGTTTCGGCTGTATGGTAAACTTTTACTCAAGCGTGGAGCATGTCTTAATAATATACGTATTAATGTATAGGAGGTCTAACATGGGTTTCAAACTGCCCCTTTCTTCAACACTTAACGGGGACTTACAATACCACATGCTCGCTACCATTAATAGTGTATTATCAGACTGTACCACCATCTCGAAACCAAGTCAAAACTTGTGATTAAAAATTTAAGAACTATAATAAGAATTCATTATAACTTGATTAGATCCAGATATTAAACAAGAACATCATACAGAAATTATGCAGCTAGCATAGATATGAAAATTATCTTAGCCAGCCATAAAGGCGACAATAATAAAAGAAGATAATATTAAAATATCAAGAGAAATACCTTTAAACAGATCATTAAACCAAAACGGTTCTTTATTGATTCACACAAGAGAGTTTTTTACAAGAGGAAGAGAGAGACAACTAGAGAGAAAACAAAATAAGACTTAAGAAGTCCTGCTCCTCTCATACGAGAATGGGGCTTCTTATATAGAAAAAGAAAAGTAAAATGGGTCCCTTATGTGGGCCCTAATATAGTGTTTTAAATAATTTTTTAAACAGTAATATACTGTTTTTGATAAGGAAGAATCAAATCTTATCCTTCCCTTTCAATTTCATCATTATTGTGTCTTCTGGCTCTTTAATTGATGCGAGGAAATCTTCCACCTTCTGCAGTTGTCTTTCTGTCAATTCAATATCTTGTTCAACAGACTGTGCATCAGCAGTATCACTATGTCCACTTTTCATTGAAGTGTCTGATTTATCAAATTCAGAAATATTTTTTAGCAGATTCTTTTTAATTTCCTCCAAATAATCATTGATCATTTCTTCTTTGTTTCCATCTTGAATGGAAATTCTCCTAGCAATATGCTTGATTGAACTCCCAGTAGAAATTCCCTTTTGAGGAGAGTTCTGATATGCCTTAATGGTATTGGTAATTTGATCCAATAACTCTTGTCCATATAATTGTCCAGTTGCTGGGTCTTGTCTATTTAATTTTTCCCAGAAATTGGTAAAATATTTGCGATATAAACTAGGAATGTTTTCGTTTGGGGTATAACCCACCTCTGGAATCCATTTATGGATCCATGGAATAGAGAACTCAATGAAGAAATACATCTGATCAATTTTTTCAATATTTGAGATATGATCTTGCAAAAATAAATCAGTTAAAAATGGAGAAACTTTTACCCATTGTTTATATAAAGTATTGAAATTATAATGTAAAATCTTTACCGTTGGGCCATGAATAGACCACCAGTTTATAAACCAATTGGGTAAACTTTTTTTAAAAACTTGAGCACAAACTTTTAAAAACCAAGTGTGTTTAAGTTTATCATTATTATAATAAAATATTTTATGAAAAGCCTAGATATAATCCCAATAAGTAAAACTCATGTTTATTTTATTAACAGAAACCTGTCTCTCCTGCATAGTGGAGATTCCCCAGTCTTCTACAGATATAATCTGATTAATAGTAATTTTGGAGAAGTTATAAACATTCTTGTCATAATCAGAAATGAAATGCTGAAATTCTTCACTTCCTGTATGACTCAGAATAGACTCATAATAAGTTCGAGTCTTATATGATTCGCCAGGGAAATATAATCCCTTTGTCAAATACCTTTGGAGTATCTTCCAAGGTTCATTACTTCTCTGAATATCAAAATTTTCTAAAAGAAATATAATTTCTTTTGTTGCCGTTTCTTCTGAAACTCTGACTAGATCAGCTTCTTTAGTTAAAGAGGCGTAGGTATTACCTTGCTCTTTTTTCTGCAGATATGCCTGAATTTGTTCATATAATGAACTATCTTTAGGAATATCCTTAAGATTTATAGAAGATGAAGCCGATGAAGAAACTTCGCCAATCTTTGAATTGATCAAAGTTTTACTTCCTAACTGTATAACAGGAAAGGAAGAGTCGTATGACGACCTTACAGATTGCTGTGAAGAGGATGATCTTCCCCTTCCTCGATGATTTTTACCCCCACGACCACGAACGTGTGACTATGGTGGAGGATCAATCCCTCCCATACTGCAAAATTTTGTGTAACAATTTGATTAGTACAAATCAGAAAAATATCCTGAAATATCAAGTTCCCATTCATTATTAGCAAGAGATAATTCAGAAAATGGGGAACCATCTATAAAAACGTCTAGAACTAAATCATCGATAATTATATCGAGGATTTGTTCTTTTAAGTCTACATTAAAAGGTAAAACCCTTAAAATTGTAATAAGAACTTCATCACCTAGAAAATATTGATAGTGAGACATAATAACAAAATTTAGGAAGACAAAAATTCTCTTGATAAGAAATCAGGAAGTGAATTATCAGTTCCTTTTTTATACTGTATTTCAAAGTCGAACGGAGCTAATTATGCTTGCCACCTGGCAAACATTAACTTTGAAATATCATGTTTAAAATATTTATCAAACATATATTTAACTGATTGAGCATCAGTTCTAATAATAAATTTTTGATTATATAAATCATCTTGAAATTTTAAAACACATTTAACAATGCATAACATTTCATGAGCAACTGTCGCATATTTGCACTGAGATTCAGACCATTTGCCTGAATGAAATCTAATAAGATATTCAACTTTGTCATGGGGATTAACTTGCTTTAAGATTCCACCATAACCAATATTAGAAGCATCAGTCTCAACAATCTTAATCCAATATGGATTAGCTAAAGTAAGACAAGGCAAATATTTAACTCTTTGCTTGATAGATTTAACTAATTCAGTAAGGTCTTTATTCCAAGGTAACAACTTACCTTTCTTCAATCTATCAGTTAATGGAGCAAGATCTTTAGATAAATTTTTATAAAACGGGGAAATATAATTTAAGCTTCCCAAAAATCTTTGCAACATAGTTTTACAGTAATTTCATCAGGAAATTTTGATGCAAAATCGATGGATCTCTGAATAGGAGTAATTCTTCCTTGACAAATTTGATGACCCAAAAATCTCACATCAGTCTGAAAAAGACTCATTTTGGTTTTAGATATAACTAAACCATTTTGTATAACAATATTTTTGAAAATATCATGATGCTTAATATGAGATTCTAATGTTTTAGAAAAAACAAGAATATCATCAATATAAACAATTATGAAATCCAGATAAGGATTAAAAATATCATTCATAATTTTTTGAAATTCAGAAGGAGCATTCTTTAAACCAAAAGGCATAACATTCCATTCGTATTGACCAAATGGAACATTAAAAGCAGTTCGATAAGTATGTTCCTTAAAAATCTGAATTTGCCAATAACCTGATTTTATATCAAATTTAGAAAATATATTAGCATCATATAATCGAGAAAGAAGATCTTTCTTATTCGGAATAGGATATCTAATCCATTTTAAAACTTTGTTCAAAGGTTTATAATTTATTACCAACCTGGGAACACCTCTTTCTTGTTCTGCAGCGTTATTAACATAAAAAGCAGTACAAGACCATGGAGATTTAGAGGGTTTTATAAGTCCCTTTTGTAATAGACTATCAATTTCTTTTTTACAGAAATCAACTAATTCTGCATTCATTTGACAGGGGAGAGATTTTGTAGGAATATTTGATTCAGAAAAAGAATCTTCATAAGGCAAAGTCACAATATGCTTTTTCCTGTCCCAAAAAGCATTTGGATGATCTGCACAAATATCAGCTGCCATTTTTCCAGAAATCAATTTAATTTTTTCTTGTATTTTAGTTGATTGTAAAGACTCTGAAATATTCAGACTATAAATTTCCATTTGTAAAGATTCAATATGTTTTTGTTTCAAATGTATTAAAGAGTTAATATCTCTAGTAACTGGTTCAGTTATGAACTCAAAATTAATGGTATTACCATTATAATTTGCTGTAAAATCCTTTTGCATTTAAATTAGAAAAGGGATAAATAGCATTAATGAAAGGAGTGCCAAGAATAATTGGCGGATATAATTGATTTTTAACTAGAAAGAAAAAGTGAGAAATACAAACCTTACTCTGGCAAATACAAGTATTAGACAATTTATATTTTATATCTAAAGCATGATTAGAAGCAGATTTAACAATGTGAGTTGTTTTTTCAAAGAATCTTGAAGGAATTAATCCTTCCTGAATACAACTAACATCAGCACCACTATCAATCATAGCAATACTTGTAATTTTAAAATCATTATTAATCAGAATGGTACAATTTATATACCAACGATGAGCAGTAACTATTTGCATCATTCCCAGAAATTTAGGACTAAGAGATTCATTAATCTCTTCATCAATTACAACAGACTTACCTTTATCATTTAAAGAAGATGAAGAAATATCTTTATCATTTTCTAACTGAGAAATTCGATGATTATTAATCAGCTGATTTTGTTTCAAAGATTTAATCTCCTTTTTAATGTTTTCAACCTCGTATTTTAAATCATCAAGAGACGTATCTCTAGTTTTTACAATATCTTGTCCTTTATTTTCAAGTCGAGAAAATACTTCTTGCAAAGAATAAGGACTAGCATTGTAATTAAAATTTTCAAAAACTTTATCTTCATTCTTCTTCGTTTTTTCAAAACCTTTGGAAGAAGATGATCTTGAAGAAGCCATTTCTAAAATCTTATTTCGAAGATTTTCATCAGAAACATCTTTTAAAAGTTCAATAACATTTTCAGAAGAAATCATTTTAAAAGTTAATTCTTCAAAACTTTGTTGTAATTTATCTAAATGAGAATCTTCCATCTGAGACTGCAATTTATAAAATTCATCTTGTCCACAAGTACAATTATCACCTGGACAATTAACACATTTTGATTACCATTATCAACATTACTATCAGTACTATAACCTGAAGAATAACCAGAAGAATTTGAATCTGAATCTGATTCATATGATAACTCATAAAGTTTATCTTGAGTCGATTCATCCAACTCCAAAGCTTTAAACTTATCTGCCTTACAATTTGTTGCCAGATGACCGAAACGTCCACACTTGTAACATTTGATATTTTTCAAATCTCTCTTAGAGAAACTCCTAGCAAACCATGTTGCTTTCCTATGAGCTTTCTTTTCTTCTTTCTTTTCTTTGTATCGTTTTGAACGATGACGTCGTTTATGCTTTTTCGAATGTCTTCCTTCAGTTTGACCTGTCTTTGGTTTAGAACTAGACGGTCCTTCTATTCCAAATTGTGTACAAAAATCTCCCAATTGAGATTTTTCAGACATTTGAGTTCTTTTAATCTGTTGAGCCAACTTAAGCTCATTACAAAGATTTAATCCTTCTTGAGTACAAATCCCTATTAACTTTCCATAAGTTAATCTATCATAAGGGATTTCTGGTTCATCACCTCTCAGAACTTTCTTTACTCTTTCAGAAAATAATGAAGGAAGACCATCTATGAATCTGTTTTTCCAATAACTTGATTTACTTTCAGGTAGATCCACTATTCTACTCATGAAAGTATCCTTATACCATCGGAAATATCCCAAATGGTTACATTTCGATTGGAAAATATTCCATTAAAATGTTCTAAAATAGTAAGAACAAGTGTATAAACTGCATCTTCAACCTTTTGAGTTGTAATTTTTTCTACCGGTTTTCCATCATCACCAGTAACTATCTCTCTTATAGCTTCTTCTTTGTATGCAGTTGTTATTGCATACTTTTCCTCAGATGATAAGAAATTATCCCACCATCCTCTGAGTTGACCTGTAAATCCCGCTATAATCATTTTACATATAGCATGATCAGTATTCTGATTCGTATGACGACAGATTGATGAGTACAGCAACATTCGATGTACCATAATGGAAACCTGTCTTTCAGTTAAGGCATCCAAATTCCATTCATACACCTCATTACCACTGTAAGATGTGTTTGTTTGATTCCAATCTCTTTCTTCAGTTAACACATATTGGGGAGTAGGACGAGGATAATAATAAGTCATCATTGAAGGGAGAGTTGCATAGCCCCCTTTTCCTATAATCCTCTGCTTGTTGTTATAACCAGCTTTTAATCTTCGGGCATTAACTTCCGAAGATCTTGAATACCAAGGAGCTGATTTTCAATCTTAGCAATATTTGACTCAGAAAAATCATTTGTAATAGGTTTTGAAATTAAACCCGATAATTTTTTATCAATAAGATTTTCTAAATCATTAAAAGATTTAACTTTGAAATCAGCAGTTTCAATAGGACGCTGAATATGAGTTGGAACACTTAAAGGATTTTTAGAAGTAGAAGTTTTATCTTCTTTTGGACCCTTTTGAAATTCCTTTACCAAAATAATTAATTTATCTAATTTTTTATCTAAAGAACTAATATGTTCTCCCAGAACTTTAACATATAAACTCAAATAATTATTTTGAGAAATAAGATTATTAATCTTATGAATAGTAATATGGGCTACATCTGTTTGAATAAACTTTTGAAAAGCTGAAAAAGTTAACCCAGTATTATTAGGGAAAATAAATGGAGCTTGAGGAGGATAAATGGCCTTAGTTATAGTGCCATCATTTGCTTTAAAAGTTCTTTCTATAACTTTTATATACAAAGGTAAATAAGTAGTTATAAACCAAGGAACAAAATAAATAATTTTATTATGTAAACCACAAATTTCATAAAACTCTTGAGAAATATTATTTAAATCGTTTTGACTATAAGTCTCAAAAAACCAAGTTCTAAACTGGTTCCATTTTTTATTATAAAATTCTTTTTGAATATGTTTTCGAACCAGAGATCCTGGACTAAAATCCAATTGTTGACTCATCATCATCACATATCGTTAAGATCTGTTGATTTATCAACATTGAAATCCATTTCTGACTGAGTTGGATCTAAATCTAACAACTTATCTGTTGCTTGAACAATATTAGTTTTAGGGTCTATTCTTACCCTTTCAACTATTCCTTCACTCATCGTATCACTTAGAGTGTGAAGAGACAAAGGTCTTCTTCTTGCTGACCCGTAACTAGGACCTTCATAACTTACTGGAGATATATGCTGAATTTCTGGTAACCTTCTATAACCAGAAAAAGATCGCCTATTATAAACAGGAGGAGAATTATCATGAAACTCAATGTAAACCTTACCATCTGGATTTTGAGTAATATGAGAATAATCACTTTTAGTGACTTCTTCAGCAACCTGTCTTTGAGATACAGCATCATTTAATATCCATTTATCAGGAAAATTAATTTCATCCCATTTAATAGGTCTTCTAGTAGTAATTTTAGACTTAGCAAAATTAGTTTCAACTAGAATAGTCTCGTTTACCGAATCATATAATTTGCAACGAGGATTCAAAGTAGTTAATAACTTAAAATAAATCCTGTAAGATAAACATATAAGTTCAGATCCAGGAGCATAATTATAACCATGAGTTTTAACATTTAATGTTAATGCATCAAGAATATTCATATCAGATAAAGATAATTGCAAATTAGGTTGCGTATTAAAATAAACTGGTCCATAAGCAACCGTAGATTCAATAGAACCCATCAAAGATTGTCTAAAATCTAAATTTCTAGCATCTCGTAGAGCTGATAAAAATGTCTCAGGTAACCCTTTAAGAGTTAAAGGTTTAAAAGCAATTTGAACCATGCCAACATGCATCCAGTTATATCTAAATTTATAAATCTCAATATCTCTTTTATTCAATAATTGAACCACCTGTTCATCACAATTTAGAGCTAAAGATTGTTCGGTAGTTTTAACCACCTGCTTTGTAGATAATTTATCAAACCAACCATAATCATAAATCAATTTTGTATCCACTTTAGGGATAGTCCATTTGTTTAACAAATCAAGATTCTGAGGTATATCTACCTCTTCTAATCTAGTACTCTTTATATTATTATCAAAAAAATTCATCAATTTGATAAAATTTCATATCCATGTTAGCATACATTAGATCTGTTACATGTTCTTACAGAATATCTGGCTCTGATACCATAACAGGATCTATAAGGCTGGCGGTAGTCCGCACGGCCATCTAGATCTAGCTTTGCACATGACCAAGTTATACTTGAAACGTATTATAGTTTTGTTAAATTTTTTATCCTAAGTTTCGGCTGTATGGTAAACTTTTACTCAAGCATGGAGCCTGTCTTAATAATATACATATTAATGTATAGCAGTTCTAACATGGGTTTCAAGCTGCCCCTTTTCTTCAACAATTAACGGGGACTTACAATACCACATGCTCGCTACCATTAACAGTGTATTATCAGACTGTACCACCATCTCGAAACCAAGTCAAAACTTGTGATAAAAGATTTAAGAACTATAATAAGAATTCATTATAACTTGATTAGATCCAGATATTAAACAAGAACATCATACAAAAATTATGTAGCTAGCATAGATATGAAAATTATCTTAGCCGGCCATAAAGGCGGCAACAATAAGAGAAAATAATATTAAAATAACTAAAAGAGTAAATACCTTGGAGATTTCTTCAAGATTTCGTCAAACTAAAAGCTTGTTTATTATTACACACAAGAAATTTCTTTACAAGAGAGAGGGAGAGAGCAAACTCGAGAGAGAAAATAAAACTTTGCTTGTATTTGCCAGAGTAAGGTTTGTATCCCTCACTTTTTCTTTTTGGTTAAAAATCAATTATATCCACCAATTATTCTTGGTACTCCTTTTATTAATGCTATTTATCCCTTTTCTAATTTAAATGCAAAAGGATTTACTGCAAATTATAATGGTAATACCATAAATTTTGAGTTCATAACTGAGCCAGTCACTAGAGATATTAATTCTTTAATCCATTTGAAACAAAAACATATTGATTCTTTACAAATGGAAATTTATAGTCTGAATATTTCAGAGTCTTTACAATCAACTAAAATACAAGAAAAAATTAAATTGATTTCTGGAAAAATGGCAGCTGATATTTGTGCAGATCATCCAAATGCTTTTTGGGACAGGAAAAAGCATATTGTGACTTTGCCTTATGAAGATTCTTTTTCTGAATCAAATATTCCTACAAAATCTCGCCCCTGTCAAATGAATGCAGAATTAATTGATTTCTGTAAAAAAGAAATTGATAGTCTATTACAAAAGGGACTTATAAAACCCTCTAAATCTCCATGGTCTTGTACTGCTTTTTATGTTAATAACGCTGCAGAACAAGAAAGAGGTGTTCCCAGGTTGGTAATAAATTATAAACCTTTGAACAAAGTTTTAAAATGGATTAGATATCCTATTGCGAATAAGAAAGATCTTCTTTCTCGATTATATGATGCTAATATATTTTCCAAATTTGATTTAAAATTAGGTTATTGGCAAATTCAGATCTTTAAGGAACATACTTATCGAACTGCTTTTAATGTTCCATTTGGTCAATACGAATGGAATGTTATGCCTTTTGGTTTGAAGAATGCTCCTTCTGAATTTCAAAAAATTATGAATGATATTTTTAATCCTTATCTGGATTTCATAATTGTTTATATTGATGATATTCTTGTTTTTTCTAAAACATTAGAATCTCATATTAAGCATTTTGATATTTTCAAAAATATTGTTATACAAAATGGTTTAGTTATATCTAAAACCAAAATGAGTCTTTTCCACACTGATGTAAGATTTTTGGGTCATCAAATTTGTCAAGGAAAGATTACTCCTATTCAGAGATCCATCGATTTTGCATCAAAATTTCCTGATGAAATTACTGATAAAACTATGTTGCAAAGATTTTTGGGAAGCTTAAATTATATTTCCCCGTTTTATAAAAATTTATCTAAAGATCTTGCTCCATTAACTGATAGATTGAAGAAAGGTAAGTTGTTACCTTGGAATAAAGACCTTACTGAATTAGTTAAATCTATCAAGCAAAGAGTTAAATATTTGCCTTGTCTTACTTTAGCTAATCCAAATTGGATTAAGATTATTGAAACTGATGCTTCAAATATTGGTTATGGTGGAATTTTAAAACAAGTTAATCCCCATGACAAGATTGAATATCTTATACGATTTCATTCAGGAAAATGGTCTGATTCTCAGCGTAAATATGCGACTATTGCTCCTGAAATGCTATGCATTGTTAAATGTGTATTAAAATTTCAAGATGATTTATATAATCAAAAGTTTATT
The DNA here is from genome assembly GCA_022817965.1 of Solanum lycopersicoides. Classification (NCBI taxonomy): domain Eukaryota; kingdom Viridiplantae; phylum Streptophyta; class Magnoliopsida; order Solanales; family Solanaceae; genus Solanum; species Solanum lycopersicoides. The sequence goes on along the minus strand of CM040624.1, from coordinate 21,891,902 downwards.
ATTAGAACTGATGCTCAGTCAGTTAAATATATGTTTGATAAAGATTTTAAGCATGATATTTCAAAGTTAATGTTTGCCAGGTGGCAAGCACAATTAGCTCCTTTCGACTTTGAAATTCAGTATAAAAAGGGAACTGATAATTCACTTCCTGATTTCCTATCAAGAGAATTCTTGTCTTCTTAAAAAATAGTTAATATGTCTACTTACCAATATTTCTTAGGTGACAAAGCTCTTATTACTATTTTAAAGATTTTATCTTTTAATGACGATTTAAAAGAGAAGATCCTCGATATAATTATCGATGATTTAGTTCTAGACTTTTTTATAAATGGTTCACCGTTTTTTGATTTATCCCTTGCAAATAATGATTGGGAATTAGACATTTCAGGATATTTTTCTGATTTATATTAATTAAATTTTTGCAGTATGGGAGGTACTGATCCTCCACCATGGTCACATGTTCGTGGTCGTGGGGGAAGAAATCAACGAGGAAGAGGAAGATCGTCCTCTTCACAATCTACAAGGTCGTCATACGACTCTTCCTTTCCTGTGATACAGTTAGGAAGTAAAACTTTGATCAATTCAAAAATTGGAGAAGCTTCATCATCAGCTTCATCTTCCATTAACTTAAAGGATATTCCTAAAGACAGTTCATTATATGAACAAATTCAAGCATATTTGCAGAAAAAAGAGCAAGGTGATACCTACGCCTCTTTAGCTAAAGAAGCTGACCTAGTCAGAGTCTCAAAAGAAGCCTCTACAAAAGAGATTATATTTCTTTTGGAAAACTCTGATATTCAGAGAATTCATAAACCTTGGAAGATACTCCAAAGGTATCTAACAAAGGGATTATATTTCCCTGGAGAAGCATATAAGACTCGGTTATACTATGAGTCTATTTTGAGTCATACAGGAAGTGCTGAATTTCAGCATTTCACATCAGAATATGACAAGAATGTTTATAACTTCTCGAAGATCACTATTAAGCAGATTATATCTGCAGAAGAATGGGGAATATCCACAATGCAGGAGAGATCTGTTTCTGTTAACAAAATTAATGTGAATTTCACATACTGGGATTATATCCAAGCTTTTCATAAAAAATTTTATTACAATAATGATAAACTCAAGCACACTTGGTTTTTAAAAATATGTGCTAAAGTTTTTACTCAAGTTATACCAAACTGGTTTATAAATTGGTGGACTTTCCATGGGCCATCTGTAAAGATTTTACCCTACAATTTTTTAACTTTATATAAACAATGGGTGAAGATTTCTCCCTTTTTAACTAATTTATATTTACAATATCATATTTCAAATATAGAAAAAATTGATCAAATGTATTTTTTCATTGAGTTTTCTATACCTTGGATTCATAAATGGGTACCAGAAGTGGGTTATACCCCAAATGAAAATATTCCATGTTCATACAGAAAATATTTTTTTAATTTTTGGGATAAATTAAATAGACAAGATCCCACAACTGAACAACTTTATGGCCAAGAATTACTTGATCAAATCACCAAGACCATTCAGGCATACCATGACTCTCCTTAAAAAGGAATATCTACGGAGGGTTCACTTAAGCATATTGCTAGACGAATTTCTATTCAAGATGGAAATAAAGAAGAGATGATTAATAATTATCTGGAAGAAGTCAAGAAAAATCTGTTGCAAAATATTTTAGACTTTGATAAATCAGACACTTCAATGAAAAGTGGACACAGTGGTAATACTGCTGATGCACAGTCTGTAGAACAAGATATTGAGCTGACGAAAAGCCAACTGCAGAAAGTGGAAAATTTCCTCGCAACAATTAAAGACCAAGAAGACACAATAAAAAAGAACTTGAAGGGAAAGGATAAGATTTGATTCTTCCTTATCAAGAATAGTATTTTACTGTTTAAAACAATGTAGAAGGGCCCATATAAGGGACCCATTTTCCTTTTTATTTTCTATATAAGAAGTTCCATTCTCAGATGTGAGGCAGGACTTCTTAAGTCTTATTTTGTTTTCTCTCTAAGTTGTCTCTCTCTTCCTCTTGTAAAAAACTCTCTTGTGTGAATCAATAAAGAAGCGTTTTGGTTTAAAGATTTGTTTAAAGGTATTTTTCTTGTAAGATATTTTAATATTATCTTCTTTTATTATTGCCGCCTTTATGGCTGGCTAAGATAATTTTCATATTTATGCTAGCTGCATAATTTCTGTATGATGTTCTTGTTTAATATCTGGATCTAATCAAGTTATAATGAATTCTTATTATAGTTTTTAAACTTTTATCACAAGTTTTGACTTGGTTTCGAGATGGTGGTACAGTCTGATAATACACTGTTAATGGTAGCGAGCATGTGGTATTGTAAGTCCCCGTTAATTGTTGAAGAAAGGGGCAGCTTGAAACCCATGTTAGAACTGCTATACATTAATATGTATATTATTAAGACAGGCTCCATGCTTGAGTAAAAGTTTACCATACAGCCGAAACTTAGGATAAAAAATTTAACAAAACTATAATACGTTTCAAGTATAACTTGGTCATGTGCAAAGCTAGATCTAGATGGCCGGGCGGACTACCGCCAGCCTGTAGATCATGTTATGGTATCAGAGCCAGATATTCTGTAAGAACATGTAACAGATCTGATGTATGCTAACATGGATATGAAATTTTATCAACTTGATGAATTTTGGTGATAATAATATAAAGAATACTAGATTCGAAGAGGTAGATATACCTCAGAATCTTGGTTTGTTTAAACAAATGGACTATCCCTAAAGTGGATACAAAATTGATTTATGATTATGGTTGGTTTGATAAATTATCTACAAAGCAGGTGGTTAAAACTACCGAACAATCTTTAGCTCTATACCATAAAAGGATCTACAAGGCTGGCGGTAGTCCGCACGGCCATCTAGATCTAGCTTTGAACATGACCAAGTTATACTTGAAACGTATTATAATTTTGTTAAATTTTTTATCCTAAGTTTCGGCTGTATGGTAAACTTTTACTCAAGCATGGAGCCTGTCTTAATAATATAACTATTAATGTATAGCAATTCTAACATTGGTTTCAAGCTGCCCCTTTCTTCAACAATTAACGGGGACTTACAATACCACATGCTCGCTACCATTAACAGTGTATTATCAGACTGTACCACCATCTCGAAACCAAGTCAAAACTTGTGATAAAAGTTTAAGAACTATAATAAGAATTCACTATAACTTGATTAGATCCAGATATTAAACAAGAACATCATACAGAAATTATGCAGCTAGCATAGATATGAAAATTATCTTAGCCAGCCATAAAGGCGGCAATAATAAAAGAAGATAATATTAAAATATCTTAAAAGAAAAATACCTTTAAACAGATCTTTAAACCAAAACGCTTTTTTATTGATTCACACAAGAGAGTTTTTTACAAGAGGAAGAGAGAGACAACTAGAGAGAAAACAAAATAAGACTTAAGAAGTCCTGCCTCACATCTGAGAATGGAACTTCTTATATAGAAAATAAAAAGGAAAATGGGTCCCTTATATGGGCCCTTCTACAGTGTTTTAAACAGTAAAATACTATTCTTGATAAGGAAGAATCAAATCTTATTCTTTCCCTTCAAGTTCTTTTTTATTGTGTCTTCTTGGTCTTTAATTGATGCGAGGAAATTTTCCACTTTCTGCAGTTGGCTTTCTATTAGCTCAATATCTTGTTCTACAGACTGTGCATCAGCAGTATTACCACTGTGTCCACTTTTCATTGAAGTGTCTGATTTATCAAAGTCAAAAATATTTTGCAACAGATTTTTCTTGACTTCTTCCAGATAATTATTAATCATCTCTTCTTTATTTCCATCTTGAATAGAAATTCGTCTAGCAATATGCTTAAGTGAACCCTCCGTAGATATTCCTTTTTGAGGAGAATCATGGTATGCCTGAATGGTCTTGGTGATTTGATCAAGTAATTCTTGGCCATAAAGTTGTCCAGTTGCGGGATCTTGTCTATTTAATTTATCCCAAAAATTAAAAAAAATATTTTCTGTATAAACATGGAATATTTTCATTTGGGGTATAACCCACTTCTGGTACCCATTTATGAATCCAAGGTATAGAAAACTCAATGAAAAAATACATTTGATCAATTTTTTCTATATTTGAAATATGATTTTGTAAATATAAATTAGTTAAAAAGGGAGAAATCTTCACCCATTGTTTATATAAAGTTAAAAAATTGTAGGGTAAAATCTTTACAGATGGCCCATGGAAAGTCCACCAATTTATAAACCAGTTTGGTATAACTTGAGTAAAAACTTTAGCACATATTTTTAAAAACCAAGTGTGCTTGAGTTTATCATTATTGTAATAAAAAATTTTATGAAAAGCTTGGATATAATCCCAGTATGTGAAATTCACATTAATTTTGTTAACAGAAACAGATCTCTCCTGCATTGTGGATATTCCCCATTCTTCTGCAGATATAATCTGCTTAATAGTGATCTTCGAGAAGTTATAAACATTCTTGTCATATTCAGATGTGAAATGCTGAAATTCAGCACTTCCTGTATGACTCAAAATAGACTCATAGTATAACCGAGTCTTATATGCTTCTCCAAACAGAAATTATTTTAATATTATTTTCTCTTATTGTTGCCGCCTTTATGGCCGGCTAAGATAATTTTCATATCTATGCTAGCTGCATAATTTCTGTATGATGTTCTTGTTTAATATCTGGATCAAATCAAGTGATAATGAATTCTTATTATAGTTCTTAAACTTTTATCACAAGTTTTGACTTGGTTACGAGATGGTGGTACAGTCTGATAATACACTGTTAATGGTAGCGAGCATGTGGTATTGTAAGTCCCCGTTAATTATTGAAGAAAGGGGCAGCTTGAAACCCATGTTAGAACTGCTATACATTAATATGTATATTATTAAGACAGGCTCCATGCTTGAGTAAAAGTTTACCATACAGCCGAAACTTAGGATAAAAAATTTAACAAAATTATAATACGTTTCAAATATAACTTGGTCATGTGCAAAGCTAGATCTAGATGGCCGTGCGGACTACCGCCAGCCTTGTAGATCCTGTTATGAGGACTACCGCCAGCCTCCTCGATCCTGTTATGGTATCAGAGCCAGATATTCTGTAAGAACATGTAACAGATCTGATGTATGCTAACATGGATATGAAATTTTATCAAATTGATGAATTTTGGTGATAATAATATAAAGAGTACTAGATTAGAAGAGGTAGATATACCTCAGAATCTTGATTTGTTAAACAAATGGACTATCCCTAAAGTGGATACAAAATTGATTTATGATTATGGTTGGTTTGATAAATTATCTCAAAGACAGGTTGCTGAAGAAGTCACTAAAAGTGATTATTCTCATATTACTCAAAATCCAGATGGTAAGGTTTACATTGAGTTTCAAGATGAATTTTATAAATTGCAATCTCAGATGGAAGATTCTCATTTAGATAAATTACAACAAAGTTTTGATGAATTAACTTTTAAAATGATTTCTTCTGAAAATGTTATTGAACTTTTAAAAGATGTTTCTGATGAAAATCTTCGAAATAAGATTTTAGAAATGGCTTCTTCAAGATCATCTTCTTCCAAAAGTTTTGAAAAAACGAAGAAGAATGAAGATAAAGTTTTTGAAAATTTTAATTACAATGCTAGTCCTTATTCTTTGCAAGAAGTATTTTCTCGACTTGAAAAGAAAGGACAAGATATTGTAAAAACTAGAGATACGTCTCTTGATGATTTAAAATATGAGGTTGAAAACCTTAAAAGAGAAATTAAATCTTTGAAACAAAATCAGTTGATTAATAACCATCGTATCTCTCAGTTAGAAAATGATAAAGATATTTCTTCATCTTCTTTAAATGATAAAGGTAAGTCTGTTGTAATTGATGAAGAGATTAATGAATCTCTTAGTCCTAAATTTCTGGGAATGATGCAAATTGTTACTGCTCATCGTTGGTATATAAATTGTACCATTCTGATTAATAATGATTTTAAAATTACAAGTATTGCTATGATTGATAGTGGTGCTGATGTTAGTTGTATTCAGGAAGGATTAATTCCTTCAAGATTCTTTGAAAAAACAACTCACATTGTTAAATCTGCTTCTAATCATGCATTAGATATAAAATATAAATTGTCTAATACTTGTATTTGCCAGAGTAAGGTTTGTATCCCTCACTTTTTCTTTTTGGTTAAAAATCAATTATATCCACCAATTATTCTTGGTACTCCTTTTATTAATGCTATTTATCCCTTTTCTAATTTAAATGCAAAAGGATTTACTGCAAATTATAATGGTAATACCATAAATTTTGAGTTCATAACTGAGCCAGTCACTAGAGATATTAATTCTTTAATCCATTTGAAACAAAAACATATTAATTCTTTACAAATGGAAATTTATAGTCTGAATATTTCAGAGTCTTTACAATCAACTAAAATACAAGAAAAAATTAAATTGATTTCTGGAAAAATGGAAGCTGATATTTGTGCAGATCATCCAAATGCTTTTTGGGACAGGAAAAAGCATATTGGGACTTTGCCTTATGAAGATTCTTTTTCTGAATCAAATATTCCTAAAAAATCTCGCCCCTGTCAAATGAATGCAGAATTAGTTGATTTCTGTAAAAAAGAAATTGATAGTCTATTACAAAAGGGACTTATAAAACCCTCTAAATCTCCATGGTCTTGTACTGCTTTTTATGTTAATAACGCTGCAGAACAAGAAAGAGGTGTTCCCAGGTTGGTAATAAATTATAAACCTTTGAACAAAGTTTTAAAATGGATTAGATATCCTATTCCGAATAAGAAAGATCTTCTTTCTCGATTATATGATGCTAATATATTTTCTAAATTTGATTTAAAATCAGGTTATTGGCAAATTCAGATTTTTAAGGAACATACTTATCGAACTGCTTTTAATGTTCCATTTGGTCAATACGAATGGAATGTTATGCCTTTTGGTTTAAAGAATGCTCCTTCTGAATTTCAAAAAATTATGAATGATATTTTTAATCCTTATCTGGATTTCATAATTGTTTATATTGATGATATTCTTGTTTTTTCTAAAACATTAGAATCTCATATTAAGCATCTTGATATTTTCAAAAATATTGTTATACAAAATGGTTTAGTTATATATAAAACCAAAATGAGTCTTTTTCAGACTGATGTGAGATTTTTGGGTCATCAAATTTGTCAAGGAAGAATTACTCCTATTCAGAGATCCATCGATTTTGCATCAAAATTTCCTGATGAAATTACTGATAAAACTATGTTGCAAAGATTTTTGGTAAACTTAAATTATATTTCCCCGTTTTATAAAAATTTATCTAAAGATCTTGCACCATTAACTGATAGATTGAAGAAAGGTAAGTTGTTACCTTGGAATAAAGACCTTACTGAATTAGTTAAATCTATCAAGCAAAGAGTTAAATATTTGCCTTGTCTTACTTTAGCTAATCCATATTGGATTAAGATTGTTGAGACTGATGCTTCTAATATTGGTTATGGTGGAATCTTAAAGCAAGTTAATCCCCATGACAAAGTTGAATATCTTATTAGATTTCATTCAGGCAAATGGTCTGAATCTCAGCGCAAATATGCGACTGTTGCTCATGAAATGTTATGCATTGTTAAATGTGTTTTAAAATTTCAAGATGATTTATATAATCAAAAATTTATTATTCGAACTGATGCTCAATCAGTTAAATATATGTTTGATAAAGATTTTAAACATGATATTTCAAAGTTAATGTTTGCCAGGTGGCAAGCACAATTAGCTCCGTTCGACTTTGAAATACAGTATAAAAAGGAACTGATAATTCACTTCCTGATTTCTTATCAAGAGAATTTTTGTCTTCCTAAATTTTGTTATTATGTCTCACTATCAATATTTTCTAGGTGATGAAGTTCTTATTACAATTTTAAGGGTTTTACCTTTTAATGTAGACTTAAAAGAACAAATCCTCGATATAATTATCGATGATTTAGTTCTAGACTTTTTTATAGATGGTTCCCCATTTTCTGAATTATCTCTTGCTAATAATGAATGGGAACTTGATATTTCAGGATATTTTTCTGATTTGTACTAATCAAATTGTTACACAAAATTTTGCAGTATGGGAGGTACTGATCCTCCACCATGGTCACACGTTCGTGGTCGTGGGGGTAAAAATCATCGAGGAAGGGGAAGATCATCCTCTTCACAGCAATCTGCAAGGTCGTCATACGACTCTTCCTTTCCTGTTATACAGTTAGGAAGTAAAACTTTGATCAATTCAAAGATTGGCGAAGCTTCTTCATCGGCTTCATCTTCTATAAATCTTAAGGATATTCCTAAAGATAGTTCATTATATGAACAAATTCAGGCATATCTGCAGAAAAAAGAGCAAGGTAATACCTACGCCTCTTTAACTAAAGAAGCTAATCTAGTCAGAGTTTCAGAAGAAACGACAACAAAAGAAATTATATTTCTTTTAGAAAATTCTGATATTCAGAGAAGTAATGAACCTTGGAAGATACTCCAAAGGTATTTGACAAAGGGATTATATTTCCCTGGCGAATCATATAAGACTCGAACTTATTATGAGTCTATTTTGAGTCATACAGGAAGTGCTGAATTTCAGCATTTCACATCTGAATATGACAAGAATGTTTATAACTTCTCGAAGATCACTATTAAGAATATTATATCTGCAGAAGAATGGGGAATATCCACAATGCAGGAGAGATCTGTTTCTGTTAAAAAATTAATGAATTTCACTTACTGGGATTATATCAAGTTTTCATAAAATTTTTATTACAATAATGATAAACTCAAGCACACTTGGTTTTTAAAAATATGTGCTAAAGTTTTTACAAAAAGTTTACCCAATTGGTTTATAAACTGGTGGTCTATTCATGGCCCAACGGTAAAGATTTTACCTTATAATTTCAATACTTTATATAAGCAATGGGTAAAAGTTTCTCCATTTTTAACTGATTTATTTTTACAAGATCATATCTCAAATATTGAAAAAATTGATTAGATGTATTTCTTTATCGAGTTTTCTATTCCATGGATCCATAAATGGATTCCAGAGGTGGGTTATACCCAAACGAAAAATTCCTTGTTTATATCGCAAATATTTTACTAATTTTGGGAAAATTAAATAGACAAGACCCAGCAACTGGTCAATTATATGGACAAGAGTTATTGGATCAAATCACCAATACCATTAAGCATATCAGAACTCTCCGCAAAAAGGAATTTCTACTGGGAGTTCAATCAAGCATATTGCCAGGAGAATTTCCATTCAAGATGGAAACAAAGAAGAAATGATAAATGATTATTTGAAAGAAATCAAAAAGAATTTGTTACAAAACATTAATGAATTTGATAAATCAGACACTTCAATGAAAAGTGGACATAGTGATACTGCTGATGCACAGTCTGTTGAACAAGATATTGAATTGACAGAAAGACATTTGCAGAAAGTAGAAGATTTCCTCGCATCAATTAAAGAGCCAGAAGACACAATAATGAAGAAATTGAAAGGGAAGGATAAGATTTGATTCTTCCTTATCAAAAACAGTATATTACTGTTTAAAAAATTGTTTAAAACACTATATTAGGGCCCACATATGGGACCCATTTTACTTTTCTTTTTCTATATAAGAAGCCCCATTCTCGTATGAGAGGAGCAGGACTTCTTAAGTCTTATTTTGTTTTCTCTCTAGTTGTCTCTCTCTTCCTCTTGTAAAAAACTCTCTTGTGTGAATCAATAAAGAAGCGTTTTGGTTTAAAGATCTGTTTAAAGGTATTTCTCTTTTAAGATATTTTAATATTATCTTCTTTTATTATTGCCGCCTTTATGGCTGGCTAAGATAATTTTCATATCTATGCTAGCTGCATAATTTCTGTATGATGTTCTTGTTTAATATCTGGATCTAATCAAGTTATAATGAATTCTTATTATAGTTCTTAAATTTTTATCACAAGTTTTGACTTGGTTTCCAGATGGTGGTACAGTCTGATAATATACTGTTAATGGTAGCGAGCATGTGGTATTGTAAGTCCCCGTTAATTGTTGAAGAAAGGGGCAGCTTAAAACCCATGTTAGAACTGCTATACATTAATATGTATATTATTAAGACAGGCTCCATGCTTGAGTAAAAGTTTACCATACAGCCGAAACTTAGGATAAAAAATTTAACAAAACTATAATACGTTTCAAGTATAACTTGGTCATGTGCAAAGCTAGATCTAGATGGCCGTGCGGACTAACGCCAGCCTTGTAGATCGTGTTATGGTTCTCATGAATAGTAATCTGGGCTACATCTGTTTGAATAAACTTTTGAAAAGCTGAAAAAGTTAACCTAGTATTATTAGGCAAAATAAATGGAGCTTGAGGAGGATAAATGGCCTTAGTTATAGTGCCATCATTTGCTTTAAAAGTTCTTTCTATAACTTTTATATACATAGGTAAATAAGTAGTTATAAACCAAGGAACAAAATAAATAATTTTATTATGTAAAGCACAAGTTTCATAAAACTCTTGAGAAATATTATTTAAGTTTATATGTTAAAGTTCTTGGAGAACATAATAGTTATTTAGATAAAAAATTAGATGAATTAATTATTTTTGTAAAGGAATTTCAAAAGGGTCCAAAAGAAGATAAAGCTTCTACTTCAAAAACTTCCTTTAGTGTTCCTACACATATTCAGCGTCCTATTGATACTGCTGATTTCAAAGTTAAATCTTTTAATGATTTAGAAAATCTTATTGATAAAAAATTGTCTGGTTTAAGTTTCAAACCAATTACAAATGACTTTTCTGAATCTAATATTGCTAAGCTAGAAGATCAATTTTTGGGTATTCCGGATATTAACCAAGACATTTCTGAGGTTAATTCTAGACATTTCAAATCTGGTTATCAGAATAAGCAAAAGATTATAGGAAAAGGTGGTTATGCTACTCTGCCTTCTATGATGACTTATTATTATCCTCGTCCAACACCTCAAGATGTGTTAATTGAAGAAAGAGATTGGAATCAAACTAACACATCATATAGTGGAAATGAGGTATATGAATGGAATTTGGATGCCTTAACAGATAGGCAAGTTTCTATTATGGTTCATAGGATGTTGATGTACTCCTCTATTTGTCGTCATAAAAATCAAAATACTGATCATGCTACCTGCAAGATGATTATTGCAGGATTTACAGGTCAGCTCCGAGGATGGTGGGATAATTTCTTATCTCCTGAAGAAAGATATGCAATTACTAATGCATATAAAGAGGATGTGAAACGTGAAATAGTTACTCGTGAAGATGGAAAACCAGTAGAAAAGATTACAACTCAAAAAGTTGAAGATGCAGTTTATACACTTATTCTTATGATCTTAGAACATTTTAATGGAAGATTTTCCTATCAAAATGAAACCATTCGAACTCTATTAAATGGTCTTAAATGTAACCATTTGGGATATTTTAGATGGTATAAGGATACTTTCATGAGTAGAGTTATGGATCTACCTGAAAGTAAATCAACTTATTGGAAAAATAGATTCATAGATGGTCTTCCTTCATTATTTTCTGAAAGAGTAAAGAAAGTTCTGAGAGGAGATCAACCAGAAATCCCTTATGATAGATTAACTTATGGAAAGTTAATAGGGATTTGTACTCAAGAAGGATTAAATCTTTGTAATGAGCTTAAGTTGGCTCAACAGATTAAAAGAACTCAAATGTCTGAAAAATCTCAATTGGGAGATTTTTGTACACAATTTGGAATAGAAGGACCGTCTAGTTCTAAACCAAAGACAGGTCAAACTTAAGAAAGACATTCGCGAAAGCATAAAAGACGTCATCGTTCAAAACGATACAAGGAAAAGAAAGAAGAAAAGAAAGCTCATAGGAAAGCAACAAGGTTTGCTAAGAATTTCTCTAAAAGGGATTTGAAAAATATCAGATGTTATAAATGTCGAAGATTTGGACATCTTGCCTCAAATTGTAAGGCTGATAAGTTTAAAGCTTTGGAATTAGATGAATCTACTCAAGATAAGATTTACGAAATGTTATATGAATCTGATTCCGACTCAAATTCTTCAGGTTATTCTTCAGGTTATACTACTGATAATAATAATCTTGATAATTCTGATAAATGTGTTAATTGCCCAGGTGAAAATTGTACTAGTGAACAAGATGAGTTTTATAAACTTCAATCCCAGATGGAAGAATCTTATCTAGATAAATTACAAAATCAATTTGAAGAATTAGCTTTTAAAATGATTTCTTCTGATAAAGTTGTCCAGTTGCGGGATCTTGTCTATTTAATTTATCCCAAAAATTAAAAAAATATTTTCTGTATAAACATGGAATATTTTCATTTGGGGTATAACCCACTTCTGGTACCCATTTATGAATCCAAGGTATAGAAAACTCAATGAAAAAATACATTTGATCAATATTTTCTATATTTGAAATATAATCTTGTAAATATAAATTAGTTAAAAAGGGAGAAATCTTCACCCATTGTTTATATAAAGTTAAAAAATTGTAGGGTAAAATCTTTATAGATGGCCCATGGAAAGTCCACCAATTTATAAACCAGTTTGGTATAACTTGAGTAAAAACTTTAGCACATATTTTTAAAAACCAAGTGTGCTTGAGTTTATCATTATTGTAATAAATTTTTTTATGAAAAGCTTGGATATAATCCCAGTATGTGAAATTCACATTAATTTTGTTAATAGAAACAGATCTCTCCTGCATTGTGGATATTCCCCATTCTTCTGCAGATATAATCTGCTTAATAGTGATCTTCGAGAAGTTATAAACATTCTTGTCATATTCAGATGTGAAATGCTGAAATTCAGCACTTCCTGTATGACTCAAAATAGACTCATAATATAACCGAGTCTTATATGCTTCTCCAGGGAAATATAATCCCTTTGTTAGATACCTTTGGAGTATCTTCCAAGGTTCATGACTTCTCTGAATATCAGAGTTTTGGACTTCTCTGAATATCAGAGTTTTCCAAAAGAAATATAATCTCTTTTGTAGAGGCTTCTTCTGAGACTCTGACTAGGTCAGCTTCTTTAGCTAAAGAGGCGTAGGTATCACCTTGCTCTTTTTTCTGCAAATATGCTTGAATTTGTTCATATAATGAACTGTCTTTAGGAATATCCTATAAGTTAATCGAAGATGAAGTTGATGATGAAGCTTCTCCAATTTTTGAATTGATCAAAGTTTTACTTCCTAACTGTATCACAGGAAAGGAAGAGTCGTATGACGACCTTGTAGATTGTGAAAAGGATGATCTTCCTCTTCCTCGTTGATTTCTTCCCCCACGACCACGAACATGTGACCATGGTGGAGGATCAGTACCTCCCATACTGCAAAAATTTTATTAATATAAATCAGAAAAATATCCTGAAATGTCTAATTCCCAATCATTATTTGCAAGGGATAAATCAGAAAACGGTGAACCATTTATAAAAAAGTCTAGAACTAAATCATCGATAATTATATCGAGGATCTTCTCTTTTAAATCTTCATTAAAAGGTAAAATCTTTAAAATAGTAATAAGAGCTTTGTCACCTAAGAAATATTGGTAAGTAGACATATTAACTATTTTTTAAGAAGACAAGAATTCTCTTGATAGGAAATCAGGAAGTGAATTATCAGTTCCCTTTTTATACTGAATTTCAAAGTCGAAAGGAGCTAATGTGCTTGCCACCTGGCAAACATTAACTTTGAAATATCATGCTTAAAATCTTTATCAAACATATATTTAACTGACTGAGCATCAGTTCTAATAATAAATTTTTGATTATATAAATCATCTTGAAATTTTAATACACATTTAACAATGCATAGCATTTCATGAGCAATAGTCGCATATTTACGCTGAGAATCAGACCATTTTCCTGAATGAAATCGTATAAGATATTCAATCTTGTCATGGGGATTAACTTGTTTTAAAATTCCACCATAACCAATATTTGAAGCATCAGTTTCAATAATCTTAATCCAATTTGGATTAGCCAAAGTAAGACAAGGCAAATATTTAACTCTTTGCTTAATAGATTTAACTAAATTAGTAAGATCATCAGTCCAAGGCAACAATTTACCTTTCTTTAGCCTATCAGTTAAAGGAGCAAGATCTTTAGATAGATTTTTATAAAATGGGGAAATATAATTTAAACTTTCCAAAAATCTTTGTAACATATTTTTATCAGAAATAACATCAGGGAATTTTGACGCAAAATCAATGGATCGTTGAATAGGAGTAATCTTTCCTTGACAAATTTGATGACCCAAAAATCTTACATCAGTCTGGAAAAGACTCATTTTGGTTTTAGATATAACTAAACCATTTTGTATAACAATATTTTTGAAAATATCAAGATGCTTAATATGAGATTCTAATGTTTTAGAAAAAACAAGAATATCATCAATATAAACAATTATGAAATCCAGATAAGGATTAAAAATATCATTCATAATTTTTTGAAATTCAGAAGGAGCATTCTTTAAACCAAAAGGCATAACATTCCATTCGTATTGACCAAATGGAACATTAAAAGCAGTTCGATAAGTATGTTCCTTAAAAATCTGAATTTGCCAATAACCTGATTTTAAATCAAATTTAGAAAATATATTAGCATCATATAATCGAGAAAGAAGATCTTTCTTATTCGGAATAGGATATCTAATCCATTTTAAAACTTTGTTCAAAGGTTTATAATTTATTACCAACCTGGAACACCTCTTTCTTGTTCTGCAGCGTTATTAACATAAAAAGCAGTACAAGACCATGGAGATTTAGAGGGTTTTATAAGTCCCTTTTGTAATAGACTATCAATTTCTTTTTTACAGAAATCAACTAATTCTGCATTCATTTGACAGGGGCGAGATTTTGTAGGAATATGATTCAAAAAAGAATCTTCATAAGGCAAAGTCACAATATGCTTTTTCCTGTCCCAAAAAGCATTTGGATGATCTGCACAAATATCAGCTGCCATTTTTTCAGAAATCAATTTAATTTTTTCTTGTATTTTAGTTGATTGTAAAGACTCTGAAATATTCAAACTATAAATTTACATTTGTAAAGAATCAATATGTTTTTGTTTCAAATGAATTAAAGAGTTAATATCTCTAGTAACTGGTTCAGTTATGAACTCAAAATTAATGGTATTACCATTATAATTTGCTGTAAATCCTTTTACATTTAAATTAAAAAAGGGATAAATAGCATTAATAAAAGGAGTGCCAAGAATAATTGGCGGATATAATTGATTTTTAACCAGAAAGAAAAAGTGAGGAATACAAACCTTACTCTGGCAAATACAAGTATTAGACAATTTATATTTTATATCTAAAGCATGATTAGAAGAAGATTTAACAATGTGAGTTGTTTTTTCAAAGAATCTTGAAGGAATTAATCCTTCCTGAATACAACTAACATCAGCACCACTATCAATCATAGCAATACTTGTAATTTTAAAATCATTATTAATCAGAATGGTACAATTTATATACCAACGATGAGCAGTAACTATTTGCATCATTCCCAGAAATTTAGGACTAAGAGATTCATTAATCTCTTCATCAATTACAACAGACTTACCTTTATCATTTAAAGAAGATGAAGAAATATCTTTATCATTTTCTAACTGAGAAATACGATGGTTATTAATCAACTGATTTTGTTTCAAAGATCAGTTAATCGATATTCGATTTCTCTTTTAAGGTTTTCAACCTCATATTTTAAATCATCAAGAGACGTATCTCTAGTTTTTACAATATCTTGCCCTTTCTTTTCAAGTCGAGAAAATACTTCTTGCAAAGAATAAGGACTAGCATTGTAATTAAAATTTCAAAACTTTATCTTCATTCTTCTTCGTTTTTTCAATGGAAGAAGATGATCTTGAAGAAGCCATTTCTAAAATCTTATTTCGAAGATTTTCATCAGAAACATCTTTTAAAAGTTCAATAACATTTTCAGAAGAAATCATTTTAAAAGTTAATTCTTCAAAACTTTGTTGTAATTTATCTAAATGAGAATCTTCCATCTGAGATTGAAATTTATAAAATTCATCTTGTCCACAAGTACAATTATCACCTGGACAATTAACACATTTTTTATTACCATTATCAACATTACTATCAGTACTATAACCTGAAGAATAACCAGAAGAATTTGAATCTGAATCTGATTCATATAATAACTCATAAAGTTTATCTTGAGTCGATTCATCCAACTCCAAAGCTTTAAACTTATCAGCCTTACAATTTGCTGCAAGATGACCAAAACGTCCACACTTGTAGCATTTAATATTTTTTAAATCTCTCTTAGAGAAACTCCTAGCAAACCTTGTTGCTTTCCTATGAGCTTTCTTTTCTTCTTTCTTTTCCTTGTATCGTTTTGAACGATGACGTATTTTATGCTTTTGCGAATGTTTCTTCAGTTTGACCTGTCTTTGGTTTAGAACTAGACGGTCCTTCTATTCCAAATTATGTACAAAAATCTCCCAATTGAGATTTTTCAGACATTTGAGTTCTTTTAATCTGTTGAGCCAACTTAAGCTCATTACAAAGATTTAATCCTTCTTGAGTACAAATCCCTATTAACTTTCCATAAGTTAATCTATCATAAGGGATTTCTGGTTCATCACCTCTCAGAACTTTCTTTACTCTTTCAGAAAATAATAAAGGAAGACCATCTATGAATCTGTTTTTCCAATAACTTGATTTACTTTCAGGTAGATCCATTATTCTACTCATGAAAGTATCCTTATACCATCGGAAATATCCCAAATGGTTACATTTCAGACCATTTAATAGAGTTCGAATGGTTTCATTTTGATTGGAAAATCTTCCATTAAAATGTTCTAAAATAGTAAGAACAAGTGTATAAACTGCATCTTCAACCTTTTGAGTTGTAATTTTTTCTACCGATTTTCCATCATCACCAGTAACTATCTCTCTTTTAGCTTCTTCTTTGTATGCAGTTGTTATTGCATACTTTTCCTCAGATGATAAGAAATTATCCCACCATCCTCTGAGTTGACCTGTAAATCCCGCTATAATCATTTTACATATAGCATGATCAGTATTCTGATTCGTATGACGACAGATTGATGAGTACATCAACATTCGATGTACCATAATGGAAACCTGTCTTTCAGTTAAGGCATCCAAATTCCATTCATACACCTCATTACCACTGTAAGATGTGTTTGTTTGTTTCCAATCTCTTTCTTCAGTTAACACATCTTGGGGAGTAGGACGAGGATAATAATAAGTCATCATTGAAGGGAGAGTTGCATAGCCCCCTTTTCCTATAATCCTCTGCTTGTTGTTATAACCAGCTTTGAATCTTCGGGCATTAACTTCCGAAACATCCTGATTTGGATCTTGAATACCAAGGAGCTTATTTTCAATCTTAGCAATATTTGACTCAGAAAAATCATTTGTAATAGGTTTTGAACTTAAACCCGATAATTTTTTATCAATAAGATTTTCTAAATCACTAAAAGATTTAACTTTGAAATCAGCAGTATCAATAGGACGCTGAATATGAGTTGGAACACTTAAAGGATTTTTAGAAGTAGAAGCTTTATCTTCTTTTGGACCCTTTTGAAATTCCTTTACCAAAATAATTAATTCATCTAATTTTTTATCTAAAGAACTAATATGTTCTCCCAGAACTTTAACATATAAACTCAAATAATTATTTTGAGAAATAAGATTATTAATCTCATAAATAGTTATCTGGGCTACATCTGTTTGAATAAACTTTTGAAAAGCTGAGAAAGTTAACCCAGTATTATTAGGCAAAATAAATGGAGCTTGAGGAGGATAAATGGTCTTAGTTATAGTGCCATCATTTGCTTTAAAAGTTCTTTCTATAACTTTTATATACAAAGGTAAATAAGTAGTTATAAACCAAGGAACAAAATAAATAATTTTATTATGTAAAGCACAAGTTTCATAAAACTCTTGAGAAATATTATTTAAATCTTTTTGACTATAAGTCTCAAAAAAACAAGTTCTAAACTGGTTCCATTTTTTATTATAAAATTCTTTTTGAATATGTTTTCGAACCAGAGATCCTGGACTAAAATCCAATTGTGGACTCATCATCATCACATATCGTTAAGATCTGTTGATTTATCAACATTGAAATCCATTTCTGACTGAGTTGGATCTAAATTTGACAACTTATCTGTTGCTTGAACAATATTAGTTTTAGGGTCTATTCTTACCCTTTCAACTATTCCTTCCCTCATCGTATCACTTAGAGTGTGAAGAGACAAAGGTATTCTTCTTGCTGACCCGTAACTAGGACCTTCATAACTTACTAGAGATATATGCTGAATTTCTGGTAACCTTATATAACCAGAAAAAGATCGCCTATTATAAACAGGAGGAGAATTATCATGAAACTCAATGTAAACCTTACCATCTGGATTTTGAGTAATATGAGAATAATCACTTTTAGTGACTTCTTCATCAAACTGTCTTTGAGATACAGCATCATTTAATATCCATTTATCCGGAAAATTAATTTCATCCCATTTAATAGGTCTTCTAGTTGTAATTTTGGATTTAGCAAAATTAGTTTCAACTAGAATAGTCTCGTTTACCGAATCATATAATTTGCAACGAGGATTCAAAGTAGTTAATAACTTAAAATAAATCCTGTAAGATAAACATATAAGTTCAGATCCAGGAACATAATTATAACCATGAGTCTTAACATTTAATGTTAAAGCATCAAGAATATTCATATCAGATAAAGATAGTTGCAAATTAGGTTGCGTATTAAAATAAACTGGTCCATAAGCAACCGTAGATTCAATCGATCCCATTAGAGATTGTCTAAAATTAAGATTTCTAGCATCTCGTAGAGCTGCTAAAAATGTCTCAGGTAACCCTTTAAGAGTTAAAGGTTTAACGCAATTGAACCATGCCAATATGCATCCAGTTATATCTATTTTAAATTCAATATCTCTTTTGTTCAATAATTGAACAACCTGTTCGTCACAATTTAGAGCTAAAGATTGTTCGGTAGTTTTAACCACCTGCTTTGTAGATAATTTATCAAACCAACCATAATCATAAATCAATTTTGTATCCACTTTAGGGATAGTCCATTTGTTTAACAAATCAAGATTCTGAGGTATATCTACCTCTTCTAATCTAGTACTCTTTATATTATTATCACCAAAATTCATCAATTTGATAAAATTTCATATCCATGTTAGCATACATTAGATCTGTTACATGTTCTTACAGAATATCTAGCTCTGATACCATAACAGGATCTATAAGGCTGGCGGTAGTCCGCACGGCCATCTAGATCTAGCTTTGCACATGACCAAGTTATACTTGAAACGTATTATAGTTTTGTTAAATTTTTTATCCTAAGTTTCGGCTGTATGGTAAACTTTTACTCAAGCATGGAGCCTGTCTTAATAATATACATATTAATGTATAGCAGTTCTAACATGGGTTTCAAGCTGCCCCTTTCTTCAACAATTAACGGGGACTTACAATACCACATGCTCGCTACCATTAACAGTGTATTATCAGACTATACCACCATCTCGAAACCAAGTCAAAACTTGTGATAAAAGATTTAAGAACTATAATAAGAATTCATTATAACTTGATTAGATCCAGATATTAAACAAGAACATCATACAGAAATTATGTAGCTAGCATAGATATGAAAATCATCGAGGAAGGGGAAGATCATCCTCTTCACAGCAATCTGCAAGGTCGTCATACGACTCTTCCTTTCCTGTTATACAGTTAGGAAGTAAAACTTTGATCAATTCAAAGATTGGCGAAGCTTCTTCATCGGCTTCATCTTCTATAAATCTTAAGGATATTCCTAAAGATAGTTCATTATATGAACAAATCCAGGCATATCTGCAGAAAAAAGAGCTCTTTAACTAAAGAAGCTGATCTAGTCAGAGTTTCAGAAGAAACGGCAACAAAAGAAATTATATTTCTTTTAGAAAATTCTGATATTCAGAGAAGTAATGAACCTTGGAAGATACTCCAAAGGTATTTGACAAAGGGATTATATTTCCCTGGCGAATCATATAAGACTCGAACTTATTATGAGTCTATTCTGAGTCATACAGGAAGTGCAGAATTTCAGCATTTCATTTCTGATTATGACAAGAATGTTTATAACTTCTCCAAAATTACTGTTAACCAGATTATATCTGTAGAAGACTGGGGAATCTCCACTATGCAGGAGAGACAGGTTTCAGTTAATAAAATAAACATGAGTTTTACTTACTGGGATTATATCCAGGCTTTTCATAAAATATTTTATTATAATAATGATAAACTTAAACACACTTGGTTTTTAAAAGTTTGTGCTCAAGTTTTTACAAAAAGTTTACCCAATTGGTTTATAAACTGGTGGTCTATTCATGGCCCAACGGTAAAGATTTTACCTTATAATTTCAATACTTTATATAAACAATGGGTAAAAGTTTCTCCATTTTTAACTGATTTATTTTTGCAAGATCATATCTCAAATATTGAAAAAATTGATCAGATGTATTTCTTCATTGAGTTCTCTATTCCATGGATCCATAAATGGATTCCAGAGGTGGGTTATACCCCAAACGAAAACATTCCTTGTTTATATCGCAAATATTTTATCAATTTTTGGAAAAAATTAAATAGACAAGACCCAGCAACTGGACAATTATATGGACAAGAGTTATTGGATCAAATTACCAATACCATTAAGGCATATCAGAACTCTCCTCAAAAGGGAATTTCTACTGGGAGTTCAATCAAGCATATTGCTAGGAGAATTTCCATTCAAGATGGAAACAAAGAAGAAATAATCAATGACTATTTGAAGGAAATTAAAAAGAATCTGCTACAAAATATTTCTGAATTTGATAAATCAGACACTTCAATGAAAAGTGGACATAGTGATACTGCTGATGCACAATCTGTTGAACAAGATATTGAATTGACACAAAGACAATTGCAGAAGGTGGAAGATTTCCTCGCATCAATTAAAGAGCCAGAAGACACAATAATGAAGAAATTGAAAGGGAAGGATAAGATTTGATTCTTCCTTATCAAAAACAGTATATTACTGTTTAAAAAATTGTTTAAAACACTATATTAGGGCCCACATAAGGGACCCATTTTACTTTTCTTTTTCTATATAAGAAACCCCATTCTCGTATGAGAGGAGCAGGACTTCTTAAGTCTTATTTTGTTTTCTCTCTAGTTGTCTCTCTCTTCCTCTTGTAAAAAAACTCTCTTGTGTGAATCAATAAAGAAGCGTTTTGGTTTAAAGATCTGTTTAAAGATATTTTTCTTTTAAGATATTTTAATATTATCTTCTTTTATTATTGCCGCCTTTATGGCTGGCTAAGATAATTTTCATATCTATGCTAGCTGCATAATTTCTGTATGATGTTCTTGTTTAATATTTGGATCTAATCAAGTTATAATGAATTCTTATTATAGTTCTTAAACTTTTATCACAAGTTTTGACTTGGTTTCGAGATGGTGGTACAATCTGATAATACACTGTTAATGGTAGCGAGCATGTGGTATTGTAAGTCCCCGTTAATTGTTGAAGAAAGGGGCAGCTTGAAACCCATGTTAGAACTGCTATACATTAATATGTATATTATTAAGACAGGCTCCATGCTTGAGTAAAAGTTTACCATACAGCCGAAACTTAAGATAAAAAATTTAACAAAACTATAATACGTTTCAAGTATAACTTGGTCATGTGCAAAGCTAGATCTAGATGGACGTGCGGACTACCGCCAGCCTCCTTGATCCTGTTATGGTATCAGAGCCAGATATTCTGTAAGAACATGTAACAGATCTGATGTATGCTAACATGGATATGAAATTTTATCAAATTGATGAATTTTGGTGATAATAATATAAAGAGTACTAGATTAGAAGAGGTAGATATACCTCAGAATCTTGATTTGTTAAACAAATGGACTATCCCTAAAGTGGATACAAAATTGATTTATGATTATGGTTGGTTTGATAAATTATCTACAAAGCAGGTGGTTAAAACTACCGAACAATCTTTAGCTCTAAATTGTGATGAACAGGTGGTTCAATTATTGAATAAAAGAGATATTGAGATTTATAAATCTAGATATAACTGGATGCATGTTGGCATGGTTCAAATTGCTTTTAAACCTTTAACTCTTAAAGGGTTACCTGAGACATTTTTAGCAGCTCTACGAGATGCTAGAAATTTAGATTTTAGACAATCTTTGATGGGTTATATTGAATCTACGGTTGCTTATGGACCAGTTTATTTTAATACGCAACCTAATTTGCAATTATCTTTATCTGAAATGAATATTCTTGATGCATTAACATTAAATGTTAAAACTCATGGTTATAATTATGCTTCTGGATCTGAACTTATATGTTTATCTTACAGGATTTATTTTAAGTTATTAAAAATTCTTTGAATCCTCGTTGTAAATTATATGATTCGGTAAATGAGACTACTCTAGTTGAAACTAATTTTGCTAAATCCAAAATTACAACTAGAAGACCTATTAAATGGGATGAAATTAATTTTCCTGATAAATGGATATTAAATGATGCTGTATCTCAAAGACAGGTTGCTGAAGAAGTCACTAAAAGTGATTATTCTCATATTACTCAAAATCCTGATGGTAAGGTTTACATTGAGTTTCATGATAATTCTCCTCCTGTTTATAATAGGAGATCTTTTTCTGGTTACAGAAGGTTACCAGAAATTCAGCATATATCTCCAGTAAGTTATGAAGGTCCTAGTTACGGGTCAGCAAGAAGAAGACCTTTGTCTCTTCACACTCTAAGTGATACGATGAGGGAAGGAATAGTTGAAAGGGTAAGAATAGACCCTAAAACTAATATTGTTCAAGCAACAGATAAGTTGTCAGATTTAGATCCAACTCAGTCAGAAATGAATTTCAATGTTGATAAATCAACAGATCTTAACGATATGTGATGATGATGAGTCAACAATTGGATTTTAGTCCAGGATCTCTGGTTCGAAAACATATTCAAAAAGAATTTTATAATAAAAAATGGAACCAGTTTAGAACTTGGTTTTTTGAGACTTATAGTCAAAACGATTTAAATAATATTTCTCAAGAGTTTTATGAAACTTGTGCTTTACATAATAAAATTATTTATTTTGTTCCTTGGTTTATAACTACTTATTTACCTTTGTATATAAAAGTTATAGAAAGAACTTTTAAAGCAAATGATGGCACTATAACTAAGGCCATTTATCCTCCTCAAGCTCCATTTATTTTGCCTAATAATACTGGGTTAACTTTTTCAGCTTTTCAAAAGTTTATTCAAACAGATGTAGCCCAGATTACTATTCATGAGATTAATAATCTTATTTCTCAAAATAATTATTTGAGTTTATATGTTAAAGTTCTGGGAGAACATATTAGTTCTTTAGATAAAAAATTAGATGAATTAATTATTTTGGTAAAGGAATTTCAAAAGGGTCCAAAAGAAGATAAAGCTTCTACTTCTAAAAATCCTTCAAGTGTTCCAACTCATATTCAGCGTCCTATTGATACTGCTGATTTCAAAGTTAAATCTTTTAATGATTTAGAAAATCTTATTGATAAAAAATTATCGAGTTTAAGTTCAAAACCTATTACAAATGATTTTTCTGAGTCAAATATTGCTAAGATTGAAAATCAGCTCCTTGGTATTCAAGATCCAAATCAGGATGTTTCGGAAGTTAATGCCCGAAGATTCAAAGCTGGTTATAACAACAAGCAGAGGATTATAGGAAAAGGGGGCTATGCAACTCTCCCTTCAATGATGACTTATTATTATCCTCGTCCTACTCCCCAAGATGTGTTAACTGAAGAAAGAGATTGGAATCAAACAAACACATCGTACAGTGGTAATGAGGTGTATGAATGGAATTTGGATGCCTTAACTGAAAGACAGGTTTCCATTATGGTACATCGAATGTTGATGTACTCATCAATCTGACGTCATACGAATCAGAATACTGATCATGCTATATGTAAAATGATTATAGCGGGATTTACAGGTCAACTCAGAGGATGGTGGGATAATTTCTTATCATCTGAGGAAAAGTATGCAATAACAACTGCATACAAAAAGAAGCTAAAAGAGAGATAGTTACTGGTGATGATGGAAAACCGGTAGAAAAATTACAACTCAAAGAGTTGAAGATGCAGTTTATACACTGGTTCTAAAAAATTTAGAACATTTTAATGGAAGATTTTCCAATCAAAATGAGACTATTCGAACTCTATTAAATGGTTTAAAATGTAACCATTTGGGATATTTCCGATGGTATAAGGATACTTTCATGAGTAGAGTAATGGATCTACCTGAAAGTAAATCAAGTTATTGGAAGAACAGATTCATAGATGGTCTTCCTTCATTATTCTCTGAAAGAGTAAAGAAAGTACTGAGAGGTGATGAACCAGAAATCCCTTATGATAGATTAACTTATGGAAAGTTAATAGGGATTTGTACTCAAGAAGGATTAAATCTTTGTAATGAGCTTAAGTTGGCTCAACAGATTAAAAGAACTCAAATGTCTGGAAAATATTAATAGGGAGATTTTTGTACATAATTTGGAATAGAAGGACCGTCTAATTCTAAACCAAAGACAGGTCAAACTGAAGAAAGACATTCGAGAAAGCATAAAAGACGTCATCGTTCAAAACGATACAAGGAAAAGAAAGAAGAAAAGAAAGCTCATAGAAAAGCAACAAGGTTTGCTAGGAGTTTCTCTAAAGAGATTTGAAAAATATTAAATGTTACAAGTGTGGACGTTTGGTCATCTGCAGCAAATTGTAAGGCAGATAAGTTTAAAGCTTTGGAGTTGGATGAATCGACTCAAGATAAACTTTATGAGTTATTATATGAATCAGATTCAGATTCAAATTCTTCTGGTTATTCTTCAGGTTATAGTACTGATAGTAATGTTGATACTGGTAATCAAAAATGTGTTAATTGTCCAGGTGATAATTGTACTTGTGGACAAGATGAATTTTATAAATTGCAATCTCAGATGGAAGATTCTCATTTAGATAAATTACAACAAAGTTTTGAAGAATTAACTTTTAAAATGATTTCTTCTGAAAATGTTATTGAACTTTTAAAAGATGTTTCTGATGAAAATCTTCGAAATAAGATTTTAGAAATGGCTTCTTCAAGATCATCTTCTTCCAAAGGTTTTGAAAAAACGAAGAAGAATGAAGATAAAGTTTTTGAAAATTTTAATTACAATGCTAGTCCTTATTCTTTGCAAGAAGTATTTTCTCGACTTAAAAAGAAAGGGCAAGATATTGTAAAAACTAGAGATACTTCTCTTGATGATTTAAAATATGAGGTTGAAAACCTTAAAAGAGAAATTAAACCTTTGAAACAAAATCAGTTGATTAATAACCATCGTATTTCTCAGTTAGAAAATGATAAAGATATTTCTTCATCTTCTTTAAATGATAAAGGTAAGTCTGTTGTAATTGATGAAGAGATTAATGAATCTCTTAGTCCTAAATTTCTGGGAATGATGCAAATAGTTACTGCTCATCGTTGGTATATAAATTGCACCATTCTGATTAATAATGATTTTAAAATTACAAGTATTGCTATGATTGATAGTGGTGCTGATGTTAGTTGTATTAAGGAAGGATTAATTCCTTCAAGATTCTTTGAAAAAACAACTCAAATTG
Source organism: Solanum lycopersicoides (assembly GCA_022817965.1). Lineage (NCBI taxonomy): Eukaryota > Viridiplantae > Streptophyta > Magnoliopsida > Solanales > Solanaceae > Solanum > Solanum lycopersicoides. The sequence goes on along the minus strand of CM040624.1, from coordinate 21,866,120 downwards.
TTAAATCTGCTTCTAATCATGCTTTAGATATAAAATATAAATTGTCTAATACTTGTATTTCCCAGAGTAAGGTTTGTATTCCTCACTTTTTCTTTCTGGTTAAAAATCAATTATATCCGCCAATTATTCTTGGCACTCCTTTTATTAATGCTATTTATCCCTTTTCTAATTTAAATGCAAAAGGATTTACAGCAAATTATAATGGTAATACCATTAATTTTGAGTTCATAACTGAACCAGTTACTAGAGATATTAACTCTTTAATTCATTTGAAACAAAAACATATTGAATCTTTACAAATGGAAATTTATAGTCTGAATATTTCAGAGTCTTTACAATCAACTAAAATACAAGAAAAAATTAAATTGATTTCTGGAAAAATGGCAGCTGATATTTGTGCAGATCATCCAAATGCTTTTTGGGACAGGAAAAAGCATATTGTGACTTTGCCTTATGAAGATTCTTTTTCTGAATCAAATATTCCTACAAAATCTCGCCCCTGTCAAATGAATGCAGAATTAGTTGATTTCTGTAAAAAAAAATTGATAGTCTATTACAAAAGGGACTTATAAAACCCTCTAAATCTCCATGGTCTTGTACTGCTTTTTATGTTAATAACGCTGCAGAACAAGAAAGAGGTGTTCCCAGGTTGGTAATAAATTATAAACCTTTGAACAAAGTTTTAAAATGGATTAGATATCCTATTCCGAATAAGAAAGATCTTCTTTCTCGATTATATGATGCTAATATATTTTCTAAATTTGATTTAAAATCAGGTTATTGGCAAATTCAGATTTTAAGGAACATACTTATCGAACTGCTTTTAATGTTCCATTTGGTCAATACGAATGGAATGTTATGCCTTTTGGTTTAAAGAATGCTCCTTCTGAATTTCAAAAAATTATGAATGATATTTTTAATCCTTATCTGGATTTCATAATTGTTTATATTGATGATATTCTTGTTTTTTCTAAAACATTAGAATCTCATATTAAGCATCTTGATATTTTCAAAAATATTGTTATACAAAATGGTTTAGTTATATCTAAAACCAAAATGAGTCTTTTTCAAACTGATGTGAGATTTTTGGGTCATCAAATTTGTCAAGGAAGAATTACTCCTATTCAGAGATCCATCGATTTTGCATCAAAATTTCCTGATGAAATTACTGATAAAACTATGTTGCAAAGATTTTTGGGAAGATTAAATTATATTTCCCCGTTTTATAAAAATTTATCTAAAGATCTTGCTCCATTAACTGATAGATTGAAGAAAGGTAAGTTGTTACCTTGGAATAAAGACCTTACTGAATTAGTTAAATCTATCAAGCAAAGAGTTAAATATTTGCCTTGTCTTACTTTAGCTAATCCATATTGGATTAAGATTGTTGAGACTGATGCTTCTAATATTGGTTATGGTGGAATCTTAAAGCAAGTTAATCCCCATGACAAAGTTGAATATCTTATTAGATTTCATTCAGGCAAATGGTCTGAATCTCAGCGCAAATATGCGACTGTTGCTCATGAAATGTTATGCATTGTTAAATGTGTTTTAAAATTTCAAGATGATTTATATAATCAAAAATTTATTATTAGAACTGATGCTCAATCAGTTAAATATATGTTTGATAAAGATTTTAAACATGATATTTCAAAGTTAATGTTTGCCAGGTGGCAAGCACAATTAGCTCCATTCGACTTTGAAATACAGTATAAAAAAGGAACTGATAATTCACTTCCTGATTTCTTATCAAGAGAATTTTTGTCTTCCTAAATTTTGTTATTATGTCTCACTATCAATATTTTCTAGGTGATGAAGTTCTTATTACAATTTTAAGGGTTTTACCTTTTAATGTAGACTTAAAAGAACAAATCCTCGATATAATTATCGATGATTTAGTTCTAGACTTTTTATAGATGGTTCCCCATTTTCTGAATTATCTCTTGCTAATAATGAATGGGAACTTGATATTTCAGGATATTTTTCTGATTTGTACTAATCAAATTGTTACACAAAATTTTGCAGTATGGGAGGTATGATCCTCCACCATGGTCACACGTTCGTGGTCGTGGGGGTAAAAATCATCGAGGAAGGGGAAGATCATCCTCTTCACAGCAATCTGCAGGTCGTCATACGACTCTTCCTTTCCTGTTATACAGTTAGGAAGTAAAACTTTGATCAATTCAAAGAATGGCGAAGCTTCTTCATCGGCTTCATCTTCTATAAATCTTAAGGATATTCTTAAAGATAGTTCATTATATGAACAAATTCAGGCATATCTGCAGAAAAAAGAGCAAGGTAATACCTACGCCTCTTTAACTAAAGAAGCTGATCTAGTCAGAGTTTCAGAAGAAACGGCAACAAAAGAAATTATATTTCTTTTAGAATTATGATATTCAGAGAAGTAATGAACCTTGGAAGATACTCCAAAGGTATTTGACAAAGGGATTATATTTCCCTGGCGAATCATATAAGACTCGAACTTATTATGAGTCTATTCTGAGTCATACAGGAAGTGCAATTTCAGCATTTCATTCTGATTATGACAAGAATGTTTATAACTTCTCCAAATTACTATTAAGCAGATTATATCTGTAGAAGACTGGGGAATCTCCACTATGCAGGAGAGACAGTTTCTGTTAATAAAATAAACATGAGTTTTACTTATACTGGGATTATATCCAGGCTTTTCATAAAATTTTATTATAATAATGATAAACTTAAGCACACTTGGTTTTTAAAGTTTGTGCTCAAGTTTTTACAAAAGTTTACCCAATTGGTTTATAAACTGGTGGTCTATTCATGGCCCAACGGTAAAGATTTTACCTTATAATTTCAATACTTTATATAAGCAATGGGTAAAAGTTTCTCCATTTTTAACTGATTTATTTTTGCAAGATCATATCTCAAATATTGAAAAAATTGATCAGATGTATTTCTTCATGAGTTTCTATTCCATGGATCCATAAATGGATTCCAGAGGTGGGTTATACCCAAACGAAAAACATTCCTTGTTTATATCGCAAATATTTTACCAATTTTGGGAAAAATTAAATAGACAAGACCCAGCAACTGGACAATTATATGGACAAGAGTTATTGGATCAAATACCAATACCATTAAGCATATCAGAACTCTCCGCTCAAAAGGGAATTTCTACTGGGAGTTCAATCAAGCATATTGCTAGGAGAATTTCCATTCAAGATGGAAACAAAGAAGAAATGATCAATGATTATTTGGAGAAATTAAAAAGAATCTGCTACAAAATATTTCTGAATTTGATAAATCAGACACTTCAATGAAAAGTGGACATAGTGATACTGCTGATGCACAGTCTGTTGAACAAGATATTGAATTGACAGAAAGACAATTGCAGAAGGTAGAAGATTTCCTCGCATCAAATAAAGAGCCAGAAGACATAATAATGAAGAAATTGAAAGGGAAGGATAAGATTTGATTCTTCCTTATCAAAAACAATATATTACTGTTTAAAAAATTGTTTAAAACATTATATTAGGGACCACATAAGGGACCCATTTTACTTTTCTTTTTCTATATAAGAAGCCCCATTCTCGTATGAGAGGAGCAGGACTTCTTAAGTCTTATTTTGTTTTCTCTCTAGTTGTCTCTCTCTTCCTCTTGTAAAAAACTCTCTTGTGTGAATCAATAAAGAAGCGTTTTGGTGTAAAGATCTGTTTAAAGGTATTTTTCTTTTAAGATATTTTAATATTATCTTCTTTTATTATTGCCGGCTTTATGGCTGGCTAAGATAATTTTCATATCTATGCTAGCTGCATAATTTCTGTATGATGTTCTTGTTTAATATCTGGATCTAATCAAGTTATAATGAATTATTATTATAGTTCTTAAACTTTTATCACAAGTTTTGACTTGGTTTCGAGATGGTGGTACAGTCTGATAATACACTGTTAATGGTAGCGAGCATGTGGTATTGTAAGTCCCCGTTAATTGTTGAAGAAAGGGGCAGCTTGAAACCCATGTTAGAACTGCTATACATTAATATGTATATTAATAAGACAGGCTCCATGCTTGAGTAAAAGTTTACCATACAGCCGAAACTTAGGATAAAAATTTAAAAACTATAATACGTTTCAAGTATAACTTGGTCATGTGCAAAGCTAGATCTAGATGGTCGTGCGGACTACCGCCAGCTTTGTAGATCACTAGAAGGATTAAATCTTTGTAATGAGCTTAATTTGGCTCAACAGATTAAAAGAACTCAAATGTCTGAAAAATCTCAATTGGGAGATTTTTGTACACAATTTGGAATAGAAGGACCGTCTAGTTCTAAGCCAAAGACAGGTCAAACTGAAGAAAGACATTCGAGAAAGCATAAAAGACGTCATCGTTCAAAACGATACAAAGAAAAGAAGAAGAAAAGAAAGCTCATAGGAAAGCAACAAGGTTTGCTAGGAGTTTCTCTAAGAGAGATTTGAAAAATATTAAATGTTACAAGTGTGGACATTTCGGTCATCTGGCAGCAAATTGTAAGGCAGATAAGTTTAAAGCTTTGGAGTTGGATGAATCGACTCAAGATAAACTTTATGAGTTATTATATGAATCAGATTCAGATTCAAATTCTTCTGGTTATTCTTCAGGTTATAGTACTGATAGTAATGTTGATACTGGTAATCAAAAATGTGTTAATTGTCCAGGTGATAATTGTACTTGTGGACAAGATGAATTTTATAAATTGCAATCTCAGATGGAAGATTCTCATTTAGATAAATTACAACAAAGTTTTTAAGAATTAACTTTTAAAATGATTTCTTCTGAAAATGTTATTGAACTTTTAAAAGATGTTTCTGATGAAAATCATCGAAATAAGATTTTAGAAATGGCTTCTTCAAGATCATCTTCTTCCAAAAGTTTTGAAAAAACGAAGAAGAATGAAGATAAAGTTTTTGAAAATTTTAATTACAATGCTAGTCCTTATTCTTTGCAAGAAGTATTTTCTCGACTTGAAAAGAAAGGGCAAGATATTGTAAAAACTAGAGATACGTCTCTTGATGATTTAAAATATGAGGTTGAAAACCTTAAAAGAGAAATTAAACCTTTGAAATAAAATCAGTTGATTAATAACCATCGTATTTCTCAGTTAGAAAATGATAAAGATATTTCTTCATCTTCTTTAAATGATAAAGGTAAGTCTGTTGTAATTGATGAAGAGATAAATGAATCTCTTAGTCCTAAATTTTTGGGAATGATGCAAATTGTTACTGCTCATCGTTGGTATATTAATTGCACCATTCTAATTAATAATGATTTTAAAGTTACAAGTATTGCTATGATTGATAGTGGTGCTGATGTTAGTTGTATTCAGGAAGGATTAATTCCTTCAAGATTTTTTGAAAAAATAACTCATATTGTTAAATCTGCTTCTAATCATGCATTAGATATAAAATATAAATTGTCTAATACTTGTATTTGCCAGAGTAAGGTTTGTATCCCTCACTTTTCTTTTTGGTTAAAAATCAATTATATCCACCAATTATT
>CM040624.1:21855915-21860578 GCA_022817965.1 Solanum lycopersicoides | reverse complement strand
TTATAATATATTGTTATTTATTTTGTTATTATTATTATTATTATTATTGTTATTATTATTATTGTTATTATTGTTATTAGTTATTATTGTTATTATTGATTGTTATTATTATTATTATTATTTATTATTATTATTATTATTATTATTGTTATTATTATTATTGTTATTATTATTGTTATTGTTATTATGTTATTATTATTGTTTATTATTATTAGTTATTATTTATTATTGGTTATTTTATTATTGTTATTATTATTTGTTATTATTATTGTTATTATTATTGTTATTATTATTATTATTGTTATTATTATTGTTATTTATTATTGTTATTATTATATATTATTATTATTATTATTATTATTATTATTATTGTTATTATTATTGTTATTATTATTGTTATTAATTATTGTTATATTATTATTTTATTATTATTGTTATTATTATTTGTTATATATTAATTGTTATTATTATTATTGTTATTATTATTGTTATTATTATTGTTATTATTATTGTTATTATTATTGTTATTATTTTTGTTATTATTATTATTATATTATTTTATTATATTATTATTATTATTATTATTATTATTTTTATATATTATTATTATTATTATTATTATTATTATTTTTTATTATTATTATTATTATTATTATTATTATTATTATTATTATTATTATTATTATATTATTATTAATTATTAAGTTTTTTTTTTTTTTTGTTTTTTGGTAACTAAACTTTTTATTAATTACCGTAATTCCTTACAAATAAGCAGGCTAACACAGATGCTTTAACAAAATAAACATCTCAAAAAGCACTACTCTTAGCTATATCCTCAAATCTTTCTATGCCTAATAACATTTGGAAAGTCTATTGGGAAGTCTAGCTATAGTTAACATAAGCTATCCTCTTAACAACTTCATCAATCAAGCTACTCTTTCTTCAAAAATTCTCTTATTTCTTTCACTCCACAACCCATAGAACTCCTTCTGCAAGTACCTCTTTGAAAACTTGAGCTCTAACAGTCTTCCTTTCCCATTTTTAACACACCATTGGATGAATTCTGTCCAAGACTTAGGCATGTTATTATGGACATTTAATCCACCTTAATAACCTCTCCCATGTTGCTTCGGCATAGTGGTATTGAATGAACAAATGTTCCATACTCTCCTCTGCTCTTTTGCACATCAACACAATCTCTATCAATTGCCATTCCCCATTTGCTTAGTCTATCCACTGTTGGTAGCTTCCTGTTCATCAGTATCCACAATGTAAACCTGCTTTTGGCCTTGCTGCATTTTTAAAAACATTAAACATCTCCATTCAGGTTTTGATTCTTCCCCTCTAAGAAATAGTCCATAAATGTGGCTTGATCACCCTTTTCCTTGCTTGGCTGACACTGAATCCACTATATGTTTGGCATTCATAATTTCCCTGATCCATCCAACTAAGGCTTGATCTCTCCTTTTTGCCATTCCCTTTGATCTTTAAGTAGTAGGTATGAATCCATTTAATGCCATAACTTATCCTCTTTGTTTGCCAAATCCCAACAAGAGTTTAGCCTACTGCTGCTTTATTCCGACATTGCCATATTTATCAGCCCCATGCCACCTTCACTTTTAGGCCTGCAAACTTGATCCATGGCTATTAGAGCCTTCTTAGTGATATGTCCTGTCCCTGACCACAAGTAACTCTACACAGGCCCCTCAATCAGCTTCATAAACTTAGCTGGAAAGATGAACAATTGTGCCCAATAGGATTGCACACGCAAAATAACACAGTCTGCACCAGTTGAGCTCTTCCCTGCATAAGAATAGTTTCTCTAGCTGTCCATGGAATTAACTTTTGCCAATTATTCTATCAATAAGTGGCTGCCATTGCAAGACTGACATTTTTTTAGTTGATAAAGGGACTCCCAGATATTTGAATGGCAGTGTCTTCCATGTTGTATCCCAGCTGCTGTACTATCTGTTTGTCTCACTCTCTTTGTACCCCTCCACAATATATTGAAACTCTTGTTGAGGTTAGCCCTGCAACCCTGAAGCTTGAGTAAACTGAGGAGAAACATGATTGAATGGCTTTGACTGACTCCAGATCTCCTCTAGTAGCGACACAACAGGTCATCTGCAAAACATAGGTGAGTAACATCAAGCTTTGAACACTTAGGATGGTACTTAAACTGTTTATCATCTCTAATCCTTTAAGTGTCCTACTGTAGATTACTCCATTGCTATAGGCAAATAGGAAAGGAGACAATTGGATCTCCTGTCTCACAACCTTTAGCTGCTTCAAAAACTTTGTGAAACTTGTCCATTAACTACTATAGAGTAGTTCACAGTAGTGACACATTTCAATTACCCATTGCCAAACATCTCAGGGAATCCTAAACCATACATAACTTGCTCTAAGTAAGTCCATTCTACTGAATCATAAGCCTTCTGTAGATCAATCTTCAGCATGACACCTAGGAGATATATGTTTCCTAGTATAGGCGCTTTAACCAAGCTCATGAGCAAGCACTATATTATCAGAGATCTTCTTCCTGGGATGAATCCTGCTTTGACTATCACAGATAACACTTTGAATTACTCACTGCAGTCTATTAGTAGAACTTTGGAGATGATCTTGTAAACCACAGTACAACAAGCTATATGGCCTGTATTCTTTACTGTTTTAGGATTCTGAACTTTTGGGATAAGAGGTACTAGAGTACAATTAAAAGCCTTGTATAATTTGCCTTTGTGTGAAAAAGCTCTGAACAGCTTTCAAATGATGTCTTCTTTATGATCTGGCCAATGTATACTTAAAAAAGTAGGCAATTGTACCCATCTACATACCTGGAGCCTTATCATTCCCAATGGATTTCCAGACCTTCATAAATCTCTTGTTCTCGTAACGCTCAGCACAAAGATGTATCCTTCTGCTGCTGGTTTATTAGTATAGGCGCCTCTCTTCATTCCACTTGAGCATTAATGCTGGTAGATTATCTGCTCGAAGGTCCCATTAAGGCTCTTGTAAAAATTCACAAACTCTTACCCTGAATATCAATTATGAATGCATATAGCATTTCTACGCTTTGCAAAGGCACAATAATTATTCCTTATTTGTTTCTTTGAGTTCTCCTCCTTAATGACTGAGCTGAAGAATTTGTTATTGGCATGCAACCTAATTGTATCCCATTTTATCCTTGCTTTCATGCCTCAAATGGCCTTTCTTCATCATGACCATTTTTTCCCAAGTTTGATTAGTAGCTCTTTTTCCTTCCACTAGCTCGCAATCAGTACTCTTCTCTTGAGCTGGTCCTTGGCACATTTTCAATTTCCACTCTAACCATCTCAATCTGGGGCTTCCGGACAACATATTTAAACTCTTTGTTATTTTATAGCTGAGTTAAGACTGCTGAAGGTTCTTTAGTTTCCCACCACACTGGTTTCATTTTGTAATTCCCATAAATCTTTTACTCATACTGGCTATCATCCACCTTATCCATGAAACTATCATGTTCAGATCCATACATTAAAAATTTAAAGCTAACTTTCCATACTGCTTGAACTTGTTGGAGTGTTAATATCATAAGGGCTATGAAATCCTGAAATATTTGGATTCCCATACTCAGTAGATGACCTGTCCCATTTGTCATGCCATTCATGCATTCCCAAAAACTCTATCAATTCTAACTGGGCAATTCTATCTTCTCCACACTGCTTATTGTTTCAAGTATAATAGTTCCCGTTTCCATTGTAGTTCATATAATCTCCATATCTCTCACACAATCCCATAAATCTTGTTATTTTTCAGTCTTAGTAAAAGGCCGCTGCCATTTAACCTATCCTTAGTAGGAGAGGATCACGCATTAAAATCTCCTGCAAATAAGCCAAGGCTGAGTGACACTTTGTGACAAAATCTTCAATTTACTGCCATAAGAGCTTTTTCTGCTGCTCACAGTATTAAAACCGAATCACTATAGTTACTATAAACTGATAATTTTTCACCTCTCCTCTCATTAACTTGACAATGGCAGTAATTGAGCTGAACGTTGTAATCACCTTAACCTATACCAGTTATCATCCAACCAACGGCAGATTCTTCCCCATTAGGACTAGCATTATAGTTATTACATCATCTTCCAGCAGGCAACTATAGCTTTTAAGTACTAGTTTTCATATTTTTCTCCTTAAATCTTGTTCAATTAACCCTGTCATAGCTAACTTTAATTTTGAAGTAACAACAGCTTTGATCTCCTTCTGCTTTGTACCTCTTATTCATTGCCTGCTCAATTCCAGGAAAACCACTTCATCAACAAGTCTTTGGACTCCACCTCTATCAAACAGTAAGTGAAGTCATGTTTCTTATGCATGAGAACTGCTGCAAATCCATTGCCTTTATGTGTATCATAGGCTTTGCAACAATTGGGAAATTTTCCAACTGCAGGTCACTGGTCCACGAACATTAGCCTGGTGTATCATGTCTTTGGTGTTTGTTCGATCCTGTCTTCTGTAACTAATGCTCCTGTCCTTCTCATGGGTTTCTTCCTGTGGTTGCTATTGAGCTGCTTGCCTTTGTTGCCTCCCCCTTTTCTTGGGCTGCTTTCGACTGAGTGACTGGCCTTTATTATTGGCCAAGTTTTGAGTTACTTTTTTCCAAGGCCTTCTCTCTTTGGTTC
>CM040624.1:21730915-21850915 GCA_022817965.1 Solanum lycopersicoides | reverse complement strand
ACATTTTTAATCTTACAATCTCCCAAAATCACTGCAGCTCCAATATGATCAACATGTATTCTATTTCCTGTTGGTACCTGTACCTTGTTGTGATGTGAGTCTGATAATTTTTGTACATTCACTTAGCAGACTCTTACAGTAAGTTACATGATGTGTAGCACCTGAATCAATTATCCATCTAACATCATCATTAACATTACTAGGTAGATCATGCACTGTCATCAATTCTTGTCATCATTATTATCAAACCTTTCCTTGAAATCGTTCCAGATCTTCTTCGAACTAGAAGCATAAACAATGCTTGTCATCAATTCTGGAGCTATTGTTGCACTGATCCATGATAGCACAACAGCATCACACCTCTCCCATCTAATTGCTAAGAGCCTGTTTGGCTCAGCTTAAAAGCTGGTCAAACTGACTTAAAAGCTGGTTTTTGACTTATTTAGTTGTTTGGCAATTTTCAAAATAACTAATTTAAGTTAAAAAAAACTTATTTTAAGCCAAAAGTTAAAAGCTGGGGTAGGGGTGCTTTTTTTTTTTTAGCTTATAAGCTCTTTTAAGTTGACCAAATTTTTATATTTTTACCCTTATTTCTTTTATTTTTATTTTTATTATTATTATAATTATTAGTATATTAATATTTTATTATTATTTATTTTATTACTCTTTATTATTATTATTATTATTATTATATATTATTATTATTATTAATATTATTATTATATATTATTATTATTATTATTAATAATATTTTATTATTATTATTATTTATTTTATTATTCTTTATTATTATTATTATATATTATATATTATTATATATTATTATTCTTATTATTTTCATATTATTTTATTATTTTTATTATTTATTATTATTATTATTATATTATTATTATTAATATTTTATATATTATTATTATTATTATTTATTTTATTATTTATTATTATTATTATTATTATTATTTTCATATTGCTATCTTATTATTATTATTATTATTATTATTTTATTTATTATTATTATTTTATTTATTATTATTATTATATATTATTATTAATATTTTTTATTTTATTATTATTATTATTATTATTTATTTTATTATTCTTTATTATTATTATTATATATTATTAATAATATTTTATTATTTTATTATTATTATTATTATTATTATTTTATTTTTCTTTATTATTACTATATATTATATATTATTACTTATTTTATTATTCTTTATTATTTTTATATATTATTATTATTATTATTATATTTCTATATATTATTATTATTATTCTTTTCATATTATTTTATTATTATTATTATATATTATTATTATTATTATTATTATTATTATTATTATTATTATTATTATTAAATTAATCAACTTTTATCATGTTAACAACTTTTAAGGGTATTTCAGATATTTTGATTAAAAAAACTGTTTATCAGCACTTATTTGCCAAACACATCAACAACTTTTTTTTTAACTTCAGCACTTTTATCCAAACGCATAACTGCTTATTTTAAAAATAAGTTTCAGCACTTTCAAAAGTACTTTTTAAAAGCTGCTTTTTTTAAGCCTATCCAAACGGGCTCTAAGTCTCCTTTGTATGAACTCTTAGCACATGTGCCATCAACAAATCCAAGTTTGTTTTTGACTAGAAGTGCTAGACGCATTGATCTGCTCCATACACCATAATTCTCTGGCCCGGTGAGCTTCACAAGAATTAATGCAACTCCAGGAGTATCTGAAGCTTGTAGATGAAGAGGATGATTGTGATTTGTCTGCGGATCAATCTTTTTTTCCTCTGTCTGTGTTTCCACCATTGTTAACCCTCAAAACTTCAAGGATCTTGCTTCTTCTTCTTCTTAGTTTTGCCCTTGATCAGAGCTCTGATACCATGAAAACTTTCTAAACTCTACGAACAGTAAAATCATGAAACTCTCTTTGAAATTGAAAAAACTTTCTTTGTTACAAGCTAGCTTTAGAATCTGAGCTTCTTTTTCTGTACCATCTAATACAATTGTATCTCTTTATATAGAAAACATTAATGCTGAAAACTCTAACTAACTTCACATGCTTCACAGACTTCACATGTCACTGCCTTTACTGTATTTAACAACCTCTAACAAACTTCATAACAACTAACTGATTCTAGAAGAATCTTAGTTGATTCTATTAGTAATTCAATATCTTTGATGCTTTGGCATTAGAAAACCTCAAAAAAATAATCAAAGATGATGATTCAACTATGATCAGGCAGCCTACAAGACTGGTGGTAGTTATGTCCTTATTATGGAAGGTTCTGGCACGCATATCTTCAGCCAAAAATAATGGAATTCAAGGGACTCGTCTTTTGGATTTGTTATGTGTTTGAGGGGGAGAATGCCATCTTTAGAACATGTTGTAGGGACTTTTTCAATCCCAGAAATTGCTAATATGGAGGCCGGTGAGTATGAGTTGAATGATTTTGTAAAGTTGGTGGGAAATAGAATAGGGGACACATGTGCAGCCATTGGTAAGGCGTCAAAATTTGATGATATTTCCTCTTTAACTCTTAACAATCACACAAAAATTATAGAAAAGATTCTACAAAGAGACAAGATAGACGTTTATGGCACCACTTGTTGGTGCAAATATTCTTGGTATCAAGCTGACTTCGGTTGGGGAAAACCATTATGGGTGACCCCTCTTTCAGTCGGTATTCATGAACTAATTATTCTGATGGACACAAAATATGGTGATGGAATAGAAATAATAGTTACTATGAAGGAGAATGACATGACTGAATTCGAGAGAGACCCTAACATTTTGTCCTCCACTTCCAAACTACAATTCCATTCCTTTGGATAAATTAGCCTTGTTATAATATTTCTAAATGTTTTCTTCATTCATTACAAATAAATGTTTTCCCATATTCATAACTATATATCTTTATATATGTTACTCCTTTTATTTATGACGTTTGATAAAGATTTTTCCTATTTCTTTGATAACTAGCTAGTGAACTTACCATGCTATATTTATTAGTAAATTAGTTTTCTAACACGTGCGTTACACGTGTATACAATGCTAATTAGTATAAATACTTCTAAAATAAAAGTGTACGATATGAGCATATCTAATTTATATTATGATCATTGCAAGACACATCATACAAAAAATTGTTATAGTGAATTTGAAAACTAATACTATAACACCTTCAATTATACAATTCTTATAATATATCAAGTATTCAACTTGTATTAAAAGTTCTTTTTTAACATGTCACAACACATAATTTAAATGTCGACATAATAGTTACAAAATATTTAATGCCTCCGTCTTCTTTTTAAGGAATAATACCCTCCACGTTTTTACAGATGCATACATATATCGAGAACTTATCGTCGAATGAGAGTAGTGTATTATAATAGTTGTAGAGAAATTCGATCAACATATGTCTTCCTTAGGATGGCTAGTAGATCATTATCAATTTCATAGTCTACACCTACAAAATAAAAGTATTTATTTGTTATAAAATGATCATTGTTTAAATATTTAATCGACATATATAAATAATAATTACATGTATATGTACCCTCGTCTTCTTTGGCTCATTGAAGGTTATTAATTCTGTCATCTGTAAATTCTGACAAAAGAAATTTTTGTCAAGTTATATACATGAATTATAAAATACGACACAATTATTTGTGAGATATTAATAATATGGTAGAAAAAGAAAACTATATAAACCAAAAATTATATTTGTGAGATACTTTGAGCTTTTCTATATAAAACATGAGGGTCATTTATTCATCTTTGTCTTCCATCTCATTCTTTTAATAGTTAAATCTTTACTCATTCAGCTCAACTTACTGGTTTATAATAGTATTCTCAAGAGAGATGTTTGTAAATAGAGTATGTATTGGTTGCAAGTCTAATATTTTGTGGATAAAGCATATGAGATTATGAAAAATTGCAAATGATTATAATATACATCATGCATTATCACCCCCCAATTACTTTCTCTTGCCAGTTCAAATTGCTTGAGAGAGCTATATAGTTTATGCTCAGAATTTTACATTTTGAACAAGACTTGATGATTTTGACATCAATGTCTCCATTTTTTCCAAAATGTGTAGCTAGAAATTTCGGAGAATGTTGTCTCAACCAGCTAGGACACTTTTTGGTTTAGCACTTACTGATTTTTGCCTGATGAAAGGATCTTGTTTTTGTAGTTTGACATTTTTTATTTTCTTTGAATCTCTCTTCCAATTTCCAAGGGGTGAATCTCTCTACCTTTTCCTCCTTTTTTGAATCAGTTTTTTCTAATTCAAAACTTCATCATTTTACTTGTCAAAATGACAAAACAAACTGACTGTGGTCCAGCAATTTTTGCAGGTTTTGCAACGTCCATTCACAAAATCTGGTCTAAGCGTCCTTCAAAAGGATGCCTCCAGAACTCAAATTCTCAAATATCTAATTCACAGACCAAAAAACTAAACACAAGCATAAATAAAAAATAATAATGAGCAATCTTTATCACAACAGACCAAAAAAAAGGAATGATCTTTCACATTCTTTGCTTTTGTTACTGACTCATAATCAATATAAAACTAAATTTCAATGACCCACTAAACCATAAAATGATAAAAATGACACCACATTACTCAATTTTATAATCCAAACACTAACAAAACATCTAAATACCTATTTTGTACACATACAGAGTGCACTACAGCAGCATCCCCATGCTTTTTCATCGACTACAAAATGATAATTTCCTAGTAGGATAGTAGAACATCATTCCCACATAAGGAATGAAATGTATTTGTCTTAATCTGCTCAGGAGACTAAACATTCACATGTCTTACCATGTGAATTTCACATCGTGGTATATGCCTAGCTACAAGAACTACAAAGAGATCATAAGTCAACCAATACATTGAAATAGGAAGATATCTGTATTGACTTTACATAAGCAAATCACCACTTGTATGCTTATTCAGAATAATTCAAGACACTTCCCGTCATCATACTTTTGGTTCAACTTTCTTGAAGGCTATAGTAGGCGATCTTGTTAAGGTAATGCATCTCATAATTCCTAACATATCTCATAATACAGGCTGCAAAGGAGTTTGCATGTGAGTTGATAAAGGAGCATGATTCCTCTGCTCAATCAGAGAAGCAAGACACCAAGGTTTCAAGCACCGAGCAGAGTTCAGAAAATCATAAATGCAGTTTACCTCTATCTATAGCTTCTACGGTTAAATAACAATATCAAGAAGATACACGATAAAGAGAATAAAACGAAATAAGCTACCAAAAAAAAAGTGAAGAAAAAAAATTTTACCTGATGAATTTGAATGAGCCACAGAAAAGAGAAGCAGATTAATGAACAATGAGATGTTGCTGAAGACATGTATATAAATCAGTCAAGAATCTAAAAATGTTTTGGATCAGCCTGGTAATTAAAGCAATAAGTTGAGCGTGGAAAAAAGGGCTGCTTCAAGGGACGCTGAACAGAAACGTTCGTACACTGAACAAACGTTTTTGGAGAATTAAATTAGGGTTGTAATTATCAACAAGTTTTTTTAATTAGTTAATATTTAAATAACATTATAGGGGCAAAAAGGTAATTCAACTTTTTAGGTTAAACTGTTCCCACTTATAATATATATAATAAGTATATATATATATATATATATATATATATATATATATATATATATATATATGGAAGGGTGTAGGTATGTACCAACACCGTTCCATTAATTGCTTCCTAACCTTTACGCCATTGAAATAAGAAGAATCTTGAATGGAGATGATTATTTCAAACTCGATTAGGATGATGGAAATTAATTTGAGCCAAGTGTCAATGCAAGGTACATGGGCAAAATCTTGAAAGTTTCATCTTCTCAAAACTCACTCAAGAAAACAGAGCACTCTGTTCCTTCACCTCTTTTAATTTATACTTGCAGATTGTGATGGTGCTGATCAGGGGCGGACCTACGTGTTGTCGAGGGTGTTCACCCAAACACCCTCGATAAAAAAATACACTGTATATCTAAGGTGAATTTTCTGATTTGTATTGATATATATATTTTGAACACCCTAAATCACAAATGGATGAGATAGCCAGTGGTAGCTGAGCTCAATGTTACGCGCGACATGCAGGGTTCGAATCCCTGGATTGGCGTTTTATTTTTTACATTTTGTTGTTTCAGTTTATTTTCCGGTTCGAATATCACTTAATTCTTCTTCTATAACTACTTGCTGTGAAGAAGTTGTTGAATTTTTGTGAATGACAAAGGAACAAATTCAGTTTATTTTCCGGTTCGAATATCACTTAATTCTTCTTCTATAACTACTTGCTATGAAGAAGTTGTTGAATTTTTGTGAATGACAAAGGAACAAATTAAAATATGCCTAATTAAGCCTGTAAATAGAATTATCAAGAAGATGGAGGCAGTACTTTTTTGTGGAGACTGCCAAAGAGGAACTTTCTCACACGAGTCTTATGTCCTGTTGTTACTGGGATCACACAAGAGAATATTGCGGATCAAAGATAGATACACACTTGAAGAGGTATTCTCGATTTATGTTTAAATAAAATTTGATATGTGTGTTGTCTATCTTACTTGCAAAGTTTATGGTTTCACTTCTGCTGTTTAAGCATATCTTCCATCATCAACCTACTTCAGACTTTAGGAGCATTCATCATATCTTCCTTTGAACTTACACAGATAGCCAAACTACTTACATCTCCTCACTTGTCATTGAAATTTTCTGCACCAATTTCTGTTGGGTGGTCTTGGGCCTTCTCAACCCAAAAGCTAGCTCAAAGGTTGAGGCTTTCCCTCACACTTATAAATTGACCACCAGCCCCTTCCACTTCCGATGTGGGATAACCCAACAATCTCCCCCTTCACACATCGGGCCTTGGGCTGGAGAGAGCGACAACCCAGTTTCTCCCGGTGGGCTGAGACTTGTTGACAACCTGGGCTCTGATACCAGTTTGTTGGGAAAACACGGACAAACACAACAATATATATGGTAAAAGTAATGGAAATAAAATGGGAAAATAACGACACCAAAATTTTTACGTGGAAACCCTTCTGAATAAGGGAGAAAACCACGGCCAAGAGGAGCAACTGATATTACTATAGTAAGGAATTTTACACTGTGTAGTCACGAATACAATACTCAAAGTGACTACTACACTCTCAAAAGGAACAACACTCTTTTGGTTTCCGTCTTACTAAAATATCGCTCACACTCTATTTTTCTTCACAGACTATTTTCTTGTATAGTCTATGGAATACCTCACTTTGCTCTTAAAATGGTTTTTCTCTCTAACTTGGTGTGTTCTACAAATGAGCAAGAATGCTCTATTTATAGAAAGATAAAACCATGCCTATGTCACTAATGACATAGGTAAATATAGCAAAGTCAAAAATGGGTTGCAAATCTTACCAATTTGTCAACTACCAAGTCTTAATTTTCAACTCTTATCACTATTCCTTTTTAACAATTACTTGTACCAATTGAATAGCTAAAGTTGACCAAAAAATGGGATGGATTCAACAAATCTCCCCCTCCAGTCCCATTTACTGGAAGAAGGTATCTTCATCTTCTTTAGAGAGAGCTCATACCCACAAGTTCTTTGCATAAATCGAACTTGTCTTTCGGTATCGTCTTGGTCAGCATATCTGCAGGATTTTCACTTGTGTGAATCTTTTTGACGTGAAATGACTCTCCACTTCCTCACGAATCCAATAATATCTGACGTCGATGTATTTTGTTCTTGCATGGTACATGGAGTTCTTGCTCAAGTCTATTGCACTTTGGCTGTCACAATAGACAATATACTCCATCTGATTCAAACCAAGCTCTTGAAGAAATCGCTTTAGCCATATCATCTCCTTGCCGACTTCAGTAGCCGCAATATACTCAGCTTCAGTTGTAGATAGTGCAACACACTTCTGCAACTTTGACTGCCATGATATAGCTCCCCCTGAAAAAGTAAACAAATATCCAGTAGTGGATTTTCTTTTATCAAGGTCACCTGCCATATCAGAATCTGTATAGCCTTTCAAGATTGGATTTGATGCTCCAAAATACAAACATTCATCTGAGCTTCCTCTAAGATACCTGAGTATTCACTTCACAGCTTCCCAATGCTCTTTTCCCGGATTTTCGAGAAATCTGCTCACAACACCAACTGTGTGAGCAATATCAGGTCTAGTGCACACCATTGCATACATTAGACTTCCGACGACGAAGGAATATGGAAGTTTGGCCATGTTCTCTTTTTCCTCCCTAGCTGTAGGACACTTCTTCTTGCTCAACTTCATATGACCAGCAAGAGGTATACTAACAGGCTTAGCATTCTTCATATTGAAGCGCTCCAGTACACGTTCAATGTACTTCTTCTGGGACAAATAAATCTTCCTTTTATCTCTAAGACGAGTAATTCTCATGCCCAAAATTTGCTTGGCATGACCCAAGTCTTTCATAGAAAAAGACTTACACAACTCTTTCTTCAGCTCGTCAATTTTGGAAGTATTCTTGCCCACAATCAACATATCATCCACATACAACAAAAGGTAGATAAAATCATTGTCAGAAAATTTTTGTACAAATACACAATGATCTGAAGAAGTCTTCTTATAGCCTTGCTCCCCCATAACAGATTCAAACTTCTTGTACCACTGTCTGGGATCTTGTTTTAGGCCATAGAGACTCTTTTTGAGTTTGCATACAAAATTTTCTTTACCATCTACTTTGAAGCCCTCAGGTTGTTCCATATAAATTTCTTCTTCTAGGTCACCGTGAAGGAAAGCCGTCTTCACATCCATCTGCTCAATCTCTAAATTAAGCCTAGCAGCCAAACCTAGAACTATGCGAATCGAGGACATTTTCACAACAGGAGAAAATATTTTGTCAAAGTCAATACCTTTCCTTTGACCGAATCCCTTAACAACCAGTCTAGCTTTGTACCTGGGCTTCAAGTTGTGTTCTTCAACTTTAACTTTGAACACCCACTTGTTCTTCAAAGCTCTCATGCCCTTGGGCAATTTTACCAACTCATAAGTGTGGTTCTCATGCAAAGACTTCATCTCATCTTGCATGGCTTCAATCCATTGATCATTGTGCTCATCTTCCATGGCCTCCTCATAACATTCAGGTTCTCCCCCGTCAGTGAGTAACACATACTCATTGGATGAATAACGGGAGGAAGGAAACTGCTGTCTTGTGGACCTCCGAAGCGGAATATTTAATTCGTCCACAACTTCATGAGCAACAGGATCATCAATAACAAATTATCAACATCAACATGTTGATTTGATACATGATTCTGGGCGTCACCATGATTATCAAGCCCAACAACATCATGCACACTTGTGTGAGAAACATTATCATGATGAATTATACCATCAAAACTTGAAGATTCTACCTTCTCCGCTTTGTCAATATCTTCAATTGTTTGATTCTCCATGAAAATAATATCACGGCTTCTCACAAGTTTCTTTTCAATTGGATCATATAGCCTGTAACCAAATTCATCTAGGCCATATCCAATGAAGATGCATTGCCTTGTCTTGGCATCTAACTTTGACCTCTCATCTTTTGGCACATGTACAAAAGCTTTGCAACCAAATACTCTCAAATGGTCATAGGAAACATCCTTTCCAAACCAAACACTATTTGGTACATCACTTTGCAAAGCAACAACAGGAGATAAATTAATAACATGTGCAGCGGTCAATAAAGTCTCACCCCAAAATGAGTTCGGCAACTTTGCTTCAGAAAGCAAACATCTAACTCTTTCCATCAAGGTCTTGTTCATCCTCTCAACCAAACCATTAAGCTGAGGAGTCTTAGGAGGAGTCTTCTGGTGTCTAATACCTTGTTGCTTGCAGTATTCGTCAAATGGTCCACAATATTCACCACCATTATCAGTACGAATGCATTTCAGTTTCTTTCCAGTTTCTCTTTCAACTGAAGCCTGAAACTGCTTGAAGACACCTAACACTTGGTCTTTAGTCTTCAAGACATAGACCCAAAGTTTTCTCGAGCAATCATCAATGAAAGTGACAAAGTAGAGTGCACCACCTAATGTCTTTGTCTTCATTGGACCACATAAATCAGAGTGCACCAACTCAAGCAACTCTGTCTTTCTCGAAGGAGGGTAGGACTTAAAGGAAACACTATTTTGTTTACCAGCCAAACAGTGCTCACAGTTTTCTAATTTAGCACTTTTGAAATTTGACAAAAATTTCTTTTTGGCTAGAACATTAAGTCCTTTCTCGCTGATGTGGCTAAGCCTCTTGTGCCATAATGTTGAAGAGCTATCGCTCTCAACTGCATTCACCATATCAACACAAGCAGAGGCCGTAGTCCAATATAGACCACTATGTTTGTTACCACGAGCCACAACCAAGGAACCCTTGATGAGCTTCCATTTTTCATCACCGTTGGTACTAACATATCCTTCATCATCTAAAACACCAACAGAAATTAGGTGCAGACGAACATCAGGAGCATGTTTCACATTGTTCAAAACTAGTTTAGTTCCAACACTAGTTTTCAAACAAATTGTACCAATACCAACCACCCTGGAAACAGTCTCATTACCCATACTCAAAGTTCCAAAATCACCAGGAGTATAGGAAGAGAAAAAATCCTTTCTTGATGTCACATGAGATGCGGCACCAGTATCCACAACCCAGCTTGACTCATCACAAGCAATATTTATCATATCCGCATCAAGGACAATAACAAGATCTTCGGTGGTAACGGTGGCTAGGCAATTTTCATTGCCATCTTCTTTAGTTTCCTCTTTGTTTTTGTTCTCCCTCTTCAACTTCCTGCAGAACTTCTTTGTGTGCCCTTTCATGCCACAATGATAGCACTCAATATCCTTAAGTCTGCCTTTGGATTTGCTCCTATTTTGTTCTCTATACTGAGAACCACGAGTTTTATTTCTCCCCCTGGGGCCAGTTATCAGGACATCCGACGAAGAAGAACCTAGAGATTTTCTTCTCATCTCTTCGTTCAAGATACTACTCTTGGCGGAATCCATAGAGATCACACCATCCGGAGCAGAATTTGACAATGACGTTCTAAATGTTTCCCAAGAGTCTGGTAGGGAACCAAGTAGAAGCAAGCCTTGAATTTCTTCATCAAATTTGATGCCCATAGCAGATAATTGGTTCATAATCCCCTGAAAATTATTCAGATGGTCTGTCATCGGAGAACCATCATGATACTTCAAACTCAACATCTGCTTTATTAAGAATATTTTGTTGCTGCCAGTCTTCCGAGAATACAAACTTTCAAGATGCTCCCATAGGGTTCGAGCATGTGTTTCCCCAGAAATATAGTTCAACACATTATCGTCGACCCATTGCCTAATGAATCCACAAACCTGTCTGTGCAACAGATTCCACTCTTCATCTGTTTTATTATCAGGCTTTATAGTGGTAAATACTGGTTTGTAAAAATTCTTAACATAAAGCAGATCTTCCATTTTTCCCTTCCAAATGGCATAATTAACACCATTCAAAGTAACCATTCTATTTGTGTTGGCTTCCATTGTTTTCCCCCAAAAATATAGTTATCGCAAATCAAAGTAAATCTTTTCTGATGTGGAAGTTCAGACTGTGCTGCAACCACAGAGCATACTCAGATAAAACCTTGGCTCTGATACCAATGTTGGGTGGTCTTGGGCCTTCTCAACCCAAAAGCTAGCTCAAAGGTTGAGGTTTTCCCTCACACTTATAAATTGACCACCAGCCCCTTCCACTTCCGATGTGGGATAACCCAACAATTTCCTCGTCATGAAGTCTTAGCGCTAAATTCTGCAATATAGAGATGACTAATAAAATAAAGTGTACTTTGTCTACTAACTTAGTTTTTATATAAAACAGTCAGTTACACATTTTATTATTGCAACCCAGAGGTGTAATATTTCTATGGAACAGAACAAGGATTCTTATCACCTTCTCTCACATAGAGTTATTATTTCTATTAAATATATAAAAAGACGATCGGACGTTCCTTAAATAAAATTAATCATCAATCTATGGTGAATCAAAAGAAACAACTTGACGAAAAGGTGAAACAACATGATTGTGCAGATTTGATTGAACATACTATTGGTGCAAATATATCTCAAAGAAAAAGGTTGATCACGAGAGTTATAAATAATTGGAGGGAGGGCAGCTGTAGATATTTACTTCTCCCTCTAAACCTGAAAAAAATGAGACAACTAAGTCTAAATGCAGTTGTTGTTTTTGTGCTTACTAGGCAGCACAGCTTGGTCTCTGTATTAGGCGCTACAAATACAATTGTGAACAAAACAACTAGAATTGGCTATGGTGATGTGTACAATGATTCTAAAGAATGAAATATTAATCGTAACCATGGATCTGTTGATCATTTAATTTGCATTTAGCTTTTCACTGAGCGAGATCAACTGAATAGAACAACAAGCTAAGTGAATTATTAGAATGAGTGTTCCTTCACATACTCTAATCTATCAATAAACTACACCTCAATCGGAAGCTTCCCAACCAATCATCATCTATATACATGCTGCTCTATTCAAACTTCATTTTATCCTAACACAACACTTTATTTTTCCTTTAAAAAAGTGTTTTTTTATAAATGCATATCATTATCATCTCTAAACGACATAAAATCAACTTACGTTCAAGTGAAACTAGTTGTGGATCTCCACCATGTGTTAGCAAGTGTGAGAGTTTTTAATTGCATTTAATTAGCTTTTTCATAAAGTGAGAATTGAATGGATCAAAAAGCAAATTACAAATTGCATATTCGTACGCCAAAACATGAACAAATCAAACTTTTGCCTTTATCATGCAATAAGTCTGCCAAAACTTGAAGAAATCAAACTTTTCTACAACCACAAATAATTTATATTATAGATCACCATCAAAGTTTTTTTTTTTTTTTGGAAGAATGAATAACGAATCCAAGAAAGGTAGCTTACGTATCTAAATGAAATGAGAATCAAGTACGCGTAGTTCGCACAAATAAGACTTTGAAAATATGCACAAATTATTTTTATTTTTATTTTTGAATATTTAAAAAAATGGACACCAAACCCAAGAAGGGTTACCTGCGTATCTCACCAAAATGAGAATCAGGTACGCGTAGTTCGCACAAATAGGACTTTGAAAATATACACAAATTATTTTAATTTTTATTTTTGAATATTTGAAAAAATGGAGACCAGATCCAAGAAGGATTGCCTACGTATCTCACCGAAATGAGAATCAGGTACGCGTAGTTCGCACAAATAGGACTTTGAAAATATACACAAATTATTTTAATTTTTATTTTTGAATATTTGAAAAAATGGACACCAGACCCAAGAAGGGTTGCCTACGTATCTCACCGAAATGAGAATCAGGTACGCGTAGTTTGTTTAGATATGGCATAAAATAATTTCAAAATTTTGACAAACTCAGAGCGATTCATTGTATCTTTTTAAACGTCGATCTTTGTATCGCCTGTTGAATGTCGTCTCTAATTTTTTTACGATAACCACTAGTTATTGTATTTTTTTTTGAATGCCTCTTGGAAATGTGTTGTTCTCCCAATTATCCACGAAAACAACGCATTATTATGACTATCTCCGACTGATGTCGGGGACAGTTCTCCTGCAAAAATATGAGAAATATGTGAAAGAGGGTCATTATGTAAAATAATATAAAATAAATGCGAGCGGTCTCATAATCAAAGATTTCCCCGATTTATCTTTTTGATTTGATATTAATGTCTTGTTAAATACAAAGACTCAAATTTTGCGAGTCCTCTTGTCCCTTGCAACTTCGAACAAACAATGACTTTCAGAATCTGACATAACACTACAAAAAACAGGCTAATTTGTAGATGTTTATTTGTGGGGTTTTAAAAAACTCCATTATAAAATCATTTTGTTGCATTTATTTTAACCCCTGCAGTATAATTTATTTTGTGACGATTCGATTCTGGAGACTTGTCATAACCTCCGCTTGCACCAATTTGTGAGGTTTTGTGAATGCCACAATTTATTATAATTTGTAGCGATTTTATTGTCGAGGATTGTGATAACCTCTGCAAATTACATCAAATTGTGAAGCTTTGTAAATGTCACAATTCATTACAATATGTTACACTTGTATACAGATTGTATACACTGGTATACAATCGGAATACACGAAGCACATGTCCTGAAAAATGCAGAAATGCATAGTTGATTAAAAATACAAGTCATATTCGATATAAATGGATAATACAGGAGAACAGACTTGAAATGCGGCTCGTATACAGCGATATACGTAATATGTATATGTTGGTTTTCCAAGGCAAATAGGCCTCAAAAGCCTTAACAATTTTCAACTCTATTTTGGTGAAATTGGGCCCAAATCCATTATGTGGATAAATTTTTAGCTTTAGGACAGGTGGGCCAAAAGCCCAACTTAGTGGAATTTGGGCAAAGGCACAAGTTTAATTTTCTCTCCCTTTCTTCTTGTTTGTGCATTATTATATGGAAAAATTAGCAAACTAGTCAAAATTAACAACTTAATTTGTAAAAAACTCACTACTTTAAAAATATTAGTTAAAATGTCAAAAATGTCATTATTTTGAAAAAGAATATGTATCCTAATTAAACCCCTATTTTATCTCCTAAAAAATTAATTTATTTACATTTCCATGTATATCCATAGTTCATTTTTTTCAAAATTATTTTAATTTTTAAAAAATTAAAATCTGCAAATTTTTCCCATATCTCTCTCTTTCCATAAGTAAAAAAAATAAAATTCTCTCTCTCCATATTTAAAATTTTCTCTCTCCATATTTTTCTATTCATATTCCTATTCAACCTTCAAATCCTTCTTCTCTTCAACCCCAATTTTCTTATTATCTTCTATCGAAATGTATTTTTTATCTTCAAAATCTGGATTCACACAAATTCCTCTAATTAAGGTATTTTCATTGTTATCAATTTAGATTTATTTTTTGATTTTATTGTTGTTTAAATCATTGGTGAAAGTAGGATAATTCTCGTTTAGAACTATAAAACACTCTTCAATAAATGATTTTAAGAGACACTATTCATCTTAGTAAAATGGTTTCTACTGATTTTCCATCATTTAATCTATGTATTACTCAAGAAATAACGGATATTGTAAAATCTGCTTCTAAAATTAGGAAAGAGAGATGACAAGAACAAAGTCTTCATCAAATTCAGATTGAAAATGTAACTCGTAGGGTACAAGAAAATGACGGAGAAGACCAAATTGTTGATGAAGAGGTATTTAAATATTTTTTACATGTTTAGATTTTTGCATGTTGAGTTGAAGTTAAAGAACAATTTGTTCAACAATGTGTACTGAATATATTTGTAAATTTCTTGTTATGTACATTGTGCAATATTTATTAGTTTGTATTTTGTATTCAGTTGTTATTTTATTATTGTGTTTTGGGGTCAGTTTTTGTTAATTTTGATAATGTATCATTTTTTATTCATTCCTTTATATTTTTTCACATTTGTAGATATTCAATAATTTATTAATACATTTTACATGACTATGATATTTCTGATTTTATTAATGAACTTTTGTTGGATTTGTATTGTATGCTATGAAATTTTTATGTATTTGTATTTATAATTTTTTCCTAGAATTTTGTATCCTTTCTCAATTAATATTCAAATTAGTATGTATGCTATTAATAATTGTATTCATTCAAAATCTCATGTTGTATAGTTATGAATCTTGTATTTGTTTCTAATTGAATCCATCCCAAATGTATACTAACTAGATATGTATATTATTTACATGAAGAACAAAATCCTATTAGTTTCTTTTTTTTTGATATATATATATATATATATTTATATATATATATATATATATATATATATATATATATATAAATTTCAGCATTTTGTATCCTTTCTCAATTTGTATTTAAAATCGTATGTATACAATTAATATTTGTATTCATTCAAAAATTATGTTGCATAGTTTATGAATTTGACATTTTTTTCTAATTTGTATTTATTCTAAAGGTATGTCAACTAGTTATGTATTTTATTTAAGAATGATTACACCAAATATTCAATTATTTCTTTTCAATTTTATATTTCATTCTCACTTTTTCATCATACTATTTTGTTGTATTTTATATATTATTATAAGAAATTCTAAATAAAAACTAGAATAAATAGAAATACAAATAAAATACATATTGAAATGAATACGAAATACAAGATTTTTGAAGAAAAAAATAATTACAGAGGGAAAAAAATATGAATACTAATATCTTTCTTAATATATAGATATATTTGGAATGAATACAAACTAATAAAAAACTATAATGAATATAAATAGAATATATTTTGGAATGAATACAATTTTAAAAGGTAAAAATTCTGGAGAAAAAAAAAAGAACAAAGTTTAAGTTTTCTTTGAAAATGTAACTGATGAGAAAATTAAGTGATACTTAACTTTTTTCTGAAATATTTTCTCCCTTGATTTTCTCCCTTTTGTTATTAACTAATTATATTCTTTAAATAAAAACAAATAATAAAAACATAAATAAGATACATAACAAAGTAAAATTTGACATTTCTACTAAATATTAAAAGTTTGCTAATGAGCCCTCTTAAATGTTAAAATATTGACATTTTGAAAAATTTCCCTTATTATATTGACTAACATTGGTTGAATTTATTAATTTTCAAAAGATAGTCATTTCTTTCTATATTAAAAAAATATATAAATGTTTATCTCTTTTTTTACTTAGTGTTTTTTTTATATATATAGTCTTGTCAACACCTAATTCATTCCCTTTAGAATGACCCCTTTAGTGATCTTCCCCTAAAACAAGTAATTAATAAATAAATAAAATATAGTAAGTAAGTAAATAAATAAAACTAAATTTTCTTTATTTACTCAATATTTGAAAAATTATTTTAAAAGGTCATTTAGTCAAATCGCCGGTCTACCGCGAGTTAGCGGACATTCCGAGGGCCTAACACCTTCTCGAAATGTGTATTTGAACTTCGAACCCTTTTTCAACTGTTTTTTATCTTGTTAAATCTTTTGAAAATAATTACTCCCTCCGTTTAAAAAAGAATGTCCCTATTTCCTTTTTAGTTTGTTTCAAAAAGAATTTCCATTTTTCTTTTTTTTGACAACACTTTAACTTTAACTTTCCACGTGATATGTTTAAGACCACAAGATTAAAGGACATTTTGGTACATTTGACATAACTTTAATTTAGAACCACAAGATTAAAAAATCCTCTTTCTTTTCTTAAACTCCGTTCCAAGTCAAACTAGGTCATCCTTTTTGAAACGGAGGGAGTATATGTGTTTTCTTGATTTTTACTAAATAATTAAGTGGCGACTTGTTAAATTAGAAAGTCGATTTCTCTTAATTCATAGGATAAATTGATTTTTCAAAAACTTAGTCATTTTCTATTTATTATATATAAATTTTTGTAAAACAAAAATAATTCATAGGATTAATTGATTTTTCAAAAACTTAGTCATTTTTTTTTTATTATATACTTTTTTGTAAAACACCATCATCATTCTTTGTTTTTCCATAATGTAATATGATTG
Source organism: Solanum lycopersicoides (assembly GCA_022817965.1). Lineage (NCBI taxonomy): Eukaryota > Viridiplantae > Streptophyta > Magnoliopsida > Solanales > Solanaceae > Solanum > Solanum lycopersicoides. The sequence goes on along the minus strand of CM040624.1, from coordinate 21,833,293 downwards.
TGGCATACCTTTGACGATGGTACTTTATATCGATATCAACAAAATGGATAAAACAACTTCATTATTGTTGTATTCAGAAAATAGACATGTGTACAAGCCATAATTACTTGAAAAAAATTGAAAGAAAAATAATTTTAAGAAATAAATTGAGTTAAATTTTCATTCCATATATTCATGTTTCATTCTACATTCATATACATAAATTTTAGCAATACATCATACCACACTTGAAAAAACATTCATACAAATATTATTGAAATATCATACCAGATTCATGTGCGCTATGACATTTAACAAACTACTTTCTTAAATTTATCCAACTACAATAAAAAATAACTTTCAAAACAACATTTAATATTAATTTATACCAATTTCATACCAATATTAAAAATTGAAATACATTAGTGGAGAAGCAGAAAAATAAACTTTCTATTAGAAAACATACCAATTTCATAACAATATTAGTCATAATTCATTAAAAAAAAGAGTAATTTAACAAACTGCGCTAAAATCACCTAATTTGGCTATTGACATCAAATGAATTTCATACCAATGTAAAAACACATTTCATACCGATTGCACACCAATAATAAATCACATTTCATGCCATATCATAAATCATATATTAAATTCAGATTCATATAAATATATTCACATTTCGTACAAATTTCACACCAATACAAGTTTTGTACCCAGGGGCGGATCCACATTCACCGGTGAGATGCACGTGCACCCGTAACTTGTTTAAAAAAGTCGTATATATATGTATACACAATTGATACGATGAAGATATATTTAATTGTGCACCCTAACAACTTGAAGTTATTGTGGGTGCACTAGTTTAACGTGCCAACTCTTTGTGCGACTGCACGACATTGATTCCCAGCAAAGGCAAAAAAAATTAACCTTAAATTCAGTCTTTTCTCTTAAAAAAAATAAAAATTACTTTTATTAAAATCCATTTTTGCCACCTCATCTGGCCCCACCCCCTTTTAACCAACCTTTTTTTGTCATCTGATCTCATTCTTTTCGTAATTGAATTAAAAGATAAATGAAAGCCCTAACACAATTCTACTTAACAAAATATAAGAGTAATTTTTCCTAGTACAAGTCTAAACAAAATATAAGACTGAATAATTAAAGTCCTACACCTATTATCTCGGCGTAAATTTATAAGTTTTTCTTCATAAGCGTATTTTTTTTGCTATAAATTGTTGTTGATTCTTGTGATTTGAGATGGATAGATTTTTGACAAAAAATAATTCTTCTCAACCAAGTGCTAGTCTTAGAGACAATTCTTCGTGTTTTATAGATGATTTTGATTTGCAGTCACTTAAACCGGATCCTGGAGAAAGAATAGTCATTGATAAATATAGCCCTTGATTACGAGATGAAGTGAGAAGATACTATATTCAACAAGGGCCTTGTCAACCGAATATTAATGATAATGAATATCCTCAAACTAGATTCAAAGCTAAAATGTGTCGGTTTTGTAAGACATAGTTTAAGGGTCCATATTCTAGATGGTCAGAGTATAGTATGAAAAAAGATGTTATATTTTGCTTATGTTGCTAACGTTACCCCTGTGCCACTCCTAGCCTGACCTAGTCACTCATAGTAGTGCACCCCCTATTTTCAAATTCTGGGTTCGCCTCTGTAAATAACCCCAAAAAATAGAACGAAACACAGATACATCATAACAATACGTTTTTGTTTCTTTAGGAAGAAATAAAATATGAAAATAAAAATGAAAGAAAAGAGAAATTGGAGATGTGGGAAGGGGAGAAAAAAAATGGGGTTGAATGGGGAAGAAGATAATGGTAATCAGAGAGAGAAAGAGAAATGGAGTGGGGTAGGAGGGAAAGAAGAAAGAAGTAACTTTTTTTGGTCTTTTTAAAAAAAAATCATTTTTAGTCCAAAATTTGGAGTTCACGCTCCTCCTACGCGTGAAATCACGTGTTGGTGTCAGCTCAATAAATAAACAACCACGTAAGCTTAGTGAATGGTTAGAAGGGCTTAAAATATCGAATTTCATTGAATTTAAGGGTTCAGTTAATAAAGTGTCACGTAGAAGGGTTGAGAATACAAACTCATACAAGTTTAAGGGTCTATCAGACCATTTCTTTTAAAAAATAATAATTTATACATCTAATTCCTAAAAACTATTAAAATGAACATATTCCGTGTGAAATATGACAATGAACACAATTAATATCAATTTTTTAAAAGAGAGAAAACAAAAAGGAAATACCATTGATTTGTATAGTATTACTACTTGTAACTAGAAGTAATAGTAGACAATAAAATTCATGTTAAGAAAATAATAATTAGATGGTAAAATATTGCATCAATAATATTTATTTTATTTCAAATATGAGTGATATTACAAGAAAACTAACTTTTAACGACCAATTATTAATGCGAGTGCTTAAAAGCATCAAGTTACCAATAATATGTCTAGCAGTCAACAACAAACCAATGGTTTCTAGATAACCCAAAAAACATGGAAGATGGCTTTAGTGACCAACTCCCAAACATCAATAGCAAAAACACATAGTTGACCAACATCATTCTTCAACTTTATCACCCTTTACATGAATAATAGAATAATATTGTCAAATTTATAATTTTAGATGAATTGACATAAAAGAAATAACATAAGGACAAGAATCACGGAGCATGGGAAAAATTGTCGTATTAAATAAATTAATCAATGTAAAATAGTGAACATCATCAACAATTATTAAAGGAAAAATAGAGTAATAAAAAGTTGCAGTAAGATACATCTGCTCTGCAGCAAATTCCAAGTTGACATTCTATCGAAAAATAGTTTGACGATTGAAAGCCTGTACTATTTTCAAGTTTGTTAGGAGAACAATTACAGGAGTTCAGATAAGATGCAAAGGAAAATTCATGAATGGGGATGAAATGAAAATATTTTCTTGGCCTAAACACATAATCTACACTGCACATTTCAGGTGGAGCCTTTAAAGTTATGAGTTCTTTCGAGCTCCATTCTAATCTAAATAATTAATATATATTTAATAAATTTTTAATATAAATACAAGGTTTGGACTAAAGAAACACTAGTAACTTAGACCTGAACTTGAATAGTACTTTTTTTGTGAGTTTTGGAATGTTAATAAAATAGCGGAATTTTTGACACCTAGGTTGCTGAAGTATTAGTAAAATAGTAGACATTCTGACACCTCGACTCATATTAGTGACACTATATATATCTTATTCTTATTTTGTAGTTCCTGGTTGTTTTAAAAATCCTACTCTATTCAAATAAGACAAAATATTGTGGTTACTCAAAAAATAATCAATTAATTCAATTTTAAAAGAATTTTAAGAAAAAACGAATTTTAAAGGAGTCACCACCTAATTTTAGGAAAAACTAGGAAATCAATTAATTAGTTAACTAAAATAATGTCTACAAAACCAATAGATTCTAGGTAAGGGATTCAAGTTATTCCAAAGGAAAGGTGTTAGACATCCTTCGAAATCTACAATTGTGGTTCCCGACTGAGTTCATTTTTTTAAATTGAGGAGGAGATAAAAATAATATACAAGTATAATAAATATGAAATATACACAAGTAATAAAATAAAGTAATAATACAAGAAACGACCTAATGTTTGACCAACATCGATATATACCAAATAATGAATAAAATGTATAATTCGAATTTTATTCGAATAGCTTCAATGGGAAGCAACTTCATGTACGTGTAAAGACACTTAGTAAAAGTGTTAGTAATAAATACGAATAAAAATAAATGAATACATAATCACTTCATGATAAAAATCCATTTTATTAACATGGGAGACCTTGAAAATCGACGATGATTTCTTCATTGGTCAATTGAACAAAAAACATATATAAACTTAAACTAAAATTCCGTCTTTAATTATGGTGTGGCCTAAAAAACCAATAAGAGATTTTTTTTCATTGGCCAATTTTAATATGTGCAACTATAATAAAAACTATTAATAGATAAAATGGTAAAATAACAATTTGAGAATTCATGAACAGTGAAACAATAATATTCAACATAATGACAATTAATAATGACAACAAGAAGTAAAAAAAAACTAGCAGAAAGAGGTGTATAAGTAATAAAAAATTAACAATTATTAAAAGCAACATGAAGTTCATCGAAACAAATATACAAATGACTATCAACACAAAATAGTTCCAATAAAAAGAAATACTTCCTCTGTTTAAAAAAGAATGACCTAATTTGACTTGGAACAAGTTTAAGAAAAGAAAGAAGACTTTTTAATCTTGTGATTCTAAATAAAAATTATGTCAAATGTACCAAAATGCCCTTTAATCTTGTAGCCTTAAACATGTCACGAGGAAAGTTAAAGTTAAATTGTTGCTAAAAAAAAACTGGTCATTCTTTTTGAAATACAATAAAAAGAAAACTGGACATTCTTTTTGAATAAAAATGGAGTAGTATAATAATAACATTTCAAAATAAAAAGGTAAAAAATGGAGACAAAACAAAGATGTCTTACCAGAGCTTATTGTTCACCAATGGTGGTTTCATTTCCGATCTGGAGCTGGTTCAAAACGGAAATCGGAGCTCATCTGGTCGTCGGGTTTCGCCCTAAAAATGCAAATCTGGTCGTATTTAGAGACCTACAAAACAAGAAAAAATCGCAAAGGGAAAAGGGGATGAGGATTGGTTCATTTTGGATCTTGTTTGGAGTTATTTTTGTTGAATCAGGTTTTAGGCTTAACTCACACCTCAAAATCTAGCTTAAAGGGAGGAGGATTGCCCAAGTCTTATAAGGAGTTCACCCATCTCATTAACCACCGATGTGGGAATTTTGTCATTCTTTAACACCCCACCTCACTCTCAGTGCTTAGTATCTGGTGCATGGACAATTTTTGATTTTAGGGACCCCAACATTGGGTGAGACGGGCCCTACTCTGAAACCATGTTGAATTATGTCTTAGGCCTACCTCACACCCCAAAAGTTAGCTCAAAGGGAGGAGGATTGCCCAAGATTTATAAGGAGTCCACCCGTATCATTAACTACTGATGAGGGACTTTTTGTCATTCTTTAACACCCCACCTCACGCCTAGTGCTTAGCATCTGGTGCGTGAAACTTTTTTTTATTTTTAGGGACCCAACATCGGGTGAGACAGATCCCACTCTGATACCATGTTGAATTAGGTCTTAGACCTAGCTCACACCCCAAGAGCTAGCTTTTGGGATGTGAGTTAGGCCCAAGACCTTATTTCACAATTTTCGCCGGAGCTTCGTGTTTCATGGTGGTGTCTTTGGTTGCTGTCATTTCTGGGTTGTTTTTGGTGGTTGTTTTGGTCTGAGAAGAGGTGGAGGAAGAAGGGTAAATAGGTTTTGATGGTGAAACTTAAGGAGGATCTAGTATAATGGTGTGAGCTTCAAGCTCGAGTTCTGATAGTTTCAGGGGTCGTTTTCTGTCGGAATTTGGCTGAAGTTGTTGGCTGTGTTTGGAGTTGGGAGCTGCTAGTTGTTTGAGGTTGAAGCGTGCTTGCTGGATCGCTGATTTTGTTGTTGGTTCATCGGAGAACATGGAAATGGGATCGTTTCCGGTAGCTTTGGGTAGGGGTTTCGATCATTTTGGGTGATTCCTCCTGTGGAGTTCTTTGGAGCTGTTGGTTGCTATTGTTGTTGCCGCTGGTAGAAACAAAGAGAGAGGGAAAGGATGCTTGGGTTTTTGGTTTGGGGTTTTGTATTGTCGTAGTTTCGCCGGATTTCAGGGTGGTGGCAGTCAGAAATTTAATGAATAGTGAAACCTTTATGAATAAAATCTAAAAATTTTCAAATCTAATCTAAAAATATTTTACCACCACTAACTTAATCAGTAAGAAATAACTTAAATAGAAAATCAAAAACCACATGTAGTACAATATCACTACCTTAATATCAAGGGCCAACATCACTAGCTAATAAATATCGGTGTGTTAAATCTTATTCATATTCGAATGAATTTCAACACTATGCAAAATATCAAAATGAATATGAACAAATGTAACCAAAAAAATAAATATTAAAAAATGTAATGAACGTGACTAATGACATGTAAAAATGCAATTTAACAGAACTAATTATATAATCAAGATGAATAAATATTTGAACATAGTCAATCAGTTGTGACAAAAAATAATGTAATTAAAATTAACTGATAAAAATCCTAAAATTTCCACAAATAAGGATAAATATCGATGAACTTCTTAAAAAATTATAAAAAATGTATTGTGAACTATTGAATAAATAAAACTTAATAATGACGAATTTTGAAAAATGTTAGGCCAAAATTTGGTGTCAATAGTGGCCACCGGGTATAATGCTTCAAGTTGATCTACAATGTAAATCAAAAGTAATCTGTAGCCTAGCCAAGATATTGGGCCACCCGGAATGGTACCTTGAGCTGATAAGAGTATATGCAGCTAAAAGGTGCAATAAATCAAGTAAAATGGACTTTTTACCACTTTGATGCAATAGTATTCTCAAGCACTTTCAACTCATTAATAAGAACCTCCTTTAGTATATTTGCACTCATTTAGATCCATTTAGCTCAATAATTGATGTCATCAATGCCTAAATTTTTTCTTCTCTAATCAAATGTTGACGATTTGCAGCTATGAAGGCAATTAGACAAGACAAGGACTAAAGTTTGTAAGAATGACCAAAAAATACAAATAAAAATACAACGTAAACATTATTGATCTTCTAACATAAACAACGAATCGCCCATTGAACATGACTTCACCTAAGTTGAAACTGTATTAAGTCACCCCTCAAGATTAGTTGGTGATTTGATACAAGAATGGGGATTTTCCTAAACACCCAAGGCGAAGCAATAGATATCGATTAATCTGACAGTGTTGTAAGATAAGATTAAAGCTAAAAAGACTATACAAAATGAAGTTCAAAGATTTGCGAAATTTAGAAAAGAGAATGCCAACAAGACATCGTAGTGAAACTTAAACCCCTGAAGTTTGGAGCATGGAAAAGGTGAACCAAAGGAAAAAGGGTGCTTCGTCGAATGCGGTGGGCAAATTGAGCTAACGTCGCTGAAAATGAAAAGGAAATACATATTGAATTTATTTGGAAAACTATAAATAGCCTAGAGGAGAGATAAAGAGTGTCAAAAAAATGAGAGAAACACTCTGACTTTTCTAAAGAGAGAAACATTTTTCATTGAGCAAAAAACACTTTTAATTATTGATCTTTGAATTATAAACTTGAATTGAAGAATTTGAAGTGGGATTTGAAGTGAGTCTGCTATTAAACACTCAATTTCATGCTATCCATGGCTTCTCTTGAGCAAGGTATAATTTACTTACACTTTGTATTGTGTTACTAAAACCTTAAACCTTTAGGTGTGACTATGGGGTTGAGTGTTGATTTAATTTAGTAGATTTGTTGAATTGCTTTGTTTATGGTTGTTAATTAAAAATTTGAATGATTATCAATGATTAACTCATGAATTATAGTGGACAACTTAATCCTAGCTCCAATCTCCGGCTGATGCTCAAAAGAGGTTAATTGGAGTGGGTAATTAGTTCAATACTAGCAATTCAGGTTTGATATCCAGAAAGAGAGGTTATGAGTTAGATCTATTTGCCCTATTCTTGATAGAGGGAATATATTAAGGTATTGTATTGTCTATAAATAACATATAAATGAAATTAAAAGGAGATTCTATGCAAATATACGGTGAGATTGAAAAAAATTAACATAATTGACGATGCCTAACGTATATGTTGTATGTTTTGAGTTTGGATCGTCCATGTGGATCAACTCGACCCGATCCAACCCAAGATTATTTTTTTCTGAATAAGTTCCAACGTTAATACTCACCTTTTTAAATTAAAATTTTTTTCAGGACTCAATGCTTCAGAAAGGAAAAACAGAAAGAACAACAAAAACTCTAAAGATTTTTATTAAAGACACACTAAAAACATTTAGTTTGCGAAACTATCTTTGTTTCCTAGTGATTCAAAGAAGGATTTGGAGCAAATCATTCAGTTTGTGAATTTCATTCCGCTGCAACAATCAAAGGTACACAAATATTGTACCAAACGTTGTTTAAATTCTTTTAATGGTATCAGAGTCACCGTTAAATGATCCATGATATTGTAGTATTCGTTGAAATTATGTACTGATTGTTTGTTATAAAATATATGTATACATATATCTTGTGTCAAGAATATTTATATGAAGATCAGTATATATTTTCTTTAAAACTATGGTGAAGTCAAATTCATAAGTTGATGTACCGTGGTTTCACGGTATTTCTAATGCTTTTTCCTTAAGTTTAATGTGTGTCGAAAGACTTTTTGTGTTGATTTTTATGTAAGTTTCTCTTTATTTGCAGAAAATCTGTCCAAGGATGAACGCGGAAGTTTTTGAGAAAGAAATGCAGAAGAGACCACCTACGGAACTTATGACGGTCCGTCGAGGCTGTGACGGTCCGTAGGTGGCATCGTAGCGAGGAGAGAAGTTGCTGAAGGAAGATGGGGAAGTCTGACCAAGTGTGGGATTACGGAAGTCCATGACGGACCATCATAGACACGACGGTCCGTCCTGCTTGTTCGTCATGATGATCAGAGAAGTAGTCCCAGTACCCAAATTCCAAGAAGTTCAAGTATTTTGGAACGAAGACCCTCGACGGACCGTCGTGCTTGAAACGGTCCGTCATACCTATCCGTCGAGGGGAATGAAGAAAGCAACAGAAGAATGTGTGAAGTATGGGACGACGGAGGCCATGACGGTCCGTCGTGTTCATGACGGTCCGTCACGTGGTCCGTTGATCCAGACGTGTTTGGACAGATTTTTAGTAAATAGAATCCTTCTTTGATTAGATTTTGTTTTTATTATAAATAGTTTGAAAAACCTCGTTTTTTGGGTTAGACTTTCTGGATAATTTTTAGTTCTCTTATTATAATATTGAACTCTCGATTTTGGGAATTAAGATACTTTTTTGGGAATTGATTGTTGGTGATTTTGTTGATTAATCAAGTTAAATTCTGGAAATTTATTCGTTCTCATAAAAGTAAGTGCATGAATTCTTCCATTAAGAATATGAATTGTGTAATTATGAACATGGGTAACTAAACCTCATAGCTAGGGTTGTGGGAACCATGGGTGAATAACAAGGTAAAAATCTAACTTAAATAACGATTCTAGAGTGGTATCTTGCATGTATTGATAATTCTTTCGTGTAGAAGTCTTTTTAACGGATGGCCAACGTTAGAACTCGCCAATGCTACTTGCCGGACCAAGGAGGTAGATAATAGGAAAAGAATTATCAACATAGATTTAGTGTAGACTATCTAATAGGCTAGTATTGGTTGGTACGAGGTAATAACTTAGTCAAATACCGAATACAATGCTTAATATGAGATAAAGATAAGGGTTAGTATAGCAACACACGTAGCCGGACCAAGGTGCGGAGTGAAATTCTCTAGATGCCGGACCAAGGATTTAGAGATACATAACTTATCACTTGACATGCAAGATATTAGGATAGAATTGTTATAGTTAGATTTACCAAATTAGGAACCTCTAGGGAACACTTAAGCCCTAGTTACTTTTATAATTTGATTAAACTCCGAAAGCTGAATCTGTTAGTTGTTCATTTTTATTTAGTTAATTATTTTCATTAATTTAGAAATAAAACCCCCCTTTTTGTCTTTTGTTTTCTCGGAAAATAGTTGGCTAAATAACAGTAATAATAGAATAAAGTTAAGTCTGAACTATTTTCCTTGTGGGATCGATCCCAACCTCATTAGTTGGGTTCTTTACTTGATACGACCTCTTTACTTCTTATTTGAGAAGTAAATTTGAGCGTATCAAATATTGGCGCCGCTGCCGGGGAAAGTAGCTTTTAGATTAACCTAAACTTATTACTAAAGTTTAGTCAATATTTTCCTGATTTTACTTTTTCTGTTGTTTTTGATTTTTTCAGAACTAACGTCCTCGTATGCCAAATACACGGAGAGGAAGAGAACCCTTGTTTCCCTACGATCACGAGTTAGAGCGTACACTACGCAATATGAATTGAAACTTGGGTATAAATGATGATGATACAAACCAGAACATCCTAGCTCCGGTTGATGCTCATGGTCGATTATTACCTGATAATCCTGGTCAAGATGCACAAAGGGGACAAAATCTCGCTCCACGTCCTCAAGAATACTACAGAGGTTATGATAATATTACAGATTCTGATGTGCCACTTGTCTTGCCCCCTCTACCAGAAGGTCACACCTTTGTAGTCACTAGTAGTCTAATGCAAATGCTCACTGCTAGAGGTTTGTTTTCAGTACTACCGTCTGAGGACCCACATGCCCATATAGCTAAGGTAAGGGCAGTGTGTAAAAGTTGTGTAGGGAGGCCTGATTTGAATTTGGATGTAATAGGGCTAAGAGTATTTCCTCTCTCACTGACGGGAGAGGCTGCTATTTGGTTCACTGAGCTCCCTTATAACTCAATTTTCACTTGGAACCAACTAAGGGACGTTTTCTTAGCACGTTACTACCCGGTCTCCAAGAAACTAAATCACAAAGACAGAGTGAACAACTTTGTGGCACTACCAGGAGAGTCAGTTAGCAGTTCTTGGGATAGGTTCACTTCATTTTTGAGAAGTGTCCCCAATCACCGCATAGATGATGAGTCACTGAAAAAATACTTCTACCGGGGACAGGATGATAATAATAAGGCGGTATTGGATACTATAGCAGGTGGTTCTTATGGGGAGTGTCCTTATGCTAAAATTGCTGAAAAATTAGATAAAATCTCCCGGAATAATAAAGCATGGAGTACTAGGAAGTCAGATACTGGGAGAAATACTTTTGCAGTGCAATCCACACACAACCCAGCCACAGATGAGATTCGTGAAGAGATGGCACAGATGAGAACTGAGCTTGGGTTGGTGTTAAAACATGTCACTGGGGGTGCAGAAAAGATAAACGCAGTGAACTACTTGTCTAAACCACCACCACCAACTGATGAATATTATTATGAGGAAGATTCCTATGCAGTAAATGATCAGACGGGGGGTTTCCGACCGAATGCCCAAGGCTCCAATCAGGAGAATTGACGCCAAGGTCAAGGGAATCAAGGTCGGAACTATGGTAACTACAACCGTGAGGGTAATTATGTCCGTGATGGAAATTACAACCGCGACAACAACTTCAACAGGGGTAACTATGGTAACAGAAATGATAGGAGTGGGCCCTATGTTCCTCCTCAAAATCGTGAAGTTGCTCCTAGGGATGGTGGAGGTAGTATGGCGCGAGTTGAGTATATGTTGCACAAGATGATGATGAGGTTCGATGCTAGTGATGAGCACACGAAAGAGTTAAGGAGTGATGTAGCGGGTATTGGACAGAAAGTCGATACACATGCCATATCAATTAAGCAGCTTGAATTGCAAATGGCCCAATTATCTGCAACTGTGAACACACGGCAACCGGGCACTCTCCCTAGCAACACTGTCCAAAATCCGAAAAATGATGGACACTGTATGGCAATTACTACTCGTGGTGGTAAACAAACTATTGACCCACCTATGCCGTCTATGTGGAAAAGGTGATGAGAGATAATGATAAAGTGGTAGAGGTTAGTGATGAAGTAGAAGATAACACTGAAAAAGATGTTGAAGTGCCTAAAAAGGTAACTCCCATGCCTAGACCCCCCCCTTTCCTCAAAGATTAGTGAAAAAGACCGAGGATGGTAAATATCGGCGTTTTATAACAATGTTGAAGCAACTTTCTATCAATGTCCCTTTGGTAGAAGCTCTTGAACAAATGCCCGGTTATGCCAAGTTTATGAAAGATTTGGTTACAAAGAAAAGATCGATCACTTTTGAGGATGATGACAGAATGCAGCATTGTAGTGCTATTGCTACAAGGTCTTTAGTGCAAAAGAAAGAAGATCCGGGTGCATTCACTATTCCTTGTACAATCGGGTTATTACATTTTGCGAAAGCATTATGTGATCTGGGGGCAAGCATAAATCTCATGCCCCTCTCGATTTACAAGAAGTTGGGTTTGGGTGACCCAAAGCCCACTGCGATGCGGCTACTGATGGCCGATCGAACAGTAAAAAGGCCTATAGGGATACTCCCTGATGTGCTAGTAAAAGTGGAGTCGTTCATATTTCCGGCAGATTTTGTTATTCTTGATTGTGAAGTCGATTTTGAGGTGCCTATTATTCTTGGGAGGCCATTCCTTGCTACGGGTAGAGCCTTAGTTGATATGGAAAAGGGGCAGATGAAATTTCGGTTGAACAATGAAGAAGTGACTTTCAACATTTGTAGGTCCATGCGGCAGAGTGGTGAGCTCCAATCGGTATCTGCCATATCCTACAAAGTTGGTGAATCACCCGAGACACAAATAGAAGAACGTCTAGGTGTAGAAGCACTGGCGGCAGTGATAATGAATTTTGATAATGAATGCATTGAAGAATATGGGTCATTAGTCGCTGCTCTTGATCGTGGTAATGTTCGGTTTAAACCGAAGAAATATGAGCTAGACATGAAGAATCGCGAGTCTCCACCCGCTAAACCATCTATAGAGGAGGCTCCAAAGCTAGAACTAAAAGCTCTCCCACCTCATCTCAGGTATGAATTCTTAGGAAACGGTGACACATTGCCGGTAATCATTGCATCAGACTGAATGAACAACAAGTTGAGAGTTTGGTGAAAGTGCTAAAAAGGTTCAAAAGAGCTATTGGGTGGACCATTGCGGACATTATTGGGATCCCTCCTGGTATTTGTTCTCATAAAATCCAACTCATGCCCGATCATAAGCCAAGTATTGAGCACCAGAGACGCTTAAATCCACCTATGCAAGAGGTCGTGAAGAAGGAAATCATAAAATGGTTGGATGCTGGAGTAATATATCCGATCGCCGATAGTAGTTGGGTATGCCCTGTTCAGTGTGTACCTAAGAAAGGGGGAATGACTGTGGTCCCCAATGAAAAAAATGAACTTGTTCCAATGAGGCCGGTGACTGGATGGAGGGTGTGTATGGATTACCGGAAATTAAATGCATGGACCGAAAAGGACCATTTTCCCATGCCCTTCATGGATCAGATGTTGGATAGACTCGCTGGAAAAGGGTGGTACTGTTTTTTGATGGTTATTCAGGGTATAATCAGATTTCTATTGCACCAGAAGATCAAGAGAAGACCACTTTTACTTGTCCATATGGGACCTTTGCGTTCAAGAGAATGCCGTTTGGGTTGTGCAATGCACCCGCCACATTTCAGAGATGTATGATGTCAATATTCTCCGACATGGTGGATACTATTGAGGTTTTTATGGATGATTTTTCTGTGGTTGGTGAATCATTCGAGCGATGTTTGAGCCATTTATCTGAGGTTCTTAAGAGATGTGAAGACTGCAATTTAGTACTCAATTGGGAAAAATGCCACTTCATGGTCAAAGAAGGTATTGTTTTGGGCCATCGTATTTCAGAAAAGGGCATAGAAGTTGATCGAGCCAAAGTCGAGGTGATAGAGAGACTTCCTCCACCTATCTCTGTAAAAGGTGTGAGAAGCTTTCTTGGGCATGCAGGTTTTTACAGGAGATTCATCAAAGATTTCTCAAAAATTGCACATCCGTTGTGCAAACTGCTGGAGAAAGATTGTAAATTTTATTTTGATGAATCCTGTCTTAAAGCATTCGGCGATCTAAAAGAAAAATTGGTATCTGCACCTATCATTATTTCTCCGGATTGGAGCAGTCCATTTGAGGTGATGTGTGATGCGAGTGGGGTTGCCCTTGGTGTGGTATTGGGACAAAGAAGGGACAAAATCCTTCATCCCATTTACTATGCTAGTAAAGCCCTCAATGAAGCTCAGAAGAACTATACAGTAACTGAACAAGAGCTCCTTGCAGTAGTATTTGCTTTTGAAAAATTTCGCTCCTATTTGCTAGGTACTAGAGTTATAGTGCATACTGACCATTCAGCCCTGAGATATTTGATGGCAAAGAAGGATGCGAAACCGAGGTTAATTCGTTGGGTATTACTACTGCAAGAATTTGACTTTGAGGTAAGGGATAGAAAAGGGACCGAAAATCAAGTTGCTGATCACTTGTCCCGTTTAGAAGATGAAGCTATGAGAGAGTTGGGGGATAAGACTGATATTGATGACACGTTCCCCGATGAGCATGTATTGGCTGCCTCACAAGACTTGATTCCATGGTTCGCAGATTTTGCGAACTACTTAGCTAGTGATATTGTTCCATCGGACTTGTCTTTTCATCAAAGGAAAAAGTTCATGTACGATGTGAAGAAGTTCTTTTGGGATGAACCATACTTATATAGGAGCTGTGCTGATGGGCTTATTCGGCGTTGTGTGCCAGAAGTTGAGATGTTGAGTGTTTTAGAGGCATGCCATTCCTCACCCTTTGGTGGACATCATAGTGGTATCCGGACTGCTCATAAGATCTTACAATGTGGTTACTATTGGCCAACTATTCATCAAGATGCTCATGAGTTCACCAAAGCGTGTGATAGATGCCAAAGAGATGGCGGCATTTCAAGAAAGCAAGAGCTCCCTCTAAACCCCATCTTGTGATTGAGTTATTTGATGTTTGGGGTATTGACTTTATGGGTCCGTTTGTGAGTTCTCATGGAATGAAGTATATTTTAGTAGCAGTTGATTATGTATCTAAGTGGGTGGAAGCTATCGCCCTCCAGAACAATGAGGGGAAGAGTGTCACTGCATTCTTGAAAAAAATATATTCTCTCGATTTGGTACCCCACGGGCAATTATTAGTGATGGGGGATCCCACTTTTGCAACAAATTGTTCAAGGGATTATTGGAGAAATATGGGGTTCGCCATAATGTGGCCACTCCTTACCATCCTCAAACTAGTGGGCAAGTTGAAGTATCAAATAGGGAGATCAAACAGATTTTGTCAAAAACAGTGAACGCTAGTAGAAGATTGGTCAAGGAGGCTTGATGATGCTCTTTGGGCTTACCGGACAGCGTATAAGACTCCCATAGGTATGTCCCCATACCAACTAGTATATGGGAAAGCATGTCATCTTCCGGTTGAATTAGAGCATAAAGCCATGTGGGCTATGAAGAAGTTAAAAATGGACTGGAACGAAGCTGCAGAACAACGGTTAAATGGGTTAAATGAACTCGATGAATTTCGCCTAAAAGCTTATGAAAGCTCAGCCCTCTACAAAGAAAAGATGAAGAAGTACCATGACCTAAAAATCGAGAAACGAGAGTTTATGATTGGGGATTCGGTGCTTTTATTCAACTCTAGATTGCGCTTATTTCCGGGCAAGCTCAAGTCCAAATGGACTGGCCCTTACTTGATCACCCAACTATTCCCTCATGGAGCGGTTGAGTTGGAGAACAAGGAAGGTGTGCGGTTTAAGGTGAACGGACAACGTCTAAAAATCTATATAGGTCATGCGGAATCGGCGAATGAGGTGATTGAGGCATATCATCTTGATGAAGTCTGAGTAATCGAGTGTCCTCAGTCGTGCCGCGACGTTAAATCAGGCGCTGGTTGGGAGGCAACCAATATGTATCATCTAACCACTTTATAGTTTTCTTTCCAGTAACGGTAGCATTTTCTACTAATGGGTTGTAAATTTTCAGGTAGCACATCTCCAGGAAGTTCTGCAGAAAATTACTCTGCCACATTCACTGACGGATACATGACGGACCGTCACGCCTGTGACGGACCGTCGCATTACTCCGTCGTGCCAGGTACGTTCTTTATTGTTTTGAAGAATTAGGGCACATACGACGGAACCTATGACGGACCGTCACAGATGCGACGGACCGTCATCGGGGTTTCGTCACTTTACTACCCGGCTACCCGACCCGACCCGGCTAAGGAATTTCAAAAGTTTTTAAAATTTTTTAAACCCCCCACCCCTTCATTAAACCGTTTCTTTCCCTCTCTCTCCCATTTCCTCCCCTTTCAACTTCCTTCTCTTCCCAAATTCCCCACATTCTCCCTTTTCCCATCCCAAATCTCCCTTCTTGGTCGGAGTCTGCTGCTGTGCTTAGTTTTCTTGTTGGGTGCCATCACTTCCGTGTTGTTTTCTCCTCTTCCAAGGTATGTGTTTCTGAAACTCTACCCATTTACTCTTCTTTTTGGTTTTTATTTACTATTAGCATGTGGGTCTTTGATCTTTGACCATATATTGTCTAACCTAGGTTATTAATCCACGAAATGCCTGGATAAAACTGAGAAATTAGGGCTTTAGACTTGTAAATTTGATAGGTATTTAGGTTAAAGAGCGTTAGAGAAATGTTGGGTCTTTGGTTTGAATCACATGGGTTGATGTGGCATCCCCAGTTCTGTCTCTGAATGACAGCACGAAAACCCGATGACGGACCGTCGTACCCAGACGGACCATCATAGGTCCGTCCCAATCCCACAACTTTTTCCTCAAGTGTCCACTGACGGACACATGTGACGGACCGTCATACCCACGACGGTCCGTCCTGCACAACCGTCGACGGTCAGAGACCCCTGTCCTAAGGGTCTCAACACTTTTCCAAGTGTCCACTGACGGACACATGTGACGGACCGTCATACCCACGACGGTCCGTCCTGCACAACCGTCGTGACGGTCAGAGACCCCTGTCCTAAGGGTCTCACACTTTTCTAAGTGTCCACTGACGGACACATGTGACGGACCGTCATACCACGACGGTCCGTCCTGCACAACCGTCGTGACGGTCAGAGACCCCTGTCCTAAGGGTCTCAACTTTTCTAAGTGTCCACTGACGGACACATGTGACGGACCGTCATACCCACGACGGTCCGTCCTGCACAACCGTCGTGACGGTCAGAGACCCCTGTCCTAAGGGTCTCAACTTTTCTAAGTGTCCACTGACGGACACATGTGACGGACCGTCATACCACGACGGCCCGTCCTGTACAACCGTCGTACCAGTCAGAGACCTTCCTTCTGATACTCTATATTGCAAGTATTACATGACGGACCCCAGACGGTCCGTCATACGCACGACGGGCCGTCACCAGGTCCGTCGTGCCTTACTGCTACTTCAGAGCTGTTATCACTGGTTTGAATTTATGTGTATTATTGTCTCATTTTTTTCTTGTCATGTTTGCTCCTTCTAGTACTAATGATGATTCGTTACAGGTACTACCTCTCATGGCACCTAAACAAGATCGCGTTTACGCACGTGGGCTTCTAAATCTGTCGCCCCGTCTGCCCGACTGGTGATAGGCTCTGATGATGAGCATGATCCCGAGTACGTGCCCCCAGGCACTGCTACTACAGCACGAGCTCCACGTGCACCGAGAGTCACGCCCAAGAAGGTGGCGCCCGGCGTAGTCACTGCCTCCCAGTCTGATGAGGAGCGCACACTGACCGGCACACCTTCTGGGTCAGCTGCCCAAGACGAAGGAGCATCTGGCTCCTTAGGAGTTTCGTGGTCAGAGGAAGCCTCCGGGTCCGCAGAAGCCTCTGCCCCCGCCACAGCTACACAGTCTGCCTCGGATGATGAGGCTGACAGCACTGACTCCACCCCTGGCTCACCAACTGGAGTCCCTGCCCCGGTTGCCGATCAGCCCAACCGGTGGTGTGTCGACGGGCAATACAAAGTATACTTAGACGCCAAGGTTCTCAATGACAAAGGCGTCATGACACGGACCCTTACACTGGAGAGGCGGGTCCTTACGGGAAGTCTCCCCACCATGCCAGATATTCACACTCTTTTCACCAGACACCGGCTGGAGTGGACGGCTCGTTCTTTGGGCCGCTACAGTGAGGAGTTAGTCCGAGAGTTCTATGCCTCTTATGTGGCCACTCTCCGATCACAGATAGATAGGCGGTCTGCCCCGCCAAACAGGCCCACTTGAGCACGTCCGAGTACGCGGCATACAGGTCGACATCTCCCTACCAGCCATCCGCCGATATCTGTACGGCGAGGATGTTGACACCACCAGGACACCTCTCACCGCCGAGTTCGACTACCGGTGGCAAATTGTTAAAGAGGGCCGGTTCTTACGCGAGCCACCGCTGAGAGAGACCACCAAGAGGTGGATGGCCCAGCACTTGTCTATTGATGGAGAGGCTGCGGATTGGGTGATGGAGCCGAAGGGAGCCATCAGGAAGGCCAACTTGACCTTTACGGCCAAGTTTCTTTGGTTGATAGTCCGCCACTGCCTCTCCCCACTGCTGCTGATAATATAGTCACATGGGATCGTGCAGTTCTGATGGCCGCAATGATGGCAGGGTTCGAGGTCGATTTCGCTTGGCTTCTCCAGGCGGTCATGCACGAGAGGGCCTTCAAGGTCACCACGACTTACCCTTTTCCTTGCATGATTTTCTCTTTATGCAGATCCGCAGGTGTGCCCATTTGGCACATTGACCAGCTCAGGACCCGCAAGGAAATGTTGACATCGGCCTCATCAGGGATGAGGCCAATGAGTTGGCCCACGCAGAGGCCCCGCCGAGGTGGTCCCACTCGGTGAGAACCTGGCTGATACCATAGAGCATGCTTATGGGCTTCCCAGGCTGCTTCTGCACACACTGACACTACCCCGGTCGAGTCTATCCCGGGTAGTAGCACTGCCCGAGCTCTCTCGCTCGGCTCCTTCCGCCACTCTGGTCCCACTTGCTAGGGTCCAGAAACTCGAGGCACAGATGGCTACACTTCTGCATCACATCCAGCCTTGGATGCAGAGGACTATTGCTGAGGCAGAGGAGCGCATGGAGCGCAAGATGGCACAGCACACAGAGAGAAGATCGCAGAGGTACATCAGCGCTTAGACGCTTTTGAGTTGCGAGTGCTAGCCCGACCAGCACCTCCGGTGGACATGTCGACCCTTCAGGCTGCGGTTGAGAGTCTGCGGGCTGATCTTGATACGATCTAGAGGCGAGGGTGCCTGAGTCTGAGGCCCCTTCTGCAGAGCCTGCTGATGACACAGTGATGGCTGCTCTTTTCCGAAAAATTAGAGAAAATCTCCGAAATAATAAAGCATGGAGTACTAGGAAGTCAGATACGGGAGAAATACTTTTGCAGTGCAATCCACACACAACCCAGCCACAGATGAGATTCGTGAAGAGATGCAAGATGAGAACTGACTTGGTTGGTGTTAAAACATGTCACTGGGGGTGCAGAAAAGATAAACGCAGTGAACTACTTGTCTAAACCACACCACCAACTGATGAATATTATTATGAGGAAGATTCCTATGCGGTAAATGATCAGACGGGGGGTTTCCGACCGATGCCCAAGCTCCAATCAGGAGAATTGCGCGCCAAGGTCAAGGGAATCAAGGTCGGAACTATGGTAACTACAACCGTGAGGGTAATTATGTCCGTGAGGGAAATTACAACCGCGACAACAACTTCAACAGGGGTAACTATGGTAACAGAAATGATAGGAGTGGGCCCTATGTTCCTCCTCAAAATCGAAGTTGCTCCTAGGGATGGTGGAGGTAGTATGGCGAGTTGAGGATATGTTGCACAAGATGATGAGGAGGTTCGATGCTAGTGATGAGCACACGAAAGAGTTAAGGAGTGATGTAGCGGGTATTGGACAGAAAGTCGATACACATGCCATATCAATTAAGCAGTTGAATTGCAAATGGCCAATTATCTGCAATGTGAACACACGGCAACCGGGCACTCTCCCTAGCAACACTGTCCAAAATCCGAAAAATGATGGACACTGTATGGCAATTACTACTCGTGGTGGTCAAACTATTGACCCACTATGCCGTCTATTGTGGAAAAGGTGATGAGAGATAAATGATAAAGTGGTAGAGGTTAGTGATGAAGTAGAAGATAACACTGAAAAAGATGTTGAAGTGCCTAAAAAGGTAACTCCCATGCTAGACCCCCCCCTTTCCCAAGATTATGAAAAAGACCGAGGATGGTAAATATCGGCGTTTATAACAAATGTTGAAGCAACTTTCTATCAATGTCCCTTTGGTAGAAGCTCTTGAACAAATGCCCGGTTATGCCAAGTTTATGAAAGATTGGTTACAAAGAAAAGATCGGTCATTTTGAGGATGATGACAGAATGCAGCATTGTAGTGCTATTGCTACAAGGTCTTTAGTGCAAAAGAAAGAAGATCCGGGTGCATTCACTATTCCTTGTACAATCGGGTTATTACATTTTGCGAAAGCATTATGTGATCTGGGGCAAGCATAAATCTCATGCCCCTCTCGATTTACAAGAAGTTGGGTTTGGGTGACCCAAAGCCACTGCGATGCGGCTACTGATGGCCGATCGAACAGTAAAAAGGCCTATAGGGATACTCCATGATGTGCTAGTAAAAGTGGAGTCGTTCATTATTCCGGCAGATTTTTTATTCTTGATTGTGAAGTCGATTTTGAGGTGCCTATTATTCTTGGGAGGCCATTCCTTGCTACGGGTAGAGCCTTAGTTGATATGGAAAAGGGGCAATGAAATTTGTTGAACAATGAAGAAGTGACTTTCAACATTTGTAGTCCATGCGGCAGAGTGGTGAGCTCCAATCGGTATCTGCATATCCTACAAAGTTGGTGAATCACCCGAGACACAAATAGAAGAACGTTAGGTGTAGAAGCACTGGGGCAGTGATAATGAATTTTGATAATGAATGCATTGAAGAATATGGGTCATTAGTCTTGCTCTTGATCGTGGTAATGTTCGGTTTAAACCAAAGAAATATGAGCTAGACATGAAGAATCGCGAGTCTCCACCCGCTAAACCATCTAGAGGAGGCTCCAAAGTTAGAACTAAAAGCTCTCCCACCTCATCTCAGGTATGAATTTTAGGAAACGGTGACACATTGCCGGTAATCATTGCATCAGACCTGAATGAACAACAAGTGGAGAGTTTGGTGAAAGTGCTAAAAAGGTTCAAAAGAGCTATTGGGTGGACCTTGCGGACATTATTGGGATCCCTCCTGGTATTTGTTCTCATAAAATCCAACTCATGCCCGATCATAAGCCAAGTATTGAGCACCAGAGACGCTTAAATCCACTTATGCAAGAGTCGTGAAGAAGGAAATCATAAATGGTTGAGTGCTGGAGAATATATCCGATCGCCGATAGTAGTTGGGTATGCCCTGTTAGTGTGTACCTAAGAAAGGGGGAATGACTGTGGTCCCCAATGAAAAAAATGAACTTGTTCCAATGAGGCCGGTGACTGGATGGAGGGTGTGTATGGATTACCGGAAATTAAATGCATGGACCGAAAAGGACCATTTTCCCATGCCCTTCATGGATCAGATGTTGGATAGACTCGCTGGAAAAGGGTGGTACTGTTTTTTTTTGATGGTTATTCAGGGTATAATCAGATTTCTATTGCACCAGAAGATCAAGAGAAGACCACTTTTACTTGTCCATATGGGACCTTTGCGTTCAAGAGAATGCGTTTGGGTGTGCAATGCACCCGCCACATTTCAGAGATGTATGATGTCAATATTCTCCGACATGGTGGAAGATACTATTGAGGTTTTTATGGATGATTTTTCTGTGGTTGGTGAATCATTCGAGCATGTTTGAGCCATTTATCTGAGGTTCTAAGAGATGTGAAGACTCAATTTAGTACTCATTGGAAAAAATGCCACTTCATGTCAAAGAGGTATTGTTTGGGCCATCGTATTTCAGAAAAGGGCATAGAAGTTGATCGAGCCAAAGTCGAGGTGATAGAGAGACTTCCTCCACCTATCTCTGTAAAAGGTGTGAGAAGCTTTCTTGGGCATGCAGGTTTTTACAGGAGATTCATCAAAGATTCTCAAAATTGCACATCCGTTGTGCAAACTGCTGGAGAAAGATTGTAAATTTTATTTTGAGATCCTGTCTTAAAGCATTCGGCGACTAAAAGAAAAATGGTATCTGCACCTATCATTATTTCTCCGATTGGACAGTCCATTTGAGGTGATGTGTGATGCAGTGGGGTTGCCCTTGGTGTGGTATTGGGACAAAGAAGGGACAAAATCCTTCATCCATTTACTATGCTAGTAAAGCCCTCAATGAAGCTCAGAAGAACTATACAGTAACTGAACAAGATCCTTGCAGTAGTATTTGCTTTTGAAAAATTTCGCTCCTATTTGCTAGGTACTAGAGTTATAGTGCATACTGACCATTCAGCCCTGAGATATTTGATGGCAAAGAAGGATGCGAAACCGAGGTTAATTCGTTGGGTATTACTACTGCAAGAATTTGACTTTGAGGTAAGGGATAGAAAAGGGACCGAAAATCAATTGCTGATCACTTGTCCTGTTTAGAAGATGAAGCTATGAGAGAGTTGGGGGATAAGACTGATATTGATGACACGTTCCCCGATGAGCATGTATTGGCTGCCTCACAAGACTTGATTCATGGTTCGCAGATTTTGCGAACTACTTAGCTAGTGATTTGTTCCATCGGACTTGTCTTTTCATCAAAGGAAAAAGTTCATGTACATGTGAAGAAGTTCTTTGGGATGACCATACTTATATAGGACTGTGCTGATGGGCTTATTCGGCGTTGTGTGCCAGAAGTTGAGATGTTGAGTGTTTTAGAGGCATGCATTCCTCACCCTTTGGTGGACATAATAGTGGTCCGGACTGCTCATAAAATCTTACAATGTGGTTACTATTGGCCAACTATTCATCAAGATGCTCATGAGTTCACCAAAGCGTGTGATAGATGCCAAAGAGATGGCGGCATTTCAAGAAAGCAAGAGCTCCCTCTAAACCCCATCTTTGTTTGAGTTATTTGATGTTTGGGGTATTGACTTTATGGGTCCTTGGTGAGTTTCTCATGGAATGAAGTATATTTAGTAGCAGTTGATTATTGATCTAAGTGGGTGGAAGCTATCCCCTCGCGAACAATGAGGGGAAGAGTGTCACTGCATTCTTAAAAAAAATATATTCTCTGATTTGTCCCCCACGGGCAATTATTAGTGATGGGGGATCCCACTTTTGCAACAAATTGTTCAAGGGATTATTGGAGAAATATGGGGTTCGCCATAATGTGGCCACTCCTTACCATCCTCAAACTAGTGGGCAAGTTGAAGTATCAAATAGGGAGATCAAACAGATTTTGTCAAAAACAGTGAACGCTAGTAGAACAGATTGGTCAAGGAGGCTTGATGATGCTCTTTGGGCTACCGGACAGCGTATAAGACTCCCATAGGTATGTCCCCATACCAACTAGTATATGGGAAACATGTCATCTTCCGGTTGAATTAGAGCATAAAGCATGTGGGCTTATGAAAGTTAAAAATGGACTGGACGAAGCTGCAGAACAACGGTTAAATGGGTTAAATGACTCGATGAATTTGCTAAAAGCTTATGAAAGCTCAGCCCTCTACAAAGAAAAGATGAAGAAGTACCATGACCTAAAATCGAGAAACGAGAGTTTGATTGGGGATTCGGTGCTTTTATTCAACTCTAGATTGCGCTTATTTCCGGGCAAGCTCAGGTCCAAATGGACTGCCTTACTTGATCACCCAACTATTCCCTCATGAGGCGGTTGAGTTGGAGAACAAGGAAGGTGTGCGTTTAAGGTGAACGGACAACGTCTAAAAATCTATATAGGTCATGCGAATCGGCGAATGAGGTGATTGAGGCATATCATCTTGATGAAGTCTGAGTAATCGAGTGTCCTCAGTCGTGCGCGAGGTTAAATCAGGCGCTGGTGGGAGCAACCCAATATGTATCATCTAACCACTTTAAGTTTTTTTCCAGTAACGGTAGCATTTTCTACTAATGGGTTGTAAATTTTCAGGTAGCACATCTCCAGGAAGTTCTGCAGAAAATTACTCTGCCACATTCACTGACGGATACATGTGAGGACCGTCACGCCTGTGACGGACCGTCGCATTACTCCGTCGTGCCAGTACTTCTTTATTGTTTTGAAGAATTAGGGCACATACGGGGAACTTGACGCCGACCGTCAGATGGGACGTCATCGGGGTTTCGTCACTTACTACCCGGCTACCCGACCGACCCGCTAAGGAATTTCAAAAGTTTTTAAATTTTTTAAACCCACCCCTTCATTAAACGTTTCTTTCCTCTCTCTCCCATTTCCTCCCTTTCAACTTCCTTCTCTTCCAAATTCCCACATTCTCCCTTTTCCCATCCCAAATCTCCCTTCTTGGTCGGAGTCTGCTTCTGTGCTTTCAGTTTTCTTGTTGGGTGCCATCACTCCCGTGTTTTTTCTCCTCTTCCAAGGTATGTGTTTCTGAAACTCTACCCATTTACTCTTTTTTTTTGGTTTTTATTTACTATTAGCATGTGGGTCTTTGATCTTTGACCATATATTGTCTAACCTAGGTTATTAATCTTACGAAATCCTGGATAAAACTCGAGAAATTAGGGCTTTAGACTTGTAAATTTGATAGGTATTTGGTTAAAGAGCGTTAGAGAAATGTTGGGTCTTTGGTTTGAATCAACAGGGTTGATTGTGGCATCCCAGTTCTGTCTCTGAATGACAGCACGAAAACCCGATGACGGACCGTCGTACCCAGACGGCCGTCATAGGGTCCGTCCCAACACCCCACACTTGTTTTCTCTAAGTGTCCACCAACGAATACTGTGACGGACCGTCAATTCACGGTATTTCTAATGCTTTTCCTTAAGTTTATGTGTGTCGAAAGCCTTTTTGTGTTGATTTTTATGTAAGTTTCTCTTTATTTGCAGAAAATCTGTCCAAGGATGAACGCGGAAGTTTTTGAGAAAGAAATGCAGAAGAGACCACCTACGGAACTTATGACGGTCCGTCGTGGCTGTGACGGTCCGTAGGTGGCATCGTAGTGAGGAGAGAAGTTGCTGAAGGAAGATGGGGAAGTCTGACCAAGTGTGGGATTACGGAAGTCCATGACGGACCGTCATAGCCACGACGGTCCGTCCTGCTTGTTCGTCTTGATGATCAGAGAAGTAGTCCCAGTACCCAAATTCCAAGAAGTTCAAGTATTTTGGAACGGAGACCCTCGACGGACCGTCGTGCTTGAAACGGTCCGTCATACCTATCCGTCGAGGGGAATGAAGAAAGCAACAGAAGAATGTGTGAAGTGTGGGACGACGGAGGCCATGACGGTCCGTCGTGTCCATGATGGTCCGTCACGTGGTCCGTCGACCCAGACGCGTTTGGACAGATTTTTAGTAAATAGAATCCTTCTTTGATTAGATTTTGTTTTTATTATAAATAGTTTGAAAAACCTCGTTTTTGGGTTAGACTTTCTGGATAATTTTTAGTTCTTTATTATAGTATTGAACTCTCGATTTTGGGAATTAAGATACTTTTTCGGAATTGATTGTTGGTGATTTTGTTGATTAATCAAGTTAAATTCTGGAAATTTATTCGTTCTCATAAAAGTAAGTGCATGAATTCTTCCATTAACAATATGAATTGTGTAATTATGAACATGGGTAACTAAACCTCATAGCTAGGGTTGTGGGAACCATGGGTGAATAACAAGGTAAAAATCTAACTTAAATAACAATTCTAGAGTGGTGTCTTGCATGTATTGATAATTCTTTCGTGTAGAAGTCTTTTTAACGGATGGCCAACGTTAGAACTCGCCTTAATGCTACTTGCCGGACCAAGGAGGTAGATAATAGGAAAAGAATTATCAACATAGATTTAGTGTAGACTATCTAATAGGCTAGTATTGGTTGGTACGAGTTAATAACTTAGTCAAATACCGAATACAATGTTTAATATGAGGTAAAGATAAGGGTTAGTATAGCAACACACGTAGCCGGACCAAGGTGCGGAGTGAAATTCTCTAGATGCCGGACCAAGGATTTAGAGATACATAACTTATCACTTTACATGCAAGATATTAGGATAGAATTGTTATAGTTAGATTTACCAAGTTAGGAACCTGTGGGGAACACTTAAGCCCTAGTTACTTTTATAATTTGATTAAACTCCGAAAGCTGAATCTGTTAGTTGTTCATTTTTATTTAGTTAATCATTTTCATTAATTTAGAAATAAAACCCCCCTTTTTGTCTTTTGTTTTCTCGGAAAATAGTTGGCTAAATAATAGTAATAATAGAATAAAGTTAAGTCTGAACTATTTTCCTTGTGGGATCGATCCCAACCTCATTAGTTGGGTTCTTTACTTGATACGACCGCTTTACTTCTTATTTGAGAAGTAAATTTGAGCGTATCAAATTTTGGCGCCGCTGCCGGGGAAAGTAGCTTTTAGATTAACTTAAACTTATTACTAAAGTTTAGTCAATATTTTCCTGATTTTACTTTTTCTGTTGTTTTTGATTTTTTTCAGAACTAACGTCCTTGTATGCCAAATACACGGAGAGGAAGAGAACCCTTGTTTCCCTACGATCACGAGTTAGAGCGTACACTACGCAATATGAATCGAAACTTGGGTATAAATGATGATGATCCAAACCAGAACATCCCAGCTCCGGTTGATGCTCATGGTCGATTATTACCTGATAATCCTGGTCAAGATGCACAAAGGGGACAAAATCCCGCTCCACGTCCTCAAGAATACTACAGAGGTTATGATAATATTGCAGATTCTGATGGGCCACTTGTCTTGCCCCCTCTACCAGAAGGTCACACCTTTGTAGTCACTAGTAGTCTAATGCAAATGCTCACTGCTAGAGGTTTGTTTTCAGGACTACCGTCTGAGGACCCACATGCCCATATAGCTAAGGTGAGGGCAGTGTGTAAAAGCTGTGTAGGGAGGCCTGATTTGAATTTGGATGTAATAGGGCTAAGAGTATTTCCTCTCTCACTGACGGGAGAGGCTGCTATTTGGTTCACTGAGCTCCCTTATAACTCAATTTTCACTTGGAACCAACTAAGGGACGTTTTCTTAGCACGTTACTACCCGGTCTCCAAGAAACTAAATCACAAAGACAGAGTGAACAACTTTGTGGCACTACCAGGAGAGTCAGTTAGCAGTTCTTGGGATAGGTTCACTTCATTTTTGAGAAGTGTCCCCAATCACCGCATAGATGATGAGTCACTGAAAAAATACTTCTACCGGGGACAGGATGATAATAATAAAGCGGTATTGGATACTATAGCAGGTGGTTCTTATGGGGAGTGTCCTTATGCTGAAATTGCTGAAAAATTAGAGAAAATCTCCCGGAATAATAAAGCATGGAGTACTAGGAAGTCAGATACTGGGAGAAATACTTTTGCAGTGCAATCCACACACAACCCAGCCACAGATGAGATTCGTGAAGAGATGGCACAGATGAGAACTGAGCTTGGGTTGGTGTTAAAACATGTCACTGGGGTGCAGAAAAGATAAACGCAGTGAACTACTTGTCTAAACCACCACCACCAACTGATGAATATTATTATGAGGAAGATTCCTATGTAGTAAATGATCAGACGGGGGTTTCCGACCGAATGCCCAAGGCTCCAATCAGGAGAATTGGCGCCAAGGTCAAGGGAATCAAGGTCGGAACTATGGTAACTACAACCGTGAGGGTAATTATGTCCGTGATGGAAATTACAACCGCGACAACAACTTCAACAGGGGTAACTATGGTAACAGAAATGATAGGAGTGGGCCCTATGTTCCTCCTCAAAATCGCGAAGTTGCTCCTAGGGATGGTGGAGGTAGTATGGCGCGAGTTGAGGATATGTTGCACAAGATGATGAGGAGGTTCGATGCTAGTGATGAGCACACGAAAGAGTTAAGGAGTGATGTAGCGGGTATTGGACAGAAAGTCGATACACATGCCATATCAATTAAGCAGCTTAAATTGCAAATGGCCCAATTATCTGCAACTGTGAACACACGGCAACCGGGCACTCTCCCTAGCAACACTGTCCAAAATCCGAAAAATGATGGACATTGTATGGCAATTACTACTCGTGGTGGTAAACAAACTATTGACCCACCTATGCCGTCTACTGTGGAAAAGGTGATGAGAGATAATGATAAAGTGGTAGAGGTTAGTGATGAAGTAGAAGATAACACTGAAAAAGATGTTGAAGTGCCTAAAAAGGTAACTCCCATGACTAGACCCCCCCCCTTTCCTCAAAGATTAGTGAAAAAGACCGAGGATGGTAAATATCGGCGTTTTATAACAATGTTGAAGCAACTTTCTATCAATGTCCCTTTGGTAGAAGCTCTTGAACAAATGCCCGGTTATGCCAAGTTTATGAAAGATTTGGTTACAAAGAAAAGATCGATCACTTTTGAGGATGATGACAGAATGCAGCATTGTAGTGCTATTGCTACAAGGTCTTTAGTGCAAAAGAAAGAAGATCCGGGTGCATTCACTATTCCTTGTACAATCGGGTTATTACATTTTGCGAAAGCATTATGTGATCTGGGGGCAAGCATAAATCTCATGCCCCTCTCGATTTACAAGAAGTTGGGTTTGGGTGACCCAAAGCCCACTGCGATGCGGCTACTGATGGCCGATCGAACAGTAAAAAGGCCTATAGGGATACTCCATGATGTGCTAGTAAAAGTGGAGTCGTTCATATTTCCGGCAGATTTTGTTATTCTTGATTGTGAAGTCGATTTTGAGGTGCCTATTATTCTTGGGAGGCCATTCCTTGCTACGGGTAGAGCCTTAGTTGATATGGAAAAGGGGCAGATGAAATTTGGTTGAACAATGAAGAAGTGACTTTCAACATTTGTAGGTCCATGCGGTAGAGTGCTGAGCTCCAATCGGTATCTGCCATATCCTACAAAGTTGGTGAATCACCCGAGACACAAATAGAAGAACGTCTAGGTGTAGAAGCACTGGCGGCAGTGATAATGAATTTTGATAATGAATGCATTGAAGAATATGGGTCATTAGTCGTTGCTCTTGATCGTGGTAATGTTCGGTTTAAACCGAAGAAATATGAGCTAGACATGAAGAATCGCGAGTCTCCACCCGCTAAACCATCTATAGAGGAGGCTCCAAAGCTAGAACTAAAAGCTCTCCCACCTCATCTCAGGTATGAATTTTTAGGAAACGGTGACACATTGCCGGTAATCATTGCATCAGACCTGAATGAACAACAAGTTGAGAGTTTGGTGAAAGTGCTAAAAAGGTTCAAAAGAGCTATTGGGTGGACCATTGCGGACATTATTGGGATCCCTCCTGGTATTTGTTCTCATAAAATCCAACTCATGCCCGATCATAAGCCAAGTATTGAGCACCAGAGACGCTTAAATCCACCTATGCAAGAGGTCGTGAAGAAGGAAATCATAAAATGGTTAGATGCTGGAGTAATATATCCGATCGCCGATAGTAGTTGGGTATGCCCTGTTCAGTGTGTACCTAAGAAAGGGGGAATGACTGTGGTCCCCAATGAAAAAAATGAACTTGTTCCAATGAGGCCGGTGACTGGATGGAGGGTGTGTATGGATTACCGGAAATTAAATGCATGGACCGAAAAGGACCATTTTCCCATGCCCTTCATGGATCAGATGTTGGATAGACTCGCTGGAAAAGGGTGGTACTGTTTTCTTGATGGTTATTCAGGGTATAATCAGATTTCTATTGCACCAGAAGATCAAGAGAAGACCACTTTTACTTGTCCATATGGGACCTTTGCGTTCAAGAGAATGCCGTTTGGGTTGTGCAATGCACCCGCCACATTTCAGAGATGTATGATGTCAATATTCTCCGACATGGTGGAAGATACTATTGAGGTTTTTATGGATGATTTTTCTTTGGTTGGTGAATCATTCGAGCGATGTTTGAGCCATTTATCTGAGGTTCTTAAGAGATGTGAAGACTGCAATTTAGTACTCAATTGGGAAAAATGCCACTTCATGGTCAAAGAAGGTATTGTTTTGGGCCATCGTATTTCAGAAAAGGGCATAGAAGTTGATCGAGCCAAAGTCGAGGTGATAGAGAGACTTCCTCCACCTATCTCTGTAAAAGGTGTGAGAAGCTTTCTTGGGCATGCAGGTTTTTACAGGAGATTCATCAAAGATTTCTCAAAAATTGCACATCCGTTGTGCAAACTGCTGGAGAAAGATTGTAAATTTTATTTTGATGAATCCTGTCTTAAAGCATTCGGCGATCTAAAAGAAAAATTGGTATCTGCACCTATCATTATTTCTCCGGATTGGAGCAGTCCATTTGAGGTGATGTGTGATGCGAGTGGGGTTGCCCTTGGTGTGGTATTGGGACAAAGAAGGGACAAAATCCTTCATCCCATTTACTATGCTAGTAAAGCCCTCAATGAAGCTCAGAAGAACTATACAGTAACTGAACAAGAGCTCCTTGCAGTAGTATTTGCTTTTGAAAAATTTCGCTCCTATTTGCTAGGTACTAGAGTTATAGTGCATACTGACCATTCAGCCCTGAGATATTTGATGGCGAAGAAGGATGCGAAACCGAGGTTAATTCGTTGGGTATTACTACTGCAAGAATTTGACTTTGAGGTAAGGGATAGAAAAGGGACCGAAAATCAAGTTGCTGATCACTTGTCCCGCTTAGAAGATTAAGCTATGAGAGAGTTGGGGATAAGACTGATATTGATGACACGTTCCCCGATGAGCATGTATTGGCTGCCTCACAAGACTTGATTCCATGGTTCGCAGATTTTGCGAACTACTTAGCTAGTGATATTGTTCCATCGGACTTGTCTTTTCATCAAAGGAAAAAGTTCATGTACGATGTGAAGAAGTTCTTTTGGGATGAACCATACTTATATAGGACTGTGCTGATGGGCTTATTCGGCGTTGTGTGCCAGAAGTTGAGATGTTGAGTGTTTTAGAGGCATGCCATTCCTCACCCTTTGGTGGACATCATAGTGGTATCCGGACTGCTCATAAGATCTTACAATGTGGTTACTATTGGCCAACTATTCATCAAGATGCTCATGAGTTCACCAAAGCGTGTGATAGATGCCAAAGAGATGGCGGCATTTCAAGAAAGCAAGAGCTCCCTCTAAACCCCATTCTTGTGATTGAGTTATTTGATGTTTGGGGTATTGACTTTATGGGTCCGTTTGTGAGTTCTCATGGAATGAAGTATATTAGTAGCAGTTGATTATGTATCTAAGTGGGTGGAAGCTATCGCCCTCGCGAACAATGAGGGGAAGAGTGTCACTGCATTCTTGAAAAAAATATATTCTCTCGATTTGGTACCCCACGGGCAATTATTAGTGATGGGGGATCCCACTTTTGCAACAAATTGTTCAAGGGATTATTGGAGAAATATGGGGTTCGCCATAATGTGGCCACTCCTTACCATCCTCAAACTAGTGGGCAAGTTGAAGTATCAAATAGGGAGATCAAACAGATTTTGTCAAAAACAGTGAACGCTAGTAGAACAGATTGGTCAAGGAGGCTTGATGATGCTCTTTGGGCTTACCGGACAGCGTATAAGACTCCCATAGGTATGTCCCCATACCAACTAGTATATGGGAAAGCATGTCATCTTCCGGTTGAATTAGAGCATAAAGCCATGTGGGCTATGAAGAAGTTAAAAATGGACTGGAACGAAGCTGCAGAACAACGGTTAAATGGGTTAAATGAACTCGATGAATTTCGCCTAAAAGCTTATGAAAGCTCAGCCCTCTACAAAGAAAAGATGAAGAAGTACCATGACCTAAAAATCGAGAAACGAGAGTTTATGATTGGGGATTCGGTGCTTTTATTCAACTCTAGATTGCGCTTATTTCCGGGCAAGCTCAAGTCCAAATGGACTGGCCCTTACTTGATCACCCAACTATTCCCTCATGGAGCGGTTGAGTTGGAGAACAAGGAAGGTGTGCGGTTTAAGGTGAACGGACAACGTCTAAAAATCTATATAGGTCATGCGGAATCGGCGAATGAGGTGATTGAGGCATATCATCTTGATGAAGTCTGAGTAATCGAGTGTCCTCAGTCGTGCCGCGACGTTAAATCAGGCGCTGGTTGGGAGGCAACCCAATATGTATCATCTAACCACTTTATAGTTTTCTTTCCAGTAACGGTAGCATTTTCTACTAATGGGTTGTAAATTTTCAGGTAGCACATTTCTAGGAAGTTCTGCAGAAAATTACTCTGCCACATTCACTGACGGATACATCGACGGACCGTCACGCCTGTGACGGACCGTCGCATTACTCCGTCGTGCCAGGTACGTTCTTTATTGTTTTGAAGAATTAGGGCACATGCGACGGAACCTATGACGGACCGTCACAGATGCGACGGACCGTCATCGGGGTTTCGTCACTTTACTACCCGGCTACCCGACCCGACCCGGCTAAGGAATTTCAAAAGTTTTTAAAATTTTTAAACCCCCCACCCCTTCATTAAACCGTTTCTTTCCCTCTCTCTCCATTTCCTCCCCTTTCAACTTCCTTCTCTTCCCAAATTCCCCACATTCTCCCTTTTCCCATCCCAAATCTCCCTTCTTGGTCGGAGTCTGCTGCTGTGCTTCTCAGTTTTCTTGTTGGGTGCCATCACTCCGTGTTGTTTTCTCCTCTTCCAAGGTATGTGTTTCTGAAACTCTACCCATTTACTCTTCTTTTTGGTTTTTATTTACTATTAGCATGTGGGTCTTTGATCTTTGACCATATATTGTCTAACCTAGGTTATTAATCCACGAAATGCCTGGATAAAACTCGAGAAATTAGGGCTTTAGACTTGTAAATTTGATAGGTATTTAGGTTAAAGAGCGTTAGAGAAATGTTGGGTCTTTGGTTTGAATCACATGGGTTGATTGTGGCATCCCCAGTTCTGTCTCTGAATGACAGCACGAAAACCCGATGACGGACCGTCGTACCACGACGGACCGTCATAGGGTCCGTCCCAACTCCCCACAACTTGTTTCCTCTAAGTGTCCACTGACGGACACATGTGACGGACCGTCATACCCACGACGGTCCGTCCTGCACAACCGTCGTGACGGTCAGAGACCCCTGTCCTAAGGGTCTCAACACTTTCTAAGTGTCCACTGACGGACACATGTGACGGACCGTCATACCCACGACGGTCCGTCCTGCACAACCGTCGTGACGGTCAGAGACCCCTGTCCTAAGGGTCTCAACACTTTTTCTAAGTGTCCACTGACGGACACATGTGACGGACCGTCATACCCACGACGGTCCGTCCTGCACAACCGTCGTGACGGTCAGAGACCCCTGTCCTAAGGGTCTCAACACTTTTCTAAGTGTCCACTGACGGACACATGTGACGGACCGTCATACCCACGACGGTCCGTCCTGCACAACCGTCGTGACGGTCAGAGACCCCTGTCCTAAGGGTCTCAACATTTTTCTAAGTGTCCACTGACGGACACATGTGACGGACCGTCATACCCACGACGGCCCGTCCTGTACAACCGTCGTACCAGTCAGAGACCTTCCTTCTGATACTCTATATTGCAAGTATTACATGACGGACCCCAGACGGTCCGTCATACGCACGACGGGCCGTCACCAGGTCCGTCGTGCCTTACTGCTACTTCAGAGCTGTTATCACTGGTTTGAATTTATGTGTATTATTGTCTCATTTTTTTCTTGTCATGTTTGCTCCTTCTAGTACTAATGATGATTCGTTACAGGTACTACCTCTCATGGCACCTAAACAAGATCGCGTTTACGCACGTGGGCGTTCTAAATCTGTCGCCCCGTCTGCCCGACTGGTGATAGGCTCTGATGATGAGCATGATCCGAGTACGTGCCCCCAGGCACTGCTACTACAGCACGAGCTCCACGTGCACCGAGAGTCACGCCCAAGAAGGTGGCGTCCGGCGTAGTCACTGCCTCCCAGTCTGATGAGGAGCGCACACTGACCGGCACACCTTCTGGGTCAGCTGCCCAAGACGAAGGAGCATCTGGCTCCTTAGGAGTTTCGTGGTCAGAGGAAGCCTCCGGGTCCGCAGAAGCCTCTGCCCCCGCCACAGCTACACAGTCTGCCTCGGATGATGAGGCTGACAGCACTGACTCCACCCCTGGCTCACCAACTGGAGTCCCTGCCCCGGTTGCCGATCAGCCCAACCGGTGGTGTGTCGACGGGCAATACAAAGTATACTTAGACGCCAAGGTTCTCAATGACAAAGGCGTCATGACACGGACCCTTACACTGGAGAGGCGGGTCCTTACGGGAAGTCTCCCCACCATGCCAGATATTCACACTCTTTTCACCAGACACCGGCTGGAGTGGACGGCTCGTTCTTTGGGCCGCTACAGTGAGGAGTTAGTCCGAGAGTTCTATGCCTCTTATGTGGCCACTCTCCGATCACAGATAGATAGGCGGTCTGCCCCCGCCAAACAGGCCCCACTTGAGCACGTCCGAGTACGCGGCATACAGGTCGACATCTCCCTACCAGCCATCCGCCGATATCTGTACGGCGAGGATGTTGACACCACCAGGACACCTCTCACCGCCGAGTTCGACTACCGGTAGCCAATTGTTAAAGAGGGCTGGTTCTTAAGCCAGCCATCGCCGGCAGGGACCACCAAGAGGTGGATGGCCCAGCACTTGTCTATTGATGGAGAGGCTGCGGATTGGGTGATGGAGCCGAAGGGAGCCATCAGGAAGGCCAACTTGACCTTTACGGCCAAGTTTCTTTGGTTGATAGTCCGCCATGCCTCTCCCCCACTGCTGCTGATAATATAGTCACATGGGATCGTGCAGTTCTGATGGCCGCAATGATGGCAGGGTTCGAGGTCGATTTCGCTTGGCTTCTCCAGCGGTCATGCACGAGAGGGCCTTCAAGGTCACCACGACTTACCCTTTTCCTTGCATGATTTTCTCTTTATGCAGATCCGCAGGTGTGCCCATTTGGCACATTGACCAGCTCAGGACCCCGCAAGGAAATGTTGACATCGGCCTCATCAGGGATGAGGCCAATGAGTTGGCCCCACGCAGAGGCCCCGCCCGGAGTGGTCCCACTCGGTGAGAACCTGGCGATACCATAGAGCATGCTCATGAGGCTTCCCAGGCTGCTTCTGCACACACTGACACTACCCCGGTCGAGTCTATCCCGGGTAGTAGCACTGCCCCGAGCTCCTCTCGCTCGGCTCCTTCCGCCACTCTGGTCCCACTTGCTAGGGTCCAGAAACTCGAGGCACAGATGGCTACACTTCTGCATCACATCCAGCCTTGGATGCAGAGGACTATTGCTGAGGCAGAGGAGCGCATGGAGCGCAAGATGGCACAACACACAGAGAGAAAGATCGCAGAGGTACATCAGCGCTTAGACGCTTTTGAGTTGCGAGTGCTAGCCCGACCAGCCCCTCCGGTGGACATGTCGACCCTTCAGGCTGCGGTTGAGAGTCTGCGGGCTGATCTTGATACGATCTTAGAGGCGAGGGTGCCTGAGTCTGAGGCCCCTTCTGTAGAGCCTGCTGATGACACAGTGATGGCTGCTCTTTTTGCCACTTCTGATGTTCCACCACCTCCCCCACGAGAGCATGCCAAGAGACGCAGGGGTCGAGAGGAGGATGAGGCTAGGGCGAGGAAGAAGGAGGTCCGTGAGCTGGAGGCTGCGAGGAGAGCCTCGATTGCTGACGAGGAGGCCCGTAAGTTGAGGGCTGTAGAGTTAGCTGCCGGGGCGTCTAGCTCCAAGATTGTAGATACTGTGGGAGGCACTACTGATGGTGCTGTTGATGTTGCGGACATTACTGAGGGTGTCCAGACTACGCAGGGAGTGGGTTCCGGTGAACCGGACCCACCAGCTTGCTGATCGCCGGCGCTTAGCGCCTCAGGTTTGCTTCACTTACCTTTCGCGTAGTTTAGTTTTTCTATGCATTGGGGACAATTGCATATCTTTTGTTTGGGGTGGGGTAAATGGAAAGTGAGTACTTGGGTGAATTCTGAGTAGCCCAAGTTCACGATCCTCTTTTGGGGTTTTCTTGCCTGTGTTCTTTTTCCCCAAAAGACTGATTACTTTTATTGTTGAACCGGCATGTCATATCTTATGTACATAGTATAAATCTGAAGCATGATGGCTAAAATAAATATGATATCTCGATAATCAAAATGATGCATGACTAGGCATAGTAAGTGATAATTGTGTGGTTTGAAACATGAAATAAAGATACACTACTGCATGATCCTGAATCTAAGACTTGAACTAGGTGTCTAATAATCTGGGAATGCAAGGAATGTCAAGTGAGTGTGAGGTGAATTCGAATGTCCACCATCAATACTGAGCTAGAACTTGCCTGGTTAGTCCTGCTAAAAGTGAGTCAAATCAATAAATTAGGAAAGGATCATAGGCCCTTGTTCGAAATAGTCAATCGTGAGCCTAAAAATAACAGAAAACCAAATGAAGTTAATCCCTTTTTGATCCAAATGAATTGAGCTTAAAATAGATCTTTCTTTTTCACCCCAAATGATCTTCTCTGGGAACAATGTGTTGGCCCTGGTCCCTCCTTGGACATGTGCACCTCAGTTTATGCCAAAAGCATAAGTTGAGGGTGGCTAATGCAGAAAGCAACCTTGTTTTGGCCCTGACCCAACCATGGGTATTGTGAACCTTGACTCATGGCAAAATCATGAGTTGAGGGTGGC
Organism: Solanum lycopersicoides; assembly: GCA_022817965.1. Classification (NCBI taxonomy): domain Eukaryota; kingdom Viridiplantae; phylum Streptophyta; class Magnoliopsida; order Solanales; family Solanaceae; genus Solanum; species Solanum lycopersicoides. Next base: position 21,796,876 of record CM040624.1, on the reverse strand, counting down.
TGTTATAAGGAAAACCCCGGAAAGTGGGGTTGAAAGAATGAAGAGAAAGAAAGAATAAAACAGAAGTGACTAAAAAAAAAAATATATATATATATAAAAAAAAATATGAATAAAAAGCAAAATAAACACAAGAAAAGAGAAAAGTCACTTACATATAAGGATAAGAAAGGGAAAACAGCAAAGTGAAAAGAAAATTGAGTAATAGGGCGAAATAAAATGATAAAAAGGTGGTACGCTTAGCCGATATGTCAAGGAGGGCAACAAGTCACTAAAGTATACCTAAACACACCCTACCTAACCCTGAGCCTAAGTTACAATCTAAAAAAAAAAAAAGTCCTATTGTGATCCTAAGAGTTGTATGGCGAACTTGAAGTAGTGAAAATAAGGGCAAGCCTATGGCAATATGTATAAATGAGTTGTGAATTTGTTCTGAGAGTGAGTGTCGAAAAGTGATCCTTATACTCAAACTAAAATCATTGTGTGAAAAATGAGGATGTTATTTGAAGTGAGGACAGTAGTTGCAACACCAGAAATATTAGCATCTCGGTGAGAAATTGAAGAGGATAGGTGTCATTGCGTAGTGAGTATGTGTCATGGTCTGATTCTACACAAGTCAATGCCTAATAGTGATACCATGCATGAACATAATGAGAATAATCGGGATTGAAAGCCAAATGATTGCGAAAGTTAAAATATGGATACTTTTGTACAAAAATTTTGTAGTGAGTCATAGTGCGTCGCTTGAGGACAAACAACGAATTTAAGTTGAGGGTGTTGATGTACCGTGGTTTCACGGTATTTCTAATGCTTTTTCCTTAAGTTTAATGTGTGTCGAAAGCCTTTTTGTGTTGATTTTTATGTAAGTTTCTCTTTATTTGCAGAAAATCTGTCCAAGGATGAACGCGGAAGTTTTTGAGAAAGAAATGCAGAAGAGACCACCTACGGAACTTATGACGGTCCGTCGAGGCTGTGACGGTCCGTAGGTGGCATCGTAGCGAGGAGAGAAGTTACTGAAGGAAGAGGGGAAGTCTGACCAAGTGTGGGATTACGGAAGTCCATGACGGACCGTCATAGCCACGACGGTCCGTCCTGCTTGTTCGTCGTGATGATCAGAGAAGTAGTCCCAGTACCCAAATTCCAAGAAGTTCAAGTATTTTGGAACGAAGACCCTCGACGGACCGTCGTGCTTGAAACGGTCCGTCATACCTATCCGTCGAGGGGAATGAAGAAAGCAACAGAAGAATGTGTGAAGTATGGGTCGACGGAGGCCATGACGGTCCGTCGTGTTCATGACGGTCTGTCACGTGGTCCGTCGATCCAGACGCGTTTGGACAAATTTTTAGTAAATAGAATCCTTCTTTGATTAGATTTTGTTTTTATTATAAATAGTTTGAAAAACCTCGTTTTTGGGGTTAGACTTTCTGGATAATTTTTAGTTCTCTTATTATAGTATTGAACTCTCGATTTTGGGAATTAAGATACTTTTTCGGGAATTGATTGTTGGTGATTTTGTTGATTAATCAAGTTAAATTCTGGAAATTTATTCGTTCTCATAAAAGTAAGTGCATGAATTCTTCCATTAAGAATATGAATTGTGTAATTATGAACATGGGTAACTAAACCTCATAGCTAGGGTTGTGGGAACCATGGGTGAATAACAAGGTAAAAATCTAACTTAAATAACGATTCTAGAGTGGTATCTTGCATGTATTGATAATTCTTTCGTGTAGAAGTCTTTTTAACGGATGGCCAACGTTAGAACTCGCCTTAATGCTACTTGCCGGACCAAGGAGGTAGATAATAGGAAAAGAATTATCAACATAGATTTAGTGTAGACTATCTAATAGGCTAGTATTGGTTGGTACGAGGTAATAACTTAGTCAAATACCGAATACAATGCTTAATATGAGGTAAAGATAAGGGTTAGTATAGCAACACACGTAGCCGGACCAAGGTGCGGAGTGAAATTCTCTAGATGCCGGACCAAGGATTTAGAGATACATAACTTATCACTTTACATGCAAGATATTAGGATAGAATTGTTATAGTTAGATTTACCAAGTTAGGAACCTGTGGGGAACACTTAAGCCCTAGTTACTTTTATAATTTGATTAAACTCCGAAAGCTGAATCTGTTAGTTGTTCATTTTTATTTAGTTAATTATTTCCATTAATTTAGAAATAAAACCCCCCTTTTTGTCTTTTGTTTTCTCGGAAAATAGTTGGCTAAATAACAGTAATAATAGAATAAAGTTAAGTCTGAACTATTTTCCTTGTGGGATCGATCCCAACCTCATTAGTTGGGTTCTTTACTTGATACGACCGTTTTACTTCTTATTTGAGAAGTAAATTTGAGCGTATCATAAGTTAGAAGAAAATTGAATTTGATTGTAAATCTAAGAACATACCTTCAATTCTTCAACTTGGTATTCTGACGATGAAGTGTCTTTTATTTTTTGTTGGGGAAACAATCAAAGATGCTCAGTTTTTTTTGGGTAGAGAATAAATTTTTTTTCTCTCAATTGTGGATGAAGGAAAATAGAGAATATTTTTTTCTCAGTCGTGAATGAAGCATTTTTTATTTTTTTTTTGAAAATTTTAATCTATGTTAAAGGTTGAAAAAAAAGAGTTTGAGTTGGATAAGGGCTTGAAAAAATCATTGTTTCTATGTTAATAATTTTTTTGAGAATTGAAAAGAAAAGAAAAAATAAATGGTCCCACATATTTTTTTAAATACTTGGAACGTGTAGATTCTTTCATTTCTTTTGATTTTTTGTCTTTTTTTGTAAAGATAAAAAAAGGGGGGGAGGGGGGATGGTCCCACTATCCAAATAAATAATAAAAAAAAAGTGGATTTCTTTTGTCCTTTTCTATTAAGAATTAAAAAGAAAAAGAAAAATAAGATGGTCAAATTTTGTTTAGTAAAATACTTATACCATTTTCTTTGGAATAATAAAGTATTATTATTTTTATGAAAAAAAGACAATGGTTTTGTAATATTTTTTTGTTAACAAAGTATTCATTTTAGTATTTAATTTGACATAAGTTTTCTCAAGTGGTCAAATTAGATTGTGGTTCACTTTTTGTTTTTTAAAGGCCATGAGTATTCTTATTTATTTAATGAAGAATAGTGATCACTTGTTTTTTACCAGATTATAATTTTAAATTAGTTTAATCCTTACGTTTCTTGAACATTACCTTGTCTTTTACGAAAATTTATTACATATGTTGTCGCATTAAATGGTATTAACCATATTTTCGTTTTATTCCCATTTCAGATATGGCTGAACGAGAACATGCTCAAACTACTCCAAGTGGGAGTTCTCAAAGTCGAGCAAAGGGACAAGGTAGAAGAGTAAGCCACCGTAAGACATGTTTTCGAGGGCGTGAAATCATACAGATTGGTATCCCAAGGGCGACACAAAATATGTCAAGGAAACTAAGGGCCATTCGAAAGGAAAAAGAGAGAAAATTTAAAGAGTTTGAGTCATTGAAGATGTCCCCTAATGTGTCAGCACGTGATTTTATTCACCTTTTTGAAATAAAATGGGTTGAACTGACTGATTATAAGGAAATTTCAGATTGGAGAGCCTTGGCTTATTTAACAAACGCTCTCCGTGAACCTTGGGATAGTAGATTGACTGATGTTTATCATGACATATGGCCCAGTCAACCTTTTAGGGTTTACATTAGTTGTCTTAAATACTTGCGGGAGGATTTCAGTCTTTGAATTACTTGTAAACTTTAATTGCTTATTTGTTTTTCCAAGATATGAATTATGTAGTTTCTTCTTTTCTCAAATTATGTTATTAAACTTAAAAAATTCTTGTTATCAAAGTCTTCAATATACTAATTATGCACATTAAGAAATTAGATTTGAATTTTGATTAAATATTTAGTTTGTTGATGATGATTGGATGCATACGTATCTTTTCAATTTTACATTAAATATGAAATTCTTATGAGAATTAATTTGCTTGAATGTGTATGTCGCATGCATAATTGATTAAAATTCTTGCCTAATTATATATCAATAACATACATGGCATCAAAAAGTATCATCGTTGACTTAAACAAAGGTAAAAACTTAATGGTGATAATTACGACACCTGGAGTCGTAAAATATGGTATGTTTGAAAAACCAAAATGCTTTGGAAGGTATAAATCATGTTTTGAATGAACCAGAAGAGGGTAATACTGCACAACACAGAAGGGATCTTGAAGCTTACAAAGCTTGGAATAAGGCTAACTCCACTACACGTGGAATAATAGTTAATTCTGTAGTTGATGACCTCATACATGAATGTGAGGAATTCCCTACTGCTCATGCTATGTGGGCACGTCTGCGAGGAACGTATGGGGGTATGTATGTTACCCGCCTCCGACAATTGACTATCAATTTTGACACTTACAAAAAGCGTCATGATCAAAATATCAAACAACACCTTAGGGTCATGTCAAACATGATATCTCAACTCAAGAGTGATGTACATGTTCTTTCAGATGAGCAATAAGTTCAGACAGTAATTCGGTCTTTTCCCAATAATTAAGAACATTTGAAGGTTAACTTGACTCATAATGATAGCATCAAAACTTTTTCCGATGTTGCACGTCATGTTGAACTTGAAGATGAGTGCCTTGGTGCTGCTAAGACTTCTTCTAATGCCTTTGTGAAAGAATCAAGTGGTAAAAAATCTTCAGGTTTCAAGTGCAAGAAAAACTAGAAAAGAAATGGGAAAGACAAAGAGACTGGAGCAGGACCCTCTAAAAAAAAGAAGAAATCAAATTCCAAGAAGGGAAAATGATTTTTCAAGAAAAGAGATAAGAGCAAAATGAAGTGCTACAATTGCCAAATATTGGGGCATTTCGCTCATGAATACACTGAGCCCCAAAAGGTATCATCTCTAAATAACGCATCTCTAAGTGCTACATATGTTTCTAGCACTTCTTTACTAACTGAATCTTATCCTATGTGGATTGTAGACTCAGGATCCACCGACCACGTGAGTCGAGATAGAGAGGTGTTTGTGGAGTTTCATAGAGTTTCAGCTAAATCAAGGTGGATCTACGTAGGAAATAATGCTAGGCTTGAAGTCAAAGGTATAGGCACTTGCAAAGTGGACTTGCGTGGTGGCCGTTCTTTGATGTTGCATGACGTCCTATATGCTCTAGAAATTCGACGAAACTTAGTATCCGTGTTTGTTCTATTAGACGTTGGTTTTGATTTGTTTTTTAGTCGTTATGGTGTTAGAATAACTCTAGATAATGTTTTATATGGTTTTGGACTTTGTTATGACCGCTTTATCGTATTAGATTATAATCCTTCAACTTATGACTATTATGTTGATTGTTGTGTAATGACATGTTATGCAAGTAACAATGATATTGATGTTATTACATGGCATGCAAGATTAGGTCACATAGGTCAAGTAGAGTGAATAATTTGGCAAAAGAAGGACATTTAGGTTCTTTCACCAGGATTGATATGCCAACTTGTGAAAATTGTCTTACTGGTAAGATTATGCGTAAACCTTTTGGAAAGGCTAAAAGAGTTGAGTTCCCACTTCAATTAATTCACTCTGATATTTGTGGTCCAATGAATGTGAAGGCAAGGTCTGGTTCTACATACTTCATTACATTTATTGATGATTTCACGCGCTTTGCTTATGTCTATATGATTTCTCATAAATCTAAAGCACTTGAGTGCTTTAAAAGATATATGAATTACGTTGAAAATCAATTAGATAAAAGTATAAAGTCTTTAAAAACTGACTGAGGACGTGAATATTTGTCAAATCAATTTGAAGAATTATATACTGAAAAGGGTATTATCATACATTTAACTACTCCTTATACACCTCAACAAAATGGTGTAGCTGAAAGAATGTATAGAACATTATTAGACATGACAAGATCAATTATGGCGCAGGAAAATTTGTCTATCTCTTTCCGGGGAGATGCATTATTGATTGCGGCTCACGTACTGAACAAAGTGCCTTCTAAATTAGTGTCTTCCACTCCTTATGAACTTTGGACTGGTCATAAAACAAACCTGAATAATCTACGACTGTGGGGTTGTGTGACATATATTAAAAGGAAAGAAATGTATCTTTATAAGGTACTCCGAACGCTCTAAAGGATATGTGTTCATCGATGAACTGGAGGATGGAAGTATTACTGAAATTGTATCACGAGATGTCAGATTTTTGGAAAATAATTTTCCCAAAAAGGGTGAAATAGGTGAAGTTGAGCCTCTGTACGAAATGTTGAGTTTAGAAGATCAGATAATGTTGTCAAACATACTTGATAATTCAATAGATCAAGAATTGATTCCTGGTTCAAGTGGAAGTTATAAATTCCAAAATCCTATAGAGGAATCTGAACACCAAATTCGTAAGAGTACAAGAAAAGGTGTATCTAAAAGAATTTATGAGATTGAGGATTATTCTTGGTATCTCCTACAGAATTGGATGAACCTAATTTTTTAACTGAGGCCTTATCGAGACCTAAAAGGGAAGAATGGTTAAAAGCGATGAAAGAAGAATTAGAGTCCATGAAAATCAATAAAGTATGGGATCTAGTTGACCTTCCTAAGGAACGAAAAGATATTGGAAATAAATGGATTTTTAAAGTTAAACGTAAATCGGATGGGTCAATAGAAAGATACAAAGCACGATTGGTTGCAAAAGGTTTTACTCAAGAAGTTGGAATAGACTATGAGGAAACTTTTTCACCAGTTGTGAAGTTTACATCCATACGATTACTTTTAGTTATTGTTGCACATTTAGATCTATAATTACAACAAATGGATGTGAAGACCGCTTTTCTCAATGGAGAATCAAACGAAGAAATTTAAATGGAACAACTAGTTGGTTTCGTGTTAAAGGTCAAGAAAAGAAAATTTGTAAATTGAAAAGATCAATTTATGGCCTAAAGCAATCTTCAAGGCAGTGGTATATGAGATTTCATAAGGAGGATGTCTTTTGATTTTACCATGATCGATAAAGACCATTGAATCTATGTAAAATAGTCCAATGGAAAATTTATAATTCTTTCTCTTTACGTAGATGATATTTTGTTATTTGGAAATAATGGAGTATGTGAAAATTGTCAAGTCATGGATTTCAAAACCATTTGATATGTAAGATATGGGTGAAGCAAATTATATATTGGGTGTTAAGATCCAAAGAGATCATTCCAAGAAATTTTTGAGTTTATCTCAAGAAACTTTTGAGTTTATCTCAAGAAACTTATATAAAGAAAATATTGGAACATTTTCGAATTAATAGTTGCAAATCCATGGATACTCCTGTAGCAAGGGGTGAAACTTTAAGCCTTGAAATGTGTCCAAAGACTGAAAAAGAAAAGAAAGACATGTCTCGAGTTCCTTATTCTAGTATTGTCGGGAGTATGATGTATGTTATGAAGTGTACTCGCCTAGACATTTGTTATATCGTAAGTCTAGTTAGCAGGTATCAATCCAATCATGGAAGAGATCATTGGAAAGCAGTAAAGAGAATATTCGATACCTGAAGGGAACTACAGATCATGCACTGTGTTATCGTAGATCAGATTTACTCATAAGATCTTATACAGATACTGATTGGGCTGGTGACCGGGATGAGAGAAAATCAACATCTAGTTATGCTTTCTTACTAAATGGTGGTGTTATTTCATGGAAAGTAAGAAGCAAACTTGCATAGATCTTTCAACCATGGAATCTGAATTTGTGGCTTATGCGTCTGCAGTACAAGAAGTTGTTTGGTTAAAGAGATTCTTTGAGCATTTGAGTATTGCAAGGAATTCTAAGGGTCCCATGATTCTATATTGTGATAATCAAGCGGCTATCGCATACACAAAGGATCCTAAGTATCACAACAAAACCAAACACATCGACATCAAGTATAACTTTGTGAGAGACGTAGTGACAAATGGAGAAATAACTTTGCAATGCATTCCTACACGTGAAATGACAGCTGATCCTTTTACGAAGGTCATCCCTAGAGACTTGTTTGAAAAAAAATGTTAAGGCTCTAGGTTTACGTTAAGTATGATGATATTTCAGTATTGTAAAATGAATTGAGTGTTGTAATATTATTTTCTATATATAAAACAATTGAATTTATGTTCAATTGTAGTATGCATGTGATAATTTTTAGAAATAAAGTGCGTCAAACAAGTCGAATGATTGACTCTCTCACACGAGCAATCACCTCTTACGTCGAGAAACGTGAAGATATGAGTTTCACCACCATATTATGACATGTTTTATGAGCCAGACAAATGTTTCTCTAAGAAAATGAGTTTAAACATTAGTGGAAAAGAGAAACTAGGGTTACCGAGATCTGTACGATGTTGAATAATCCGGATGACGAGACACATACACCACTATAAGGTGAAAACATCATAACACGTGTTTCATACCACTTGTGTCTAGTGATCAACAGGTCAATGAAAGAATATTCCCTGCTTCTTCATTGTGTGAGACCCATAAGAATTAAAATGACTTTTCAATGTAATACCCTTTGACCTTTTGTTGTTTATTGAAGTTTCAATCGATGTTGCTACTTTAGCATGTTACTATGAATGATTCGGCAATGTAGTGCATGTCTAGGAAAACAGTTGAATAAGAGCAGGCAGATTCATGTAGAAAAAAAAGACATTAAATGAATAATAAACTTATATACACAAGCTGACTATTGCACTAACCATATTGACAATGAGTGTAATTGTGTGTATAAAGTTAAACATAAACTCGAGTTAACCTCTTTAAGAGGATGAGGGATCGAATAAGTAACTATTGAAGTAGTGAATGAAGTCTTGGTTATTGTGAGTATTGATGTCCTTTTTAATAATAATGAATTCTTTCCACATGTGATTGAATTCCTATGTAGGGCTTGAAAAACCTTAAAGGTAAGCTCTTGATGCTCACAGGTCGCACGAACTATTTGTCGTATGAATTGTGTGTTTAGTTGATGTTATGTTGGCTTGGGTCTTGTCCACTATGTGCGAAGTGGGAGATGTAAGTTTTGGGTTTGGGTCGCCCATGTGGATCGACCCGACCCGATCTAACCCAAGATTGTTTTTTTTTTATGAATAAAAAAATGGAGAAAAAGATAAGTATTAATTTAAAAAGGGGTGGGAACCATTACATAGTAACTTATGTAACTGTTCCAACGTTAATATACTCACCTTTTTAGATTAAGTTTTTTTTTAGGACTCAATGCTTCAGAAAGGAAAAACAAAAAGAACAACAAAAACTTTAAAGATTTAGATTAAAGACACAATAAAAATATTTAGTTTGCGAAACTATCTTTGTTTCCTAGTGATTAAAGGAAGAATTTGGAGAAAATTATTTAGTTTATGAATTTCATTCCGCTGCAACAATCAAAGGTACACAAATCTTATATCAAACGTTGTTTAAATTCTTTCATATGTGATTAATTAACTGCATTGAGCAATTCAACTACACACCATGTTATATCAACAACTATTTACCACACCCCAGAAGTCTTTTAATTTTGTGAGTCATCGACTATTTCCATTTTAATAATTGGGTTTCGAAATTGCTATTAAAGTTGGTGGACTTCACCACCCATTTGTTCTATTTTAACTTCAAGTGAATTGATTGCTTGTTAATTCTAAAATTAAATTAGTAATACATTCAGGCTCTAGTTAATAGTGATACATTGTTACCTTATTCATATTCGATAGGAAGTTCTAATATTTAAGACTTTAAATTAATTATCTTGCATTATATATTGTACTACACTACTACTAATATCGAAGTTTATCTTATAGTAATATATACATTTTTTCTTATTCATATTAGGTAGGATGTTCTAATATTTAGGGCTTTAAATTAATTAATTATCTGATCTTATGTAAGTTATACTATTAATATTTAGGCTTTGATTAGTTTATGCTGGACTCTAACATTTCATTAGGGTCCTTTTTTAAAAAAAAATCAATTATTTTTATTGTGGAACATTCTTGAAAAATGATATTCCATCCATATAGTTAAGGATGCATTATATAAAGACAAAATTACGTAAATGGACAACTTAAGATGAATTAATCTTCTAAAATTTCCTTCCATTTATAAAAATTATAAAAATCCTCTCTCAGATACATTCCTACCCCCTCTCTGATGCATCTATATCCCCTCTTCAGGGGCGGACCCACGTGCAACCATAAGGGTGCACGTGCACCCAGTAACTTTTTAAAAAAAAATCGTATATATATGTATAAACAGTTGATAAAATAAACATATATTTAATTGTGCACCCTAACAACAAAAAGTTGCTTTTGGTGCACTGGTTTAGCGAGCCAATTCATTGAGCGACTGCGCAAGTTCGATCCCTAGTGGATGCAGTGATTTTTTTAACTTTAAATTTGAAGCATTTTATTTAAGAAAATGATCAAAATGGTCCTTAATGTACGGGAGGTGCTTTATTTTGATCCTTCCAAAAACTTTCTCGTTCCCCTTCTAAGTCATAGCCGAAAAGCTTGTCCAATTTTGTCCTTCTTTATCTCAATCAAATATCATTGTATATGGCAGTGAAATACATTTCAGACTTTCTTAGAAATTCCAAAGAATATATATATAAAAAAGTGATTTGTGTCAAAAAATCAACGCCGAATTAAAACTCATTTTTGTGTTTCATTTGGCCCCATTTCTTTTCTTAACCACCCTTTTTGGTCATCCGGTTTCATTCCTTTCTAATTGAATTTAATAATAAATAATTTCCTCTAACACAATTCTAAATAAAATATAAGACTCCAAAATTAAAGTTCTACTCCTATTATCTCTGCGTAAATTGATAAATTTTTCTTTATAAGCTATTTTTTTACAAATTTGTTGGTGATTCTTGTGCTTTGAGATGGATAGATTTTTGACGAAAAATAGTTCTTCTCAGTCAAGTGTCAGTATTAGAGACAATTCCTCGCTTTTTATAGATGAATTTGATTTTCAGTCACTTAAACTGGATCCTGGATAAAGAATATTCATTGCTAAATATAGCCCTAGAATACGAGATGAAGTGAGAAGGCACTATATTCGAGCATCTTGTCAATCGGATATTAATGATAATGAACATCTTCAAATTATATTCGGAACGAAAATGCGTCGATTTTGTAAGACATGATTTAAGGGTTCATTTTCTAGATGGTTGGAGTATAGTATGAAGAAAGATGTTGTATTTTGCGTAATTTGCTAACGTTACCCTTGTGTCACTCCTAGCCTTACCCTTGAGTCACTCATAGTAGTGCACCCCCTATCTTCTAATCCTGGGTTCGCCTCTGCCCCTCCCTAATACATCAATATTCCCTCTTGGATACATTCCTATCTCCTCGGATGCATCTCTCATTAAGTAATGTATTATTTGCAATGTATCAAACAACCAAGGAATGTATTTGAGAGACATGAAAATTTTAAGATTTTTATAATTGAGAAAACTTTTGAAATAAAATATAATTAGCTCCTAAATGTATGAGATTTCAGTAAGTTTCTCTTATATAAATTGTACTACATTACTACTAATGTATGGCGTTTGCCGTTTAGTTTATAGTGATACGTTCTTTTTCTTGTTCATATTAGCTAGGAAGTTCTAATATGTAGGGCATTAAATTAATTATTTATCTAATCTTATCTATTATACTACTTATATTTAGACTTTAATTAGTTAATGACGGACTAACAATTTCTTTAAGGTCCTCTTTGTATTTTCTTTTTTTGGGAAATTCTATTGTTTTTATTGTGGAACTTTCTTTAATATATATATATATATATATATATATATATATATATATATATATATATATATATATATATAATAAAAGGACAAAAAATTTGGATTTAGAAGGCTTGTTCAAAAGAACAAAATTCTTGTGCTTATGTGGATGCGTCGCTCAATTTCCCAAGACTAGAGAAGGGGATTTTCCTACAAAAGATGAAAAGTGTTTGCTGTCAAAGGGGCGGGAGAGTCTCAGTCCGTGCTCAACGCCTGCTTGACTAGCTCAAAAGGAAGCAGCTGGAGTGTGTAGATGGGCTTTGATTGAATAAGAGTTGGGTTATTTTTTTCCAATAATGCCAACGGTATCTAAGACTTAAAAGACCGAAGTCTTGTTACTCTTTTGATTTAAAATCAGCAACAGACCGTTGGCCATTGAGTGTTATATACACCTTAATCGAAATGATTTGAGGTAGTACTTTAGCATCTTCAATAGTCAACAGTTCTTTGGGTCTTAACACCTTTCTCGTATCACCTCCTATGGTGAAGAAGATTAGTGAAGTAGCCTTATATATATATATATATATATATATATATATATATATATATATATATATATATATATATATATAAAATTAAGGATATATTTTTTCTTTATGTTCACTCATCCCTACACATGATGAATTATATAATTCTTTCGTTGTGGTTATTTTATTGGAGATAAGTATTTCACTGTGTCAATTCAATACTATTTTCATTATTAATTAAGGAAATATTTCATTTTATTTTAGCGTTAATTGCTATCTTTTAAAAAAATTACATTTTTTACATTTTTTACATGTAGTTTGTAATTGATTGACGTGCTAAATACATGAAACACACATATACTAAAATTAGAAGAACACTTCTTTTGACATTTAAATAAATATAATGTTGCATATATTGTAACTTTAATTGTAATATTATATACATTTATTTTTATGCAATATATCATAGTGACGTAACATGCATGTGAAACACACATACGCTTATAACAATAAATATAATTACAATATCACATAAAATAATACTTTATGAAGTTAACTATTAGTAACAATAAAAAAAAAAAAATGTATACGTAAATAGATCTATATATAATATGTAAAATCAACGAGATGCAATAGATTATTCACAACAGTAAATAATAATATTTATAAAAACAAGTATACTTGTAAATTATGAGTATAAGCTTTTAAAAAATAACAAAAATGCATGATTTATTTAATAACAAAATGGTAAGTGAAATATATTGGAATGAAAAAGAAAGAAGAAGAAGAGAGAAATAGAAAAAAAAGAAAAATACCCATCTGGGTTGTATATATATTTTAAGAAAAGTGATAAACAATGTCACTTTAATAATTATTTTACTGCAAATAGTTGACCATTATATTGACCAAAAAAGATGGATAAATACTATTGTAACGCCCTGAGCTTATACCCTAGACGTGGTCGGCACTCGAGAATCATCGTTGGTCCCCAAACGAACCTCATCCTAACTGACTACAAGTAGAAGACTAACTTAAACATACATAAGCATTAAATTGAAAGAAACATTTTTAAAAAAACAGCTTACTAAATCTCAAAACGTTGTTGAATATACTGAGTATGAAACAAAAGTTTTAAATAAAATATCTGAAACTGAAAGACTCGCCTAAACTGTCTATCTATGGAACCTCTTCTATTAAGGAAGGATGTCAGGACAAGACCCACGACACCTCAAAACTACAAACTGGTAAGTAACTTTGAAGTCCTCTGGAATACAAGGAGGCTCACCAAAGATAATTGGAGTGTAAGGTGATCTCAACGAAGCACCTATTGATAATCCTAAACACCCGTATCAGCATCATAAAAGGATGTAGGTCGAATGACATAAGTACACGAAATGTACGAGTATGTAATATGGTTGAGTAAACAAAGAACTGAACTGAATGACCGAAAGCAACTCAACTGAATGAAAGGACTACAATATATATATATATATATATATATATATATATATATATATATATATATATATATATATATATATATATATGTATGTATATACACCCAACTGAATGTAAAGAATTAAAGGAATGAAATCATTTAAGCTTTGCAAAAACACTTATTCATCTCTAAACCTCAACATAATTAGTGATATAATTAAAAAAAAACTTTTAGCTCTATGTGGGAGATTCTCTAACCGATAATCATCACGAGTGTCACGCTCCGAGCCTACACCCTGGACGGGACTAACACTGGAGAACCATTACTGGCCCTAAGCGAACCCTTGATCTAACTTACTTATTCAACGGAAGAATTTTACTCAATAAAGATAAGTCTATGTAATAAACTAGAGTGTTATAAAGGAACATTCAACTGGCCAATAAGGCAATTCAAGTCTCAACATAATAGAATGAAATGAAAAGACTAAAGAACTAACATTTGAATGTCTATCCATGAAGCTTCTAAAACTGAGATGGATGTCGGGACAAGACCCACGACATCCTAATGAACTAAACATACTGAAAGCAATAAAAGGGATCCTCCAGAAGCAAGGAGACTCACCAATAACTCAGGAGTTCAACTAGAATCAACGATGCACTGGATATTGATCTTGGTTACCTGTATCAGCATCATTAAAAGATGCAGGTCAAATGACATCAGTACATTGAATGTACGAGTATGCGAGGGGAATTCTACCCCACATAAGTTTGGAAGGAACTGAAAGAACACATCAGGTGTTAACTCAACTGAACTGAACTGCACTCATTTCAATATAAAACAATAACATAAATGCAATAATAAGAAAAGTTCTTTAAATCATGGATACCAACTCTGTGAATTTAGAAATACAACAATACTCTTTATGTATGAAAGATACAATATAAACTCTGAAATGTAAATAAAAATACAAAAATATTGCTATGGGAGTTTCTCTAACCGACAACCATAATTTAACAGCTATTGTGATGATACAACGTTTTGCCTCACGCTACCAAATCGTCTATACCTTGCCAAGGGTATAAAATATGAATACTAAGTGGATCCACTAGTTTATGCTAAAAATCACTAAGGAATCATCTAAAAGTATGATCATTTTCTACCAATGGTGGCTACATGGTTTATGGGGCTGGGAGTTCTCTGAACTTTCCCCCATATCAGTGTTCAATACTACTCCCAAAATATAATGCTAGATCTTATGATTAAAAATATACTTCTTTATGTGGTTTAAGATAATTGCTCAAAAGTTAGCTCGAAGGCTCCTCTTGGAAATCAAAGTTTCCTCTCTTGCTTAATTGTGAAAGCATTTACTTTTTTCTGAAAACTGGCTCAAGGGCTCTTTGAAAATCTCAGTTTCTTTTCTTATTTAAATGTGAAAACATTTTAAATTCTTTGGGAATACATAGTCCCATATACTCTTTGAAGAAATGAACTTCAACCTTTACTCTTTTCTCAACTCAAAACTCAAGTCTTAAAACAAAGTTAAAACGTTTGAAATGACTTTTGGAAAACTCTAAGAACTTCTCTTGACTTGACTCTTGACTTTTCTTAATGTGACTTTTAAATTTCCCTGAATTGAATTATGGATTTATGGTTTATGATATCATGTTATTGATTATTTCATGTTGTTTAGACGTACCTTAGAGCGTAGGAATCAACTAAGAAACATAGGTATGTTTCAAAGGAACTAGTATGAAAAGAAGTGGGAAGAAGTAGAAGACCTGGCGTCCCTGGCACTCTGAGTGGCGCGGGGCGCCAAAGGCTAAACTTTAGAGATTGGCTTGGGGCGCTCTAGATGGCGTGGTGCCCCAGAGGCCAAACTTCAGAAAATTTGTGGGGCCTCTAAGTGGTGCAGAGACCCGCCCCTCTCCCTAGGTGTTTGATGATTTTTCTTGCTCGTTTTTCAACTCTAAACCCTCTAAACTTAATTGGGTCTTTCCCGGAACACTTAGATTCAATTACATAATCAAAAGATGCAAGAATCTACTCAAAACGACACCTAATTTCATGAAACAAAATAAAGAAACTCCTCAACAACTCCAATAATCAAGAACCCAATAGAAACTTCAAGCAAATCCATCAAAAACTCAATTTCTAAAACTTCAAGAATCTAAATTCACTGAAATGGATCATAATTGGCGTGGGTGAACTAACCCAACGCTATGTGATCTCGCATACCTTGTAGGGATCACCCTTGACGAAATTCACAACCAATTCTTCAAGAACTCGACGATTTCCTTGCTTCCTCTTCTCGTTTCTCCTCTCCTTTTCTCTTCTCTCAAAACCCTAACTTACTTTTTAAAAGAGTAAACTGAATCCAATCTGCTTACACCCCAACTTAATTACAAAAAACGAAGTTAATTAATTGGGTGGTGAAAAGACCATAATGCCTTCTAAAATCCAATTTTGACTTTCCTTATCTAGACAACCCAACTTCAAATGGGCATATCTCACTCATACGAATTTTAAACTGAGCAAATTCGGCGGCGTTGGAAAGATAATTCAAGGATATTTCCTAATGTATCTTGTATCACACCTAAATTATCTCGATCTAGGAGTTATAGTCATTTGAAGTTGATCTAAAACCCATACTTAACTTAATTTTGTCAAATTTCCATATTTTTCATTCTTTCAAAAAATGACTCTTTCTAAATCTAGCTCCTTCTAGTTGCGGGGTGTTATAATGAGCTATATGATGCTACAATGTCTCGCCCGCGCTAACAGAACTGTCCTATACCTTGTTGGAGTATAAAACATCCTCAACTAAGTAGATCCACTAAGTTATGCTTAAAAGCAATAAGTAATCATCTAAAAAGTATGACCCTTTACCCATGTTGGCATACATGGTTTCTGAGGACTTGAAGTTGTCTGAACTCATCCCCGTATCGGTGCTCAATACTACTCCTAATAATATATACTCATGCTCATATGTTTAAAAACATAACTCTTCCTCTGGTTTGAGATAATTGCTCAAACTATCCTCTTAAAAGAGGTAACTTCTCTTGAAATATCTTTTGAGCTCATAACTCATGTAAAAATCTCAGTTTCTATTTATCAATGTAGAAATTGATACCTTTGGGAACACATAGTCCCCTTATACTCTTACTCAATTCAAACTTGAAAACTCTTTCTCAAAAATATATCAAAATCATATATGTCACTAATGACTTGGATAGTCATATTGCATAAATATTGATGGTATATCTAGATACCATACTGCTCATACATTGATGACATACTCAATTGTCATACTAATCATGTTTTAGAAACTTATTTCTCAAAATTTATCTTTACTTTCTCAGAATTCAGTTTAAGAACTCAAGTGTTGGCTTTAAAAGGCTTTTCAAAATTCATAACTCAAAACATAAGGTTCATGTGGAATTATGGACATGAACGACTCACCTCGAGGATCTTAACTACAATAAGGAAACTCAGTACTCAGAACTCAAATCAAGGACTCAAGGACTTGAAACTCATAACTCAACGATATTTCCCATCTAAAAAAAATCAATTCATAGAGTTCATGCTGAATATAGACATGAACGAATCAACTAAAGAATTTCAATGCTTAACATATAGCAATTTAATAATTTGTAATAGAATTTCAAAAATAAGAAACAGGGTCTGAAGAACTCAAATCATTTATCTCAAGAATACTCAAATCTAGGGAAAGAATCTCAGATTACTCTTTCATTGATTTGAAAGTAGTTGTAGGGCATGACAACGAACTAGTCCAGCAATGATAGTCTTACATATCTGAAAGAACAAGGTTCTTGAAGAATCTTGAATAAAAACTTGATTTGAAGCCTTGAAACTCTAACTTGAAGGTAAACAATCAAGAAAACCTTTCTTGAGATTCTTGAATTAGTTTCTTGAAATCTCTATGGCCAACATTTATGAATTTCATTAGTACTTCATAATTGAATGAAGGATTTTAATTTGGAAAGGATAAAATTCTTGGATAAGAACATACCTTGAAAAGAATCTTGAAAAAGATCGAAAGAATCTTGAATTGCGTCTTCTACTTTGATTTTTTCTTAGGGTATTGCCTTAGGGTTTGAGAGAGAAGAGAATGATGGATTAAAAGAAGAAAATTTGATTGTTTTGGGTCTTTAATTAGTCAATAAATTTATTTTGGGTTTTTAGAGGTAAAAAGACGAAGACAACCCTTTTTAATGTTTTCCCATTAGCTAATTCGTCACTGTACTGTATCAGGTTACTATAATGGTCATAACTTTTTACTCAGAAATTGGATTGATGCGAAATTAGTGGCATTGGAAAGAAGATTCAAATACCTTAATTTGTAGATTATGGGCCACATAATTTCACGACCCGATCCTACACCCTAAACGTGACCGGTACTCGAGAACTATTTCAAGTCCCCAAGTGAACCCTCATCCTGGCTGACTACAAGCGGAAGACTAACTCAAGTATACAAAGCTTAAAACTGAATAAATTTCATTGAACCCAATTACAAAATCTTTAACTTACAGATAAACTTTGAATAAAATAATATATTCAACCCTCCAAAAATAGGCAACTCAAGCCTTTGAAACATTTAACAAAAATAAATGAAACAGACTTCTCAAACTCTAATGTCTATCTATGAAGCCTCTAAATGACAAAGATGGAAGTCGGGACAAGACACAAACTAAAAAGTAAATGAAATCCTTCGAAAGCAAAGAGGATCACCATATCTAATTCGAACTCCATGTGTATAAATAAATCTCTTGTTGATGACCCTGAATGCTTTTATCTACATCATGAAATGATGCAGGTCAAATGGATCAGTACATGAAATGTACGAGCATTTAAGTGGAATTCTAAATCATAAACATAAGCTTGAACTGGTGGGAAAGAAACATACTTACCTCTTCTCAACTCACTCAACTCAACATAACTCAAAGAAACATAGTTCAACTCATTGATAAGATATTCAACTCAGTGAAATAAGGATCAACTCAATGATAAGATATTCAACTCAGTGAAATAAGGCTCAACTCAATAATAAGATACTCGACTCTGGGTACTCAACTCTGGATATTCAACTCATTATATAGCAACAATACATATGCAATACAGGAAAAACTTTTAAAATAGTAGAAACAAACTCAGGTTGGTATGCAAGGATACCAGATAAAACTCTGGTCGTATATGAAAATACAAAGTAAATTATGTGTATATAAGAGTTCAAAATATCTCTGTGAGAGTTTCTCTAATCAAAAATCATCAGTATGAGCTATGTGATGATATAACGTGTCGCCCATGCTGCCAAAACTGTCCTATATTTTGCCAGAGTATAGAACCTCTCAACTAAGTGGATGCACTAATCTATGCTAAAATCATTAAGGAATCATCTAAAAAGTATGACCCTTTCTACCCACATGATTCATGGAGACTTGAGTTATTATGAACTCATCCCATATTGGTGCTCAATACTATTCCCAAAATATACTCAAGTTATATGTTTTAAAACATAAATCTTTTTGTGGTTTGAGATTATTACTCAAAAGTTAGCTTTAAAGCCCTTGGATATCAGTGGTTCCTTTATTGTTTAAATGTGAAAACATTTTACTCTTGGGAATACTTAGTTCCCATATAATCTTTTGAAGAAATGAACTTCACTCTTACTCTTACTCAACTCAAAGCTCAACTCTTAAATAAGTTTAAAAATATTGTAAAAGACTTCTCGAAATAAAGTTCATGTCGAATTATGGACATGAACGACTCAATTCAAGGTTTTCAATAACCTAACTAGAACTCAATACTCTAGACTCAACAACTCTGAACTCAAGAACTTCAATAATAATACTCGCTTCAAGAACGCTCGACTCAGAGGGTTCATGCGGAATTATGAGCATGGACTACTCAACTCAAGGACTTCATGGGTAACATGTAATAGTCCCATGATTAGGAATATAATCTCAATTGGGTTAGGAACCCAATACTCAAGACTTAGAACTTGAAGATACTACTCTTCTCAATGATACTCAATTTATGGAGTCCATGCAGAATTTATGGGCATGAAAGACTCGATTCAAGGGTCTACATAACACTATGGAATTCGTGTATACAACTCTTCTCATTCTTTTACTTACTTTACTTCCTCAAAACTTAGCTCAAAACGATAGTTGATCTCAAAGGATTCACAACTGAACTCAAAGACTTTCTTGAACTCTACTCTTAAATCTTCCTTGAATTTGAATTAAGAATCATGATTTGATATATCAGATCTCTCAATGATTAAATGAAGTTTAAATAGTTGATGATAAGAAATGAGCAAAGACACAAACTGAAGAACATTGTCTCGACGCAAAAGATGAATTAAATATTTGATCGCGAAAATAAATTTTGGGACAGTGGATTCCATATCCTCTCCGCAACGCAGAGAAGAGTGGGGTACTTTTCTGGGGACTAAATTTTTAAAACAGCTATCCAACGTGGAGCTGGGCATGTATTTTTGCCCGATCTTTTCTTTCTCTCTCAAACTCGAATCAACTCATACCTACTGCAATTTCGAGGTCAAAATTCACGAATTCTTTTAACCCAAAACATTTCAGCGAAACCCACACAAAGAACTATCAATTAACTCATCTTATTCGAAAATCCTTGCCTCAAGAACTCAACAAAAACTTCATTATCGAAAACGTAGAACAAAACTTTAATGTTGATATATCCTCATGGATGAAATTGGTAAAGCAAGCTCATGATTGGCTTGTGGGTGAACAAACTCAATACTATGGAAGCTTATGTACCTGAAGAACTTGAAGAAAAATCTTGGAAGAACAACCCTAGCCTTAGCGTTTCTTGAATTCCTTGAGCATAGAATTTTAGATTTATTAACTAGACTTTGAATATCTCTAATTTTCATATTAGATTTCTTCGACTCATATATAAAATTAAAATAATCTTTCTTTGAATAGGCTAAATATTAGACCCTCCAACTTCTTTGGCCAAGTAAAAATAAGTTGCAGTTGGCTTTATATTAACATTAATCATATATTTAATACTTATCTTTTTTATTTTAGTTATTGAACGAATTGATCTTAGCAAATGTCTCTTTTTTCAAAGAAGTCATCTAGTGGTTATCTATAACAAATTTATCCACCATGAAAGGACTATAAGAAATTTAACGCTTAAAGATTATCATTACATGATAGTTTGATTGCGTGTCTATATATTGCAAGATGTCTTACTAAATTTTCTTAGCCTTTTATTTTTCTTATAGCATACAAAATGTTTTTTCTAACCACTAAACTATTTTGAAAATAATATCTTTGAAATGTACATATTCACAATATAAGGTATAGACTTCTTCCTCATTTTTAACAACTTGATTATTTATTTATTTTTCTAATTTAATTACGACATTTGTAAAAAAATTCTCTTGTATTGTTTTTTCTCATTTTCATCTTTTACGTCAAGTCTTGTAATAATTATTTGTTACTTTGAACATTATTTATCTTATCAAAAGTTGATATTTTGATATTCTAAACAAAGAGAATAATGTTTATAACGTTATAGAGAGATATGTAATAATAATCAAAATTTTATAAAATTCATGTAATGAAATATAAGAGAGATAGTAAAATTTACTTTTATATATGCTGAAGTGATATGAGATCTACTTCTATCTACGTCATATCAATATTTCAAACTTTTTTTTTCTTCCTTAATTTTAATTCTTTCAAAAAAATATATATATATTGTTGGGTTTTAAAGGTGTCAACATGAAATGAAGGGTTGTGACTCTCCTGAAGGGTTGTCACTTTGCCGGAGGGTTGTGACCTTTATGAAAGGTTGTGTTCTTTTTAAAGGATTGTGACCGTTTGAAAGGTTGTGTCTTTTCCAAAGTGTTGAAAGTTGTGACCTTTATCCTTTGTTGTCTATAAATAGAGAGATTGTTTCTCATTTTTCAGCATTGAATTCTTACCTTCTTTTGCATATATTTCTTACAAAACAAAATCGATCGATCGTGTCTGTGTGTGATATTCGTTGCTGTCAATTTGAGTTCGTTGAAATTATTGAACTTTGAGGTGCCGCTACTTCTTTAAATGGTTAATCCATTTTATCTTGGGAGCAATTAATCTGCAACCTTGGGTACTTGAGGGGATTAAATTTCTTAAGGGCACGCAGTGAATTCTATGGACTCGAATATATCTTTGTGTTTTTCTTTCATCTTCTATTATTTTTTTCAGGTTTGCTAATCTGAATACAGGAGTTAACAAGCTTAAGAAATTTATATTGATGGTATTTTTTGTGGTAAGGAAATTACGTCTATTTTCTGTGTTCTTTTTGTTGGAAAGAAGAAGAAGAAAAAGAAAATTATTTCATCATATGATAAAAGAGATTTGAGATGAATTAGTACTACTTTAATATGTTTGAGTTTATTTTCTGTAGTAAGGGATGGGTAAGATTAATCTTGTTTTCTTCCCAAGTGAGCGCATTCAAGCATTGCACCCCTGCAGTTTTCTTTTCAATGAGAAAATTATTTTGTGCATAAAGGTTAAGATGAACACTTTAATGAACATATGTTGTCTCCTAACAATGTTGAACATGAGTTTATTTTCTCGTTGAAATCCACTTTCTTTCAAAGAAAATTTGAATATGACGAAAACTGGAAAAGAAAGAAATAATTTGCAAGAAAAGTGACTTGCATGGAATCATTGTTGACAGATAGAATATGATTGAATGAGAGAAAAAATCAGGTTCTATTTTTGTTTCTTTAGATTATTATTTTTCCTATCCTTTATAAGTTATGATATTTATTTCATAAATGTTAGGATAGATTGTCATTATGTGATGGTCTCAGAATATATCTTTATTACTATTAATATGTATTCTATTTAGAGGAGAAAAAAAACTTTTGTAGTTTTCTACTCCATCTGAAATTTGGTTGTGTTAGAGACTAAAATCTTCTTTTTTTGTTTTAATCCGTTGGTATGAAGAGTATAAGAACTTCATAAACAAATCAAATGTATTGGTTCGAAGAATATAGAAACCTCATCAATTGTTAAATACTCTGTTTGAATGAATATTCTGACTTGAAGAGTACAAACTCTTCGTCGGAAATATTAAGGCTAAAGGATTTGAAAAAGATAAATTCTTCTTCATTAGCTAGAAATAATATTGTATTTGTGGTTTTTGGAGATTAAAACATTTTTGGTTTACTACTCTGTCTGAATGTGAAACTGATTAGAAGAATATAAAAATTTTATCAGAATTCGAGGTTCATTCGATTAACGATTAGAAGAATATAAAAACTTCACTGTTAAACTAGAAACAAGTTGTATAAAGATTTAATCTTTATTGTTAGTATTCTAAATACTAAGTAGAAAGGGAAAAAGCACCAGTGACATAAAATTAGTGATTTTGTGCCTATAATGGGTGTTTCTATGGATTAAATCTCCAAAAGAAGGTTTCGTGTTGCCAATGTGTATTTGATGGTATACAATTTGAAAGCATGGGGAAAAAATATGAAAAATAATTTCAAATACTTGAAAAATATTTTTGAGAACATATTTAAAATGTGGGGGTTCTTTACTTGTGATAAAGACAAAATTAGACTTACTCTCTAATTAAATTTGAAAGTACAAGATATGAAATTTGATGACATTCTTGTATTATGTTAGACCCATAAAATTCTTGGAGTATATTTGATATTGTGGTCGTTGAGTCTCTCTTTACTAGTATATGATATGACTAGTATAAAATCACAAAATTATATTACTCGTTCAAAGAATTGTATTCTTTGATGGAAAAGTTTCATTTAAAATATTGTGATTTTTCATGAAAAGATATGTCTATTAAATTATTATTTTTTGTATAGGCATGAACACTGGTGAAAAGTGACATATTATGTTTGTATTGTAAAATAAACATTTGGGTCATATTGCCCTATTGGACCAATGAGACTATGGTCATGAGTATTTCTATAACAAAATGCATGTTATGGAAAGGTCCTTCTGAAAAGAACCTAAAAATAATATCGGTATTTGAGAAGATTATAAAAAAGTAAAGAACAAAATATTTGTGGGAAAAAGTTACCTCAGAGAAGGTCTTTTCAAACTTAGTATTTTTGTTTGTTCTTACTTGCTTGACTCAAATTGTTTGTGACATAAATGATTGAGACATGTCAATTACAAAATCTTGCAAAAACTGATCAACTTAGAAGTTTTGTCTAACTTCTAGTGCAATAAATCAATGTCAAGTATGTTTTGTTGAAATAAATTATAATACCTTAGAATTGGTTTACACTGACATTTGTGATATGAAGTTAACATCATCTCGTGGTGGGAAAAAAAATGCTTCTAGATTTTATTGATAATTGCACTACATACTGTTATGTCTATTTGTTGAATGATAAGGATGAAGCAATAGAAACATATAGGTAATATAAAACTAAAGTTGAAAATCAGTTGGATAAAAATATTGTCATGATTAGAAGTGGTAGATTTGGAGAATATGAATATTCTTTTGCAGAAATATATTTGGAAAATGAAATCATCCATTAAATTACTGCATATACTCACCTCAATCTAATGAAATTGTTGACAAGGAAAAAAAATCGAACTTTGAAGAAAATGTTGAATCTCCTACTTATAAGTTCAAGGTCATTATATCTACTATACCAGGAATATCAATGAACCCGATTATTACAATTGCTCAGGATAGCCTTTTTTAGCTTCTAGGGTCTATCTCTTAGTTCAAGATCCTGTTTGTTTTTATGTTGATGACATGTTGATCATCAAAAGAGATATTTCTGACATAAATGCTACTAAGCATGTGCTAGAAAGTAACTTCGATATTAAAGACATTGAAGTTACTTATGTGATTGAAAAGGTACTTGACAAGTTAAAGTATTTGAGTTTTAATATTGTCAAGACTCCAATAAATGTTTGTACTTCAAAAGAATGAAGGCAAAAGTGACTCGCAATTGAATTATGCTAGAGTATTGAGAAGTATGATAGATATATATTATAAAGTGTACACGATTAGATATACCATGTGCTATTAGTAAACTGAGTCGGTTCACAGGCAATCTCAATTAAACTCATTGGATGACAATAAAAAGAGTTTTGAGTATTTAAAAACATACTTAACAAACTATTGCTTTGCATTATAACTAGTATTCAACAGTATTGGAAGAATATAGTGATGCAAATTGAATCATAGGTCAAATGAAATAAAATTCACGAGTGGATATGTATTTACTCTTGGTGGAGGAGCAATCTCTTGGAAATCTTCCTAACAGAAATGAATCGCTCGCTCTACTATGAAATCTGAGTTTATCACTCTAGATAAGGTCGGTGAAGAAGTTGAATGACTCCGAAATTTCTTGAAAGATTTTTTGGCCCAAATCTTTAGCTCCAGTATGCATACACTATGAGAGTGTTAAGGTCCCTGGTTATGAATCTGGTTATGGTGCGTTGTAATATTAAATCTGATATTTTCTTTTTACTGATATTTTCTTTTTACGACCTATGGTGCTGGTTCGTTAAGAGAGAACCTGCGATCTCTTGAGTTTGAAGTACTCAAAGACTTGAATAACTTTTTGCTTATCATTTCACTGAATTCAAATACATTAAATAATACGCTGAAACAAGGAAAATAACTGCCTACTACAAATGAATGTGAAAGTGAAGGAATAACCTCCTTACTGCAATAACTGCAAGGGACAACCTTTTCGATCGCAACTGTTAGATGGTCTCATAGCCATAGCCAAATCTAGAGGATTATGCAACTCAACCTCAATTGCTATATAATCCACAAGAGCACTAATCTAAAGTTCTATCTTTTGCAATTGTGTGAGTGTACCAGCCCGGGAAACTAACAGCTCAAATTTTTTTTGGTAATCTGCCACGTTCCCAATTTGACGCAACTTAGTCAATTCTCTTAACTTCTGACTTCTGATTGGTGGCCCAAAACAAAGGTTACAATAACGTTTGAACTCCCAAGACGGCTCAGGCATATCTTTCTCTAGTTGTGTAGTCCCCTTTAAATGAAAAGAAGCAAGTCCAACTTTTTCTTCATTTGGAGTTTGTAGGTGTTGAAAGAAGTGTTCAAGACATCCCAAAGGGTCCCCTTGGCCAGTAAACACTGGAAAATCCAACTTTGTATACCTAGGAATGCTGCAACTTCCTCCTGCATCTGATTGTGACCATTCTGCCACTCCACTTTTACCCTACAAGCCCCGATTCTGACTGGTATGTTCAATTAAATCATAATCAACCTTTGAATTTTCTAGATCCTTTGTGCATCTAAGCGAGCATTTATTGTTTTCTGTCTCGCTATATTGGCTACACGTTCTTCTTGAAATAAGTTCACCAATTATGTCAGTTGATGTTGAGTTTGATCTTCCATAACACCCTTCTCTGATACCAAGTTGTTATGTCTCCCGGTTATGGATTTAAATCTGATGTTTTCTTTCTACGACCTATGGTGCTGGTTCGTTAAGAGACAACCTGTGATCTCTTGAGTTTGAAGTACTCAAAGACTTGGATAATTTTCTGCTTATCATTTCACTGAATTCAAATGCATTAAATACAACATTAAAACAAGGAAAATAACTGCCTACTACAACTGAATGTGAAAGTGGAGGAATAACCTCCTTACTGCAATAACTGCTACACAGAAAATGAAAAAATAAATACTTAAAAGCTGTAGTTATCAAAAAACTAAATAAATTATAAGCTAAAATAATCTACTTTTTAATTTCATTAAATCTCCTATTTGTAAATAGTTGGTAGACTAAATGGGTGCTCACAGAGAGTTAATTTGCAATAGGTTGGGCGTGGAGCATGATGTATAACCGAAGGTCTTGTCATATATGACGTAGACATACTATCGTTAGAGAACTACTCTCTAGTGGATTTTATCATAATTGACTATGTAAAGTCAAAGGATAATGTGTTGGATCCACTTATAAAAAGCCTAACTAGAGAGGGAGTTGACAAATTATCAAAGGGAATGAGACTATGGCCGAGGACAAGTCATTGTGGCGGTAACTCTACCTAGAAGACTGGAGATCCTAAGATCTAGGTTCAAGGAGATCAAACAAAGCCATTAATGACGGTTCAACATTGTAAAATATTTTTCTTATGATCCATTCTCATGATAAGACAATGTTCAGTAACAAGGATAAATGCATTATGACTTTTTAATGGTT
Source organism: Solanum lycopersicoides (assembly GCA_022817965.1). NCBI lineage: Eukaryota > Viridiplantae > Streptophyta > Magnoliopsida > Solanales > Solanaceae > Solanum > Solanum lycopersicoides. Next base: position 21,769,955 of record CM040624.1, on the reverse strand, counting down.
TCTAAGTTTGATACAGGGTATATCAAATGGTGTATCTACAATATAACACATTTAGAAATCACTTATGTAAGTGTGAAGTGTAAGCCGCTTCAAGGAGAATCCGGTAAGGCAAGTTCTCTAAGCACTTATTAACCGAGATGTGTTCATGGCTGAAATGAACAAAACAATGAGAATCAAAAATAGTTCAAGGGTTGATTGTGTGACTTATGTTGTCTAGGTATACACCAAAGTTCGACGGTTCAAAGATATCAAATCTACCGATTGACCGAGTATATCCAATATATGTTCACTACGAAAAGTTTAAAGGGAAACCTACTTATCCAAATGCGATTAATCCTTACTTACGAAACACAAGTTTTTCATGCATATGTTTTAAAAAAAATAGTCATTCCCTATTCATATGGGGGATTGTTGATTTTTAAAGGTGTGAACATGAAATGAAGGGTTGTGACTCTCCTGAAGTGTTGTCACTTTGCCGGAGGGTTGTGACCTTTATGAAAGGTTGTGTTCTTTCTAAAGGATTGTGACCGTTTGAAAGGTTGTGTCTTTTCCAAAGTGTTGAGAGTTGTGACCTTTACCCTTTGTTGGCTATAAATACAGAGTCTGTCTCTCATTTTTTAACATTGAATTCTTACCTTCTTTTGTATACATTTCTTACAAAACAAAATCGATCGATTGTGTCCGTGTGTGATTCATTGCTGTCATTTTGAGTTCGTTGAAATTATTGAAGTTTGAGGTACCGCTACTTCTTTAAATGGTTAATCCATTTTATCTTGGGAGGAATTAATTTGCAACCTCAGGTAATTGAGGGGATTAAGGGACACACAGAGGATTCTATGGACTCGAATATTTCTTTGTGTGTTTCTTTCATCTTCTATTATTTTTTCTGATTTGCTAATCTGAATACAGGAGTTAACATATATGTAGTTGCTAAAGTATGAAGTTAAAGAATTACCTATTCTAAGTCAATTTCTCTAGGTCTAATGAACTTAATTTGAACTCCCTATCATACTAAGATCAATGTTGAACTCCAGAATATACGATAATGTTAAAAAAGAATGAACGAACCAAGAACAATAACCTTTGTTGTTATTAGCTTATTAAATTTTCTTTCCCTTTTAATTGTTTGATTTCCTTAGTAAAATAAGACTTTAGACCTTGATTTTTTTTTATAAATTTAATTTCTTAATTAAAAGTAGGATTTCGAATCTTAATTATTATCTATAATTAACTTAACTAAGAGCATGTTTGACATTGTTGTTGAAAGGACATAAACATTTATTTTGAGAAAAAAAATTCTTTTATTGAAAAACTAAGTGTTTGGTAAATCAGAAAAAATGCTTTTAAATAGAAGCAAAAACAGTTTTTTGGTGTTGAGAAGAAGCTAAGAAACTCTGCTTTTTATAAAAAAGGAGAAGCACAAACAAAAAATTATTTTCCTCTAGTCTAAAATATCCTTTTCATATATACATATTTTTTAATATATTTCTTATTAATTAATTAGCATTATTCATACGTTTGGTTAAATTTCATTTAATTTTTTTTTCTTTTTCACTTTTATATAGTAAATTGTATAATTATTTTACTTTTATATATTATATATTATATATTATTTTGCAAAATTAGGAAAAAGGTAACAACAATATTTTTACAGGATTAGAAAAAAGTAAGCAAAAATAACTATTAAAGATTTCAGCCTCCAAAAAGGTATACTCTTGATTGAAAATTTAAACATGTACATTATAATTTAATAGAAATAAAATTTAATCAATTTATTTTATAATAGATATTAAAAATAGTTTATCTGTATAAATTAATTTTAATATTAGAAATACATAAATAGTTGTCCTTTTTTTTTGTAATTTAACTCTCAAAGCAGTTTTTAAAAAAGATCAGTCAAATACAATTTTACTATAAAAAACACTTTCCAAATAAATTAACCGAATATAAATTATTTTTTTAAGAAAATACTTTTCTGAAAAATCATTTTATAAAAGGGCTTATAAAAACAATCTGTCTTTATTATTTCATTAATAAAGTTGGACTCTATACGTTGATTTATTAATTCACTTTTTCCTTTTTTTTTAATTATTTAATTTCTTAATCAAGACTTAAGAGTAAGACTCTAAATCTTACTCTATAATTAGATTGGATGTATACATTCAATATAAGTGAGTTTATATAAAAAAAAATAATTTTTTTTAAAAAGTATAAAATCATCAAAATTTATATTTTTGGCAGAGTTTATATAAAAAAAATAATTTTTTTAAAAAAGTATAAAATCATCAAAATATATATTTTTGGCACCCTTAATTGAATGAGGTAGGTAGGTGAGAGGGTAAATGTAATAATCCGAGTATATTAGGCAGACAGTCATCTAACGGTGGAAAAGAGAAGTTTAGATGCTTTTATGAATTGGAAAAGAGAAGTTTAGATGCTTTTATGAATTTGAGCCGTCCGTTTAACTGTGGCCATAAGAACCGTAGGATGAGATTTGCGTACCATAATTACCAATTGAATTTCAAAAGGTAGAGAGGGAGGAGCGAGACTGACAAAGGCTACTTCAGTTGCTGCTTCTTCTCTATAGGATTTATATGTATCTGTCATTTCTGAATCTCATAGCTTCTGTTTTCGGATTTTGAATTTCTTGAATTCGCCGTCAGAAATTTCGATTTTTTTTTTTTTTTTTGCTTTTCAATGGAGAAAAGTGAGGAAGGGCATTTCCCTCCAAAGAAGGCTGAATCGGAGCCGGCTAGCGTTCAGGTGGAAACGGATAATCCGGCAAAGAAGCTAGCCAGGCAGCTGGATTTCACGGGTGGTGTACCGGGGCAAGCCCTCACGGTGTCTTTGCCGGAACATGCAAACCAGATTATTCAACCGGAGGTAATCAAGTCTAGTCAGTTAACAGGGTCCATGAAGTCAACACAACTGATAAGGCCACAGCCGCAATTGCAGCAACATATACTGTTGACGCCAATGCAACAAGCTCCTGTCGTGCCTCCGCAGCCTTTAATACGACCATTGTAAGTCTAGCCCTTCAATTTGCTAGAATTTTCAATCTTCTTTATTTGGGAAATAGTAATTAATTGTTCTTTTTAGCTAAATTCGTTATTAAAGGTAGATAGATGCTTGAATATACAAATTCTTGTGGATTTGTTTGAATTTCACCCAAGCAGCCTTTGAGCATGTGCTAACAGTTTCTCTAGTTTTATAATTGACTATGCGTTCTATGATTTCAGAAACAGAAAAGGCCATTTCTTGCAAGCTAGGGAACTAGTTTTTAGTTCCTCCCTTGCCCACTTTTGTTAGGAGACACCATTCTTTCTCTTGTAGTATGCTCTAACTAATGTAATTTCCATCTTTGCATGTGATTCTACTTTTCCAGTTGATTATACTTTCCGTTTACATCGTTTTCCTACTTAACTATGCCAAATTGTGCGGCAAGGTCTTTAAACGATGTTGATGTTTCAATGAAAACATTCCTGTCACTTTGATACCTTACAAAACTATATAATAGTCGTCCTCTTCTTGTGTTATAAAAAGGAATCAAGCGACGGTGCAATGTGAAGTGAGGGTTCATAGCTTCTCATATGAGTAGAAAGTGATCCAAGAGGGAAGCAAATGCATGCCTGAATCTAACTAAAGATGAAAAAATGGGGATACATTAGAGCTTAGAGCCTTTCTCCGCATGAGTTAACAAAGGAGTTCTCTACCTTTGTCTGCTGTCCTTCACATTTGTTTTTAGCTAATTCTTTATTTATAAACTGATTGTTAGGAAATAAATAACGAGACTTGCATTTGTAAGCTAACTCTTAGTACACTACCTAAGCAAGTAAAAAAGTGAATTAATTGAAAACTGAAAATCAATTTTGTTAGTGAAGTTATCTTTTTGTGGGCTTATGGAAATTTTGTTACTGTTATTTGTTTTGAAATTAATGAAGTTAGTTGCATTTTGATGTTGTAAGTACTAAATTCCCCCCTTTTGGGTTAATCTTTTGTAGTTTCCCTTAAATTTTTTCTCTTTACTTTGAAGAAGCGTGTGCTTTGCTTCTCGACTCCTGTTTAAAACCCTAGGAGGTTTGTTGCTTATTACACATTTCCTTTTCAAATCACTGCTCCTCTCACTGATTGAATTATGAATTTTGACCACTAATGCTAATCAAATAGGATTTTATGTGTGGTTGTTATGTTTTATTCATATTCAAGGCTATCCCATTTGTCTCCCTTCCAACATGTATAGCAAAGAGGGGTGCGGGAGGCATCAAATTTTCTCTTTCAACACTTCCTGAAATCTGTACACTCTCTTTCCAGGTCAAGGCAAAGTTCCAGTGAAGCAAAGGATGGTACACCTAAAAAGCCAAAGCAGTGTAACTGTAAACATTCTCGATGTTTAAAGTTGTAAGTACTTCCTCCTTTCATGCAAAATATATGTAGAATCTTCCACCAATATTTATGGCTAATATTTGAAGGTACATTGAATAGCTCCCAGATTAGAAAGGTCATTATTTTGTAATGATTTAAATTGAACCTGATAGGCTCTGAAATAACTTCTTTTCTGTCCTTTTCTCATACCTCATGCAGTTCTAGGAAGTCAATGAACTTGAGATAGGGACAGCATAACGCCCCTCTAGCTTTTCAGTATCCACTGTCTTTAGCCTGAGTCCTTAGACGGGATAATTGGTTGTTCTGACTGCAGCTGGAGATTCTCTATCAGAAACTAGGTGGACTTTTCTTAGTGTTGATTGTTATGTTTTGCTAACCATCTATTAAGAGGCAAAGCTCCAAGTGGGGAAGCAGTGAAAGAAGTAAAGGCTCCAAGTACAAAAGCAATGAATTAAAGAAGGAAAAAGCTATATATTAAGTAAATATTTTCTTCAAAATCTATGAAGAGACAACAAAAAAAATTTACTCATCATCTATTGAAGTAAAAAAGCCCTGTTTTGCAGGTAATCTAACAAAAGAAACGCTAGGAAATCTAGGTAGAAGTTCTTTCTTTAGAAAAGATGACCATTGAGAGGTTCTTCCTATCGGTCTAATGATTTGTTGCTTGGTTTAGTATGCTTAGCTTGGACTTGGGTGCAGCTATATTTTGCTACTGAACTCTTCGACATTTTTAATTCAAGAACTTAACAAATTAGTACTATATCTTAAGAGATTCCAGAAAATATGATTGAAGATTTCTGTGTTACTTTTGCCAAAGGCTGAATGGTTAGTGAGATATAGTCTATCCTACCAATCAACTCTTTTCATCAACTGTTAAATTTGCATTTGCAGCAGTCTGTGCACATTAAATTCTTTTCCATCATAGTAGGGACTGATTGTATTATCTTTTTATTTATCTATGTGCACATGTGCACGGTGACGGGGATTTCTGAAATGGATTACTTACTCTTTGTGATCAATAGTTACTTGATTTCTCAGTGTGTTAAATTTGCATTTGCAGCAGTCTGCACATTAAATTCTTTTCCATCATAGTAGGGACTGATTGTATTATCTTTTTATTTATCTATGTGCACATGTGTACAGTGACGGGGATTTTAGGAAATGGATTACTTACTCTTGGGGGATCAATTGTTACCTGATATCTCACACTTTTTAATTGACAGGGATTACCATTCTCTCGTTATAAAAGATCAGCACCCTGTAATTGACATCATTTTTTAAGTGATATTCAATTTTTGAACTGTTATTGTGAATTTATTATTCATGTTCACTTACTCAGGTCCTCCATATTTGGAAGGCCAATGATTAAATTGACCCAGTTCATCTTAGTTGAAGTCACATGAGGACTTCTCCTGTGTTTTAGTTCTTCCTTGGATTAGCCAAATGAGCTCCTTTGAGTACATTAATAATACCTATGTTCCGTACATTATTTTCTTCCATCACTGAAGGTACGTAAATATCAAAAGCCAAACCTTTTAACAAACGGTGCTTTTGTATAATCCTTCTTCATCTGTCCTTGTTACCATCAAGCAGATTATCTGAACACATAAAGATGATGTTACCAATTCTGATAAATAGAGGTTTCAATATTATCTGTTTGCCATTGCTTCTAAGCCTTTTATTTTTGACATTCCAGTTTGTATATAAAGAATATGTAGTTTTTTAACAATCAAAAAAGAAGATTATGTTTTTCTTTAGGCATGGTTAAGTGTCATCTAGACGACTACTTTTTTAGCTAGATAATTTATCTTTTTTTTTTTTATTCTTTACTTTTGGCAGCACAGTTTCCTTTTCTTTTCTTTTTCACTTAAGTTGCTCAGCATTTATCGAGTTCTCTTGCTGAAAATGTTAAAATGAGTTCCAATCCTTCCTACAATTACATATGCAGTGTGATTTTTTCTTATTGCTTCTAACATATACCTTTATATATGTACGTACTTGATTTCATTTTCCTTTAATTTTGGTTCAGGTATTGTGAATGCTTTGCTTCTGGCATTTTCTGTGATGGATGCAACTGTGCCAATTGTCATAATAATGTCGAAAATGAAGCTTCTAGGCGAGAAGCTGTTGAAGCTACTCTAGAGCGTAATCCAAATGCATTCAGACCTAAAATTGCCAGCAGTCCCCATGGAACTCGAGAGAAAAGGGTATTCTTTTGAACTTAAGCAAATTCGTGGATGATGCATCATTTAGATCTGAAGCACTGGTGAAGCTATCCTTGTTTTTGTTCTGTTTTAGATTTGGAAACATCTTTGATATATGGTTTTGGTTGATTTCCGTATGGTCTACATTTGCTTGTCTATAAAACTTTTTCAATATTTCGGGGGGATAGGGGGGTAAATGAAGTTTCATTTATTAGTAACAGACCATAATGGTGTCCAAGACCAAAACTAAATGCAGGTTATGAAAGTGGTTTTACCACAAATATCTATCAAGCTATCCCAGTCATCTATACATGTGAAGTGTTCTCTTTACAGCAAAAAATAAATGAAATAAAGAGTACTTCCTTAAACTCTTAACTTCCTTTTCATTGGAAAAATCTCCTATTTAATTTCTTCCAAATATTCTTAATGCTCCAGCTGTAACAACTTTTCTGACATACTTTAGGAAGCGAACAAAAGTACGCTCGCTTGCTGTCTTGTTCTCTGTCGCGAACTGGGATCGCTCGCCAGCTAGGTCAGATTGGAGCAAGATTTTATGAGAACATATTCCCCATATTCAGGGACAAGGGGACCCAGGATTTTAATAACGACAATATAAGTCTCCAAAGCTGATTAGTAATCTGAAGCGATGCACCAAAATATAATCCCGTTTTTCCGCTATCCTTTCCGTATTGTATTCTTCACGACAAACCATGTGAAAAGGCTTTTCTTTTTGGTGCCTTGGCATCCTCTACACACTTCCACATCTCTTTCGTTTCTCCTTCATAAACTTTAAGTAAAATGATTTAACAGTAAGTGCTTTAGTCGTATTCCCCTTAGGATGGCTTGTCAGGCGGTCTAGGCCTAGTGCAACCCCTAAGGGCCAGTTGCTTAGGGGAGGGGGGAGGGGGGAGGGGAGAGTCTTCCTTAGGAGTTGGGTTGTTGGCTGGACCATTTTGGAAATTGTTGAGCCTAGCTCAACCCTGCACCCCTAAGGATGTGTATTGGGGGGCTGGGATGAATTGGCCTAATGTAGGTTGATTGTTTATTTTAATTTTTTGTGATATTACTTCAAATTTAAATTCAAAAACAATGAGTAAACTAAAGTAATGGACTTAGACAAAGTCACAAAACTTTGGAAAAGAAAAGCTCAAAGCTTCAAATTTTATCAAGTATAACTTTCAATTTTTTAAAACATCAATGCAATAATCAAATTTATATTTTGAATTTTAAACTAGCAAATTACAATAAGAGTCTTAGTTTTGTGAGCTGGATGAGTGGAAGTGTCATCTAATTAATATTTATCTATTCCTATGTTTTCTTGGAGCTGTTAGAAAATGTACAGGCATTTCCTGTGATTGTGAAACATCATTTACAAAAATTAGGAGATTGTTAATCATAGAACTACCTACTTGTCTCTTACCTTCATCATTACCTGTCACCAACCAAGTAAACCACTATGCAGATAACCATAGGAATAAAATAACGAATTCAAAATTTTCAGAAATAATCAAATATTTATGGAAATTAAACCACTTAAGCAAGAGTTGTAACGAGTATACAGAAATGGCAAATTGAAAACAAAAATAGATATAACCGTAAATTATTGAAGTTTGTTTTTGCTAGTTGCTAAGTGATTAACATCAAACATCGTTAACTAATTAGGAATTTTGAAAGGAAAAAAATAATTGTGAGCCTTGAATCTTTGATAGAAATTTAAGAGAGAAGAGAATTTAGAAATTGTATGATTAATGAAGAAGGGATTAGGGATCTATACAGTTGAAGTTTGGGGGTCAAAATGCAATTCTTTTAAGGGTGGGTGGGTGGGTGAGAGGTATATACTTTATGAGGGTGAGGCTGTTTTGGGAAGCGACTCGATGGGAAGTATCTTTTTTTAAAAATTAATTGGTGTAATTAGACAGCCCTGTAGGCTTGTCCTGGGTTGTTGGCCAGTTATTGAGGCCAGCCCAACAACCTCTCATTAATGTGCCCACCAGGCCCTAAATAGGTTGTGCTAGGCCATGCTCTTAATGGGCTGGGTGGGGAGGGAAATGGGTTGTCCCCGCCCCTACATCCCTCTCTATCTTCTCTCTCACCCCCTACTAGCCATTCATAAAGTTCATATAAAAACTCTTCGACCACCTCTGGGTGGCCCTCCTGAAAGTGATATCTCAAGTGATCTGCTGATCCTCTCCTCAAAATAAGCGCTATTGTCCATGTTAAAAGAAAAGAAGAAAATAGTTGTTTTCCGGTGATCAGAAGGACCATGGGACAATAGTTCCACAAAGTAACTTTAGTGCATTACCTTGGGAAATGTGCCTGGGAGCTTTTCTCAAGCTTAAAAAATTTAAGACAGAAGTGTATTGAACTATACTTAGCAGTTACATAATATGGAATTATAGACGTCTGCATCCAAATCTGAATGAAAAAAACAAAAGGGATCTCTAAGGCTTACAGTCAAGGATTCAAAAGGGAACGAATAAATAAACTGTTTTTCCTTGTATTTAGTTCAATAAGTCCTACTGTTATTCTCACCCACAGGGGTTAACTCAATTGACAAAGATTGAGGGACTTGTGTCTTAGGTCCCAAGCTCGAGACCTATGCCAAGCAAAGTCAACCCAGTATTTAAGTGGAGAAAAATAAAGGGACGGGCCCATCATCTACGTGTTTTGAGGTTTCACGTTGGCCCAAAAAGTTGGCTCCAGATGGATTTCTCTATCATCCAAAATAAGGCAGGCTGTTATTCTCAAAACTAAGAGAAATTAAGTCAAATATCAGTCTCCGAATTTGTTCACTTTATGTGGGATGGGCTCCAGATAGATTTCTTGATCATTTAAAATAAGGCGGGCTGTTATTCTCTACACTTAAACAAAATAAAGTCATATCAGTCTCCGAATTTGTTCACTTCACGTGGGATGGGCTCCAGATAGATAATGAGGAGAGTGCGAGCAGTCTCTATGAGATGCTTATTCTTTCTTTCTGCGACACCATTTTGCTGAGGAGTGTATGGACAAGATGTTTGGTGAATAATTCCTTTCTGAGACATAAATTCCTGAAACTGGGATGATAAGTATTCTAAGACATTATCACTACGGAAAGTACGAATAGAAACACCAAAATGATTTTGTATTTCAGCAAAGAAACCTTTGAATATTGAAAATAACTCAGAACTATCTTTCATTAAGAAAACCCAAGTGCATCTCGAATAATCATCAATGAAACTAACAAAATAACGAAATCCTAAGGTGGAACTGACTCTACTAGGACCCCAAATATCAGAATGAATTAATGAAAAAATAGACTCTGAGCGACCCTCATTACTACGTGAAAATGTAGCACGAGTGTGTTTCCCAAGTTGACACGACTCACAATTTAATGTGGATAAACTAGACAAACTAGGCACCTATCTTTTGCAGTTTGGATAGACTTGGATAACCCAAACGTTTGTGAATTAGGTCTGGGGAATCTGTAACGGAGCATGCTGTTAAGGAATTAGAAGAGGTAAGATAGAAAGGCCTTGTGATTCATGTCCTTTTCCAATCGTCTGTCCCGTACTACGGTCCTGCATGAGAAAAAAATCATCAAAAAAACTTATGCTACAATGTAGGCTTTCGTCAAACGACTAATCGATGCTAGATTAAAAGGGACATAATGAACAGAGTCTAGGGTGACAGACGATACGGGTTTGGCTTTTCCAACCCCTTTTGGTTTTGTTTGGATCCCATTGGCTAAAGTAATAGATGAGAGAGATTGTGAATAAACAATATTAGACAAAAGTTTATTACCAGAGATATGATCAGAAGCCCCTAGTCTATGACCCATGATCCAAGGGTGCTAGACTGTGACACACAAGTAAAAGAATTACCCGCAACAGAAACATCAGGTTGTGCAGCCGAAACTACTTGTGGAGACGTTTGTTTATTTGCACGATACCGAAGGAACTCTCTATATTCCTTTAGAACAACTGGATCATAACTGGGTGGTGGACCATGCAAAATATAACATATGTCACGAGTGTGTCCAGGTTTATGACAATGACTACACTTAGATCGAAATTTTCCAAAACGTTCTCTCCCCCGTCTATTCTCCATGGATTGGTATGTAAGCTGGAAGCTGCCGGAAGCTGCTACACAAGTCTGAAAATATTGGAAGCTGCCGGAATCTGCTCACAGTGGCCTGAAAAATTCTGATTTTGCCGGAATCTTGCCGGAAACTGCCAAAAAATCACCGGAACCCTAATTCTGGTGATCGGATCTGGAGATAACTATATGGGTTCTGACCGGAAACACTGGTCGACCTCAACAAAAGAAAAAAACTCGAAAAAAAGCGACCGGAGCAGCACTCATGCGCCGGCGCGTGTACAGATCTCGCCGGCAAATTTCCGCCTCCGATCGGCGCGTGAGGGCGCGTGAGGGCGCGTGGAGGGGTATTTTCCGGTGGGTCAGGTCGGGGTTTGGTCGCCTGAGCCTCCCGAGCCTCGTGACGGTGTTGTCTTTTGCACAACACCTTCAGAACGAAAGATGACACAAATCAGTCCCACCGTCGTCACCGGAATTTGACACCGGTGACTTGAAGTTCTCACCAATGCTCTGATACCATGTGAGAAATATATTGGAAAAAAATATTATTGAATCGTGTATCTAAATTGTTACATTGAGACCCTATTTATAGACACTACATTAGAATCCTTTTCCAACTAGGAATCTTATTCTTATTCCTATTCCTATTCCTATTCCTATTTTAAGTAGGAAATACTTATTTCTATTCTAACAACTTATACATGTTGTTTCTCTTTATGCTTCGTGCTTTGTGATATTAGTCTTGCTCTTTTAATTTTTTATTTTTGTGATACTGTTGCTTTCCAAGGTCTGAAGTAATTTTTCTCGTCTTCTCTAAAATCTTGTGGATTATTTGAAATAACTGTTTCATGTTAGAAGTTTCAGGAGATATGAATTTTGATGTGTGTTTTCTTGTAATGTAATTACAAATAGCAACTGCAATCTGTTGCTTCAATGAAGAAACTTGCATGTATCTATGCAGGAGGAAGCTGGGGATGGCTTAGTACTGCCAAAGCATAACAAAGGTTGCCACTGCAAGAAATCAGGTTGCCTGAAGAAGTACTGTGAGTGCTTCCAAGCCAACATTCTTTGCTCTGAAAATTGCAGATGCATGGATTGCAAAAATTTTGAAGGAAGTGAAGAGAGGCAGGCACTTTTCCATGGAGATCATGCCAACAACATGGCATATCTCCAGCAGGCAGCAAATGCTGCTATAACTGATGCCATTGGATCCTCTGGTTATGGATCTCCTCCAGTGAATAAGAATAGAAAGCCTCAGGAGCTTTTCTCTGGGTCAATGATTAAAGACCCTGTTCATAGGCTCGGCCAGTTTCACCAGGTAAGCATAAACTGTTCTCCGATTCAACTTGACTTGTATTTCAATTGTGCATTTATCTGCATATTCTGGCATGGGGTCTGTTCGATAGGATATTAATTTTGTAATGAACAGTTGTTATTCTTGATTCTGTGGTCATTGATCAGTGTTTCTATGCTTTTTAACAAGCAGGAGAAACAACTTGCTTTAGCGCTTGCTATATTGTGATAATAGTTGATTAATGAACTCAAATCGTATCATACAGGAAAACCAGATTAAAGCTTCAGTTCCACCATCTTTGTTGTCTTCCATTCCTGGTACCCGTGTTAGTAATGCTGCAGCATTAGGTCCTCCAAAGCTTACCTACAGGTATTGCTAACTATCCTTGAGAAATTAAATGTCCACCTGCTCCTTTGGAAAACTAATTGTTGTGTCATTTTGTAGGTCTCTGTTAGCAGACATAATCCAGAACCATGACATCAAGGAGCTTTGCTCTGTTTTAATTGTTTATTCACAGGAAGCGGCCAAGATACTTTCAGGTATACATCGATGTTTTCTGAGAAACTAGACTTAAGTTCACATCTTGTCGCATCACCAATATTTTAAGTAGTATATCTTTTCATCGTTAAGTTTACTTTCCAGATTAGTTTAAGTTCGTTTAATTGATATTTCCACTGGACATACTTACAATTGTGTCCAGTTTTTTCTTTTAATATATATATATATATATATATATTATATATATATATATATACAGATAGATAGATAGAGAGAGAGAATTGTTTCCACGTCTTTTCTTGAATCTTTACTAAAGTGCTTTCTTCTGTTTTTATTTATTTTTTACTTCAATCAAGCCTTTTTCCTTCTTTAATACCTTGGACTATGACCCAGTAGCACCAGCAATTCCTTTAATTTTTCTGTGAATTTAATTCTAAGCAGTGTTCTCAAAAGTTAAGAGCGCTAAAAAGCTCTAAGGTCCTTAGGGTCTTTAAATGCAAAGCACAAATAAATAATGAGCTTAAATGAACAAAGGCGAAAAGGGAGAAAAAAAAGTAGAAATATTTAAGACCTTCCGGTGGCCAAAGTCCAACAAACCTCTCTGGTGGCTGACTTCCCATATGTCACGATGTACTGGCAAGAGTAAGATCTCGGTGTCACATCAAGACCATGCCCAAGCATGTAAGGCACTTTCCAGCCATCTCCATCGCAGATGGGGTTGCCTGGTCATCCCAACGCATCCAGTTTCTAGCCAATTAAGACCGCTGGTTGTTGAGATCCATCCTTTCCAGCTAACTGTCCTGCACCTCCTGGAGTTTAAGAAGGCCAATCAACAACAAGACCGCCATGCTTCAATGGTAAATACTGTGGCTGGTGGAAAGCAAAAAATGCAAGACTTCATCATAGGAAAGGATCTCAGTTATGGCACATCATCATGGAAGGCCCCAAAGTCTCCCATGCTACAGTTGACAAGGAAAGAAGACCATCCCAAAGAGGAGAGATAAATACAATGATGAATACATCAAGGCCATCCGAAAGAACGCCAAGGAATAAAAGTTGTTTATTTGTAGCACAGGTCCTATGAATCCTACAAAATCTGATCATGTGCAACTACCAAAGAAGTGTGAGATACTGTACAAACCACACATGAAGCAACGAGTCAGGTAAAGAAGTCCAAAGTTCTCCTCCTAAATAGGCAGTACGAGGTCTTTAAGATGAATGGGGGAGAATCTCTTCAAGAGATGTTCCATAGGTTCGCAAATATAACCAATAAACTTCTTTTTCTTGGAGTGGTTATTCCTCAAGCACAAATTACTTATGAACGTGCTAGACATATTACCCGACTCCTGGGAGAGCAAAGTGAATGCCAATATAGAAGCAAGAGATCTGGAGACAAAGACCATGAAAGAACTCATGGGAAATCTAAAAACCTATGAGATGAGGAAACTCCAGACACAGAAGAATATTCCTCAAGCAGAGCTGTGAACCTGGTCCTTATAGCTACCCATGACCAAGATTTTGGTGAAGAGGACATGGCATTACTCAACAAAGGTTCCAAAGAATAATCAGGAGATGAGGGTTCCTGAATAGAGGAGGCTCGTCAAGGCCTAAACCTGAAAGAGGCAATCCAGAAGGTTGTTGTAAATGTGGAAGCTCAGACTACTTTATTTGAGATTGTCCAAAAAGAGATGACAAGAGAAAGTTGTTCCTGACAGAAGAACGGGCAGCAGGAGAACAATCAGATGCAGAGAATATCTTTGCACTAATGGCCTTTTCAGATCAGGCACATATCTCTGAGTCCAAGGATGCCTTTAAAGATCTCCATACTTTATAGGATAACGAGGAGAATGCATATACTTCTGTTGAATTAGAATTAATGATCATGAGAGCCTGGAAATTGAGGATCTAAAGGAAAAAGTTCGCTCTCTAAGTTATGAAAAGTATTCACTGGAGATGGAGAAAGAGGAACTCACAATTGCTCTCTTAAAAGCTAAAAATTGGGCTAAGGAGATATGTATGGATCAAAGGACTGCTCAAAATCATCAAAAGAGAGCTGCTGCTTAGCTTAAAAGAAATAGTGTGCTACAAAAAGATCTGAGCAGAGCAAGGCATGAAGAAGAGAAATCACTTGACAACAGGGTATTCATGTTGATCTCCTGCAATCACCCTTGCACCAGACACCCAGAAGACATGCTCGACCAGGTACAAAATAAGACGTAATGAAAGAAAGGAACTTGGTCCGTCATCAACAAAAGCAAGTAGCTGGAACAGGTGGAGGATATTCAACCTACATTCCCTACATAATGGGCCCAGGAATGTTTGGGTTCCTGGTTTCAACCATTGATCAAGTTGAAAGGGCCAAGCTAGGAGGAAGCAAGCGAGCATGAGTAAAATTCTTAACACATGACATAAAGAAAAAAAAATATTTTCTCCGACTGAAAGTCAATGAAGAGAGAGATCAGGGTATACAAAAAGGAAGGAACCCACTCCCGGAAAACAATGGTAAGAAGACCAAAAATGAACAAGTGCCTTAGAAATATGATTAAAAAAATAGGCTCCAAGGCACTGCAGAGTTGAGGAACTTGTTTTCAGAGGATAGCAAAAACAAGAAAGAGAACAGCAAAAGAAAATAGTTATAATCATTCATGTTGATGGCTATGAATTTGGAGAATGTACTTCTTTGAGAAACCAGACGAAGAAACTGGTTCTCTGAGAAAAAGAAGAAGGCAGGTGCAGAACAAAGAGCTGAAGCAATATGAACCTAGTTTGAAGAGAAGCAACACATGAGAAACATAAGAGGTTGATCAAGAACACTCTTTGATTACCTTAGAATGTACCATGGGTTTATCATCATCAAAGAAGGGAAAGATTCAAGATCATATGGTGTTTTGATGATTGACAAACTGTTACAAGTGATAATCTCATTGGGGATGAAGCCTGAAGAATGGAGGATAAAGAATACAGAATCAAGAACCAGGTCCTCACAGATTTTGTTGAAGAAGTGAAAATAATAACAAAACTACCCGAGGAACTCATTAGAAAACTTGTTCTTCTAAACAAAGGAGATTATCAAAGATAGATGATGAAGTTGTTCATGTGTGCACCAAGATTCCTTGGAAGAATTGCATTACATGAGAATTCAATTCAACAAGGAGTTGGATTTCTATACAAGGGAAGTTCTCCTAAAATATGCACATGGAATTAGCCTCAAATAAGGACTTCAAGAAACCCACATGCATGAAGAAGAGGAAGACCAAGTTAAATTAGGAAGACATAGTGAAAACATTCTTTGAACGACACACTTTCGTAGAGCTATCATTCACACTAACTTGGTTTTACTACCAAAAAAAGCAATCATTCAGTCGTTTGCATATTTGATGCCAATCAGTTTGAACATCTTTTTTAAGAAGTTCATCTCTAGAGTGGTCATGATAGATTGGAGGATATTCTACCTCCAGCAAAATCTTCCAACCAATCAGGTATTTGTGAAAGGGAGGAACATTATTGAAAATGTGCTACTGGCTCAAGAGATCATTACTGGCATAAGAAAAAGGGGAAGCCAGCAATGTTGTGATCAAGTTAGATATGGACAAGGCTTATGCTAGTGTCATGGTTGAATCTTGCTAAAGTTGTCAAGAGAATGGGTTTTGCAGAGAGCTTTATTGATATGATATGGAGATTACTATCGAACAACTGATATTCCATACTATTCAATCATGAATAGTCTTGGGGTTTTTTCACTCTACCAAGGGAGTGCAACAACGAGAGCCACTTTCTCTTGCACTGTTTATTCTATTTGCAGTAGTGCTCTCTAAGCTCTGAGTCTTTATTGGATACCGATAAGTATCAAGAATTTGACATGCCTAAATGGAGTACTAAAATTAATCATCTTGCGCATGCAGATGATGCAATTAATTTCAGCTCAGTAGAGAGGAACTCTCTAGCGATGATCAAGGAAGTTTTGCATGAGTATGAGGGTTTCAAGCAAAAATACAAGCTTCCTTTTCTAACTCTTAGGAGTAAACGTTGAAGATGTGTCTACCAAAGCGGTGTGTGTGTGTGTGTGTGTGTGTGTATGCGTTTCAGGTCTATCCTTGATGTCTACAAAGATCTCTTTGCCAAATTGTTTGTGGAAGTTTAGAACTTCAGCAAACTTATGGATCAACCTGTGAGATGAGTATTATAAGAAGCAAATACCCACAATGATCAAATGGAAAGAATGCTCTTAACTCTAGAAAACAATGCTTGAAGCAAGATATGAAACTTAAATTAACATTTGGTAGGAGCCTAGAAATGAAACTGCTAATTTGTGGTTTAACAATTGGTTAAGCTTAGGCCCCCTGGTTTATTTGGTGCCCTCAAATCAGCTAGATGACAGCATTGAAGTGGTGAATTTCTTCATGAAAGAGGGTCAATTGAATGTGGAACTGATGAGATAAACACCACCTATATACCTAGTTGATCATATTATCAGTGTTTTGCCTAGAGGACAACAATCTAACATATGTGATAAACCTTTTTATCACTACTAGTGGCAAATTTACAGTTAAAAGTGCCTGGGGGATACTATGAGACAAAAGGCGGATTGATAGTGGTATTTCAACATATCTAGCCTACCCTACAAAATTTCTTTCTTCCTGTGGAGGGTGTGGACGAGAAAGCTACCAATAGGTGATGTTTTAGCCAAGAATGGTATTGCCATTTGTTTTAAGGTGCAGGTGTTGTGAGAATCCTCAACCGAAAACTATAATCCACCTTTTCTTAACTGGTGAGTCTGCTAAAAGCTTTTCGAGTCTTTCTACAGGAGCAAGTGGGGTTTAGGGCCCTTTCATCCAATTAAATCAGGCAATAACACAATAGCAACTTTCTCTTTTGTAGACTGTAGTTACCTTATTTCGATTGGGCTTAGAAGATCTATGATCAATCTAGACATTTTAAGTGAGAACAATGTCGAGTTAGAGGCTTGACCAGTTTTTGGATAATGTGCATGCCAATTAGTAAGGAAAAAGTCCAGGTCAATTATTTTGTACCGCCATTATAGATTGAATTTTCTTAAAATTCTCTACACCAAAATGATAAAATACAATAAGTGAATTGATGTAGAAGTGTTTTTCTTTGGTTCATTGGTTGTACTGAATGGAAAGGAACTGAAAGGGAAGGAAAGGGGGTGGGGTGGGGGGTGGGGGTGGGGTGAGGACCCTTAGAGGGTGAGATTCTAGTTTACTTTAATCATAAAATTTTGTGCATGCCTTTGTTATGGCTTCTTCAGTTTCTTTCCTAGTTCTTCTTTCCAATCTAATGTGATGTCACACTTCTAAGATCCCTTCTTGTACATTTTTTAACCTTAACCTGCTTGATTAAAAGATTGATATCGGCTTCAGGAGAGGATCATTGTCACCTCCTTCATTGTGCCGATTCGGCTTGTTTTGCAAACATGACAGATCACTTGCGAAGTACTAAGAACAAGAATGGGTTGTTTTCTTAGCAAGATAGGCTTCACACATTGAGCCTTCAACTCTATGGCCTGTTTGAAAAGCCACGATGTTTGTGCGATTAAATGTGATTAAGTGTAGTTACACTCTTTGACATGTTTGGTAGACCAAGTAATTACTTGGTGAGAGAGGAATTGGGTGTAATTGAAGGGGGGTTATTACACTCCTCAATTCCCAAGGGAGGATTAGGAATTGGGTGTAATTACACCATGTAATTACATGAAATTTTTAAAATTCTTTTTCTCTTTTATTTATATTTGTATTTTGTTTTAATTTATTTATTTATTTATTTATTTTTTAAAAATATTATTTTTGTAATTATAATAATTTCTTTTTTTTCCAATTAATTTCATTCTCAACCTTTACTTTTTTCATGTGATTCCACTCAATTTTTTGTATTATTTATTTATTTATTCTATTTTTTTCATTAGCATAATTTTGTTTTGTATTCTTATTTTTAAATTAAGGTACAATTCATTGTTGAATAAGGTTATAGATTTACGTTTTCATTTTTTCTTTTAAATCATATTTATGTACGTTATGTTGAAATTTGACATAAGAGTACTATGTAATATTTTAAATTTAGAACTTATGTTATATTTTCGGTTTCATGTGCTTTAGTTGTAATAACTTGATGTTTCATATTGCAAGTCATTTATTTTTTAGTTAGACTTGGTAGAGTATCTTTTTGTCAATTGTTTCAATAATTTTATGACATTATATTTATAATATTAACATTTTTGTAATTATGTATTTCATGATGTTCATAGAAATATTATAGTTTTAGTTTTATGATTAATTTAATTAAAATATATTTATTTGGAAAATATAAATCAATTATTTTTTATAATATTAATTAAGCAAATGTTTATTAATTTGTATATTTTCAATAGACAATTATGTCTTAAATATAATATTATTTATAAAGGCCCTTATTATCTGATAATTTTTTTTAATTTTAGATAATTAAATTTATTTTTAAAATTTAATATAACCTTTATGATTGCACTTGTTCAACCAAACAGTACACTTGTAATGACATTATAATTACATTGTGGCAAACAAACAGTGTAATTACTAAACTGGTAATTACTACCTTAGTAATTACACCAAATCCAATTAACAGGTGGTTTTTCAAACAGACCCTATGTTTCGGCTTGATATCCATTAAGATAACAAGATTCAAAAGTTTCTTTACTTAGACTCCGTACCAACTCAAAACCAAACAAGCAAATTGAAATGATGGGAGTATCATTTTTTTTCACCATGGAGATATTTAGCATCTAGTATCTGTACGTTTTTCCATGTGTTTTGCTTGATTTTAGCTGACATTTCCAATATTACATGATGTTTTAATTGAATACTTATGCTTTCAGATGAAAAAGATGCTTCATTAAAACAGGCCAAGCACCACAGAAAAGCTTCTTATCCCTCCTCAGGTGTTGAGAAGGTTATGCCTGATGATTGTTCAACAGGAATCCGGGCTGAGAGTATCAGGGTGGATGAATCTAGACTGGATGGTGCTGATGTATCAGCAGAAAGGCCAATATCTCCGGGAACGTTAGCTCTCATGTGCGATGAACAGGATACAATTTTTACTGCTGCTGCTGCTCCCCCTAATGAACTAACAAGCCTAAGCAATAATACGTCTTCCCAACTGCCTCATGGGCATGGCATGGCAGAGATCTACCCAGAACTGGAGAGAATTGTGTTGGCACAGACTCGTGATTGCCTTAAAAAGCTGATCACTTTAGGAGAAATGAAAGGCAAGTTTCTATTTTTTTCCTTCTAAAAATCTGATTCTGCTTTATCAATTGATAGCACTGGTCAAATGTATCTGCATCAATGAAACCACAAATAACCCATAAAATTGATACGACAAGAAAACTTCAATCAAGCAACCAATCAACTATGCCTCAATTTGAAGCTATGTTGGGAACCGGATGCAATAATCCTCTTGTAACTATTCCGCCCTATGCATTCCTAACTTATTCATATATTATGTAAGGCAAACTTGTAGCTAACTACAATAGAGTATATCTCACATTTACTAGCATCAATATTATAAATCTCTTACCAGGCTTAAAAGACTTGCCAAATACCAGGCTTAAATTGTAAAAACAATACTTAGGCCTTTATTCCAACTAATTAGTACTCTATTACCTATATGGATTATTTTCTTCAAGTATGCACATGTAGTTTGATGGAACATATATACTTTTGAGATTTGAGAAAAGAAATATGAATTAAAAAGATAGAATTTTGTACTGAAATATTTTTGGATTCGGAATGCGAAAGTGAGGTAGACCAAAGAAGATTCCATTAACTGAACCTTCTGTTGGTTAGGTAGTCTCAAAGCTGAGATTTTGCACATAATCAGTTGCCAAGAGCTGAAAATTTGGAGTTAAGATGAGAAAAATAGTCACACAAAACTGGCACAAGTCTTGTGAGTGCTGGAGTCAAAAGGCTTAACGATTGAATGTGGTACTGTCATAGGATGATAATCTCACTTTACGAAGGCAGTTTATTCTCTCATTGGTAAAAGTTTAGCTGAAGAAGTCATGTTGGTGTACATACTCAGAACAGAAAATACATTGATATCACCAAGTAGACCAGACCTTTCCACTGGACTTGTAAAGAATTTACTTTCCTGTTCCCTTGCCCGTAAAACTTGAAATTTCCTACAACGATTTGGAAACATACTTGAAATGTGATAGCCTGTTTGTCAGCAATATTCTTTCTTTCTGATTATGTTTAAGGGGGGAGGGGAGCTTTAAAACTTCAAATTATGCTTTGGTTCATTAGCAGTTTTGTTACCCCTCCCCACTTCATGAGAGGAAAACAAGTCCATATAGGTACTGCTACGTTTCTATTAGGATGTCCTAATTATTTATTACTAAACATGTCTATTTTGAATACAGAAAAAAAATGTTCTTTAATGGTGCGAGATACCGATTCAGGTAGACAAAACAATGTGAGCAGCAATGGTGTTGCCAATACTGTTCCACCTCCACCCCCACAGCTGAAGGTTGACTCTGGAACTACTGCTGCTAATACCGCATGTCCTAAAGTTCATCCCCCAGATGGAGAATAGGGACGTGAAAGAAAAAATCTGAAATAAACTGTAAAATTTTTTAGAATGAGATTTGTCTATAGATGCTGAGTCTTTGTAATGTTGGGCTGTTCTTCTTTGGGTTTCTCTTCGATGGTGTGACAAGGTTAGAAGTAAGCAGCCCCACTCATATAACTTTTTGCTACAATATTTCCTTGGTATAAGGAAGGAAAGGTACACAAAATACCGTATGGGCCTATTTAAGTACATGTTTATTGAGAAATTTCGAAAATGTGACTTCGCATAATTTGTACTCTAAATCTCTCTCGCCTCTCTTCTCTCTCTTGCCTCTCCCACTTTGTATTTTGTATTTTCACCTCTTTTTATTTTGCATTCTTCCTCTATCCCTCTTTGTATTTTATACCCTCCTTGTATTTTGTATTCACTTCTCTTTCCCTTTGTATTTTGTAGTTTCACTTCTCTTTCTCTTTGTATTTTGTAGTTTTACCTTTTTTGTATTTGTATTTTCACCTCCCCCTCTTTTTAGTTTGTATGTTGTATTTTCACCTCCCCCTCTCCCCCCTCCTTGTATTTTTGCCTCCCTCCTCCTTTGTATTTTTTATTTTTAATTTTCACTTCTCTCTTCTTTGTATGTTGTATTTTGTATGTCCAGGTCTCTTTCTCTGTGTTTTGTGATTTCACTTGAATTATTTACCTAATTTTTTGTAAATATATTTGTTATATTCTTGCGTGCATTTAGGTTGTATTCTATATTTTCACCTTGCTCGCTTTTTACGTATATCACTTGTATTCATTTGCTCTTGTATCATTTGTATTTAATCTCTCTTGTATTTGAAGTTATGTCTCGCTTGTATTCATTTGTTCTTGTATCTCTTGTATTCAACACTCTAATATCACTAGTACTCAAAGCTCTTGTGTACTTGTATAAATAAAGAGGGAGAGAGAATATACAATTGATGTAAATACACGAAAAGGTTAAAAAATAAAAAAGAGGGGCAGTGAGAGAAGGTGAGGAAGAGAGGAGCACAACTACCCAATTTATACGAATACACAAAACAAAATACAAGAATATAACTATAGAAGGAGAGATGGATAGGAAAAAAAATAGAGTAAATACAATTGATAAAAACACATAAAGCTAAAAAGAAAAAAATGAAAAGGGAGAGGGAGAATATACAATTGATACAATTATATAAAAGAAACTAAGAAAAAAGATAAGAGGAAGAGACAAAGAGAGAACGAGAGGGAGAGATGGAAAAAGAACAAATATATATATATATATATAGTGGATACAAACCACATGAAATAAAATACAAGAAAAGACTAAAAGAAAAGAGGCAGTGAGAGAGGGAGAGAAAAGATCCAATTAATACAAACACACAAAGCAAAATGGCTATAGAGGATGAGGGAGGGAGGGAGAGGAGAGAATGCAAATATACAATTGATACAAGCAAACAAAGCAAAAAATTTAAAAGAGAGAGAGGTGAGAGGCTAGCGAGATTGAGAGAGATACTAGAAAAAATGAAGTATAATTATACTACGTAAGTTTTTTTAAGTATAGTTATGTACCATAAATATATACCACATATTTGGTATACTGCGTCTTTTTCTTGTTTTTATCCATATTTACGTGTGTTCCAACTAAATACATAAATTACATGAACTTATCAATATATTACATTAGATGATTATTATATTACATGAACTTGTCAATATAGTACATTAAATAAATACATTTTTGATGAAAAAAAGTGTAGCTTTTACCGCCAACTAATAAGTACTATTAATTATGTAAAAATTAATTTATTTATTCATGTAAACCAATGATGGATTTCACGTCATTGAATAAATTGCGTAATTAAGGATGTTTTCAATACTGATAGCAACTCCTACAGAAGCAATTGCATTGTTGGAATTTATTATTAAATAAATTAGGAATAAGGAATAAGGAACAAATACCTTCTGAATTATACTAAAAACTTTTAGTGACACATCTAAATTTAACTAGGATCCTATTGTTCCCCTCTAAAAAATTATTTATTTTATATTTTCATTCACCTTTTATAATGATATGACACCATTACGAGACTTACACTGTATTGAGGTGTACGAGAACATTATTACTGACAACTCTAACCAATAAAAATTGATCACGTGTCATTAACAAGTTGAGCGGAAAACTCTCTATCCAAAATATGAGAGTTAATATCTCAAAAGGTCACTCAACTTTGGGAATTTGTCTTGTAAAATCATTAAACTTTGTTTTATATCAATAAAATCATTCAAGTTTGGCCTTTATATCAATAAAATCATTCAACAAATTTATCATTAAAAAAAAATGTGAAATGACAAAATTATTTTCTTTTTTATAGCATGTAAATATGAATTTCATAAATAAATAAAATTTAAAACCATTAAAATTTTTTAACGGATATAATTTATTTTAACTAGGCGTTACATATAAGCGAATAATGTTGCTGTCAAGTTTGATTAAATTATTACAAATAAGAAAATATATGGTTTTTAATGATATAATTTCCTTTTTTTATGTTGAACAATTTAAAGTTTGAACGTGTTACTCCAGTAAAATAATGACACTGATCAATTGTTTTATCTAATTTACAAGTATATGTTATTGATATCAAAGAAATAATTTTAAAATATATGTGGTACTTCATTTTTCTCATACACCTGTCATGATATATTGCAAAATTTAAATATATAATAATATTATACTAGCTATTTCCCTAATTAAATTTGTCCATAAAAACTTCTAAATAAATTTTTGTTTTATTTATTTGCGGAGTTCATATTTATATATTATTTTGCCATGTCTAATTTATTTTTAATGATAAATTTAGTCTAGTGATTTTATTGATATAAAAACCTAAGTTGAGTGATTTTATTGATATAAAGGCCAAACTTGCATGATTTTATTGATATAAAACAAAGTTTAATGATTTTACAAGATAAATTCTCAAAGTTGAGTGACCTTTTGAGATATTAACTCAAAATATGAATGTTTCTTCCTTTTACCCCTTAAATCTCCATTAATGAATTCTCCAACTTATATCTTAATTTCCTCAAACTGCTCATGGATTAGAAAATGTAAGCGTACTTTTGTATACATTCCTTATCTTTACAGTTTTTCATGTTGGATTCTTTCGTTCCGATTTTAGGAATTTCTTCCACAATTTTTATGTATAAAATGTTAGGGGTGGTCTGGTTGCTACATAAAAACGAAGTTATTCATATATTAATTTTCGTATAATTTATACGATGTTTAATTGGTAGATAGAAAATAACTAATTCATTCATAAATTCAATACGATGTTTGATTGACAATTAAGAGATCCGCATAATTAATACCTGTATAAGTTATGAGAGAATTGTGCATCATTTTATGCAAGATAAAAGTGGAATAACTAATAAATCTATAACTAAAATATGAATAACTAATCTTTACATAACTAAAACCTGCATAAAATAATACATAAAATTCCACATAACTAATGCCTGCATAACTCTAACCAACTGTCAAATGACCCTTTAGGGTTAGAAATTAAAAGGATCCAAATTGACTAAGTTGTGTAAGAATGAGAATGATCCAATGATCTATGCTGAAGTGCGATGCAATCATATGACATTTTGTTCCAAATTCAGATCTCTTGGTCAGATCACAATTCAGAAAAAAGATTCACTATGAGGTTCATGTTTTCGTTTTTATATGCCAAATTCTTCTGATTGATTAATCTTAATGTTGGTCCTTAATTTTCTGTCATGATCCGATTTTTCAAGTCATGATGACAACTACTATAATCCACCAGTAGGTAAGCCAACCCGTAATTCAGAATGACAAGTAATGAGTGTAAGGATAGAAACAAGGTAGAAACAACAACTTAAAATCAACAATGTGAGAGAAACAAAAGCAAACCAATACACACTCCAAAAGTGGACCCAAAATACAAAAGTTGTCTCAAAATACAAAACACAAGTCATCAAAATACAGGTGGAGATTAGCATGGTCCATGACGCCATTTGCTCACCCTACCCTCCTAATCCAACAATTGTAGGCACGATCTTAGCGTTGACAACTAGTGCGAACCTGCATCACATAATAGATGCAAAGTGTAGCAAGGGTACCAAAACATTATGTACTTAGTAGGCATCATAAACCGACTGAGCAAGAAAAGTAAAGGCAATATAAAATGCTAGAATTTAAACACAACAAAGATCAAAGAACGAGAAGCTAAAAGGAATGCACACGAGTTTACTATGAACATAAAAGAAGTAAGTACAACTAATTAAATCTAACGGGGCCCTCATAAGCCCAGAATCTATACTTGTGCGTAAGTTTATAAGTAAAACCCAGAGCGAATCCCCATAACCTGACATGTACTTTGAATAACAAAGAACTAATAAGAGAACTTCCAAGAACTTTCCTAGAGTACAACCATGATAAGGGCATCCAAGAATCCAATGATATCACTCATTCATAACTCTAGTCGGATCAAATGGGATTTTACAACAAAGTCGCCCAATCAGAATTTTAATTGGATCAAATGGAATTTTAGATAGAATCTCTCAGTCAGAACTTGAATAGGATCAAAGGGAGCATGATCACAATGACTTAAAATTGATCAAAAGGGTAATGCAAACATTGACTAAACTCGAGTGGAGAATATGCAAATGGGAACCTCAAAATAGGAGTAATAACATGGTATATGGGCTCGACGGTAAAAGCTTAACTCCAATGGCTCCAAGATAAGAATCCATTGCCAACTCAACACTGGTCAAAATCATAACACATGACCACCTCAAACTCTTCCAGGACCCACTCCAGCTCCACCTCCAGAATTCGATGCCAATGACCGATAAGTCCACAATAGACCGCATATACGCCAAGTCGATTACAATGATAGAGCCAAGAAAGAAAAGGGCAAGTTGAGCTGAGTTATAGCCTAACTAAGGATCATACTATCAAACCTAGTATGCTATAACAGTCTACAAGGATCTAAGCCATCCGAAGTAACGCCGAAGAGATTCTAATGACTATGCGCTTAAAACTATGCAAACATAATACAATCAATAGTGTAAGCCTAGACTAAGGTCAAACATGCTAAATATAATCATAAATAACAACAAAAGCATTAGGTAAGGATGATCTAAAATAACAAATCTACCATGCTGTTAGTCCCAAAATATTGATAAGATAGCCTAAACTATGATTTCTAATAAACTAAGCATGAACAACTATATACTAGGCCAAGTTCATACAAGCCAATACAAATTTATGTATTCAAGATCAATCTAAGGAAACAAAAAGTCATAGCCTACCTTAAGGCAGACCGCACACACTCCAAATCACTATTATGGAGATTTTCCCTTTCGAGTGGCCTCTCAACACTACTACACTATTAAAAATTGAATAAATTCATTAATACAATAAGTTAGACACCAAAACACTCAAAATGGAGATGGACCCAACTTGGTGTTGAAATGGAAAAAGTCGGAGCCGCACCCAAAATTTTGGAATTGACCCTGTCGAAAGGTCCAATTTACCTCCCCAAATTTGTATACAAAAATAGGACACAATTAGGGGCTCAGAATAGTCCAAAATCAGATCATGCAACAATATCACCATTAAAGGTCAACTTAAGACAAAGGGAAGCCCCTTCAGGGTGGAATTTACCTCACGAAGGTTCCCAGGTGATCCCAAATCATCCATCCACGTGGCCCCAAGCTCTCGGATCACTGGACTTCAAATCACATCAATTAGAGTTGAATTTGAAGGAGAGAAAGAGACGACCAATATGATGATACTAGGGAGATAATCTAGAGAAAGGGAGCAACACTTTTCAAACAAAAAAAGCTTACTACATATAGATACATAATGTAACACCCCCTATTCTAGTACTAGTTCTACTTATATGATGCTTAAAATTTTTCTTATGGTATAGTTATGAACTTGATTTTCTATGCAATTACAGACAATAGAATAGTTTTAAATTGAAATGTCCGTAGATTTTAATATGACCCGATTAAGTTGAAATCGAAGGAAGTATTTAAACTTGAGATCATATGGTGGTATTTGATTCTAAGTTTAAAGTGACATGGTGTATATAAGTTTTAAGTTAACTCATATGCATTAAAGTCTAGAAATGGAATAAAATATTGAGGTGCTTGTTTGACTACACTTAAGCTAGTAGGTAACAAGTAGGTGCATCACCTACTTTGACTTATTGACCACCTCAAAGGATTAAGTAGGTGCATCACCTACTTTGACTTGTTGACCAGCCCAAAAGATCAAGTAGGTGCATCACCTACTTTGACTTGTTGACCAACCCAAGGGACTAAGTAGGTGGATCACCTACTTGATAATTTATGGCCCAAAATGAATGAAAAAGTCGGCCAAAGCAGGTCCCTTTTAAAGGTATTGATATCAACTTTTTCCAACTATTTTTTTACTTTGAAAAAAAATCAGATTTCTAGAGCTTTTTTTCTTCTCTCTCTTAACTCCGTGCAGCAATCATTAAATATAATTAGGGTTATTGAATATTCGGTACTAGGTAAATCTTTCTAACCTTTTGAACAACTTTACCAATAATCGACTGTTATAAGGAAAAAAAGAGTATTTTTTGTAGGTTTTTAAAGCATTTCTAGAGAAATTAAATGATTTGACATTATCACATATCTAAAAAATTGTAAATATATAATTAATGATTAAAAATTTCTTGACATCTAATTATTTTAATCTTTTACATAATTTGTCATATTATATATTTGATGATATAATTGTCTTGTTAAAATTGAGTCATGTTTTTATGTAGCGATTACTCATCACTGTTTTTTTTATAGATGAAAAATATAGAATCTGATAATTTTATGGTTATCATAACTCCTTGTGTAAAAATATTTATGTGAAAGTTTTTGATAATCAATATTAGTTATAAAATATTTATGTGAAAGTTTTTGATAATCAATATTAGTTATAAATAAGTTAAGACTGTTAAAAAATGTACACCACAATAACATAAATAATATTTTTAGAGACAATCTACTTGTCTGAGGTCCAATGTTCACCAATTTTCGTTATTATTACTTTGTTATTCTAACGAAAATTTATGGAATGAGAAAAATATATCTGGAACAACAACAAAATAATATTGTTGACCCTTATAGAAATTCATTCTTCATTACACTGCAGAAGACCTTTCTTGATGCTTCGTCAATGCAACTTTACGACTTTTCAGGAATATTTATGTATGATTGTTGCATTATGAAAGTACACATAAATTAAAATTTTGGATTCTAGACTTACGTTAATAACACATTCTCGAACATTAAAAAATTAAAAATGAGGCTAACCTAGATAATTCAAACGCTCAGTAATGACTTGAGACATGAACGACAACAAATCTATGTTAATAGACATATCTTTTGTAGCTTAAGATATTACTTTTATTTAGAGTAGGTTTTGTTTCATATTCTTCATATTAAGCTTGACTAAAATAGACATTGATTATGCCAAAAATATTTAGAAGAGACGAATGAGAAAGGAAAAAAAAAATATTAAAAGGACAGAGATCTTTGTCATAGTGAGATTATATACATACCAAACAAAAAATAATCAATGCGATTGTAAGGAGACAACAAAAGAGCGTGTAAAAATAAATTAAAGGAAGTAAACTATGAGATATCCTATGACGACAACAAATTATTCTAACTAGAAAAGTTCCTATATTTTGAAATACGATATCTCAAAATATGGACTAACATTACAATCAACTTTCAATCATTTAAGTACTCATAATATCCATTGATAAAATTTAGCAAAAATAGAGAATAAATAAAAAATAATAATATGAGCATGCAAAGTTATTAACTCTCAGAGGATTTTCTAAAGAACACAAAATCACATATTTGTTTGTGAAGGAATAACGTTGTTGATGAAGAAATTTTAAATTTGTAAGGGCTTTTTTTAATGTACCTTCAACAATTTCAGTAGAGAAAACTTGCTTGAATATTCAATTAACATTTGTTATTTAATCTGTACTAACAAATACTTATAACAATAAATTTGCATACACATAAACAACAAAGTTTAAAGCATATATTCAAAAATAACAATTAATAATATAAGCATAAACTAATGATTGTAAAAACATACCAGGATATGCAACAATAGAATGAACCATAATGAAAAAAATTGAGTCCACTGAATCCACAATGTAGTCCTCTATTTATAAACAACAAAAGGTAGTGTAAAAATATAATTATTGTGTCTTATCGGAAAGGTCACAACTCTTTGGAAAAGTTACAACCCTTCGAAAACGTCAGAATATATTATAAAAGTCGCAACTCTTCATAAAGTCATAACTTCTCATAAAAGTAACAACTTTTCATAAAAGTCACAACGTTTCATAAAAGTCATAACTTTTCATAAAAGTCACAACTTTTAATGAAAAAAGTTACAACTTTTCATAAAAGTCACAACTTTTGATGAAAGAGGAAGGCTAGTTTTGAAAATAAAATAAATTTAAAGAGAATCCTGGCTTGTTGTGGCGCCACGTAGGAGGGTCTAGGGTTCTCTTTTATATATATATATGATTCCAAGCTATTAGAATGTATAAATTAAGACAAGTTGAGGATGACAACATTACCTTGAGGAATCCAAGTCTTAGCAAGGTATAAATTTTGCATTTTATTACTCATTATGTATTTATAAGATTCTAATAGTTCTAACAAATCTATAAAAATTAAAATGGGACACATGTGCAACACACGTGTCTAGAAATTAATTAGTATTTAAAAATTATTGAAAAACTTTCTAAAAGGGGGAGAAACATTGTTGTGACAAACGACACGAAACAACAAGTAAAGACTCAGGTAGACAAAAGAACTCATCTAGCTATCATTTTTCAAAGTTTGGTCGATATAAGTTTAAGACCCCAAAAATTTATCAGTTACCTTAAAATTTTTGCCAATTGTCTAAGAAAGAATCTGAGGATTGAGACAATCTCATTTATTTCTTCACGCCATACAGATTGTGATAATTTGTTTGTGTGTATATATCCGAAGACATGAATGATTATTTAAGTTTTGTAAACCCTACTTCCTTCCGGCAAAAATATGGTGAATTTATCTTATTCCTCTTGTTTTTTCATACCTTAAACATATATATATATATATATATATATATATATATATATATATATATATATATATATATATAAAGTGTTCATTTGAATGAACTCTTTTTAAGCATACATTGTTCTACACTTTTTTTTCTTCTCAAGATTGGTTATGTCCATCTTTTTGGTTTAATAGGGAATTCTCATACAGTCAATTTTTGTTATAATACTTGTAAGTGTTGAAGAAATTTCATTTGACAGAAACTAAATGAAAATGCTTTCGATAAATTTGCTTTATTTTTTTAAAAAATAGATTATTATGGATTAATATTTTTTTGGTTGAAGGGGTAATTTGGATAATATCTATTTTTTTTTTTTTAATTAATAGTGAAGAATTATAAAAAACCTAGCCTTCAATCCAATCTTAGTCTATAAGACTCTCAGTGGGCGGCATACAATTGTATCTCACATCATATTTATTAATAGCATTTTAAACATGGTACAAATTTAGAGTGTTGAGCTTCAATCCAACTTTTTTTTGGTTCATCCTCTATGGTTAACTTATTGTATATTTAAAATATTAATATTTTTAGGAAGGATGGATAGAAGAGGTACTAAATATTAAAATAAATTTTAAACATTAAAAACTGATCCTTCATTTGATATTTCTTGTCACAAATTTATAATATTATTTGTAATTGTTGCATTTTATTACTCATAACTTACATGTATTCATAAAATTCTAATCGTTCTAACCAATGTGTCCAGAAATTATTATTTAAAAATTACTGGAAATCTTTCTAAGAGGGGGAGAAACATGGGTGTGACAAACAATAGGAAACAAGAAGTAAAGACTAAGGTAGACAAAAAAAACTCATGTAGCTAAATGTCTTTAAAGTCTTGTCGATAAAAGTTTAAAACCCCCAAAATTTATTAGTTACCTAAAACCTTTGCCAATTGTCTAAAAATTTGAGGATTGAGACAATCTCATTTCTTTCTTCACGCCAAATCGATTGTGATAATTTGTTTGTGTGTATATATACGAAGACATGAAATCATTTTATGTTTCAAAAGCCCTACTTCCTTGTCGCAAAGGTATGTTGAATTTATTATTCTTCCTCTTACTTTTTCAAACCTTAAACATATATGTAAATGATCATTTTGAATTAATTTTTTTCATAATAGATTGTTCTACATTTCTTTTCGTTTCAAGATTTGTTGTGTCTATCTCTTTGGCTGAATGGGTAACTCTCATACATCCAATTTTTTTTTATACTTGTAATTTTTTGTTATACTTGTAACACCACAAATTAAAAAAGACAAAAAAATTGAGTTTTTTGAAATTTGGTGCCAATTCTGATGGTGCCATCCACGACCCGTGGAACGACCTACAGACCATAGGTCAGGTTCGTGGTTAGCCAGTCAGTTTTTCTAAAATATCATTTTTTTTTTAAATTTTCAAGGGTTCACCAGGATGGTCCGGCGTCCGATGCACGAGCCATAAATAGGTTTTGTAGGTGAGTCCCAGATGTGGAGAGATTTTGAGGTAGAAAGTTGAGGACCACAGTTGGGACCCACGACTCATCGATTGGACCATGAACCATGAGTGGGTTCCCTTGTCTGAGGTCCTAAAATTTCAGTTTCTGATCTGAATGACGCCTTGATAGGACGGTCCGTGATTTGACCAACGGGCCATCGATCTGTCCATCGTTGGTGCCGACAATTATTTTTCTTAGGATCTTTTGTGTCTTTTCCTAATTATTCTCGCATAATACTATGTCATTTTACTCTTCACCAAAACCCCTAAATATAAGTGTTTTAACCCCAAAATTGCCCAATTGAAAGCATCCTCTCAAATTTACAAAAGAAGAACAAGTCATACTCTAAAATATTTCTCTCTCTAGAAAGCTTGAAGAAGAAGGGTCCGACCTAGGGTTTCAAGTTAAGTTTCCCAATCCTCAATTGAAGTTAAGTAATTGACATTGAGTTATGATGGTTTCATTCATGGATCCATTTTCTTAATGGAGCTTCCAACTTCTCCAATTTTCAAAGTTAGAAATCCCCAATTGAGTCACGTTTTTTCTTCTATGTTATGAATTCTCTTAATTATTGATTTAATTAATTGATATATGATCTTTTATGCATGAATTGAGTTAATCTCATGTTATTATGATGATCCCCCATGAATCCTTGTTATTTCCATGTTTTTTTCCAGGCGATTATTATATGATATGGGATTTGGATTAGGAAAGAAGAGTTTATGAAATTAAACATGTCCTCAAGAAATTGATGCGAATGTATTACAGATGCTTTGAGAGTGAAGTATCAATGTTGTTGTTGTTGTGTTGTCTAAAGTATTTTCTTATATACAGATGAAAACATGATTGTGAAAGGTTTTTTCACATAATAAGGGTTCCTAAGGTTGAAAGGATTTATCACCTAAATGAACCATTGATAAGGAGCTATTCTAATGTAGAGGCAAGAGGTGATTACCCATGCTCACCAGTTGAAAGACAAGAGGGAGAATACTGATGTTCCTTTAAGAGATAAGATGAATATGATTAAGAACTATTATGTGGAAGTTAAGCTTAGTATCGAATGAACAAGTGACGATTACCCGTGTCCCATAAATTATGTGCCAACATAGGATTATTTAGATAGGCATTAGCTAGTGGATCCACATAAGCTAGAAATTCATAGTCCTTACCTTGGCACGTAGGAAAAACCTTTTCAGCATGGGAGACATCATATTCCATGTTATGATGAACTAAGGTTACTTCAAGAAGTATCTTACTTATGTTTTAAGATGATGTTCACTTGTATTAATCATGTTTTATGACTTATGTTTTCTAACATTCAAAATTCATGTTTTAGCTTGATCATTGCATGCTCATGAACATGTCCCTTTTTAGCATGACTTATATATTTTTATGCATGACTATCATGTTTTGTAAATGTTTGTATTAACACATATTCTTTCCTACATTCCCCATATGTAGGGTTCGACGGTCAACATTCTAGTTTCATGGCTAGAGTTCTATGAGGAGATTTCAAGCTTGGTGAGTCCCGATGATTCAAGGACCGGACATTTATCATTTTAGACCTTTCTTATTTTTAGTTTTGGAACATGATGTACAGTCTACACCCATATTCATTCTTATTTACTAGATGTCTTTGCGACGATACTTAGACTTCTGCTTTAATTTGATTAAACTTTTAGACTTGAAATGTTTCTTTTTATCTCTTTGATATTCTATTTCTTGTATACTGAATGCTAAGTGACTTGTATGGGGCCTTTGAGATCATGTACGCCATGTTATGCCTATATCCACCTTGGGTCGTGACAAATTTGGTAATCAGAGCACAAGGTCGAGAAAAGGTCCTAGGAAGTCTCATAAGCCACGTTGGTAGAGTCTTTTTCATGAGTGTGAAGTGCACCACATTTATGAATGAGAGACTACAAGATGTTTAGGAAACTTCAATTCATTCATTACTCTTAAGTGGTGCAATAGAGTTTAACTCTATAAGGTCTCTCTTAACCCTTATTCGATTCTCTACAGGATCTGGCTACTTAAAGAGCATATGCTAGAAGAAATGCGGGAGAGAATGTGTCATGAGAAGCTCCTCCTCAAGCTTCTCCAGTTCCGACCGATCCTTTGGCTGAGCAAGTGACTAATGCAAAGTTTAGGGTTGATTTTCAAGTATTTTCTCAAGATATGACAACCTAAGCCAATAGGGAGGTTTTGTTCCATGTGAACCCAAATGTCTGTACGACGACATCTAGAGTGAGGAACTGATACACTCAAAATTACTTCTCAAATAAGAAGTAAAGCGGTCGTATCAAGTAAAGAACCCAACTAATGAGGTTGGGATCGATCCCACGAGGAAAATAGTTCAGACTTAACTTTATTCTATTATTAATACTATTTAGCCAACTATTTTCCAAGAAAACAAAAGACAAAAAAGGGGGGTTTTTATTTCTGAATTAAAGAGAATGAGTAACTAAATTAAAGTAAACAACTAACAGATTCAAATCTCGGAGTTTAATCAATTAATAAAAGTAACTAGGGCTTAAGTGTTCCCCACAGGTTCCTAACTTGATAACTCTAACTATAACAATTCTTTCCTAGTATCTTGCTGTAACAACCCTAAAAATGAATAGGATCAAGACTTAGGTTTTTCAAGAATGCTTGCGATTATACCAAGGTCCCCATGTATTGATACGCGTAGAACCAGACCTCAGAACCCTTACTACAACCAATCCAACTAACTTGGGGAGTTAATTGAGCTTGGAAAGGTTGGAACCAACCATGTGAGGCACGCGAAAATGAAGATTTAATCGAAATAGTTTTTACCGGACTTAAAAGAAGAAATCTTAAGTTTTGAGGGTCCAAGGGTAAAATGGTCTTTTCCAGGCCAAGGGTAATATTGTAATTACCCTGAGTAATTAATTATTAAATTATTTAAGTTCAAAAAAATAATAAAATTCGGGTGGGGCAACCCGAAGTGACCCATTTTCGCAAAATAGGGTCACCCGGGTTCGCACCCCACTAAGAGCAAGATTTAATTTGCTTTTATTTTAATGTGTTAATTTAGTTTTAATAAATAATTAGTAATATCTGATTTAGGAAAAAGAAAATCAGATTTTTTATTAATTTTTATTAATTAATAAATTGACTAATTCAAACCCACAAAGTCCTACCTACACTAGACTTCTATCTCCCATTTTCCCCACTCTCTTTGCACGACTTCTCTCTCTCTTTCACTCTTTTCTTTCTTGGCTGAAAACGTGAGAAAACAAGCAGCAAAAGGAAAATAAAGTAAAGGCAAAAGTTCATCAAAAACTTGAAAGAGAGAAACCACAAAGAAGAAGCAATCCGATAACGTTAAAGCAGAACATACTACGCTAGTCGGGTGAGGTGTGAGTGTGGGCGTTTGGACTGATTTGTGGAGGAGTTTCTTGGGCAGCATTCTGGACATTTAACAAGAAAACAAGGTATGGGTCTTCTTACTCTTGGTCCCTTTCCCAAGAGACCCTTAGGACTCAGACAATTCTATTTCGAAACTAGGATTGTTCCCCTTTTCATGCTCCCTGTCATTAGCTCCCAACGAATGTAGGTTGGTATGAATGCTGGTAGACTTAGGATTATGTGATGTTTATGTTGAATGTAATGTATTGGATGTATGTTAATTCATGAAAAGACAACTATGTATGTGGGTTCGAATTAAGAAAAGAAAAATGTATGGCATGTTGAGTCTCGGCCTAGAGGCTTAATTTTGTTAATGTTTTGTTTGTTGTTTTATGTACACAAATTGAAGTAAAATGTGATGTTCATGTGACATGAAGTGTGGCTGAATTGAGGAGTAAACCTTTTGGTTAAGAATTTGTGAAAAATTGTAGTAAAGAACGTACCAAACGAACTATGTATTGTCCTACGAATTTACTAACAAAAGGAGAGAAAAATGAGTAAAGAAATTACTTTGAATTTCCAGCATTTTTGTTGATATATGCTGCCAAATTAAGATGGTTAGAATGCCAAGAAAAATAAGGAAGATTAGGTGAGGTCATTGAGGGTCGAACCCGAGACCTCACCCCTTTAAAATCGAAAGAAAAGTTTAATTAAAGAAGAAGAAAATTCGTGTGGTGAGGGGGATTAGAACCTGCCTTGGCTGGGAAATATGTGAAGAAAAAGAAATTAAGAAATGAGAGGGTGGGATTCGAACCCACACCCTCTCGGTTAGAAACCAAGGAAAGGAAAAATAAAGGAAAAGTTTTGAGAGGCGTGGGATTCGAACCCACGACCTCTATGCGGATGAGGGAGATAATATAAAAATAAAATGAGGCTGTGGGGATTCGACCCCACAACCTCACAGTCAACTCAAATAAGTCAACTTTTAAAAAGGAGAATAAATAAAGAGGTTGTGGGGGTTCGAACCCACAACCTCTCAGCCTTAAGCGAATGGAAGGGAAAGGAAAATAAAGGAGAATTGTAGTGTGGCTGAGGGGACTCGACCTCGGGTCCCAAAGTCTCCCATAGGCCGAAACTAATAAAAGAAAAACGAAATGGGGTTGTGGGGGCTTGAACCCACAACCCATCGGCCAATGCAAGAGAGATTTTAATTAGAAAAGTAAGCCTTTAATGTAAATATTGTGATTTGACTTAGAGTTAAAATGTTATGAATATTAGAATGAAATCCATTAAAAATGTAAATGACATTCAATTGATTCAAGACTTGGGTTTCCTTGCCCAAACTTCCGTATTGATACATAAGTCATACGTGAACAAACGTCCAAGAATAATGCCACCCACTTAGATCAAATTCAAGATCTTGGCATAAATACAAGATACATAAGTCTTGTACTACGTAATCTTAGGAATGTAAGAATCACTTAACGAACTACGAATGAAGCCTCATGGCTTGTATGTATAGACACATAAGTCTAACATACGTTCAAAAGTAAGTGAACCTAAGATGTATGAAATGAAATGATGAACCCTAGAAGGGTTAAGTATGAGTGTAAATACACTAAATGGCCAAGTGCATTGGCATATGATGAGATGAACAATGAAATGATGAAATGAACAATGAAATAATGAAACCCTAGAAGGGTTAAGTAAGGGTGTGAAACACACCAAATGGCCAAGTGCATTGGCATATGATGAAATGAACAATGAAATAATGAAACCCTAGAAGGGTTAAGTAAGGGTGTGAAACACACCAAATGGCCAAGTGCATTGGCATATGATGAAATGAACATTCACGTAATAAGAGGTGAATAACTATGAAAAGCAAAGATGCTAATGATGATGAATGTGGTGACAACATGATAAGAGGCTAATGTAAATGATGAGAGCAATCTCAAATGAGCCTAAGTAAATGTTACCAATACGTACTCACCTATGAGAGTGTAAGATAATGAAGAGACCAGTCTCTATGAACACTCTAATGAGAGTATTGAGCTTAACACACTCAATACGAATGATGAGATGAGAAATCATCTAATGAGCTATGATGTCCTCATACTAGAAGCCAGCTTCCATGACGTATGAGATGAATGTAATGGAACTTTATACTGAGCACCGATAGACTAGCTATGAGCGGTGATGCCTTCTTTCGGGAAGGCGGAGGTTCACGTAACTCTCATGAGATGAGACTGTCCGGCTTGCCGGGTATGGGTCTCCTTATATCTCCTAGTCTTTGAACCTATACTGCCAATATAGGGATCTGGCGGGGTTAAATTCCCATGTACGCTAGCATGTTATTGGATCACTTTGGCCGGTGATTCCACCTCTTTTCGGTGTGGGGGAGACACTGGATTTCATGATGCTCACATGATCTATGTCGGTTAAAGTTAAAGTTCCCAATGAATGAATGAGGCCAGCCTCAAATGATGCACATAATGAAATGAATGATACCAAAGGTGTTAGGATAGGATAATCAAAAGGTGAGTTAGATTCAAGTAATGACATTAGGTCATTCTTGGTCATTGCACAACGAACCTAATGAAAGTCTTAAACTACATCCTAGGTATAACCGGTGGTTACACTGGACTATGAACGAAATGAAATGAAGTACGTATGAATGAATGAAGCAGACTCTGTGTTTGCTAATGAAGACTCCCTAGTTGAGGTCCCATATGTTGAGCCCTCATTTCTGGGATGTCTTAATGTCAAGTCCATGATTCCAAGGTCTCATGGCATATGAATAATATGAAAGAAGTTATGTGCTACATGTAAATGTATGTATGCTATATGATATGTGCTATGTGTAAATGTTATGTGCTGTGTGCAATGTGAAAAGTATGATGATGTATGTTATTCTCATGATATCACTTTCCTAATCCAAATTTGGAAAGCTCACTTACTTTCCTAATCCAAATTTGGAAACTTTCCTAATCTCAATTTGGCAAGTCCACTGACTTGACTTCCAAAAATCATGTTGTTAGGAAAGAGCTATTCTTTCTCATGCATGTCCTTGGTGTGTGCTTGCATATACCCATACTTAGTACAAGTGTGTACTAACCCTATACAAACTCTACTATTTTAGGTGCAGGCACAGGTGGACGGTAGAGCTACAGGATCATCGCTGCAGTTATCCGGACGTCCAGCATTCATCCGGTTTTGGTAGGTCCTCATGCTTTCGAGGATGCTACTGTTTATGTTCTAGCTTAGTTTAGGAGTTGAGCTAGTGGAGCATGTTCCACTAGCGTTTCTTTCTTATTTTATTCGACTATGTATGGTGCCATTTTGGCAATTATACGATTATGTTATTGAACTATTCCTTTCATTTGATTATCTCTTAATGTTTAGATGGTTGATGCTGAACGAATTACGAATGTATTAGAAATGTTTAGTAAGTAATGTTTAGAAACAAAAAGTTTCAAATTTTCCGCTAAAATTAACCTATGTAAAGTAAGAA
Organism: Solanum lycopersicoides; assembly: GCA_022817965.1. Taxonomy (NCBI): domain Eukaryota; kingdom Viridiplantae; phylum Streptophyta; class Magnoliopsida; order Solanales; family Solanaceae; genus Solanum; species Solanum lycopersicoides. The sequence goes on along the minus strand of CM040624.1, from coordinate 21,731,379 downwards.
TGACGTAAGTAGGCTTGTCTGCGACCTCTGAGAGGTCAACGACGCCGGTCTCGTCTGGGGTCTAGATTCCAGTCTTGACAAAGTTGGTATCAGAGCACTAGGTTAAATTACGAAAATAATAAGTTCACATCAACCACATTGAGTAGTTTCTAAGTCATGGTAGTGAAGTGCACCACTATCCTGGATTAGAGACTGCATGATGCGTAGGAATTTTTCCCTTCTTCTGATCTTATCGTGCTTTTCCTAATGTCTTATTTTCTTGGTGTTATGAGCGTGTCTAACATCAACTCTTGAAGTTTCCGAAAGATCAATACAAGGAGAAAAGCAGGCGGAGTTATTGGAGGAGCAGCTGCTGGGGTAAGTTTCCCCCACGATCCAGCTGTTGGAATAGAGATGCCTGTTAACCAGATGGGTTGACAGATGATGAAGTAGAACACGTTATCTCTCACCCTTCCCCCCCCGCC